>OX031072.1:13941201-14543184 GCA_943736015.1 Tridacna crocea
AGCTGATCAGAAATTGTGTTACTTTCAAAGTAAAAAAATTATGGAGAATAAAACTCAGAATGTTCTTAAGAATGGTTGGTGAATACGGACCCAGGGCTTGTATTCACCGACTAATTCTAAGAACGTTCTTTGCTTTGTTCCCCAGAAATTTCTATATTTGAAAGTAACACAACTTCTTATCGGCCAAACCATTCGGTTTAGCCAATCAGAGGTTGTGTTACTTAAAAATTTAGAAAATTCATGGAGATTTTGACTCAAAATATTCTCAAAGAATGAATGGTGGTTGTGAGGCATACTTTCTTTTTTGGCGATTTTTCGCCTCTTTCCTCTGATGCATGTGAGGAAAGTAGCCAGTGACTTAAAGAAAAAGTTTTGGCAATACTGGTGTGAAAAAGCTATGAAGCACTTGCATAGGCGCACTGATCGCCATAATATGACCTAAGCTGCAAAAACGGCTTTAAACTCCAATAAAAACAAACAAACAAGCGAATTTTAAAATCCTTTTGGCCATATATATCGTAAAAGGAAATACATGCTTTGTCCACATCTTTGTATTCTTTTCCGTCATTCTTTTTTTTATATTTTTTCTGTTTGTTTTTGTATCCATTATTCCGCCTGCATTTAAATCTTTAATGGACTCAGTAGGAAAGAAGCTTTAGAAAACATTGTGGGGAAAGGGGAAATACTGGTAACCAGCATTTTACCTCTTTTCTCGCATCGTTTTCTATATATCCTTACAGAAAAGGCAACTATATTTTAAGTTTAAATTCGTCGTCTGCAGATGTTTTTAATTTTGAAGAGTCCTTAGATGTGGTTTAACACTTTACCAGACGACATTAAATTGAAATTGTCTAAACTGAAAGCATTTGCAGACGACAATTTAGATGTGATTTAAAATACTGAATTGGTTTTTGGAAGGGTGTGTGTGTGTTTTTTTCTTATAAGCTGTTTACCCTTTACCGAACAACCACCGGTTTTTACGACCCTGAGATAGAAGCCTTTTGAAAACATTGTGGGAAAAGGAGAAAATGCTGGTAACCAGCATTTTCTCCTTTTCCCACAAAGTTTTCTACCCTGCTGGAAATAAATTTCAATTTTTGAGTTATGTTTATTTTGTCGTCTGCAAGTGCTTTCAATTAGGAACAGTCTAAAATTTTGTTATTAGGTAAAGGGTTAACCGTTATTTCATTTTCGAAGGCTTACATCTTCGAAAACAGTGAGCATTTTTGTTTTATAAACATATTTGTTTACATCGATTAAGAAACAACTTCTTTCATCTTATACTAATCTCTTTCTATTCTGCTTTCGCTTGGAACTACACCAGTACTCGCACCGAATGTTTACATCCGCTCCCGGGTATCGAATTCAGCATTTTATGGTTCCGAGGACGACGCATTTTATCATTTTCTCATAATGTTTTAAAAGCTTTATTCCTTAGAGTCGTTAAAACTGAGGATTGTGTGGTAAAGAGTTAAGACAGGGGATGAGTAAAGGGTATATATTTGTTCACAATATTTTTTTGCTTTATAGACTGTATTGCGACAGATATAACTGATAACGTGTATTGCATCTTTTTATGAACCGTAAATTTTTTTTCCATTGATGATAGATATCATAACCTGTTTTTTTCCCCTATATGGGCCTGCTCGTATACTATAATATTCGTTTATTCACAAAAATGTTCTGAAGACTGAAAGTAGTGAAAAAGCTTTTTTGAATTATTCATTGTGCTTTTGCAGACAGTGTAGATCAAGATCAGACTGCACAGAACGTGCAGTCTGATCTTTGATCTACACTATCTGGTTAGGTGAGACTTTTTTTTCTCGGCGAACAAGATTGGATCTCGCACAGTTTTTTGTTCTTTTTACCTAAGGAAAGACGTTTGCTATTGCACTTTTCTCTCTTTTCTTTCTTTTTTCTCTTTCATTCTAAAACTTAAACATTTGTCCTTGAAGTTTATAATCGTTTGAACTTCCTTTCACATTATATAATGTTATCACAATTCAACTCTTTCAATGACAATTATTGGAGCTATGGTCTTCGAAAAGGTTGTTCAAAGCCTCTGCAAAAAGTTTCGATCCAGATTAGCTTGCGCAGTCTGCACAGGTAGACCTGGGTCGAAACTTCTTGATTTTGGTAAATTTTTCACATGTCCAAAGACCTTTCTACCCTACGATTCTGTCGGCTGTTGAACAAAAATGAGTCTATGGATCCCTTCAGAGCTCTGAAAGGGAGAGATGGTATTCTTAAGTCATTGTTTCTTTTCGAAACCCTACGTTGTGGGTACTCATTAGAATCGTCTCGAAGAGACGATTCTAATGAATACCCGCAACATAGGGTGTAGTGGAGAATAATTGATAATTCCAATTTTGAAATCAAAATCACTCCCTGGTCTATCTGGAGCTCTGTCTATAATAATTGAATGACTGGCTTGGTATAATGCATCGTAGAGTTGTATCAAGCCCCTTTGTGCCAGAGCATGGTTCATAACTTTAATTTCTAAAAATGTGACCCGTCACGCAAAAAGGGAAGGACCGTATGGGAACTGCGAAAAGTATCAACCCTGCCAATTGCGCAGTCTGATATGATATTTTCTGTACAAAAATGGTCATTCTACTTTGTTATACAATCATTTTTCAAACCTTCCAAACTTTCTAGCAGGCGACTGGTACGTACCCTTTGGCTTAAATTCGTTTTCTGATAAGAGTTATGCAAAAAAGTTAAACCGTGTAATAAAAACCTTTATATTATGTTATTCACGTTTGACCTGGTATATTTAATGAAATGTGCAAATATTTTACCCTTAATGACATGAGCAACTGACGGTGGGCGTATGTTTTCAAACAAACTGTTGTTGATTTAACAAAAAAAAACCCCAACCGCTTACATCGTTGCGTGTTTTAAACCATGTAAACCCTTTGAAAAATGAAAAAAATATGATAAAAAATATAAATAAAATGCAGCTTTCAGTCATTTGGAACCTTAAATGCACTTTCATTTCGATTTAACTCATTACCAAACGATAAAATTCTAGATTTGTCCTAATTGAAAGCATTTGGAGACGACAACATAAAAGTGAATGAAAAATTGAAATTTGTTTTGTGAAGGATAGAAAACATTGTGGGAAAAGGAGAAAATGCTGGTTACCAGCATTTTCTCCTTTTCCCACAATGTTTTCTAAAGCCTTCTCTCTCAGGGGCGTCAAAAGTAGGGATTGTGCGGTAATGGCCAAAAATGAGTGACGAATAAATGCCGAACGACTTAATAGAGAAGTTTGCACGTTCTGTGCAGAGATATCTTGCCATGCATTGTATACACCAAAATGTTGCCCTCAGAATCTTGATTAACCCTTTCCCAAACAATCCCTGGTTTTTACGGGTCTGGTATAGAAGCCTTTTGAAAACATTGTGGGAAAAGGAGAAAATGCTGGTAACCAGCATTTTCTCCTTTTCCCACAATGTTTTCTACCATATCATAGACAGAAATCATCTTTTCAGCAATAGTTGAATTGTCGTCTGCAAATGCTTTCACTTTGGTCTAGTCCAAAAGTTTGTCGTTTGGGAAGGGATTAATAGGGTATAGCAATAATAAGTCAACAAAATCCGAAGGCAGCTTAGAGCAATTCAAGGATCTTTTGCGGACAGTGAAGCTTCAATAACAGACTGCACACAATGTGCCGTCTGTCAATGAATATACGATGTCCGATAAAAGTTTCGCCGTGCCCGGAGTTGATCTTTCTCCACCATCGCCATTATTTCAATTTTTGTAACCAATTTTTGTAAAACTCTGTAATGATAAACAATCTCTTCAGCTTGTGGTTTTCTCTATGGTTGTGGGCCAGCGGCCTGATATTATATCTGCTTAAGGTTGAATTGTGATACGGTGATAATTTTCCTCCAATACCTTTGAAATAACTGTATGTCCATCTGCCCGCTAGCCTGCCCTTCCGTCAGTTCGTTCTTCTGACCGTCCATCAAACATCCCATCCGTCAATCTGTCTCTCCGCTTCTCCATCTGGCAGTGTATTTGTCTACAAGTCCTCTCTCTCTCTCTTTCTCTCTCTCTCTCTGTCTCATTTATTCATTTCGATATGATTTTATATAAACATATTTGATCCCTTATTAGGCACATGAACGTAAGCTTCCCCCCCACCCCCCCCCCCCCCCCCCCCCAAAAAAAAAAGATCCAGCTTCTGGCTTGAGTGGTTAGAAAGCAAATACTTGTGATTGTGTATTATGCACTTTACCTATCAACATATCACAGAGCTTGACAGATTGCCAAAAAATGCACCAAAACGGTAGAGTAACCTTGATAGTAAATACTTACAGCACGTTCATTATGTCACTTCTGTGTGATTGCATGTGGGAAATCGCACCCTGTGTGGTTCGTACTGAACAATGTATGTACTCGTAAATCATGAAGATATTAACAAGCAAAAAATAGAAACTTAAGATTTCTGTCTACAGATCGTATTGAAGTAATTGGTCTTTGTATGGGTTAACCCTTCACCCCATAAGGCATTTCTATGGTATCTCTAATTGACTATATATAACAGCAAGGATGGCACCGTTTTTATGTGTATGTGACACCTTTTTGATAGCATAAAAAAATTGTGACAAAAGGTGAAATTGCTCGTCACGAGCAATTTCACCTTTTGCCACAATGTTTTCCAAAGACTCCTACAAGCAATGCGTAGAAATGAGTATCTGTGGAGTAATGAGTTAAGTTACATATGATTTTATTTCATAATCTCATTTTGGGGACCCTTAGGGAGAATTACTTTGAAAAACTTCTTTCAAAAAGGAGAAAATACTAGTTACATTCTGCAATGGCTTGCATGATTTTTTATCTTCATTTAGCGATTAAAACTGAGAAGCAAGGTAAAGTGTTTGGCTTCTTAACCTCTTCAGAAACAATTTCAAATATTTGTGACATGTCACGGAAACAGGTACCATATGGGAACTGCGAAAAAGGTCAATCGTGATCAGACTGCGCAGTCCGTGCAGTCTGACCAGGATTGACACTTTTCGCTTTTATGATATTTACTGCATGAAAAGTGGTCATTCTACCTTACTATACAATAATTTTTGAACTACCAACTTAAATTGACCAGGACTATCTTTGATCCTTTTTCATGTGATTGATGTAAGAAATTCCCAGAATGTCCCATTTGGCGTGACAGGTCACATTCCCCCTTTTTCCGAGATTCTAATAAGCACTGAAAGGCAACAATTGAAATCTAGCCCAAATGCTGATTTTTGTCTTTGATAGGGTAGAAAGCATTTTTGGAAAAGGAGAAAATGCTGGTAACCAGCATTTTCTCCTTTTTTCCACAATGTTTTTAAAAGCTTTCCTCCCCAGAGTCGTGAAAACCAGGGATTGTTTGGTAACGGGTTAAATGATAGAAAGTTTCCATTTCATTAATGTTTAGTATTGAAATATTTGACATAATTTGATAAACTCGGGCAGAAGGAAGGACTTAACGTAGTGGACCCGTTATAGAAAACAGCTATTTCTACTTGAATATTTTTTACAAAATTTGCTATGATTAAAAACGAGAATTATTACGTATACTACTTTAACCGGGCCACTTTTTCCTTTTTGTCCATCCTAGAATTATCATCTATAAATCTAATACCACTTTATTCTCATTATAGAGGGAGATAGTAATTACCTCCTTTTTGTGGAAATTAACAAATGTATCAACAAATAACTTCAAGAAAGTCATCAAAGGAATTTCTGGTCGGTTAAAAATGTACAATACTATTATATCTCTATAAATCCGTATTTATCAACTGTCAAGAAATGTTATGCTATACTGAAGTAGACTAATTACGGGTCTAGTACCTTAATGCATTATACCACGGGTAAAACTACCTTAATGCATTATACCACGGGTAAAACTACCTTAATGCATTATACCACGGGTCTAGCGCCTTAATGCATTATGCCACGGGTCTGCTACCTTAATGCATTATACCACGGGTCTAGCGCCTTAATGCATTATACCACGGGTCGACTACCTTAATGCATTATACCACGGGTCTACTACCTTAATGCATTATACCACGGGTAAAACTACCTTAATGCATTATACCACGGGTCTAGCGCCTTAATGCATTATGCCACGGGTCTGCTACCTTAATGCATTATACCACGGGTCTAGCGCCTTTATGCATTATACCACGGGTAAAACTACCTTAATGCATTATACCACGGGTCTAGCGCCTTAATGCATTATGCCACGGGTCTGCTACCTTAATGCATTATACCACGGGTCTAGCGCCTTTATGCATTATACCACGGGTAAAACTACCTTAATGCATTATACCACGGGTCTAGCGCCTTAATGCATTATGCCACGGGTCTGCTACCTTAATGCATTATGCCACGGGTCTAGCGCCTTTATGCATTATACCACGGGTCTAGTACCTTAATGCATTATGCCACGGGTCTGCTACCTTAATGCATTATACCACGGGTCTGCTACCTTAATGCATTATGCCACGGGTCTGCTACCTTAATGCATTATACCACGGGTCTAGCGCCTTAATGCATTATGCCACGGGTCTGCTACCTTAATGCATTATACCACGGGTCTAGCGCCTTTATGCATTATACCACGGGTAAAACTACCTTAATGCATTATACCACGGGTCTAGCGCCTTAATGCATTATGCCACGGGTCTGCTACCTTAATGCATTATACCACGGGTCTAGCGCCTTTATGCATTATACCACGGGTCTAGTACCTTAATGCATTATACCACGGGTCTAGTACCTTAATGCATTATGCCACGGGTCTAGCGCCTTAATGCATTATGCCACGGGTCTGCTACCTTAATGCATTATGCCACGGGTCTACTAACTTAATGCATTATACCACGGGTCTAGTACCTTAATGCATTATACCACGGGTCTAGCGCCTTAATGCATTATGCCACGGGTCTGCTACCTTAATGCATTATGCCACGGGTCTGCTACCTTAATGCATTATACCACGGGTCTAGTACCTTAATGCATTATGCCACGGGTCTAGTACCTTAATGCATTATGCCACGGGTCTAGCGCCTTAATGCATTATGCCACGGGTCTGCTACCTTAATGCATTATGCCACGGGTCTGCTACCTTAATGCATTATACCACGGGACTAGTACCTTAATGCATTATACCACGGGACTACTACCTTAATGCATTATGCCACGGGTCTGCTACCTTAAGGCATTATACCACGGGTCTACTAACTTAATGCATTATACCACGGGTCTACTACCTTAATGCATTATACCACGGGTCTAGTACCTTAATGCATTATACCAAACAGTCCATTGTATAAATATGGATTCCATCCATTTTGTTTAAGAACCGATTGAATCATGAGAACGCAGGAAGTTTAACGATAGAAAAAAGTTTCGGCCCATGTCAGCCTGCGCGGACTGCGCAGGCTGAAATGAGTCGATACTTTTTTTCCATGTGTATTTGGCCCCTTTTTCACAAAGCATTGCTCATTTAAATATTAGCGCGAGCCAGAACACATGCTGTGCTTCCACTAGAAGCATTTACTAATAAGCCCTCACATAAATGGAAAGACTGAAGTGGAAAATGAAGAGGTTCACGTTGTTTTATTGTTTTGTAGAAATCTCAACCCATTTGCTCACAGGTACATTCTATTTCTGGACCTTTCAAAGTCTATCACAAATTACTTAAAGGTTTGTTGATTTTCAACAGCATGGAAAGATGAAAGGAAGACATTTCTTGTTACAAGCTATTTCTTCTTTTCACATCTTTTAGGGTTGTGGTTGTGGAAAAAGAATATGTAGTTACAGACCCTATTTCTGCTAGAATTAAACAAAGCGAGTGTCTTTTGAACTTAAATCATAACTTTTAAAACTATGAAAACTATTGTGAAAATTGCTGTTTGCTATCGTGTGGTCGGTCCAAACGTTAGTCGCTGGCAAAAAGATAAAATCTAAACTAAGTAGAGTAAACGTTGAAGGTTTGCATTTTGTTTACTTTTATTTTACCCGATTTGAAAATTAATTTTATAGTTAGCGACTAACATGATGACTTCTGGTACGATAAAAGATTGCCACCTGTACGGTATTTTTCATACTTTTAACATATATAATCAACGTTGAATGCATGTGAACACCCACTTTGTTTGGTTTTGCAACTATTGGGGCTTTAATTCTAAACTTGACTTAACATACGGCTAAGAAGTAAACCTTAGTTAAACTCCGAAAAGTTTTGAGATTTTAGCATTTTTTACACAAGCAGACGGTATAGATCCAAGATCAGATTGCACGTTTGTGCAGTCTGATCTGAATCCATGCCGTCTGCAAAAGTAGGCAAAAGATGCTTTTTTTCCCTTGGCACTGGAAGGATTACGGGTTAACATTTGAATCTCTCTATATTTATGCGTTTGAAATAATTACAGTATAGAGATTCTTTCCTAGATCCTTGTAATCAATATAGTTGTGCTATCCATTTCTGTGCAGGGCTAATTTTAACCCTTAACCTGCTAAAGAAGGGAAATGAAACTTTCAAGTCTGTGATAGAAACCCAAATGTTGTTATTTCAAAGGTTCTTTTCCCTTTTAAAGGGGAGGGAAGGGGAAGGGAGTTTCTTGTTATCGGACGTTGTAGAACTTTAGATTCAGTAGAGTTCAGGACAAATTCAAATACATGTACAACTAATATTTTAACCCTTTGGATGCTATGCCCGACTCACTGACTTTTTGCGAACAGTGTAGATCAAGATCAGACTGCACAGAACATACGTTCTGATCTTTGATCTACACTGTCGGATAAGAGAAATTTTCTACCCAAAATGATTTTGAAAGAGAGCGAGCATCCATGTTGTTTCTATTGATCTGATCGTTCTTTTGAAGTTATTCTGCAGGATAAGGCTGGAATGAATTATCTAAAATTGTCTTGTCACTATGTGTTTAAGATCAGTCTTCTTCTTTTGTACCATCTGATTTTAATCTGTTATTACAGCAAAATCTAGAAAATTTGTCTGTAGATTTTCAAATGTTACAAAGGTTTTTTTTTCGTTATTTTATCACTGCTTCCAAGTAATTAACTGCCTCAAGTCTTTAATTATTAAATCAGAAAAAACACAAGTTTTTTGTAACATCTGAAGTAGCTTTCTAATTATTTTGTGGATTCCTTGATTAACTCGGAATCAAACGACAAAATACTAGCCTTGTTCAAATTGAAAGTATTTGCAGACGTCAAATTTTGTGCGATAAAAATGGGAAAAAAATGCCTTGAAAAATTTGGGAAACAACATGAAAAGGAATCAAAGCCGGTATTCGCATTTTATTCTTTTTCCATTATGTTACCAAACAAACAAGAATCTTCATATCCATGGCAGTTTTCACAAAGCGGCTCAGTTGGATATTTCGAATCCGTAT
Organism: Tridacna crocea; assembly: GCA_943736015.1. Lineage (NCBI taxonomy): Eukaryota > Metazoa > Mollusca > Bivalvia > Cardiida > Cardiidae > Tridacna > Tridacna crocea. The sequence goes on from OX031072.1 coordinate 13,950,621, forward strand.
TAATGTTCCCAGAAGCCATTTGCTTTTGCTTAAAATTATGGAATCGCTAATTATATACAAGGTTTAGAGACGGAGGGGTGGGGGAGGGGGCAGGGTGGGGGAGGGGAGAGCACATTCATTCGAGTAAAACTGAAAAGGAATGACTTTAACCCTTTGCCCTATAAAGCATTTCTATGGTATCTCTAATTGACCCTTAACAACAGCAAGGATGAAGCCGTTTCTTATGTTCATGTATATATGACACTTTATGATAGCATAGAAAACATCGTAGCAAAAGGTGAAATTGCTTACCATGAGCAATTTCACCTTTTTCCACACTGTTTTCCAAAGGCTCCTACAAGCAATATGTAGAAATGTGTATCTGTGGAGCAAAGGGTTAAAGCTTATAAAACGTATGAATAGCTGAGGTGGGAGGAGGTTACGGTCCGAGTTTTGAATAGGGGTCTAGCGATTACTTATGGAAAAATACCGATGGGACGTGTTACCACAAAATCATCTTAAAGGTGGCCCTTCAAAGTTTGGGACGAAAATTTTAGAAAAATACAAAAAAATCACAGTAATACTCCCAAAGCCTTATAAGTTTCATACATAAAACCCCAGTAGTCGAAACCCATTCGACAACATGAGAAGTTAGAGGTTTACTTCAGCCCTGCTTGACACCGACGGGAAACATGGTTTATTTTTACATGAGCAACTCGCTCATTTACATACCGGAAATACACAGACGAAGCTTCAAACATATGGAAAATAATTTCATGTTTGTTATGTTAAAGTTATTGACCAGCAAACAAATTTTTTACCCTGGATAATTTGTTTGCTCTTCAATAACTTTTTGTGGTATTTGTCGAAGACAATACCACAATGAGTTCAAGATTGAATTTTGAAAACCATGTATCTTATTTTGTGCCGTGAATCTAATACTCCATCGCGTTTAGGTACACAACAGTAGAAAGAGATTGAGTTCAAGTAGTTCCCGCTTAAATTTTGCCGGAATATCCCGGATGTTTGTAGCTTGAAAATGTTTTAAACGCCTTGGAATATCATTACTACGCTCTCTGTCCTAACCACATACAAACAGACAAAGCAATGATTATATGCTCTTATATCGCAAAAAAAGCCAGACGGGCTGAAAAACGTAATTTCAAGTGTAATAACTCAGCCCTTTTCAAAAAAAGTCGGTCGTCAATGACACTGATAAATTAATCAACCTCCGAAAGGTCCCGGGCTTTAGCGCAAGAATATAAAACTTGGCATAAAGTAGTTCAATTTAAATACATGAATATTGCCATTTTCTTCATAATTTGCAGCTATCTAGGACGACATTTCAATTTAAATCTTGATTTGCAGATCTTCTATATGATACATATTTCTACATATGCCAGCGTATCCATTTTGTCATAGCGTACCCAAACTCTTTAGAGTCGGTACCGAGTCTATACTGAGACAGCGTACCCAAACGTTGTAGAGTTTTAGTTCAACCATTTTGTGCAAAAACGAAGGAAATAAACCCAGTTAAACTCATTTTTTCTCAGGCAAATGACTTTTACGGTGTCACTCAAATATGTAATTTGAAATGGCATATAAAAATACATTGGGCAAGGCTATCGATCGTTGAGATATTTATTTTTGATTGAAATTAGCTTCTCGCGAAATGATACAAATTTGCCAACTTACCTTGGGCTTTTTCGTTCCAAAACCAATTCGTTCCATGGCTTGTTGGTCCTATGATTGCACGCTACTCCATTTGATTGCTCATGAATATTTATAGATCGAGGTAATAGATCATTTGCCAAATACCGTTACTGACGCGTTCCCACGAGTTACTTCCCTTTCCACCCGACAATTTTTCCTAATCCTGTATATACCCGAATAGTGAAAGTGTCATATTTTTTAAATGGATTACACACTAAACGCGATAAATAAACAACCTAAAACGGCTGTGCCGTTAGTTTCATCAATTATCTTTTTCGAAGACACACACAAAAAAGAACTGTTGTTTTATCAATTTTTCGTTAGACCAGAGAGATAAGCGGTGTCATTTATAAGCAGCTGTCTCCTGCCGGGCGTGTTGATAGAGCTTTTTGTATGCAGACTGCATTAACCCTTTGGCTACCAAGTGCGACTCAATGACCTGTTGCAGACAATATAGATTCAGATCACACCAGGAAGAACGTGCAGTCTGATCCTAGTTCTACACTATCCGATACGGAGATATTTTTCCTCGGGTGCATGGAAATACCGAATTACACCTGATTTACCGAATTATACCGAATTACACCGAATTACACATAGTGATACCGAATTATACATTCAAAACACTTATTTATTAAGTAATATATCAATTAAACTTTTAAATATTATATTATTAGGCTATATACTATGATTGGTATCACACTATGTTTCACCGGATTTACCGAATTATACCGAATTACACATAGTGATACCGAATTATACATCCAAAACACTTTTTTATTAAGTACTATATGAATTAAACTAATAAAAATTATATTATTAGGCTTTTTCTGGCCCTTAACTGTTTAATTCGGTAATTCACATTACCGAATTACACATAGTGATACAGAATTATACATTCAAAACACTTATTTATTAAGTAATATATGAATTAAACTTATTAAAATTATATTATTAGGCTTTTTCTGCAGATAACAATTTGGCTTAAAAATGAAATTTTCTTTAGGAAGGATAGCAAGGGAAATGGACAAAAGGTTGATACTAGAATTTTAACCCTTTTCAACAACATTTTTAAAAAAAACATATTTCTATGGGTCGTAAAAAACTTGGGTTAAGTGGCATAGGGTTTTAAATAGTTACTGCGAATGTTTTCACCCGAAAACAACACTTTGGACAGATACTTAGCATATTGAGAAGATTGAATAAACGTGGGTCAAATGGTTGTAATTGTCTTTTAAAAAGTAAAAAAAACTATTGTTGAAACAGGCATGAGAAAATGCATGTTGAAAGCCCTTCCTTTTTTCCTCAAATATTTTCGCTCACACTTTGAAAATTCGTTTTTTTTTTTTTCACAAATGTTTATGAACTACATATTGATTACTTTCAGTTTTCGGTTTTTTGAAAGTGTGTGTGTGTGTGGGGGGGGGGGGGGGCGGGGAAATGTGTTAAGGTTGAGAAAGTGAGACAAAAACAGACAGTGGGACAAATCAGCACGTCTGCCCCCTTTTTACACGGGTCGCTCGAAATACTTTGTAAAGGTTGTTTAGCTGTTTAGTGTCTTCAGAAAGACAGGGACAGTCCATTTAGTGATTTTAAAGTACTATTATCAAACATCCTCGTTGCACTTTCAGGCATGTACCTATTGACGAATAACTTATGTTATCGATCATGAACAAAAGAAACGTGGCTTCAGATCAAAATTCAGACCTTCCAATCCATAACTTCTTTTAAGCTTCATTTTGAGTATAAAAAATATGTATCTAATGAAGTCTTACCAAAAAAGAAAAATGGGTGAAGGGTTAAATCGGTGTTCCTTTCATCTCGGTATGGCACTGCAGAGTGGGTGACCTTTAGAACAGCTGCAATGTACTTGCTTCTTACAGATTAGCACACACGTGTCACATTAAATTGACTCTTCTTATCTTTTATTTCATATTAATTTACCCCTTTGGTTATCATTAATGGTCAGGATTATGAATTTTATACAGGTTTCATAGGCTTAATCCGTTCTTAGTCTCTACATGCTTTTTATTTAAATACGATTTTATAAAATGCATATTTTGTCTGTTTGTGATTTTCTTTTTCAAAGGCAATATAATGAAATATGTTTGAATTGTGTTAAAATTGATTTCTATAGATTTCTTGCTATTTCATTTTCTTTTCAGTTATGAATTTGTCCAAATTTAAAGGATTTGCGAACGGGACATACGGCATTTGTTACTGAAATAATGCTTTGATTGTCCGGTGTCACGTGATACTGCTGGTGCTCCACTTACGATAAAATGGAAATATCGCTTACCGTCTATTGATTGTAATGTTGGAAATTGAACGTAAAAGGCTAGAGATATTTCATGATTATAGTTCTCAGGAACAAACTTAATTTTGTTTAATATATCAACAGGATTTTTCTCTCTATTCGTCATGCATCCTACTGTCAAGGGGCGTTACTCCTGCTTCTTCCTCATGATCAAAAGGAGACCACTTATACAAAAATAAACCAAACTTTGTCATGAATACTCTCCCTTCAACCGAAAAGGTATTCATTTGCTTAGTGGGTTGACTTTTAAGCCAATATCTGAACAATATGTCTCTGTTTCTTTCAAACTATTAATTCCACACATGGATTTCCTTGACAAATACCACTTCAGCGTTTTCAACGCTTTGATTTATCAGGTGTCATTCAGAAAATCCAACACATCTAGCAAATCCCTGGAATCCTTCCGCCTTCTCTGCTTCAAACCAAATTCCAATCGGTCATGTATTAACGGAATTATTGAAGATTTTCTTACCTGAAGTCGGGGAATTTTTTCAAATATCGATCATTGTTGTTGTTGTTGTGTCACGTGATTCCCCGCCGTGATTGTGTAGATACGGATTTTTTTAATTCTATGTGTGTGATATTTTATCTGCGTATGACGCATGTATTTGAGCCAGTTTACGCATGCGTAAGATCTGATCTTGGTCCTTAATAAACACATACTACAGTATCGCTTGAATCAGAGGATTCTGCTTTAAAGGTGGGTATTTAGAATTTTTACATCTCACCAAATTAAAAAATATATATATCACTGAAATTCATATGAAAAAATAATACAAATCATCCATAATTAAGATTCATAAAATTACAAAATAAATTTTTTTTTTATGGTAATCCCCTAAAAGGCTACGTAGCCTCTTAAGCTATTTTTAGATTTCGCGCCAAAAATCAATAAAGCATTGTGGGAATGTCAAGTGACTAGCACGTGACTCATAACGCTTAAATTTCCTATCATAACAAACATGTAATAATCATTTTCCATAATGTCTTCTTCGGACGCTATGTTTGAAGCTTCTTCTGTGTATTCCTGTAAGTAAATGAGCGAATTGATCATCTAAAAATAGAATGAGTCTCCCGTTGGTGTCAACCTGGGCCGTAGTAAATCTCTAATTTCTCGTGTTGTCGGACGGATTTCGACTACTGGGGTTTTATGAATGAAAATTAAAAGGCTTTGCGAGTATAAGGATGATTTTTTTTTGCACTTTTGTAAAATTTTCGTCCCAAAATCTGAAGTGCCACCTTTAAACCACTTTTGCAACAGTGCCTCTAGTTTCGTATATTTTATCCATGTCTCGGCTCCACTATAAAACTTCCTATGTAGGAGTATGATATGATATTAATTAATTTTTAACCATGAACAAATCTACTCAATTGCTGGATCTTATCAATCCTCTAACCCTTATCCCGCCAATAAATGATTTGGAACTTTTAATCTGACAGTAAAACTCCAAATTATGCTAATTAAAAGGTTTTTTTTCGGGGGGGGGGCGAGGGAGGGGATAACCTCCTTATCGGCCAGTTTAGATTAAAGATCAGACTGCACGTTCTGCGCAGTCTGATCTTGATCTACATTGCCCGCTTAAAGTCATTGAGTCGTGCTTAGAGGTTCGAGGGTTAATAATTTTTTTTCAACTTTTGTAAACCACATGTGGAATGAATAGGCTACGATGTTGTCCTTTATATAGCGTAGTTAATCGTTAGAATGCTATGTGCAACTCAAACATTGTTTTGTGGAAAGTGTAGATCAAGACCAGACTGCACAGTTCTTGCAGTCTAATCTTAGATCTACACTGTCCAATAGAGAAATATTTCCCCCTATTTCCCTATGAAATGGCAGCATTTTGGATTTTACTATTGGTTTGAAATTTGCTTTTCACCTATATGTTAGACGGGTATTGAATAAAACACGTCAGCACCTTGCAGACAAGAATTTTCTATTGGCAGTTGATTATCTTTGAAAAATATCTTAACAACGGGAGAAATTGCTCTATGAGTTCAACTTCTCCTTGTGGCACACTGTTATCACTTCTCTTCATGAATTTGTAATATTTGATTTATTTTGTTTATTTCCAATTTATATGAATGATTTCAAAGTCGTTTGCTTTATATTTGTCGAAGGAGATTGTTTAGACATAGACCGAGATATTGAGTGAGACGGTTTTTAAAAATATGGTGGGAAAAGGAGAAAATGCTGGTTACCAGCATTTTCTCCTTTCCCACCGTTTTTTCTAGCCGTTTCTAGAGCAAGTTCCACCATGTACCTTGTAGTCTCCACGTGCTTTTGATTTGGACAAGTCCGGAATTTTGTCGCTTGGTGAAGATTTTATATCTTTTTCTAGAAACCATTCCGAAGGAGTCATTCAGTAGAAACAGCTTGTAAATGAAGTATTTCTTTCGTCATTCCAGTTGTCAAAACTTGTGGCAACGAATGTCAAAATTGCTCGTCAGATGCCATTTACCGTGACGTTTTTTGGTTTCTGACGTTGCCCCATCGTTTGCTTCTTCCGCACATACCAGAAATTCTCATGAATTATTGCTCCTTTTTTGTTGGGTAACTTTGATTACAATGGGTTTCTGTTTAGAACTGTGTTGATACCATGTCTTTAAATTGACAGGAAGAACAAACTCTAGTGTAGTTTGAAAAAACCATTGTTCACATTGACATGGACTTTATGGTTGTATAACACTGCCAGTGAAAAAGTGTCACAATCATAACGCAAGTACCAGCTTTTGTCGTTTTGACTCATTACTCGAAATTGTGACCTTGTCCTTTTCCCGCAATTTTAAGGAAAAGCCTATGATACTTTACCGTTCAGTAAAATTGTATATGCTTATAAATTTTCAATATGATGAGTTTATTCATGAATGAGGGGCGTTTGGACTTGCACCTTTCTGACCGGCTTTACTTTCTGCCATCGCACAAAAAAGAGAGCAAACCATACACACAAAATAAACATCCTTTATTTCAACTGTTTTCGGTTACAAACCTACCTATTTGTCATACACGGCAGTCTTGAATTAAAACGGAAACAGGTACTACGGGTGTCATGGAAGGCAACGTAAGACGTTTTGAAAGTAAATAAAAGATGTCAACCCATCAATTAGAAAGAGCAAACATAATTCAACCCCGAAATATTAAGCAGTCGTTTAAGACCGTGTTGAAGTTCGAAGGAGTGACGTAATCAATATCATACATACATACATACATACATTTTATTGGTTATCGGCAATACATGTTGCCTTTGACCATTTACAAAAAAAGGTATGGCAAAGACTGATATGAAAAATACAATACAGACACATGTTAGACAGGATAAGCCAAAGATATTTCTGAATGGGAAAACAAACACAAAATAAACTATATAAGTGTATGACAAAAAAAAAAACAATAACACAAGTGACATAAGGTATTTCAAGCTAATGGGACTGAAATTTAGGCACATGAGACAGAAATTATGGGTATAGTATTTGCTGTTTCAAGGATTCCTCCCTTAATAAAAGTGCACTAGATATATATCGGGCTATTCTTATTTGAGAAGTTTTATTACTAGAAGACATCAAATTATAGAACATATGCAGAGAGGGCCACTGGACTCTACCAATGTATTTTTTGCGTAATTCATCATATTTTGGACAACATAGTAAGAAATGGAATTCAGATTCTACAGTTATCAAAGGACAAAGTTTACAGATACGGTTATTTCTATCGACCCTATAACGTCTACCTAATTCGATTTCTAAAGAGTGTGAACTAAGTCTCAACCTTGTGAAATTTCTTCTGAGATTTTCGTTTTGGATGTTTTGAAGGTAATTTTCAAATTTAAATTCTGTTTTAAATCTGCTGAAATAATCTAATTTTGGAGTAATATTAATGTAGCCAAACCAGTCTTGAACGAAATGGTCTCTTAAGCGGTTTCGTAATAATGTGAGCAAAGGTATGATGTTCGTATTATTATTAATAACATATGGATGGTTCAGATAGTTAAAGCCTAAGAAATCAATAGTTTTTTTCATTTTATAAGCCCATCCGTGTTTAACATTACTAAGTATTTGATCATGGAATGATTTAAAAAGTAATGAATCTGGGTTTTTTAGTAACTTAAGATAAAAACCAATCGATCTTTCTTTCGCTAGAATGTATAAAGGAAAACGCCCAAGCTCTCCGTAGATTGCATAGTTTGGGGTCTGCTGACTCACCCCAAGTATTTTTCTACAAAATCGTAAGTGCAGCTTTTCGACAGTCTTAAAATTATAAATTCCCCAAACTTCAGAACCATATAGAATAATAGGAACAATCATCGAATCGAAAAGAGACAGTTTACATTTGATATCAAGATTAATTTTATCGAATAAGGTCAACAGATTGTAATATGCTTTAAGAGCTTGGTCATGTAACGTTGTAACAGCTGAATTCATCTTTCCATTGTAATGAAAATTAACTCCTGGATAAATAAAGTTATCAACTTGTTCAATGGTCTCTCCATTGATTGTTATATCTGCATAAATGGGCTCATTAACCGACCGAAAAACACAGAATTTTGTTTTAGATATGTTTATCTTTAATCCCCATTCATTGGAATATCTACATAAATTGTTTATTTGGGCTTGAAGTGTGGCAGGATTGGTAGTAAATAATACAATATCATCTGCGAAAAGAAGCAAATAGAATGATAAAAAACTTAAATCATTTTCATCTAAATTTTCATTATCAATCACATGAACGATATCATTGATGAAAAGAATGAACAAAAGTGGAGATAACGGTTCTCCTTGTTTAAGTCCAACAGTCACGTCGAAAAAATCTGATAATTCCATAGTATTACCAAACTTAACGCACGATTTCACATTTTGATACATGGATTTAATCATCGTGATTATTTTACAGCTAATGCCACACTCAAATAGTTTATACCATAATGCATTTCTACTAACGGTATCGAATGCGCGCTCAAAGTCGATAAAAACGCACCAAAGTTTATGTTTTTTGTGAAGAACCTTTTGTATCAATGAATGTAAAATGAATATGGCGTCTGCTGTAGAACGACCATCTCGAAATCCGAATTGAACATCATTCAAACATGCTTCATTTTCAACCCATTTATTTAACCTATTCCTAAGAAGCAGAGAGAATATTTTAGACAGAGTGTTAACAATAGTGATTCCCCTATAATTTGATGGACTAGACGGGTCACCTTTCTTATAAATTGGAATAATCGCACCTTTTGACCACGATTCTGGATACACACCAGCTTCAAATATTCGATTAAATAATAATGTCAAATGTGGAGTTATAAAGGTTGATGCATCAATGAAAAAATCTGCAACAATGTTTTCAAGATCTGGAGTTTTGTTTCTTTTTAAAGCTAAAATAGTTTTCCTCACTTCGTCATCTGTAAAGGGTCTATCTAATTGATCAATGAATAACGGCGTTTCACGTGAAACAGGGACTGATTCCGTGCTATCACCTGTATCTATACTCTTTGCGGTCGTAGAAAAATGTTCGATTAAATCATCCATAGATATTTTGTCATGCATGTTAACCTTTTTACACCTGTACTTATTTACATGTGACCAGAATTTTCTAGGATTACTTTTGCTTAGATTATATAATTTGGCTTTTTCATTATTGTAGAAATTAAATTTTGCCTTGCGTTTAACTTTGTTGTAAAAACTTCTTGATTCCAGAAATAAGACTTTATTATCTACTGTTTTATTTTTAAGATATCTCTTTTTTGCTATGAAAAATATTTTTTTTGCCTCTTTACATTCATCATTAAACCATTCACTTTTTTTGCTATGAGTAAACTTTATATTTGGTGGAACCTTAACTTTTTTACCAAAGCATTTAAATGAAATATCTCGTACAATTTTTGTAAAACTGGAAATATATTCATCAGTACTGATACCGTAAGATAAAAATATCAATAGGGGAGTTCTGTTTAATCTTTGTGATGCTCTGCTGTCCATGATTGTGGGTGGATTTTGATGTTCGGATATTATGATCAAGCCGTTGTCTGCACATGTCGTATTCTTCGAACATTCGACCTGTCTGCTATGACGCATCACCAAACCCACGTATACCTCGGAAAAGTAGGGCTTATATCGAAGCAACATTAGAGTATTTACGAATGGAAAAGAATTTTTTACAGTGAATTTAAAAAGATAAATGAAAGACACGTTTTGGTGCTAGATGATCGTGCAAAAACCTTCAGATTCGAAGATCTGATCATTAGTTGTTGTGGAATTGTATAATACTTTTCTTTCTGGTTAAGATTTAAATACTTTGAAATTGATCGACAACCCCCTATCTTTCTATACCCTATTAAAAACAGTAAACCTCGAAACTTTTATTTATTAAATGGTGTTTTACTCCGCTTTCAACAATATTTTAGTCATATTACGGCGACACTCTAACTCCCTCCCCCCGAAAAAAAAAAAAAAAAAAAGATCCAGTGCGGCTCAAGCTCAGGACCTCCAGGTCTCGACTCCTACACTGTACTACTGAGCCACGCAGGACTCCTTTGCAACCCTAATGCTTGAATGCTGTTTTCGTAAATCAATTTTTATTCCATCCTACATTTCCGTCTATATTAAAGAAGACAGAGAACGATAATTATGGTATTTGGGTCGCATCTGATATTTGCATAAGGCTTCAGTAACATAGTACCATATTTCGCAAGACAAAGCCAGTGCTCAGTGATTTTGCCTTATTGAGATTTATCAGTATGTGATAGCCCAAATGAGACAAAATCACGAAAACATTCCGTATCTGGATAACCCTTCGGCTGGTAAGCGCGACTCACTGACCTCTTGCGGACACTGCAGATCAAGATCAGACTGCACAGAACGTACAGTCTGATCTTGGATCTACACTGTCCGATAAGAAGATGTTTTTCCTTCAAAAAAGTTTGAAATGGCACTATTTGGATTTATTCAAAACGTGAGGTCTGATCAGCGATCCACACTGTGACGGCATATTCCGTTTGCAAGATGCTTTGGTCAAAAGGCTTTGAAATAGCAAGAGTGACCTGGCATCTCTACAATGGCATTTATTTGGGGAGGGGGTTGGCTGACCTTGGTTTTTGTCCTCAAACTATGAAGTTCAACTCTGTGCGTATTTGAAGACAGTGTGGAACAAGATCAGACCACAGGAAGTGCAGTTTGATCTTTGATCTGTACTGTTCAATATCGTGAGGTCTTTTCGGGAGACTAACTTTGGAATGGCACTGTTTGGATTTTCAATATAAGCTGGAAATTTGGTTCACTACACACGTATAGCACTTTAACCTGTTATCAAATAACCTCATATTTTAAAGACCCTGCTTTAGAGGGTCTTCAAAACATGTTTGGAAAAGGGAGACAATGCTTGTAATCATCAATTTCGCCCTTTCCCACAATATTTGCTATCAATCAAAGGACAAAGTTCCTCTCTCAATTTGGAGGGGTCTAAAATTTTGTCGCCTGATGAAGAGTTATATGGTGACAATACCAGCTGAAAACCGGCAATGAAACATGCTCTGTGAAAAGCGGGCTTTAATGCATTGCAAAAAGTATCGACAAACGTCAGCCTACGCGATCCGCGCAGGCTGACGTTTGTCGATACTTTGTTGCTTTTTATCAAGTTTCTGCATGTCATAGGACCAGTTTACCTCATGAGTCCGTCAGTTATTAGACAAAAATGCATTGTTTATGAATCCATAGTATTTGAATGCCTTTCTTGCTACAAGGTGTCACCGAGATACATTAACACCCCCCCCCCCCCCCCCACCGTTTTGCCAGAGTATTGCTCAAATGAGATTCATCAAAATATTTACTGGTATATCCTTGTTTTTGAAGAGGATTGCTTCTTTTGTCTTGTCATTTTCTCACGTTATAACCCCAATGCATTACGCTGGTGTACCAATCGATGCCAATTGTACAGAATAAGGGATAAAAGACCAATGAGATAATGCCCGTAAACTGACGTTGTATTTATCATTGGAGAAAATTATACCCCAGCTTTTGTCGTGATAGATTTCGGGGAGAGGAAGATTCTTCCGAGCACAAACAACAAGTTAGCCTGTATCATTCAGAGGAGAGATTGTTTTTTTGTTTCTTTAATTTTTTGCCTTTTGGCGACATTGTAGAAACAAGATCAGACTAAAGAGAACGTACAATCTGATATTGCATCTATACTGTCTGATTGTCGTCTAGTGCAAAAAGAAAAACAACGTTTATCACAGAATTTCGCGCCAAGTTCGTTTCTATAGGATTTAATATACATGTACTTGTAATATTTCACAAACCCGCATTGTTTGTTGTCGCAGAAATCAAGCTCTCTAAGTTCTGTCAGTTATTTAAGCACAGTGCTAGCCCTTAAGTGTTAGTAGATCACGATTAGAAAGCACAAAACGTTTCTAGTCTGATCTGAAATCTACAACATTGGTTAAGATCAATTCGAACTTTTCCCATAATTCCCTTTTATTTGCAGCGGGCCTGAATGTCTGGGTGACAGAATGAAGAACTTAATTTTAGGCTGCGAGTGAGTGAAGCGAAAGATTACTACCATAGCTTCGGTGCGTCAGCCTTTAGAATTGCAAAACGAGACTCAATAACCTTTTTAGGACAGTGCAGATCAAGATCAGACTGCACGGAACGTGCAGTCTGATCTTAGATCTACACTGTCCGAAAGGATGATGCTTCCTCCCAAAATATCTTAGAAAAGAATCTAGACTTATATTTTGGGGTTTCCGATCGGCTTGAAAGTTTCACTTTCGCTCTTTAGCAAGTTGAGGGTTTACACATTTTACACTTTTCAGATGACTTTTTCTGCTTTGCAACAGACTACATTTAGTGAACCATTACCATTGTAGAAAAAGGAGAAATTGCTCGTCACGAGATGCATCTTCCTTTTGCCGCAATGTTTTAGTTTGTTGTCATATTGTAAACTTCATGTCATGCTATCATAATTATCTATTTAAAAGGGGTGATAATGCTTATATCATAATTTTCTGCATTCTAAAGGGGTGCTTTCAGAAGATGTCATTATGTCACAGATTTGCATCAAAGGGGTAATAAATTAAACTTTTACTAAACATTCCCGCTTTTCAGCGTACTAAATGGAAAGATTTCTTAAAACATTCTCCTTAGACAAAAAGGGGCTTTTGAAAACGTAGGTGGGAAAAGGAGAAAATGCTGGTTTCCAGCACTGTCTCCTTTTCCCGCAATGTTTTCTACCCCTTTTAAGGTAAAAATTGCATCATCTAAGCAATATTTAATTTGTCGTCACAAAGCATAAGTTTTCTAAAGCCCCCATTTTATCTTAGGATTGTTTAACTCATTACCACACAATCCCTACTCTTGACGACCCTGAGAAAGAAGCCTTTGGAAAAAATTGTGGGAAAAGGAGAAAATGCTGGCAACCAGCATTTTCTCCTTCTCCCTCAAAGTTTTCTACCCTTCACAAAACAAATTTCAAATTTTCAGTCACTTTTATTTTGTCGTCAGCAAGTGCTTTCGATTTGGACAAACCTAAAATATTGTCGTTTGGTAAAGAGTTAACCTTTTGCCTTACAATCACGAGTATAAACGACCCTGAAGAAAAGGCCTTTTGAAAACAGTAAGAAAAGGAGAATAAAATGATAACCAGCATTTTTCCTTTTCCCTACATGTTTTCCTATCCTATTATAGGCACGTTCCATTATTTGAACCATATTTGAATTGTCGTCTGCGAATGCTTTTAATTTTTAGAAGTCTAAAGATATTTGTCGTGTGGCAAAGAGTTAAAAACGAAATTGTTTGGAAAAGGGTAAAAGACAGGCATGCTTTGAAATCGGACACAAATTACACATGTTTCGGCTTCGGTGAATTTGCTGTAATAATGAGGACGTGCAACCATTCATTTGGCTAAGTCAGCATACAAATTATTCAACAAATTAAAATACAGGTTGCATAGTGACTCTTTACACAGACGACGAAACCTTAGACTTGTTCGAATTGAAAGCATATGCAGACAGCTATTTGAATGCATATCAAACTATGACTTCGCCTCTAAAAAGGACAGGGACACAATGGTTGAAATGGAGAAATTTTATTTTTAGCGCTTTCCCCTTTTTCAGCAATTTTTTCAAAAGACTGTATTCCCTTCAGTTAAATCTCAGAATAGTTTAGTAAATGGTTGAATCTTTTATTGCATTTGGTGATTTAAGTTTCTTTTTTGCCTTCAAGATCAAACTGTGTTGTGCAGTCTTCCTTGATATACGCCGTCCTCTACGTCTTGCTCAACTATGACCAAAGTCGTATGCCATTGAAGGGGAAAACCTATTTTTTCTTTCAGAGCTCAACAAATGTAGGATTCATTTCAGTTGGTAGCGAAAATGTTAATGGTAAATGTGACGTAAATGTGAATGGTTTAACAAATTACCACATGCAAATGGACCTTTTGTTCCTAGCCTTTCAGCGGACTGTTTCATCACAGACATTACGGAAAAAGGAGCAATTGTTTGTAGATTATTGTTCTTCTTTGATAATATTGTGGAAAAAGGTGTAAGCATTTGTTGCAAGTTATCGCCCCTTTACTTAACAATGTCATTTAATTAAGAACATTATTCTCATTTTATTCATACGTATTTTCCTTCTTGCCGCTTTTCTTTGTTATAAATTTGGAATTGCATTGTAAAGCCATTGGACAGTGGTGACCCTGAATTAGAATATACACAAATACATTTTGAACGTGCCCCAGGTCGAAGAAATCTACTGAATGCCGTCTTCAACCATCGCTGGTACCGTTCAGCATTACATGGAGTAATGAACAATAGTGCAGATCCATGCTATATCAGCGTGCTTTTTTATATGTAATAATTTGTTATTTTACAATGATAATAATGTTGATATCGTCGGTTTACTTCAAAAACTTCGTAACTACAGCTTCAAAGAAGCTGTAGTTACGAGGTTTTTGACGTAAACCGACGATTTGCTAAAAAAACAGTTATGCTATAACATATAAAGGTAGCTTAATGCATCCCGGTGCCTCATGGTACCAAGCAAGCCGTCACATACGTAGTTATGCATAATAATTATCTACTTTTTATATCAACCAAATTAATCATAAGATAGACTGCTCCTTGGGCATACAAATAATTGATCAATAGCGACAAGTTTCGGCTCAGATCGGCGAACTGTGCAGGCTGACCTGAGTCGATACTGTTCGCATATGCATTAACCCTAACCAAACGACAAATTTTTGGAATAGGCCAGATTGAAAGCATTTGCAGAGGACAATTTAACTCTTGCTAAAAAAAAGATGATTTCTGTCTATGATAGGGTAGAAAACATTGTTGGAAAAGGAGAAAATGCTGGTTACTACCATTTTCTCCTTTTCCCACAATGTTTTCACAAGGCTACTATTCTAGACCCGTAAAAACCAGGGATTGTTTGGGAAAGGGTTAAGCACCCTTTTCACACATCATGGCTCATTTATAACTGTATATCGTTGGTTTACTTCAAAAACCTTGAAACAAGCTGTAGTTACGAGGTTTTTGAAGTAAACCGACGATATGAAGGATCTGTACCAATTTTCATTACCCCAAAAGCAGTTCACGGAATACTCAGCGGTAAAAACACTGGTTTAAGACGATGTAGATTCCTGCCCTCCTGGCACAAGTTCTAGATCGTTAAGACATCCTGCAATTCATTATAAACGTTTCATTTGGATCATTCTCTACAGTTTTACAGTTACAACGTCGTAATTCTATCGTAAAACAGTCTGACGATGGAAACAAGGCGATATCGCAAAAGCATAAATGTCGTAAAATTCATCAAAATTGATGAAGACAATATTGATACATTTCAAAGCTGATTGTTGACGTAAATACGGAAAAAAAAAAGATTGTTAGAGGATGGATATACCACGGTCAGTCTTAATGATCATTGTCTAGAATTTTTACCAAACGACAAAGTTGAAGACTATTCCAAAACGGAAGCACCTTCAGAATGCAAGGTAAATGAGCGTAAAATGATCACAAGTAAAATGACTTTGAAAAGAAAACTATAATAGAAGTAAGTCGATAATCGTATACATATTAATCAAGTAAGGATAATAATTAATATATAATGAAAAAAATGTTACAGTTGAACATAACGACTGGACTTTGGCCATAGTTTAACCCATTACCACATAATCCCTACTTTTGACGACCTTGAGAAAGAAGCCTTTAGAAAACATTGTGGAAAAAGGAGAAAATGCTGGTAACCAGCATTTTCTTCTTTTCCCACAATGTTTTCAACCCTTCACAAAACAAATTTCAAATTTTCATTCACTTTTATTTTGCAAATGCTTTCGATTTGGACAAACCTAAAATATTGTCGTTTGGTAATGAGTTAAGAAATACCAAAACATCAAGATATCCATGTATAACAGAGGTTATCTCAGTAATTTCGTGATGTTTGGTCCCCTCCCCCATGTTTTACATAAACAACAACAAAATATGCCCCAACTGAAGGAACAAAAAGCATTATTGATTAGCTATAAAATCCGTACAAACGTTCTTCTCGTTTTAGTATTAGCCTGCAGTTACGTTTGGAGAAAACGGTGAGAAAGACCTCATAAATATGTCTTAACAGTTATTATTAACAGGAAATCGTATGTTTCTGTACACTTCTTTCTTATAACCCAGATACTTTTCGAGTTCCTTTGGGTGCCAGAGAGTCAGACTGTCAGAAATCATACTCCCGGTTCGTCGGTTTACTTCCAAAACCTTGTAACTACAGCTTGTTACAAGCAAGCCTTATTTCTACCATTCAAAAACGATATTTTTGGCTTCCTCTTGCAATACATTACTTTGTAAACGACATCTTGCGGTATGTTACTTTGTAAAAAAAGTTGCTATCAATTGCTTCGTATTTCAAATGCTTGAGAGAGCTAAAGACTCCCAAGATATATTAACCACTCTCGGTGTACAGTGATTAATGCATCTGCATCGACCCAGGTCTGTCCGCCCAGGTTGACCTGTGTTGAAACTTTTTTGTATTAGCCACGGCCACGGCCATGGTTGGCGAGGGACGACATGATTCATCACAGCAGTGTCCAGGTCCCTTGCCACTTGACTGTACAACGAATTTATTATACTGCAGATTTTTACCATTACAGTGTTATTAAGCAAATTTTACCTGTATTTTGGTTTTAAAAAATTGAGTACCCTGACGAAGTAGAATTTTTCCTTAGAGTGCCCCAATTCAGTGAAAACCGACGTCAATGGGAACTGACTTCACTGAAACCTTCGTAAATCTGCAGTTTGGCGCGTAATCTTGATGTTAATCTTGTTCGAAGACGCCAGTTTGGATGCTGTGTTGAAAGTGTAGTAATGTATACAGGGCTCCCGAAAGGAAACTTCTTTTACGTTGATTTTGTAATTGTACATGATATATATTATGTTCGGGGCATATTATCCAATCAGATCACGAAGAAAATTTCTTTGCAGTACAATAAAACCATTTTGCTAGTGATTTTGTCCCTGTCAGGAACGTTAAGGGTTTTACAAGAGTTTTTATACCCTGGTAATCTCCGTCCAAAGTTTATGGTAAAATTTCCTCGACAGGAAGATTGACAGCTACAGCAGGTGTTCTCTGACACTAGACTAAGTTGTTTGTTAAACCAGGACAACAAGCATTATTTCTTTCATAATTTCTGAGAAATTAGTGTTTTTTTTTAGAAATCTGTAACACTTCAGACCAGCCGCTGTGGCTGTTTAACGCTTTCCTAAACGACAAGTTTAGACCCTTTGAAACTCAAAAATATGCAGAAGACATGTATTCAACAAATGAGCTATATAGCCGTCTGATAGGACAGAAAGAAAAGTTTGTGGTTATCAGCATTTTCTCCTTTGCCAATAATGTTTTTAAAAGCTATCTTTTCCAGGGTCGTAAAAACCAGGGACTGTTTGGTACAGGTTTAAGAAATTACGAAATTAATGCATTGTTTCCTTTATAATTCTTAAAAAAAATGTTTTGTCTTCATTGTCTCCAACTTTTATATAGGTTAGCCACTATGGCTCTTTCACAAATAAATGCTTTCTACCCCCTCCCTTTCCCCCAACCACTCATTGATAAGACCTTAATGACGTGACTTGAAATTAGTCGTATTTTCATCACAATGTATTCCTATGACCTGCCCTTTCAAGCAAGTTCTGCATAGTAAGGCTCACTTCTTCGAATAATTACTTATTTTAAGAACTGATAATTTTATTATAAGTTCGGCTCTTTTCGAAAAGAAAAAAAAACTCCGACGATTTACTAGTATTTTATGGCCCTGACGTCGTCAGCGTCGCCGTTGCCGTACCAAACCTCTACCTTTTGTAACATCCTTGTTATTACTGAAGATATTTGCTTAAAAAAAATGGACAGGTTGTTAACTATCAATGGGAGAACTCATACAATAGGGTCAGATAACAATCCAAATATACTTTATACGGTTATGCCAAAGAATTCTTTACCTAAAATCAAGCTTTTGCAGTCAAGCGTTTGCAGCCGCAAGCGGTGCTCTTGTTTTAGAACATCGTCGGTGTTATTAAAAAAACCTCTTAACTACAGCTTGTGACAAGTTTTCGAAGTAAACCAACGATATGTCATCTGTGTACTGCAGAATGATTGGACTGAATTTAGAGTTATCTCCCAAAGATTTAGACCAAACTATTCTGACATTTTGCTTTCTTGGTGATTCTTTGCAGCTGAAGCCTTTTTGACACCCTCGCTAAGATATTTTATGTGATAAACTATGAGTGCAGCCATGTAAAAATTCATTCAACCGCAGAATATAGGTGCCTAAACAAATTTTAAACAAAAATCTACGGAGGGTCACAGTATTGTGCGAGCAAATAAATGTACAGACTTAAATATTCATGATGAGAGATGGTGTACCAGCTATCGGCACGGTACATTGTGACGTTCGGAGCGTATCTTTAGAAAAGCTAGTTATGACTTTTTGTCGCTACGTTATACAACTTACGAGGATGGTTGCCTTCAACGTATATCTGAGCCATGATCTGTGGAAAGGGTAAGGGTTTAATGCATACGCAGAAAAAGTATCTGCAAAAAAAAATGATGCATTTTCTGTTTTTTTCCTGTGATGTTTTGTACTCTATTAAAGAGTAATCCTATAATTTTATCTGCATATTGATTTCGTCGTCTGTATAAATTAGTTTTTTTGGTACAAAACGTTCGAGTCTCACATTTTGTGAGCGGGTTGAGAGTTAAACCTATACCACTCAGTATCGAGTTTCAATAAGCCTATAATTAAGAGGGTGTTAGAAAACATTGTGGGAAAAGGAGAGAATGCTGGTAACCAGCATTCTCTCCTTTTCCCATAATGTTTTCTATTCTTTCAAAGACATATCCCACCGATTGAGCCATATCTTATATGCCATCTGCACTTTCTTAGAATTTTTTCTACTCCAAAAATTTGCAGTGTGCCTAAGGGTTGAAGCTTGGAAACACTGACGTGAGTTTTTTTGTTCGTCCTTCTTGGGTTTTTTGCTTCATTGTTTACACCATTAAAACGATTTAAGAATTTGCACTGGAGATTTGTAGATAACTTGCCAGCTTGATTCCGGTTGATTTACATAAACTTATAACTTTTTTCTTTTTATTTAATACATTCTATCTTATAATAGCTTTCTCTAATGGTATTTTTCTAGAAAATAAAAGTCATTATTACTTAAGAAATAACTGTCAATTACAGGAAGATCTTACCAAGATTAGATTTACGGCATCTGTATGAACAATGCATCCATTTCCTATAGAGTTTTTCATTTATATTATTATGGTATAAGAAGAAATGTTAGTTGAGGAAGGATATGGTGTAGACAAAATGCTCGCCCGTCCGGGTAGCTCAGTGGTGAGCGTGTCATAACCTGGTGGTTGTAAGTTCGATACCCGGTTGAGGTGAACTTTCTTTCCGACGTATTTTCGCCTCTCACCTCTGCTGAAGCATGTGAGAAAAGTAGTCGGTAGCTTTGGAAAGAGAGTTGTGTTAGTACCGGTGTGAGAAAGCCAGGAAACACATGTGCGTCACCGACCGCCATGATATGATCTTAGCTCTTAAAGTTTCACCCAATACAACCAACCAACCAAAAAAATGCTTAGCCTAGGAAGGGTCGGACTATTCAATT
The DNA here is from genome assembly GCA_943736015.1 of Tridacna crocea. Taxonomy (NCBI): domain Eukaryota; kingdom Metazoa; phylum Mollusca; class Bivalvia; order Cardiida; family Cardiidae; genus Tridacna; species Tridacna crocea. The sequence goes on from OX031072.1 coordinate 13,970,772, forward strand.
AAACATTTGATACTGTTGATTTGTACCATAATCTTGTGCAAGATCTTGATTAGTAGATTGATTGTGTAGGAAGTCAGTTTAGACTGTCTTGTTTGTCTGCTGGAATAGAGAAGGGGAATGAGATAAACGTTAATTTTATGTATGTGTGGAAAGGGTTAGAAACTCACTTGGGTGAGGGGAGAGAGAGAGAGAGAGAGAGCGAGAGCGAGAGAGACGGACAAGAACAAAAGAAGAAGGAAGACTTTTGTTTTAGTGAATTTTTAACATATGCCATATCACTGATTTTTATGTGCCATTGCCATATTTATTCGTTATGACATAATAAATGAACGAGAACAAGTAAGAGAAAATTGTATAAAACTATAGTTGGACAGTGTTATAAATTTTGTTAAACAAAATGTTGCGTTGGAACAGATTCATAAATTGCAAAAAAATATAATAGACCTTTTGAAAACATTTATGCTGAAGGATCATTGGATCGAAAACACGATACATTGTAACATTTAATTTCTTCTTTATTTTTTACAATATTTTTACAATGAAAATCCATGATTTTAGCCCGATGTAATTTGTATTCATATCCTTGATTAAAATATCGATGAATCTGAATGAACCATGCTCTGACAAAAGGAGGTTTAACCCTTTACTAAACTACAAAATTTTTGACTGGTCCAAAATGAAAGCATTTGCAGACGACAAGACAAACATAACTCAAAATTTGAAATGCATTCAGCCCCCAATTTACAAAGCATTGCTCAATCTATTAGATGCAGATTAGAGTCAATAATCCCAAGATAGGTAAAGGTTTCTTCACATTGTATTTTAGCTATTTTCTTTTGTAAAGTCATGCGACTTTTGAATGACAAGACCAATTAGTTGAGATAGGTATTTGTGTCTGATTGACCGGACCGATTTTGAAAGAGATGATATCGGGACCCGAAAATCTATTAGGCCTATTTTACAATTATCATTTTTGTTGGACCTGGATTTATTATACAACTATTTGCCAAATTTCCACCATTAGAGTAGTACACGGCCATAATTTAAATAAAAAAAAGATTCGGTTAGACACGGGAAAATCCAAGATGGCGCCTTTTATTTTTTACAAGATGGCTGTCATTTCCGGTACTATGTCACTGAGTAGTACACGGGCATATTTGAAAAAAAAAAAAGATCGTTAGCCAGGCGAACATTCAAAATGGCAACCCTTTTTCCCCCAAGAAAGCTGTCATTTCCGGTACTATGTCACTGAAAATTTTATATGTTGTAAGCGGCAGCGGAAAGAGGCCAAAGAAAAGAATGATAAAGACCATTAACCCTTTCCCAAACGACAAATATTAGACTCTTCCAAACACAAAGAGTTTGCAGACGACAATTTCTAATTGGATAAAAATGGCAGAAAGTTCTCCAAATGCGTAGAAAGCACTGTGGGAAAAGGAGAAATTGCTCATTACGAGCAATTTCTCCTTTTCCCACAGTGTTTTCAAAAGACTTGTACTGCAGACTCGTAAAAACAAGGGCTTGTTTGGGAAAGGATTAAAAGAAATTTATTTTTGATCTTAATGAAGAAAGACTGGTGAAAACTTCCGTGTTTGAAATGAAAGTGGCTTGTACCTAGTTTCACCACGATTGTGAAGAAGGCATTAAAAAGCCAGTATAATGAAGTCCACGATTTTTAACGTTGACTTGGCTGTATTAACCCCTATCCTGCTAAATAACTAAACTTAAATTTTCAAGACGAGAGTAAAAACCTAAATATCGCATTTTTAAGGTCATGTTTTAGTGAATAATATCTCCTGATCGGACAGTGTAGATCCAAGATCAGACTGCACGTTTTGTGCAGTCTGATCTTGATTTACACTGTCCGCAAAAGGTCAGCGAGTCGCGTTTAGCAGCCCAGGGGTTAATTCAGCGCTCTAGATAAGGGTTAAACAGCCAAATGAATGAAAAGAACATTTAGATCAAAGTTGATTTCACAGGGAAAAAGTGCTCAAAGATAAGACAGTAGGTTTTGTGCAGTCTGATCTTTGTCTTAACTGTCCGCAAAAGGTCAGTGAGTCTTGCATAGCAGCCTTAGGGGTTAAGGACTAGACTCAAAGTTAGGATGATAGTAAGACGGAATGATCTTGATTTCAAAATTGAAAATATTAGTTATCCTACACTATTAAACCCTACGTTATGTGTACTCATTAGAATCGTCTCATGGAGACGATTCTAATGAGTACCACAGCATAGAATTTCGAAGAGAAATAATTTCTTTAAAATACCATCACCCTCTCATATCTGGGGCTTTGTAAATACTGTCCATAAGTGCGTTTTGGTGGAAGAAGCCTATTTTAAAGCAACACGTCACAATACCTGCCACTATGATTTTCACAATGTTTGCCAAGATTTGCCGATGCAATACAGAGATGTGCAGTTCCACCTATTGAACTGGCATAAGATGCAAGTATTCTGTTTTTGTGCAATATGTTACAGCTATTTAGTTACTGGAATTTACTTTGCTGTGTTGGAAATAGAATACAATAGACGAATGGAAACTTCAACCACTGTTGAAGCTATATTTCTCCTCTGCCTCGCTTTGCTTTTTTCCGGATTACTTTTTCTTGTATTTTACGAAATTTGCCGGACGAATCAGATTATCAAGTATAATTATGCAGTCAGATCTTGGTACCTTTATAATTCGATTGCAGTGGTCCCAATGCACAGGTTGTCCCTACAACCCTACAATGACGACTTTTAACGCCCCTCAGGAAGAAGCCTTTTGAAAACAGCGTGGGAAAAGCTACAAAATGGCTCAACACCGAAAAGAGGCATTCAGACATTTGAATCAATCTACGCAGTCCGCACGGGCTAATCCATAACAACACTTTCTGTCTTTTTTTTTTTTTATTTAATTTTCTGTTTTATACAGTACAAGTCTACTATAACACGAACTGTAGTCGTAAAGTGCCATCTCGGACTGGCCTGTGCGGATTGCACAGTCTGATCCGAGACACACTTTACGCAAATGTCCGAATGCCCCTTTTTGCATGGTACAAGCCAATTATCATAAAACAAACCTCAACAAGACGTTGACGGGCTACGTGTAAGATTGCCAAGTTAAAGTCCTTATCGTCTCGTGTCATTGTCAGGATTTGTTTTGAGTTCTCTTGAATAGTTGAGACTTGCTTTGTGAAAAGGAGTTTTAATGCATTTACTAAAAAGTGTTCACCAAAGTCAGCCTGTGCAGTCCGCACATGCTGACCTCGGTCGACACTCTTTGCTATTGACCATTTTCATGCATTGTAAAGGACCATTTTACCTTATGGTTCAGGCGGTTGATAGACATAAGTAAAGACTCTTGTCTGAGACCATAGCTCAGTTATATTTAAAATCTACCAGTTAGTCACAGAACAAGTTTATGTCAATAGTGTTTTGCGTCTGTCAGTAGTAATAGAAGTTATACTTGAAGACATTTGGGAGTTAAGGACGTATATGACAAATTATTTTAGCGGTCAGATATTTTAAAACTTTGCACATACAAAGCTCATCATGTGCAAAACATGCATATGTGCACTTTTGATTCAATATCCACGACAAAAATACATGCGCGGTAGGATGCGCACGAACAGTTATCATATACGTCGTTAACCCATTACCAAACGACAGTATTTTAGACTGGTCCAAATTGAAAGCATATGCAGACGACAAAATAAAAGTGACTGAAAATTTGAAATTTGTTTTGTGAAGGATAGAAAACATTGTGGGAAAAGGAGAAAATGCTGGTTACCAGCATTTTCTCCTTTTCCCACAACGTTTTCTAAAGGCTTCTTTCTCAGGGGCGTCAAAGGTAGGGATTATGTGGTAATGGGTTAAGACGAATAGAGGTTTTCTTGCTTTAGGAGGCCTTCCAAATTATTGCTGTTGTAAATTGTTTTAAATTTAGAACAGTACTTCGAGTTTTCTTTCTCCAGTGCACCATATTTATCGGGGCCCTAACATATCAAATTATTACCTCTCTTTACACAGCTGACCAATATCTGAATTATTATACACTCTCAAAAGTTTAAACGACGTTTTTATTATTTCTGGCTGTAGAGAAGAAACTATAAAGATTTAAGAAGCACAACGTGACAAGAATCAGTTCGGTCACCGCTACAACGAAAACCAAGCGTCTAATCGAAGATCGAATTCCCAATAAACTTCATAATTGATTGACAATTTAACTTAATTTCCAAAACTCATGTAAGATAATTTCGATAAAACAGACCCCAGACGTCGTCTAACCTTTTTTGGCCTCTCGTCTCAGATAGACCGTATGAATTTCAAACTTGTCAAACTTTGAACGAATGTTACATGCACTTAAACCTTCGACTTACAATTCTGTCGAGTTTTAACGATCCTGAGGAAGGAGAATTTTGAAAACATAGTGGATTAACTCATTACCAAATGACAATATTTTAGGCTTGTCCAAATTGAAAGCATTGACAGGCCACTTAATAAAAGTGACTGAAAATTTTAAATTTTGAACATTATCCATATTAACTTATGACCAAACGACAGAATTTTAGGTTTAAGCATTAATATTGCAGACGACAAAATAATAGTGACTAAAAATGTGAAATTTGTTTTGTGAAGGGTAGAAAACGTTGTCGGAAAAGGAGAAAATGCTGGTTAAAACAGTTTGAAACTTTGAGGTCTAGCAAAGAGATAGTTACCCATTACCAAACAATCCCTACTTTTAACGGCCCTGAGACAGGGGCCTTAAGAAAACATTGTAGGAAAAGGAGAAAATGCTGGTAACCAGCATTTTCTCCTTTTCCCACAATGTTTTCTACCATTCACAAAACAATTTTCAAAGTTTCAGTCAATATTATTTTGTCGTCTGCAAATACTTTCGATTTGGACAAACCTAAAATTTTGTCGTTTGTTGATGAGTTAAGATGGATAATGTTCAATCTTTGATAGACAGATAGCGTAAGTAGCGTAAGTGACTACCATAGATACTCAAATCTTCTATATGATTTATTACAAAATATGATTCGACGCTCGTTTATTGATGGCTTCCTTTTTAAAATAAGTAAAGATTTATCGATGTTTTACAGTTGATGAATCCATGCAATGTTGGTTATGAATAGTGAGTGTCCTTGTGCTGTTTATGTATTAATTTTTACTACACTGTAAAAGATGTGGACTTGTCCAAATTGGAAGTAGTTGCAGACGATAATTGAATGTGTATCATATCATGGAATTTGTTCTTTGATAGGGTAGAAAACATTCTGGGAAAAGGAGAAAATGCTGGTTACCAGTATTTTCTTCTTTTCCCACAAAGTTTTCGAAAGTCTTCTTCGCCAGGGTCATTAAAATTCAAGATTGTGTGTTTAAGGGTGAATAACCCTCAGTTATTCCAGCAATTAAACAGAAAACCAAATTTTGTATTATGGCTTTTTTTGTGTCATAGACTTGTCTGAAATGGCGTCAAAGGTCTGGCGCCCTTGTTACCATCAACCGCTTCACCTGTGCGCACTAATAAGCTTTTTGTTTTATCACCCATATCCTATGCTAAGTCCTGTCATGTGTAGTCTCGATGAGAAAATTCATGGTTCGTTCCCACAATGTAGGTTTATGTAAATGTGTATCGTCCAATTTAGTGGTGTTATGCACAGTGTGAACATTTTATTACATTGAATTGTTTGATAATCAGAACAGTACTCTTCCACCCCCCCCCCCCCCACACACACACTCAGATATAGCCTACGCATTTTATTGGTAATAAGATGATGTTGGTGATATAATTTGTTTATGCCATAGTGCACAGATTTTGGCAAAGAATCTTGGATAATCCAAAAGTATTTGGTGATTAACGTAACATCTATATATATATCCAAAGGTAAATGACAGAATCCCATTTTTTGTTGTTTATTCAATTAATACTCAACCTCTAGGACAATCGTCGCAGGCGACGAAACGCGGTGGTTTTTGATCAACATTTTCGCTTGTTTTTGTTTGTATTGGAGTTTAAGGCCACTTTAACAGCTTAGGTCATATCACGCCTTTCAGTGCACCAATAAATATGTTTCCAGGCTTTCTCACTGGAGCACCGACTCAACTTTCTATCCAAGTCTATGGTTCATCGGAGGTGACAGGCGAAAAATCGCCTGAAAGAAAGCTTGTCCCAACCGGGGGTCACGAGTTATAAAGGGTAACTACTGAGCTACCTGGTCTGGCCTCGTTTTCATAAAGCTACCTGTAACATAATTATCTTGATAGGTCAAAGGAATTGTCATCAAAAAGACAAATCGTACATGCTAGAGCAACATAGATTTTAGTAGAACTAAAGTTGCCTGAAAATGCCTGATAAAGACAATTCATGCCGCCAAATTGCCTAAAAGAACTAAAGTTACCTAAAATGCCTGATAAAGACAATTCATGCCGCCAAATTGCCTAAAAGAACTAAAGTTGCCTAAAAATGTCTGATAAAGACAATTCATGCCGCCAAATTATAGGCCTTTTCACTTTGGGGCGGGGTATTCTAAGATTGAAGAAAAGAAAACCAAGAGCAGACTGCACATTTTAACCCTTTCCCAAACGACAAATTTTGGACTCTTCCAAACTCAAAAGTGTTTGCAGATGACAATTTTGAAGTTGATGAGAATGGCAGAAAGTTTTCCGATAGGCTAGAAAACTGTGGGAAAAGGATAAGCAATTTCTCCTTTTCCCACAGTGATTTCTAAAGACTTGTACTGCAGACACATAAAAACCAGGGCTTGTTTGGGAAAGGGTTAAACGCATGATCCCTAATGTTACATGGCATTAAACGCGTCGTTTACCTTTTCATTGACTCTGAAACAGACGACAAAAGTTTGAAAGCATTTGCAGAGAAGACATCAATGTTACCAAAACGATGTTGTTTTTATTTTTAGAGGCTAGAGAATATTTGGAAAAGTGAGAAAATGCTGGCTACCAGCATTTTCCCATTTGCACACAATGATTTTGGGGCCGTTTATTCTTTTTTATCAGGGACATTCTTGTTATAGAATGTAAATTCGGGAAGAAGTAAAGATTCTACCTCCGGAGTGAAGAGTTTATCTTTCTTTTTTTTTCAAAAAGACATGAATACTCAGCCATCAAGGTTAATTTTGTATAGATGTTTCAATAAGTAGGATAGATTAGCGTTAACCAAATAATCTTGTGAATAGTTTCACAATAATTATAACTCATCCTCTGACACCTGGGGGTACAATACTGTCAATCAGATAAGTACACAAGTATACAGTACTGCCACGTGGAAGGACTGTCTTACTTGGAAATCCGCCATCTTTTTTGTTTGTTTTTGTTATTCAATTAACGTTTTTGTTTGTTTATTTGTTTGATTTACCGAAATTTGCTATTGTTGGCACGCAGCATGCGAAAAGGGGCATTGGACTTTTGTGGAAAGTGTCGTCTCGGATCAGCCTGCATAGTCTGCGCATGCTAATCCGAAACGACACTCTACGGTTTTATGTAATTTTCGGTTTTGCGCAAGTCAACTGTAGCACAAAATCTATTATTATACTGTAAAGAAATTTCTCATGATCTGATTGGATAATATGCCCCGAACATATACATGTATATCATGTACACTGGCAAAACCAACCTAAAAGCAGTTTCCCTTTCGGGAGCCCCGTATACATGACTAAACTGTCGACACAACATCCAAAATGGTGGCATCGATCAAGATTTACGAAACGTAAGTTCCCAGTGACGTCAATTTTGATTGAATTGAGACACTCAGAAGGGAAATTATACTTTGTCAGCGTATTCAACTTTTTAAACCGAAAAACATGTAAATTTCGCTGAACAAACCTTGAAATGGTAAAACTTTGCAGTATGATAAAAGTGTTGTACAGTGAGGTGGCAGGCGACATGATTGACCACAGCCGTGAACAAGTTTCCAAGTCCCTTGCCACTTGACCGTACAACTATGTAGTCGTAAAGTGTTGTCTCGAATTAGCCTGCACAGGCTGATACAAGAAGACAATTTACACAAATATCCGAGTGACCCTTTTTGCATGTTGTAGGCCATTTTATGGATCCATACATTCCAATAAACGAGACTGAATCCTGGGATAGACTGACTCTTTGATATGCAGAAAGTTTCGACCTAAGGCAGCCTGTGTAGACTGTGAAGGCTGACCTCGATCGATACTTTTTGTAAATATTTGAACTCCGTTTTGCCATAGCATGTTTTAAATGAATTTGTCACGTTCTATTTACAAGTAAAAACCGATACTTATTTTTCTTTATTTTGTTTCGATGCTCCTTTAATCACAGAATTTGAGACAATCTCGCACAGAGTTGACTTAAGGCGTGAGTGACCCGGGGTCTAAGTTTGGACATGGTTTCATTATTATCGGCAAGTAATGAGTAAGTAAATCAAAGCTTTGAGAACGCTGAAGTGGTATTTGTCAAGGAAACCCATGCGTGGATTAATAGTTTGAAAGAAAAACAGACATATTGTTCAAATATTGGCTTAAAAGCAAATGAATACCTTTTCGCTTGAAGAGAGAGTACTCATGTACCTTAAAACTATAATTTTGAAATATCTTTAGCCTTTTACATTTAATTTCCAACATTACAATCACTTACTTCGATCTATAGATATTCATGAGCAATCAAATGGAGTAGCGCGCAATCATAGGACGAACACGTCATGAAACGAATTGGTTTTGGAACGAAAAAGCCCAGGGTCAGTAGTCAAATTTGTATTATTGCGCCAATAAAGGCTATGAGCGAGAGAAGCTATTTTCAATCAAAAGTAAGTATCTCAACGATCGATGGCCTCGCCCAATGTATTTTAAAATGCCATTTTAAATTACACATCTGTGTGCCACGGAAAAACTCATTTGCCTGAGAAAGAATGAGTTTAACTGGGTTTATTTCCTTCGGCTTTGCACAAAATAAGATACATAGTTATCAAAATTCAATCTTGAACTCATAGTGGTATTGTCTTCGACAAATACCGCAAAAATGTTGGTATGAGTTTAGACCTGATATCATAGAATATCATGGGCAACTGATGTAGGATCTATCACTGCGGATCTTGACTTTGAATCATGTTTCATAAAATGTGATGAAAAAGTTATGGGTGGTATGTGTTGAGGATAATCACCAGCTTATGTGTGGTATTAAAATCTTCCACTTGATATGGGTGGTACGGTTGAAAAAAGTAGTCCAATTGGTGAGTATTTTAGCCGCAACAAACCTCATTCGGGTGACAGATTTTTAATATCACAAATATTAAGTTGATTATTTACTTTAATATATTCCTAATTCACTTTTTTTTTTCACTCTAATAATTATAAAGAATAAGAGGAATGGAGGAAAAAAGTAGTTCCAGCAAACATACTAAAACGATATCGTCACTAGTTATTATACTATATATTCCATCGCTAGTGGTGATATTCAGTGAATCCTAGCAATTTACTGTTAGGAATATAAGACAAATGCTTATCTTAACTAAATTTTACTTTTAAACAATTCATTTTTTTCTAGCCCCACCATACTTTCTTATGTGTTTAACTATTTTGGTCTAATGACGCCTTATAAGATTGGACCTGGATATCATATTCTAATCTGTCACTTTTTTATACACGCAAATAATTAATTCATAAGCTTGTCTGAGTGTGAAAACTGATTTCCCGAAATATCAGCTGTAAGTTGTACTAAGCTAGATACCACAATTGTTTTCATACACAATGTCAATGAGTACCAATAGGTCGTTATAACGCGGATCTGTTTTTTGTAGGTCCCGGAATGTCTAACAACAAACAGGCACTCAGTAATTTGCCCCTCCCCGTTGCATTGTCACGCATTTGCTACATTAGCTTCAATTGGAAAATTAAATACTAATGTAAAACTCCATTACAATAACTCATGATAAAATGAGCTAAAAAAAATAATCGGTTCCTCCCCTTCTTACTCTTTCCCCCACCCCCCGGTAATCATGAAAGGAACAGACCAGTCTTAATCTAATTTAAACCCTTTACCAAACAATCCCATGTTTTTCAATCGTAAGATAGACTTTTGAAAACATTGTGGGAAAAGGAGAAAATGCTGGTTAACCAGCATTTTCTCCTTTTCCCACAATGTCCTGTACTCTTTTGGAAACAAATTTCAGTTTTTGAGTTTATTATGTCGTCTGCAGGTGCTTTAATTTTTGACAAGTCTAAAATTTTGTTGTTTGGTAAAGGGTTAAAGATAGATCTCACAGAGAGAGAGCGCGGGCGCGCGCGCGAGAGAGAGAGAGAGAGAGAGAGAGAGTGAGAGAGAGAGAGAGAGAGAGAGAAAGAGAGAGAGAGTAGAATGGTTCAGAATATAGTCAGCTGTGTAAGCATTGATAATCAACTAATATATATATATATGGAGAAACTCAAAGGAAGATTTGTCCTCATCTCAAACCTGCAACGACAACAGTGACTTCTTTTAAGGTCTCCAAAAACTGAAACGCATTTTCTGTACGTCGAAATCTGTGTAAGCTTACATCCATCATGGGCAATGTTTGGCATGAAGATATAAGAATGATGATAGTAACATAGACAGTATAAAGCTGAAACGGGTTAAAACTGATTAAAATTAAGTATAGATCTATGTGCATTTATCTCGGAAACCCCATAATCAAGAGGTTAACCCTTTCCCAAACAAGCCCTTGTTTTTACGTGTTTGCAGTAAAAGTCCTTTGAAAACACTGTGGGAAAAGGAGAAATTGCTCGTAACGAGCAATTTCTCCTTTTCCCGCAGTGTTTTCTACCCTTTTTGAGAACTTTCTACCATTTTCTCCAAATCTAAAATTGTCGTCTGCAAACTCTTTTGGTTTGGAAGAGTCCAAAATTTGTCGTTTTGGAAAGGGTTAAAACGATTCACCACCCATTCGTTCGTAAATCAATGAAGTAATTCGTCTGATCAGCTTTTCTGCGTGTCGTTCTTTTTACCGCAATACAATCAAAAGCATTTTCATTCATTTGGATAAAAAAGCCAAGCCACGGAAGGAAGACTTCGAACTCATAACAATCATAAGTTCAAGCTTCGATCGAAGCACTGGGTTTTTCTTGGAAGTGTCCATGAGAAAAACACTTCAGAGCCCTGGCCAAGCACAGACAAAGCCGTGGATAAAATATGAATAAAACTAGATGTTGTTGTGATATGACTGAAATAAAGTTGAAAACGGCGTTAAAACACCCTTCAATGAATTAATGAATGGTTCGATCAGTCGGTCGGTCGATCAATCAATCAATCAATCAATCAATCAACCAACCAACCAACCAACCAACCAACCAACCAACCAACCAATTAATCAATCAGTCAATCAATCAATCAATCACAATCAATCATCATAATTAATCAATCAAATATTTTACGCTTTACAGTGATGATTTCAAAGCTCTACTACGACAAATTTGTTTCAAGAAGAAGCGAGCCGAGGGTTTAATTCTATACTAAACGACAAAAGTTTCATTTTTAGAAGGCGCATAGACAGACGCCAACGATGGTACTTATCTGTAAAAGGGAAGAAAACATAAAGGGGAAATGGGAAAATGCTGGTTACCAGCATTTTCCCATTTTCTCATAATGTTTTCAAAAGCTCTCTTAAACAGCGTTGTTATAGCTCGGGTTTATTTAGTACAGGGTTTGAAGAGCGTCTCTCAATTTTCCGATTTTTCCGGGAACCAATCTTTAGTACCATTTAGCGTTCCATTTATTCTACCTAATCTCGTCTGCTAAATTTTCCCGCCAAATGGCTCGTTTATTAGCGGGGAGACGATATTTTACCGGTCCAATTGAGACAATCTTGTGACAGTTAAAGACTGTGATTTGATCGACACAATAGCAACTTTATCAGGGCTGTTATATGTTATTAAAGATTTTTGTGGAAACTATTACTGCAGAGACCGAAGCTATATTTCCCCGAAGAAAGTTTTTTTTTTTATTTCTCTAGGAGGGAAAAGATTGGAAGAAAAAATGAACTTGCTTCAAAACCTAACACCTTTTTTTTAAATCTCATACCATATCGGCAACAAGGTCGGGCAATACGTTTGAATCAGTTGTCCGTGCGTCCGTCTGTCTGTTCGTGGTCATAATTTGTTTCACCAAAGCAATTCTATGCGGTATCCGTGGTTGTGAGTCCATCTGTCTGTTCATGGACGTATGAGATTTGTTTCACCAAAGTAATTCTATGTAGTATCAGTGGTTGTGAGTCCATCTGTCTGTTCATGAACATAATTTGTTTCACCAAAGCAATTCTGTGTAGTGTCCGTGGTTGTGAGTCCATCTGTCTGTTCGTGAACATAATTTGTTTCACTAAAGCAATTCTATGCGGTATCCGTGGTTGTGAATACATCTGTCAGTTCATGGACGTACGAGATTTGTTTCACCAAAGCAATTCTATGTAGTATCAGTGGTTGTGAGTCCATCTGTCTGTTCATGGACATAATTTGTTTCACCAAAGCAATTCCATGTAGTGTCCGTGGTTGTGAGTCCTTCTGTCTGCTCATGAACGTAATTTGTTTTACCAAAGCAATTCTACGTATGTAGTGACCGTGGTTGTGAGTCCATCTGTCTGTTCGTGGACATAATTTGTTTCACCATAGCAATTCTACATATGCAGTGTCCGTGGTTGAGTCCATCTGTCAGTTCATGGACGTACGAGATTGTTTCACCAAAGCATTTCTATGTAGTATCCGTGGTTGTGAGTCCATCTGTCTGTTTATGGACATAATTCGTTTCACCAAAGCAGTTCTTTGTGGAATCCGTGATCGTGAGCTAGGATGTCGACCTCGTAACAAGAAGGTCCCGGAAGCGGTTATCAACTCCGGGACCTTTCATTGGCCCACACACTCGGCGCTAATACTGGTGCAGTTTCTAGGTAGTAGAATCGAAGGAAATTAGTATAAGTTGTAAAAACTTGTTTCTCAGTAGATGCCAAATACATGTATACGTTTAAGCTGAGGCAATTCTACTGAGTACCGACTACTACTGAGTACCGATGACTTTGTGTCTAAGGAAAAGTAAAGTCCCACATTTTTGGTTTAGCTCTTAACCAAACGACAAAATTTTAGATTGATCCAAATTGAATGCACCTGCATTTGCTAAACAAGTAATGAAACTTGAAACTTGTCATTTAAAGGGTAGAAAACTTGTTGGAAAAATAGAAAATGTTCGTTACCAGCAATACCAGTTACACCCAAAATGTTTTCAAAATAATTTATTTTCCATTTAGTTGTTTAAACTCGGATTGTGTGATAGAAGGTTGAAGAACTTTTTGAACGGGATGTAAAAATACCTTTTAAATTCTAATGTGACCAAATTACGACAAAACACCTACGCTCGTGTGATTCAAATTGCACATGGGTAATGGCTCATAAACATCTTTATCAATGTTTCACAAAGTAGTTCTTTTTTCAATTTTGATTATTTATTAGGGTCGTTTAAAATCAATTTATATGGCTACTTGAACGTCTACTCTGTTTTGAATGACTTTCAGTGATAAAAAAAGAAAGAGAGAAATGGAGCCCAATTGTAGCAAAACGGGGCTAATGCATCTCAGTGGTGTATGGTTATGGATCCACTAAGTTCATTCATTTTTATATCTGACTGAATCGGGTTAAAGAATGATCCAAAGGCATGCAGAAAATTGGAAAAGACCACAACCTTATGTCCCATGTAAGCCTGTGCAGACTGCACGGACTGGAATGAATCAATACTTTAATTATGTATGATTAGTAACTATACTGCAAAGTTTTACCTTTTTACCTTACCAACCTCTTTTAAGTGAAATTTTACTTTTTAATATTTAAAAGAACTGATCTCGCTGACGAAATAAAATTTCTCTTCTGAGTGCCCCAATTCAAACAAAACTGACGTCACCGGAAAATGACGTCACTGATACCTTGGTAATACGTGCTAAAACGTCTAGCTTGGCGCTTAATGTGTGTTGAGAGTGTAGTCATGTATACGGGGCGTCCGAAGGGCAAACTGCTTTTACGTTGGTTTTGCCAGGGTATATGATGTATATGTACGGGGCATATTGTCCAATCAGATCGCGAGAAATTTAATTGCAGTTTAATAATGAACCCCTTCTCCATAGAGCATAGCTTATTTCCATCTGATCTGCAGTCTATAAATGCAACAAACCAAAGGCTTCAGAAGAAAGATTATGCAGTTGTCTGGATTTCAATTCTATTTTGTCACTTATTTGATTCTGTTGCCAGGTCCCTTTAAGGCGGTATTTATTTTTTTTAACTAAAGCTGGCTCATTCATAGTTGGCGGCTTTTCTTTATTCTTGGTCTGTTTTTTTTGGCAAGGTACTGCAGGATGATGGCCTAGCACTGGAATACTATTTAACTCTTTACCAAACAATCCCAACGTTTAACTACCCTGAAGAAAATGACTTTTAAAAACATTGCGGGAAAAGGAGAAAATGCTCGTAACCAGCATTTTCTCCTTTTCCCACAATGTTTTCGATCCTTCCCAAGACAAATTCCATTTATACGCCGTATTCATCGTGTTGTCTGTAAATGCTTTCAATGTAGGCAAGTCCAAAATTTTGTGATTTGGTAAAGAGTCAAGCCCTTTCAAAGCAAGGTTCCTTGGCGTTCTCCTAGTAAGGCAGAAACCTATGAATATGTAAGTAATCGGCGATGAGCAAACCGCATTAAGGAATTTGGAAACCACTGATAAACCATAGTAAGAAAGGCGGAATAAGAAAAACTTAATAAGTAAACCCTTAAACGTAAACCATAATTAGTAATTCCCGATAAGGAATCCAATAATAAAGCGTAAAACGTAAGCCTAAATACGGAAACCGTAATAAGTAAACCGTAATAAGTAAAACACAATATGTAAGTAAGTAGCCAACAGGTGCTTAAATGAAAATTATTGGAAGAACACAAAAAGTAATTGTCATTCTATCTTAAAATATTGTGGGAACTGGAGTTCTTACTATTGACAAGTTATTGCTCCTTTTCACACAATATTTTCCCAAAACTGTTAATGAGTAATATATAGATTCGCATGTTTATAGGAATAGTTCAAAGTAGCTACATCATTCTAAATTAAATTTGAACAATTGTAAATGTAGGGAAAAACAATTTAATTTTATATTACATCTAGAAACAGACCATGTAATTGAAGAATATAAGATTGCCGCATGCAGCTTTTCAGTGTGATTTAAAGAACGAGAAACTCTATCAATTACAGCTAGTTACATTATAGCGTTTCTTTCTTCTCTTATTTTTCCACCTATTTAAAATTTAGCGTTTTTTCTTTCTCTTTTCTTATTTTTCCACGAAACTGTTTCACATAGAGATTTCTGCCAAGACATTTATTCACGGAGCATTTTAGCCGTGCCCTGTGAAAAATGAGGCTTAATGTATCTGCAAAAATTATTGACCCATGTCAACCTGCACAGTCCGAGTAGGCTGACATGGATCGAAACTTTTTGTTGTTTGTTAATTTTATGCATGTCTAAGGACCACCCTTATTCTAGATTCAGAGGATAGTCAGGCTTGATGGATATTAATATGGGTACTTAATCAGGTGATGACTTGCCTGGTACCATAGATTAAGGAGACACAGAGAGCCCCCTTTGTCAAAGTGTGGCTCTCCTACATTGTAAACGATCTTCGCGAGCCAAGGTTACGATCACTAAGTGGATCTTACCTTGGCGAATTGAGCCCGATTTGGAGATTCCTGCGATGCGCCCTCTACTGGATGCTGGTTATTACCCCCTTTTACATAATATTTCTAAAAGCCAATGAAATATCGTTTTACAAACCTCTTACGAATACAAATGAAGCGATAAGCAGACATCCACGTGGGTTTCCATGTTTACCTTCTATTCGAAAGGTAGCGACCTTGTTCTATTTTTATCAAAGATGAAATGCTACGAGCGATTTCATTCGTTGCAGTTAGAGCTGGCTGCATCCAATGAAAAAAGCATATCAAAGGAATGTAAAAATCAAGCTCGATCCGCCAAGGGTAGAGTAGCGTAGTGAATCGTCAGCCTTGGCTTTCGAAGATGATTGTAAACTTGATGATAACGTTTTAGACTTGTGCACATTAAGAACATTTTTGAGGCGAAAAATACAATATCGCTCAAACGATAAGATTTGTCTTCAAAATTGAAAGGAGCTCAAAGGTACCCCATTTCGTCATGGGAACGTTCAAAACGAAGGGTACAAATTTATAGTATTTTCTGATTGAAGAGGTTTAACTTCAGCTTTAAATTAGTAGTATTCGTTTGATTGCACAATATTAATGGCAGAAGTGGAGATAATATCGGGGAGGTAATGAGCTATTTGAAACAATTAATGTCTGTGAAAATTGTCTAAAATTGCTTTGATTTAATTTACAGTACGATTTATAACCATGGTTTCGAAGGTAGTCATAACTTAGAGTATTTAAGTTAAACAGCACAACCTAGTGGTACTGGTACAGATGGTGTATTTCTTGTAGAGATTTGATTCCATTTGATGCTTTACGGTAGCATATCGAGAAAAAGCGGTGAAAATATTTTTCGATATTCAACGGATACGACAAGTGAAAATATCGATTTTTATATTCTAAGTAAAATGCGCGTGACTTCACAACCAGATGGAAATATGACATCACTTACCTTGCATTTCTCGCGCTTGTCGTAGTACTGTAATGCGTTGCTATGCGGAGGGCGTAAGCCACGGGGAATAACTGAAAAGAACTATACTGGATTCTGATAAAGCTCTTCCCAGAAAGGATTAAAAGTATGAAATAAATAGAAAATTTGGGGTTTTTTTCGTGAAAGATCGAAATTAAGTTCATCGTTAACACCAACGGTAATATTTTCACTCGTGTAAATATTACCGATGATGTTCACTCGATTAAATAATTTCGAACTATTACCGATGAAAAAAAATATCCTGTATCCAAGTCAAGCTTTGCGGTAGTTTATCGAGAAAAAATGGTGGATTACGATTGAATATTTCATTGTTAGGGCTGTGAAAAAATACCGATTTTATATTTTTTTTAACTCGCCCATAAAAGGAGGAACAGTATTTCCCTTGCATTAGTTACTTGCTTAACGTACGTAATATTGTGTTGCGTTCTCATGCGAAGGGGATACGTCACAGAGAATTACCGAAAACAACTGTACTGTGTACATGCTTTTGGCAGAAGTCCCAACAAAATTAAAAAAAGAACCAGCGTATGTTTGACGTTTCTTTGACGTTCTTATGGCGTATCCGTGTTCGTATGGAGTTACAGGGACGTAAGAAGGGCGTAGTGAGGCGTAAGCGTGGCGTTTGACGCGTTCACGTGGCGAAACCGCTTCGTTAGCAAGACGTTCCTGTCTTATGTGCAGTCTTGCTGTTGCGTAAATACGGCGGTCACCGATGAAAAATGCTGTGCTCACTTCGTTGCAGTCAATCGTCTAAAGAAGTCAAACGCATCATGTTAACCAATACTTTTGCGTCTCGTAATAAGGTTTCGAGTTACGTTCCCGCAGCGTCACTGCTGCGTTGTTTTCGCTAAAAATTACGGCGTATGTGTGACGTAAGCATGAGGTATGGGACATGCTACGTATGTCCCACGTATTTTTAAGTGCGGACTTGAAAAATGTCGCACTTCCGCATACAAGGAGACCATGCTGCGTACCAAAGAGTATTAGCTACGTTAGTTGACGTTTCTGCAGCGCTGTCTCTGCATAGTGGCATGTTGAACAGTTTTCGTCATGATATCAATGCAAAATACAAATTAGACCCGTATTCACCAACCACCCTTGAGAATATTCTTAGTCTTATTCTCCAAGATTTCCTAAAAATGTAAGTAACACAACTTCTGATTGGCTAAACCTAATGGTTTAGCCAATCAGAAGTTGTGTTACTTTCTTATATAGAAAATTCTGGAGAATAAGACAAAGAACGTTCTTAAGAATGGTTGGTGAATACGGGCCCTGACCATTAATAACGGTTATCTCGTAGGCAAGAAAAAAAAAAGGTCTTTTGTTAAAAAGGGTTTTTTGCCAAATTGCCTGCCCTCTCTAGCAGTGTTTAAAGCTTATGTGTTGACATGACAACAGCTTTCGTTTCCCACTTTAATTTTGAGAGAAAATGACTCCAGAAAATGGATTTAAACGCAAGGGTGAAAATCGGAGCTATAAGCGTTTATAATCATGTATTTTGAGAGTCAGTTATAATATTCTTGTTCAAAACTTCCTGAAAGCCCTTTCCTGTCATTTTAGAAAATCAAAGCTTGTTAAAAAGCAATAATCGTTGTATTCATTCTGCCATGGTGCGTGATAATCTTCACGGGAGAAAATTGGTTTTCGAAATGAAGGAACTATTTTTCTGGAATGACATCACGATATATCGTCATAAATTCCTCCGCGCTCTAACTTAACTTTCGCTGCCATATTGGATTTGATGAAAATTGATGGCTTCTATCTTTTTATCAAACGTTCCGTTGTTTAAACAAATCTGAGAGAAATACGTCTCGAAAATATTGTGGGAGAAGGAGAATATGCTGCTAAAAAGGAAAAATGTTGCCAACCGTCAACATTTTTTGTTTTCGTAAGTTTTTTTTGTTTAAAACATTTCAGAGAAAATTTGTATAATTTGATTCACATCAAATTGGTGGCCTGCAAACGTTTCCAGTTTTGTTGAGTTTATTGTTCGGGACAAAGATTTTCGCTCTATCTGTAAATCCGGCTTTTTAGCGGTTTTTTTGTTGTTGTTTTCTAGTCGACCGTTTAACCCTTTGGCTGCTAATCGCGACTAGCTGACCTTTTGCGGACAATGTAGATCAAGATCAGACTGCACAGAACGTGCAGTCTGATCTTGGATCTACATTGTACGACCAGGAGATATTATAATATTATTATAACTTTGAAACAGCAATGTTTGAGTTATTGATATCGAACTGAAATTTAATTTTAGTTATTTAGCAGGATATGGGTTAACTCTCTCCTTACCATAGACGACACAGGAAGCTTTGTGGACAGTGTAAATCAAACTCAGACTGTGCAAAACGTGCTGTCTGATCTCTGATCTACGTTGTCCACTGATATAGTCTATATTGTAACCCAATTGTCTCTTGATTTTGCAAAGAAAATGCTTTTTTTAGCCTTTGAGAAATTGTTTTTCTTTATTGAGTTGTAAAAGTCAAAGTTTTGAGTCGATATTCTTCAGATCCAATTACCAAAATGGCAATCAGTTGTTATTAACCATGGCTGTCACGTGATGATTATTATTATATCCAAACACGGTACAGCGATATTGGGACAGGCTTTTTCAGTCATGTACACCAATGGCGCGATGAAACATGGTCTGAGTCGATGTCGACTCAAAATAACCTAAATCCAAAGTATTTTGCTGATGACAAATCAACTGTGGCTTAACTAGTTTGATTTTTTCCTTTGAAACGTTATGAAACGATTTGGGGAAAAAGATAAAATGCTGGTTATCAGCACTTTCACTTTCTCTCAGTTGTTCTCAAAAGTCTTCTCAACCATACTCCGGGAAATGGGGGTTTAATGCATTCTGTGACGCACGGTACCAGGCATGTCAGCACATGATAATTATGGGTTCATAAAATGCCTTACGTATAACAACCGACTGAGGCACATGTTACACTGCGCTTTAACATTCAGAAATAGGCCGGTAGCAAAAAGGAAACGACCAAAATCAATCTGCGTAGGCTCACATTTGACGATACTGTTTGTGGATGCATTAACCCCCCCCCCCCCCCCCCCCCCGCCCCCCCTTTTTTTTAAGGAGCACGCCACAAATGTACTGTTGTTGTATTTCAAGTTCAAGTAACAATAGAGGAAATTCCACTGCTATCAGCTATTTACCAGCGCTTTTTCATAGCTCGCTGGAAATTCCTTTATATGATAATAAAAAAGACTAAACGAGCATATAAAAGAAATTTAACACATTTTCTCAGACGATTGCAGCCAAGATAGATATGAAAAAAAAAAACCCTTCCATAATGTTTAGACATCCTGCTTCTCTCCAGACGGTGTAATTGTGAGGTGACCCCAGATTTACTCCGTACCAGCCGAGAAAATTTGAGACTGGTCTAAATTGATGGCATGTGCATTCGACAATTTTCGTGTTGATCGAAAGGTGACATTTCTTTTCGAATGGATGGAAAACATTGTGGGAAAAGGAGAAAATGCTGGTTACCAGCATTTTCTCCTTTTCCCACAATGTTTTCAAAGGTCTTTTCCGTGCAATGTTGTAAAAGCAGGGAATTATATGGTAAAGAATTAATTATATATCCGGATATATTACCATGGGAACTTGCGACAAGATCTATGGCTTTCCCGCCACGCTTCTAGGCCAATCTCTTCTGATCTTGGAACGAGCATTCCTTTGCCAATGACTTTCGGGGTTCTTTTACTCATTACCCAAAAAATAAAGGAGTTATTATGCCCCAGGGAACGAGAGCTCTAACGAACACTGTGGGAAAACAGCAGCCATAGCTTAATTGTTAATGCATGATGCAAAGAACAATGCGTGAGAAATTTCATTGTATATTCCCCCCAAAATGATTTTCCGTATCTTTTGAAAAAAAAAGAGGTCCTTTTTGTCTGTAGGGTTACGGAAATGGTGGCGTTGCAGACTGTAGATCAAGAGAGCACAACAGTCGGCGTGATCTCTTACCTACACTCTTCGATATACTAGTAATGGCCTAACACCTTGAAATTCCAACAGATGAACGAACAATGGTCTGGCTACAATGGCTTTAACTCTTTACCAAACGACAAAATTTTAGACTGGTCCAAATTGAAAGCATTTGCAGACGACAAAATGAGTGTAACTAAAGAGTTGAAATTTGATGTAGGAAGGGAAGAAAACATTGTGGGAAAAGAAGAAAATGCTGGTTACCAGCATTTTCTCCTTTTCCCACAATGTTTTTAAGAGCCTTTTTTTTCACATGGGTATTGAAATTCGGCATTGTGTGGAAAATGTGCAAGTCATCAAATTGTTTCAGGCCCATTACATGCATCATAACCTACAGCCGACTGTATCACAAGGTAAACTGGTTCTTTGACACGCATAAAGTTTATCTAAAGCAAAATTTCGATTCAGGTCAGCTAACATGGGCTGACTTTGATGGATATTTTTTGCTAATGCATTATGCCCCCATTGCACAGAGCATTTCCAAAAATAGATTTTTTTACCGTTACAACACGAGTTCATGTTTTTGAGGGTGCATGGTAATCAGGCCGTCTGTCTGTCCATCTATCCGTTTGTTTAAAAGTCTGTGCAGACTTTTGTCCCTAACTTTCTCAGTCAGATTTTTTTTGCTGTGATTACACCGAAACCTTGTGCACTAGAACATTTACAGTTGTTGATTAAAAGTTGCATTTCCTAGTGTCTGCCAAATAGATGAGTAAATTTGAAGAATTATGTAGCCATGTATACTTTGTTTTGTTGGTAATGTAAGTTCAGTTGGAAAAGTCTGTCTCCTCCATCCCGGCCATGTGGATATGTGGTTAGCGTATCTGACTCGCCACCTGCCGATTGCGGGTTCGAAACCCAGTTCAGGCAAACTTTCTCTCAGGCAATTTTTCGCCTCTCATCTTTGATGGATGTGAGAAAAGCAGTTAATGGCTTGGAGAGAAAGTTGTGTCAGTACTTGTGTAAGAAAGCGAGAAAAGACGTACATGCACTAGGCAGCGTGATGTGACTTAGGCTGTTAAGATGGCGTTATGCTCCGATACAAAAGAAGTAGAAATATGTCCCTTTGAACTTTATTAATTGTACGGTCAGGGCTGTGGTTAATCATGCCGCGACACCAGAGCCGCGAACAAGTTTCCAAGACCCCTACCATATGACCGTACAACGAATGTATTATACTGCAAAGGTTAACCATTCCAAAGTTTGTTAAGCGGAATTTACTTGTTCTTTCGTTTAAAAAAAATGAGTACGTTTACGAAGTAGAATTTCCCTTCATAGTGCCCCAATTCAATGAAAACTGACGTCACTGGGAATTGACGTCACTGAAACCTTGGTAAAACGTGCTAAAACGTGCATCTTGGCGCATAATCTTGATGTTAATCTTGATAGACGCCGCCATTTTGGATGTTGCGTTGACAGTGTAGTCATGTTCACGGGGCTCTCGAAAGGGAAATTGCTTATACGTTGGTTTTGCCAGTGTACATAATAAATATGTTCGGGGTATTATCATCCAATCAGATTACGAGAAATTTCTTTGCGGTATAATAATGTATTTTATGGTGGGTAATGCATGTTCAGTTTTAACTGTCTGCCTCCTCCATCAAGGCGCACGACAGGAGTATAAGGTTATCTTTTGTGTCTCTTCCTGTTTTCTTCAAATGACATCAAATATCTGTTTCTTATGAAAGTAGTATTAGAGAAAAGAATATCAGTGACAAATTCGGCTCATTCAGCGACACTCCCGTCATTCTCTCACACAGACCAAGTAGACAAGACAAAACTACTCATAAATCATCCCAAAATAGCCGGCGATCTACTAGCACATTATCTTTGACTTTCTTACAGCAAAGTGTCTGACAAATTTGGTATTTCATCGATTTTGTTCTTACTTTACCGTGGTACTATATCGTGGAACTATAATACAATTAGTCAAGATGTGTCTGCTCTCTGTGTGTTTTTTAACCCATTACCACACAATCCCTACTTTTGACGCCCCTGAGAAAGAGGCCTTTAGAAAACATTTTGGGAAAAGGAGAAAATGCTGGTAACCAGCATTTTCTCCTTTTCCCACAATGTTTTCTACCCTTCATAAAACAAATTTTAAATTTTCAGTCACTTTTATTTTGTCGTCTGCAAATGCTTTCGATTTGGACAAGCCTAAAATTTTGTCGTTTGGTAATTTGGTAATGGGTTAACCCACATCCTAAAAAGAAATTTTCACTTCGATATAGTAAAACGCAAAAACTGTAATTTCAAAGGTATGTTTCGGGGAAAAATATCTCCATATCGGACAGCCTAGATTCAAGATCATACTGCACGTTCTGTGCAGTCTGATCTTGATCTACGCTGTTCGTAAAAGGGCAATGAGTCCCGATAATGTCAAAAAGTTATATAACGCTTCACCAAACGACGAAATTGTAGACCTGTCCAAATAGACAGCATTTGCAGACGACAATTTCAGTGTGGTTCAAATGATGGAATTTGTCGATGAAAGGGTAAAAAAAAAAAAAACTGTGGAAAATGAAAGAGTACTGGTAACCAATATTCTCTCCTTTTCCCACAATGTTTTCAAGAGGGTTCTTCCTCAGGTTCATTAGAAGTTTGGATTGTGAGGTGAAGGTTTAACCAACCATTCTTAAGGACATTTTAGTCTAATTTTAGAATTAGAGAGTAACCCACTTCTGATTGGCTAAACCATTTGCTTTATCCAATCAAAATTTTGTTACTTTCAAATTTAGAAAATTCTTGTGGAAAAAATAAAAGACTAAAAATGTCTAAAAATGTACTAAGAAAGCTCTTAAGAATGGTTGGTGAATATAGACCCAATTTTTCATACTTGTGCAGACTATATGGATCAAGATCAAACGGGAATGAACGATGCAGTCTATTCTTTTACATGCATTGTGGCAGAATTGATATTTATCGATGTTGTTGTGACACTAACGTGGCACTTTGAAACTTAAACTACGATATATACTGGTAATTAACTTAGATTCTCTGTAGTTCGTACTAAGGCGGATCAGAGTGCAAAGAACACGCAGTTTGATCTTGTATCTATAACTTCCTCTATTTTGTCAGTCTCTAAGGCAGTAGGCAGTCAAAGTTGCAGTTCTTTAGCCTTTTTTTAACAACTTGGATATGCCTATTTGATTTACTTGACAACCGAAGGGTTAATTCTTTCCTTATATTATGAAAATATGTTGGAAATACGTTTGGAAGAGGGTTATTAATATTATTGTATCTAACTATTACGTGTGTCAACGACCATTGGAGAAAAAAAGAATGCATTTGAAAATGCTGGCAACCATCATTTTCTCCTCTTCACACTTTTTATGCCATTTAAAGAACAAACCCCATTGTTTGGGTCGCAGTGGATTTGGGCTGTTTGATTGAATTTGTGTTTATCTATCGTCGTCACCGGTTTCCCATATTGGCGACGCCCCTTTAAGGCTTTTAGTATTTTTACGGGGAATAGTGCAGGTACAGGACGAAACCCATCCTATGTTACGCCTGGTACTTTAACGTGCTCGGTGTATAGCACCGTCACACGGGACCTCGTTTTAACGTCTCATCCGAAAGTCTATTAGTAATTTTAGATGACCAGCCGTGGGGATCGAACCCACACCCTCATGATCATGAGTCCTACGCTTTACCAACTTAGCTATGTAGGCTGGTCATTCAGCAATGAGAGCATACATTTGCTTTCGTCATTTTGATAATGATGTAACAGTCCTTATTTCTTAAAAGTTACATCCCGGGTATAATGATTCAATACCCCTGCGAAATTTGAAAGTTTGAAAAGTTGAACCTCAACGCAATCTTTCATTAGATACAAGAGCATCTGGCAGAATATCATTCAGAGTTCGTATCTCTACAATCATGCATGTTATCATGTTATACCTTCATTAACTCTTACCACACGATAAAATTTTTTAGTCATCTCTACTGACAGCATTTGATGAGATTTGTTACTGAAAGGATAGAAAACATTTTGGGAAAAGGAGAAAATGCTGGTTACCAGCATTTTCTCCTTTTCCCAAAATGTTTTCTAGTGCCTCCTCTCTGAGGGTTGGTTAGAAGTCCGGATTGTACCGTAAAGGGTTAATTAAAGAACATTGAGGTTGTTCTGATAGGGGCGTTCTAGTAATTTTTTAGAAGACAGCTATAGATATGTTTTCTGCAAAAAAATATGCTGTGGATTCTTAAATGAACCTTCAGGTCCAGACAGTTCATTTAAGTACCATCAACATAGGATTTAATAAAACTCCAATTTCAACCTTAGACCATAATCACGGGGGTAATACCAAAATCGCTATTTCTGCTGTCGACCGAGCTGGTACTGCGTAAAGCTGCTGTCGACCGAGGAATACGGTTTTCGACCGAGCGGTACGGCTGTCGACAGGGGGACAAGGTGATTTAAATACGCTATAAGTGTGAAATTTTACTGTATGTTTCTATTTTTTTGGGTTCAAACAGTTTCTGAAATATTTTGCTATTGTTTTAAGTGTTTTGGAAGTTTGGCTAATATCCTGTTTTAACACTGAGCGCAGTTAATCGTGAAAATATGTAAAATAAGTATTTTCGGGGAAATGCGTGATTCTTATTCAGTGTCATGGCAAATCGAGGGCGGTACAATGCAGATATATCATAAGTATACATGATTACCTTTTATTTGTGTGTGTGCATGCGCTTATATGCATCTATGGCACCTTTTATGTTTTCGCTGATACTGCTGTCGATGATCTGAAAGTTTACCGGGTACGGTTGTCGACGTTACTGGATACGGCTGTCGATGATTGATCGAGAATGCAACCGACAGATTTTTCTGGGAAATAACCAGTTAAACAATAAAATTTCTGTTACATTCTTCGTCAGTCATTGTGTCCTTCGAAAGGGTTACAGTTTGTTGATTCAGCTGTCAGTCTAGACGATTGTGTCGCTACTAGTGCTATGATTCATTCATTTCAACGAATAAAATGGATGTATACATGCAGTTTGTACGTCCTGATAAATGCAAAACACCGTTGTGTATCCGTACTTTTTGGCACAAGCATTTACTCATGGGTAAAAAGCAAGTCCTGTGGTTTGTGCACTCTTCAAGAACATGCAGTTAAGCAGATAACAATGTTTAGTGTTTGGTGCGGACCGTTTAGTTCGACAATTTGGACCAATAGCTTGTAAGGAATTATTAACTCTGCAGTTATCGTGTGCGAAATCAGGTTTACATGTGAGCTGTGACGCAGGAAAATAGCAGTTATTGCATATGCGTACAGCAAAGGTTTAGGCGATCCTGCGCATCCCCACAGTCTCTTTCTCTAATGGAATCAGATCATCATACAACATACGGAAGTAGCCAAACTTTCCATTTTCTGGATTTAGAGTTTTTTACGAAATTGTAGGGCCTGTGACGGATGCCTTGAGCACGCATGTTCAATGACTTCGTGATGGGCAGTGCACTTATACGAATAGTAGCAGCATATGTATTCAAGCATTTCGACGTTACACCAAAATGCGTCACTGTAAGTCCAGGAATTGGCCCAACTAGTACACTATACATTAACCTGAAATACACATATACACGTATAACACAAAATAAAAGGATTTGAGAAAAATTATTTGTTGAGAAAATGCAAGTGTTTGCCTTTCACAAATCATAGCAGTATGCAGAAGTCAGATGTCAGAAGCATGATATACGATGGATATCCTTGCAAGTAGGATATTATGCCATGGCTCTGTTACCATAGCAACCAAAATGCTGTTTTCTGTTCACTTAAAACTTTCAAAGAGAATATTTGCAATGGTATCCATCGTATACCATGCTTCTGATACTAAAATCCTGCATACCGCTATGATTTTGTAAAAGGCAAACACTTGCATTTTCTCAAACAAATAATTTTTCTCAAATCGGTGTTATATGTGTCAAATCAGTAAAAAATTTGAACTTAGAATGATCTTGGAACATGAAGAATGGTCTTGGAAAGAGAAACATTTTGACGTAAATTCCATGTAATCCGTCCAAATTTATAAGGAAATTATAGAGGTCTAAAATTCTGTTGTGCGAGTCCAAAATGAGACTGTAAGCTGATCATCACATATGAAATCATTATCTTAATTAACATACCTATGCAATTTAATGCTGTGTGACATGGTGTCAGAAGATGCATTTATTCGGAATATAAACCTTTGTATCTTTTCTTATTTCTGATCCAAACATAGATTTTAAGGTTTCTTTGAAACCACCTCACCGAGGCTCAACCAAAACCTATGTTTTAAACAAAAATAAGAAAAATAGCCCATACCCCTGCAAACCCCACTTCTCACTTTATAAAGTGGGGTTCACATGGGTTTGAACTGCACGGGATTGTTAACGTAATGAATAGTCACTTTAAAGCAAATACGCTCAAAGTTGACGGCATATAGAAAAATTCCCAGATAATGGACAAAATGCAATCTTTGCATTCAGTGCAATTGAATTTTTTTCTTATTGATTAGAAACTCCTAACCGTTTGCTGAAAATCTGGAAAGTTTTCTTTGACCAGGTCAAAATATTTCAAAGCATGCAGCCGCTCTCTAGAGATAGCCATTGCAAATTACTCAAGGGCCATATCTGCTGAGCAACCCTACCGATTACCATGACATTTGTTGCGAAATGTTCCTCTCTCCATAGGCGCTTGAAGTTCTTCGCTCTGAAAACCACCTCAAAATGCTAAATATCAAGGTTAATATTGACGCAATCTATATGCAATTTCGTAATGGCTCATGTAGCAAAACTATTTAGAATTTTTGACCTGTTTTTGCATTTATACGTCAAGCGCATGTGCTCTTTCCGACATCATTCTTCAAGAGTATTTGCACATGTTTGCAGCCCTATTCCTTTATCAAAGTACTGAAAATACTGACAGACTAGCGAATTTGGAACTAGTGTATGGTTATGGTAAATGTAAATCTTTGTTGATTTATACCTGATTGAAGAAATATTGTCATATCTGGTTTCTGGGTCTGTTCCAGGTCCATCGGTTCAATCTGGTTATTAATCCAAGTTGGTTCAATTCAAATGCAGTTCAATCCATTGACTTTACCCGACGCTCTTGACTATTTTCTTCTCTAGGAAATATTACGATAAACCTCGGTTTGTTAACTTTCAATTTAAAACAGGTTTTTTTGTTGAGATGAAATCTCCTACCTAAAAAGACATCTTCAGATAGAAAGAAATAAGAGGTAAATTGTGTTTTGCATGTACACCTTGCCTTTTAGTTATTTCCGTAGCATAGCATTTCAAAAGATAAGACAAATATGATGCGGCCTATAAACAAAATTAATACGAAGTTTCATGAAATTTTGTCCAATAGTTAAAAAGATATCAGTCCGTAATGGAAACATACATCAAGCCCCCCCCTTTCCGATGACACGGCATCAAATGAAAAAATGAAGAAGGAATCTTTATCGGTGGACTATCGTAAGGAATACATTAAGGATGTTTCACCAATTTTCATCAAGGATTTTAAAAGATGTCTGTCTGGACAGAGGAGCAGACAGACAGTGTGGAACAAGATCAGGCTACACAGTCTGTGCAATCTGATCTTGAATCTAAACTATAATGTTATTAATCAAGTTATTTCGTATTGGCCCAGTTACAGGTCCGAGGTCAGCCGTATTGGCCCGAGGCCGAGGATCAATACGGCTGACCGAGGACCTGTAACTGGGCAATACGAAATCACTTGATTAATGACAATTTTATTAATTAACCCTTTTACGACCCTGAAAAAGAAGCCTTCTGAAAAGATTGTGAGAAAAGGAGAAAATGCTGGAAACCAGTATTTTCTCCTTTTTTCCCACAATGTTTTCTACCCTGCTGGAAACAAATACCAATTTTTGGGCTACGTTTACTTTGCCGCCTCTTTGAACGTGATTGGCTAAAAGTAAGCGCAGACGCTCACGCAAGTGAACTTTTGGCCAATCACAATCAAGGATTTCTGTATTGGTCGCGGGTCATCAATATTGATACGAGGTCAACTGTATTGATCGGAGGCCAAGTCGTATTAAGCCTGGGTCACGACATGTGTACTATACGAAGTCAGAAATGTGACTGGTATCTCGTGGACCGGTTTCCATGTATAACTTCTATATATCCAATAGTTAATTAATAATAACCGATAATGGGATATTTTTCTTTTACAAAAATATACACATCCGCCAGAATGTTTTATTTAACCTTTTTTTAAGCAGGTTGAGGAATTATACAGTTAATTAACCCATTACCACAAAAATTTTAGATCTATCCAAATTGAAAGCATTTGGAGATGACAATTTCAAAGTGGCTCAAATGGTGCAATTTTGCTTTGATAGGAAAAAAACCTGGGAAAAGGAGAAAATACTGGTTACCAGCATTTTCTCCTTTCCCAACAATGATTTCAAAAGGCTTCTTCCTCACGAGCGTTAAAAGTTGTTGTTGTGTGGTAAAGGGTTAACAGCAACGGATGCAATAGTCAACTATTTAACTCTTTACAAAACCAAACATTTTACGGCCCTCCACATTAAAAGCTGTTCCAGACAATAAAGTTAAATGTGATTAAATTGATGAAAACATTCTAAAAGGGTTGAAAAAACACGAGAAAAGGGGAAAATGCTTGTATCTAGTATTTCCTATTTCTTTTCCCGCAATGTTTTCAAAGGGCTTCTTCCCCACTAATGTGAAAACTTGGGATTGTGTGGTAAAAGGTTAATATACAAGACGTTAAACAACAGTTTAACATATCACTTTCGCATTCAAAATGATCTAAATAAGGAATGACTGGAGGAATGAGAAAGGTTCCCTGGCCAGTTAGGGTTTGTGTAGCTGGGATTTGCTACAAGTCACCTGGAGGTATTACTTTTATATCTATTCATACTTTTATGTACTCCGGGGTAGGAATCAGTGATATGAGCCTGATTTGCATATAGGTCACTTACTTTACCTATAAGCAAGCATCGTGTACCTTATCAATGACATCTTGTACAATCTACTGCTTTGAAAGTGGACAAGTTCAAATTGGGATGGTAGAGACTCTGCGATTGAAGTCAAAGTTGTCGTAATGACTGAATTAAGATTCTTAACAGTAAGGAGTATTTTTTGTGAGGCAGTATTTTGAAACTGTGGGGTTTTTTGTTTACATTGAGTCTGACTCAATCTGGATGCCTATAGACTAGCTTTGCTAGTCTAAAATCATATTTTGCAGTTTTATTCTTAATCTGATTTGACCTTTACATGTTTAAGTATTTACATCTGTGACCAGCCTTGTAGTCTGTTGTGTGAACTATATACGGACGAGTTAAGGGTGGAGTCATTCTTGGCGACTGTTGCGACTTTTAAGACACCAGTCCGTACAAACATACAATT
This sequence comes from Tridacna crocea, assembly GCA_943736015.1. Classification (NCBI taxonomy): domain Eukaryota; kingdom Metazoa; phylum Mollusca; class Bivalvia; order Cardiida; family Cardiidae; genus Tridacna; species Tridacna crocea. The sequence continues at coordinate 14,000,827 of OX031072.1, forward strand.
TTCTTCATGGCTCCCAGTGAAATCTGCCTTATAGTGGAGATTACAGTAATAGTCATAGAATAAATCATGTATTTTAACACAGATACATGAAATGTAGTTTTCATATTTTGTCGACAGCCGTATCATTCAGACTACGAAACCATCGACAGCCGTATCACTGGTAATCGACATCCGTATCCTGATATTTTTCAAAGGTCCATAAAATCTTCCAGAGTGCATGAATTATGCCAAACACACTTTGTTGTAGAAGCGTAAATGATACACGAAATATATAAGGCGTTTTGTTGCTTTCGTACCTTTTATAATGCATTAGATTAATGATATTCTATGTAAATTGATTTTTTTTCGAAAGAATGGGTATTTTATAGTGTTTTTCAGCGTCACAACTCTCTATAAGTGAACAGACAAATAACACGTTGTCTGTTTAAAAGATTGATAGCGTTTGTAAATGTTAATACTTACGTTTTTGCTTCTCCAAGGGCATCAAAGTCACCTTGTCCCCCTGTCGACAGCCGTACTGCTCTGTCGAAAACCGTATTCCTCGGTCGACAGCAGCTTTACGCAGTACCAGCTCGGTCGACAGCAGAAATAGCGATTTTGGTATTACCCCCGTGATAATGCTCTTATCTGGACCATTGTCTACAAAACATCTGTTCACCCTTTGTTCTATTGAGGGAAATTTTTTCTTGGCTGATTGACAGATTGATTGATTGATCAATATTTTCATTCATATCACGGCAACAGCTCACATATTCATGTATTTCGTGGGTTTCACCAGTATTAGGGTAGAGCTCTAAAGTGTCTCGCCCAGGGATATTCTTGAAATTTTCAGTGGATCTAGTGAGGCTCGAATTTAGTGCCTCCAGGTTACAGAGGACTCTTTTAACTGTTTTAGCAGTGACACAATGAGAACCTGTGACAATTTGCGAAAGAAGCCCTTATTTGACAATGAAAAGTACATCTATCTGCGTAATATCAAAACTTACGAGTTTTACAAAACAGACAAATAAATAAACTATTAAAGATGAACTAAGTATTTTCAACTTTGTAAGGGTATAATATAAGTTGGGTAATGATTTTGCACTCATTGGTATGATACAATAGCCTAACCGACTCAGATAAATTAAGGTAATTTTACATCACTTTTTAAGTTCTTGTTATTTTTTTTCACTACCCTTTCGTCAGGCGCTTTTAATCGTGCTTTTATGTATACATTTACGTGTATATCTATTTTCATATTAACAAACAATTCTGACGAGTACACTTGTAGTACGACACCGTGTAACCGGACGTTGAGGTACCGTTATCTGCGCATGTCATATTCTGCGAAGATTCGACCTGTCTGCTATGACGCATCACCCATCCCCTTATATCATGGAAAAGTAGGGCTTATACTGAAGCTATTAGCCTTTTACCCAAGCATGTACGGGCTATTTTAACCCTTTACCCCATAATGCATTTATGGTCTCTCTAATTGACCCTAATAACAGCAAGGATGAAGCTGTTTCTTATTTGTATATGACACCTTTTGATAGCATAGAAAAACATTGTGGCAGAAGGTGAAATTGCTCGTAACGATGCCACAATGTTTTCCAAAGGCTCCTACAAGCAATGCGTGGAAATGAGTATCTGAGGAGTAAAGGGTTAATAATCTCCTGATCGGACAGTGCAGATGCAAATTCATACTTCACGTTCAGTTCTGTCTGATATCTAGCTACACACTTCTCAGAAAGTCCTTCAGTACCTTTTAGTAGCCTAAGGATTAAAGAAATGTACCAGCAGTCAGGGCTCAGTTTAGCATTGAGAGCGTTGAGCTGGGCCTAATTTGCTTCCGCGGAGTAGACCAAGATCAGACTGCACAAAACGTGCAGTCCTATCTTCATCAACATTGACTGATTTAGGTCAGATTCTGACAAAAGCTTTGAAATTACCATGTCTGTCTATTTTGTATTCATGAAGAATGTGGATTTTACTTTGTACAGCAATACAAGGGTTAATATTGCACAAACAAATTTTCTGCATCATGCACTTTTTCTACGCGCGTTTTATGTTGAATTGTTGAATCATTTATAGGTTTTTCCCACGTAATAAATACGATAGGCTTATATTTATTCTATAATTGGATGACTAATGAGAAAATAGTTTCCAGATCGAAGAAATTGGTTTAAACGTTCAAATAAAGATAAATTTTGTACTGATATAGAAAAAGTACATCTAAAAGATACTGTGTATAGAAAATACAAAAGAGACTACTTGATTTAAAAAGCGAGTTGTAAATTTGTGTATGATGGGTGAGAGAGAGGGAGAGAGAGAGAGAAGGTGGAGAGAGAGAGAGAAGAGTTGGTGTACGACTACGGCGTAGTATCATGCATCCCGGAAGTGCATTAAAAATAAACCCCCTTTTGCAGTATGTTTAAATTGAAGTATGCCCAACGTCCCTCGTCGTCATAGTCATATACCGAAAAACTGAGCGTGATTCATCATTTTTTTTATCCCCCGCCGTAGGCGGAGGGATATAGTTTTAGCGTTGTCCCTCCGTCCTTCCGTCCGTCCGTCCGTGCGTCCGTCCCCGCAAATATCTCCATTACCATTGGATAGAATTTCGTGAAACTTTATACACATGTACAATGACCCATTCTCCCGAGACCGTTTTTTTGTTTTTTTGATTCGATTCAAAATGGCCGACTGAGAGCGATTTTAAGTTTCACTTAAGTAACACTTAAGTACACTTTTGATGTTTGCAATCTTCTCTTCAAAACTATACAAAGTTTTTACATTGAACTTGTCACATCTGTCAACCTCCATTAGGAAATGAAGGAAAAAAAATTTCATCTACGTTGACCGTTGAACACCACAGTTATTTGCCCTTGTTTTTGTAATAAGGTGTCATGGAAAAAGGGGGTTTCATGTTATATTTCATTCCATTTCTTGTGAAGGCAACTCCTTCCACTTTTCTTGAAGGAATTGAATAGAATTTTGACATAATATTTTTTGTCATGTGACCTATTGCATATTGTCAACATTTTGCGATTTGTAGCTGCGTCATGAAAAAAGGGGGCTTCATGTTTTATTTCATTTTATTTCTTGTGAATGCAACTCGTCCCCTATTTCTTGACAGAATTGAAATGAATTTTCACAGATTGTTTCTCATCATTTGACCTATCGCATATTCTCAACGTTTTACTATTTGTAGCTGCGTCATGAAAAAAGGGGGCTTCATGTTTTATGTCATCTTATTTCTTGTGGATGCAACTCGTCCCATATTTCTTGACAGAATTGAATAGAATTTTCACAGAAAGTTTCTTATCATCTGACCTATCACATATTCTCAACGTTTTGCAATTTGTGGCTGCGTCATGAAAAAAGGGGGCTTCGTGTTTTATTTCATTCTATTTCTTGTGAAGGCAACTCCTCCCACATTTGGCAGATTTGAATGGAATTTTTACAATATCATGTGACCCAACACAATACCTCCCACATTTCTTGGCAAATTTGGATGGAATTTTCACATGATCATGTGACCTACGGCATATTGTCAAGTTTTGGGATTTGTAGCAGCATCATGGAATAAGGGGGCTTCATGTTATAATTTCATTTCATTCATTCACCTGTATCTCTTTAATTACTGGACATATCTCAACAGATTTGGACGAGATTTTCACAGATCATTCAACCTAGTACATGTTGTCAGGGTTTTGCAATTTATCACTGTATCATGGAAAAAGGGGACTTCATATCAAATTTAATTTTTTATCAGTGTATCTCCAACTTTTGCACATTATTTTGATAGAATTTCATATTTTTATTGCTTGATCAAAGCCAGTGACCAATGAGTCAATTGTGCATTCGTCTCTCCATGCATCTGTCTGTTCGTAAACCTTTTAGATCACAAGTAATACCATATATCCATTCAGCTACCAAGGCAGGTGCTACAAATTTCAACACTCTAGTCTCTAGCTACCTGCTTCAAATGGCAGCAGTGTGGCGGCTTATATTGTGAGAGGGATATCTTCTAAAGTCCTTGACAAAAATTGATGAAACTTCATGCATGTTTTCCATTAGATAGTCTGTTGATACATTTTTTTCCACCACATATATGAAATCCTGAAATGAAAACAAATAAAGGAAATATTAATAAAACCCCCTTTTTCCATGACATTTCATTATATATGACATGTCACGGAAAAGGGGTTTTTATGTACATTTCCTTTGTTTCTTTTCATTTTATGAAATGCCAAGTTCTGCAAAAAGGGTACTTAATGTATAATCCTGTAATGGACCTCTTTTATATTTTTTTATGTAATGAAATCCTGTACCATGGAACAAGGGAGCTTAATGTATAATTTCATCATGGACCAATAACAATAAGGTCACATGTACATGCAAAACGCAATACCTCTTATACGTTTGTATCAAAAAAGGTCTTTTTCGGCGGGGGATGTCATTTCAACGAAATTGCTTGTTTGTAAAATTCCCATACAGAGTTTTAATTAAAACATATCGTCGGTTTGGTTCCCAAACCTCGTAACTACAGCTTGTTACAAGCTGTAGTTACGAGGTTTTGGAAGCAAACCGACGATATTTATTTAACGTCGATTGAAAAACAATTGCCTACAACTTAAACTAAACTAATCTCTCTCGATTCTGCCTCCAGGGAACTACACCAGTACTCGGGCCGATTGTTTGGGTCAATGAAAGTTCCGAAACTTGACACCCGCTCCCAGATATCGAACTCGGGACCTTATGGTTACGAGGCCGATGCCGTATCTCACAACCCCAGACACCAAACAGATATAGAGTTGCCTAGAGTTTCACAGTAATCTGTTGTGTGGGAATTTTGAAAAGGTCCTTGTTCGGCCCCAAATTCTTGATAGCGAAATCCTGCCTAAGTCCTCTCTAAAAACTCTTATCCCCTTGAAAACGCAAAATTTATACACAACGCCATGTCCCACTAAGTTTCGTTCATACATCATTTCTCTGTCTCCGTTCAATAGAGTACTGCGAAAATAGAGGGAGAAATTTACGAGATATTTATTCAAATGGTTGTGGATGTTGAATTGACTCTGGTGACAATGTTGTGACCTTCAGTGACCTTTGGAGAATGAGTTGCTGTCGTTAGAATATGATAGGGAGACCGTATTATCTCATTAAAGAACAAGAGCAACTGTCGAATTAAAGAGAACTAGCAGAGCTCCGAATAGAGGGAGTGTGATTTTGATTTCAAAATTGAAAATATCAATTCTCCACTAAACCCTATGTTGTGGGCACTCATTAAAATCGTCTCTTTGAGTCGATTGTAATTAGTACCAACAAAATAGGGTTTGGAAGAGAAATAATGGATTTAGAATACTGTCCCTCCTTCTTATCTGGAGCTCTGGAACTGGAATAAATCTTTCAGAGTTCCAGATAAGAGGGAGTTATGATAGTCTAAAACCATTATTTCTCTTCCAAACGCTATGCTGTGGGTGCTCATTAGAATCGTCTCATTGAGACGATTCTAATGAGTACCCATAACATAGGGTTTGGTGGAGAATTAGTGATATTTTCAATTTTAAAGTCAAAATCAGTCCTCCTATCTGGAGCTCTGTCTCTTCAGTATAAACCAAGCCAAAATTGTGTCTTGATTAAAAGTTAAAGCGACGAATCCCGCTTTTTTGTTGCTTTTGCGAAAAATTTATATCAAGATCAGACTACAAATTGCGTAATCTAAACATCGATCTACTCTCTCTACTTTGTTACTCATGGCTTTCAGAACAATCTCGATAAAAGAAGCAGTTTTAGTCTTGTCTGCTAACTTATAAGGTTCCTTTGATAAGTTCAGCGCTTTTGGTCTTAACTCTTTACCAAGTGACAAAATTCTGGACCTTTCCAAATCCAGAATAATCATTTTCCCACAATATTTTCTATCCTACTGGTAATAAATTTCATTTTTTTGAGTTACGTTATTTTGTCGTCTGCAAGTGCTTTCAATTCTGACTTCTCTAAAATTTTGTCGTTTGGTAAAGAGTTAAAATAGCTAGGGTAGTTACGATTAATGACACTATATAATTGTTTTTGAAAAGTAAAAGTGCCTGGTAAAAACCTCTTAAATCAAATTCAAAGTAATAAATTTTGAAACACCTGATAGTGACCCCCTGTCAATAATTCAGACAACCGTATACAACAACTGTCTTACTGCTGTCTTCGCACTATTCTATCGTAGAAGGGTCAGTTGAAGCGTGCTGATCTTAACTCACTACCTTCTTAAAGAGAATATTTGAGTCATGCCCTGTGAAAAGGGGTGTTTAATGCATATACAAGAAGAATCGACTCAGGTCAGCCTGCGCAGTCCGCGCAGGCAAACCTGAATCGAAACTTTTTGCTGTGGTATATTTTCTGAATGTCAGAGTGCCAGTCTACTTCAATAACTCAGCTGGTCTAGTTAGACAAAATAGATTCTCATTATTATGACATCACTTGCTTGATAAAATGCATTGTATGGGGGATGCAATAAGCCCCCTTTTGCCATAGTATGCTTCATAAAGAAGATAACTTTGAAATTATCTTTGCAAATTATGCTTGTTATCAAGGGTACTGCATATGAGTTAGGTTCTAGTCTGAATATGAAACGATAGAATTTTATTTTGGTCCATAGTCAAAGCTTTGGAAAACAACAAAATAAACGTTGTTCAAATAGAATTTGCCTTTGAAGGGTCGACATTAAAACATTCACATTATTACTTTGAAATTCAAATGGATGCTCTCCGAATTTGTCATAGGGTCGTTTCCCCATTTATTCTGGTTTCAGCGTTTTGACCCTATACTGGACAAAAAATAGCTGCTTCAAACTGATGGCATATGCAGATGGAAGATATAAAGTTTCTCGAAACATATTTTTTTGTCTTTGAAAGAGTATCAAAACATTAAGGGAAAAGCAGAAAATGCTGCTAACCAGCATTTTCTTCTTTTCCCAGAATGTTTTCGAAAGCCTTCTCCCTCTGGGTTGTTAAAAGTCGCGATTGTATAGCAAAGGGTTAATGGTTTAGGGCAGTCAGATGTAAATGATCCATTTGTAATAAAGACTTTAAGAATGTCTTCGTTCTTCTCAAAATTTCACACGTTGATAACTTAACTCTTACAATTTTAAGCACAACATTAGGGAAAAGGGCCGAACAGTATACGTATATCTGACTCCACAAAACTTCCAGTCACATCTTGGAAGTACATATATGTTATGTTTGTCATTTTGGCAAACTTGGCCCTGAAATTGCAGTATTACAGTCTTTTGCCAGACTAGAGTTATTAATTTTTCAAAATTTAATTCCCTAAGGGTTTGGTCTCCATTAGAGATGTCAAAAGTCCATAATCAACTCTGCTGGACATCAAGTGACCTGTCCGAACTGTTTTCATTCACCTGTACCTTTTTTAAAGTGTTTAATCCTTTACCACACAATCCCGACTTTTAACGACCCTGGGAAAGAAGCCCTTTGTAAACATTGTTGGAAAAGGAGAAAATGCTGGTTACCGACATTTTCTCCTTTTCCCACGATGTTTTCTACCATAACAAGGAAAAGTTACTCCATTTGAGTCACATTTAGGTTGTCGCCAGCAAATGGTTTCAGTTTTGACAAACGTAAAATTTTGTCTTCTGGTAAAGGGTTAAAAGATAATACGAAATATCTTTGCACTTGGAGCAATGCTCTGTACGTAAATATTGCCGCCTTTTGACCAGCATTTCAACTTCGAATCTTCAAGATCATACTTTTTTTTGGTATTTTTGACTATGTTCCCTTATCTTTTGTTACCACAATTGCTGGATAGAGGAAGCGTGCAAACCTTTTCAGGTATTGTACATCTTTGTTTACGGTCAATTTAGAATCAGCAAATAGGTTCTATATGGCCGTTTGGCAGGTCTATTTCATAGAGTCCGACTCGATAAAGAAACAGAAATATAATGTCAAGCGTTTCTATTACCCTGCTGTCTAGAGATTTCACGAATCAATGAGCGTCTGAGATGACAGAGCTTTTGTATCACACGCCATGCGCACCGAAATCAATTTCCGTCATCCGAGCTCTTTTTGTAGCCACAATTTTGAAGATGGGTGCTCTGTTTGTCTCTGCCAGTCCTGTGTTATTTTTGTCAAGTAGTCATTTTGTGGAACAGACGGCGTACCGGAAGTGAATTATGGGATAACAACATTGCGCTTGTTTGTGACGCTATACTTAACAATGACAAGTGGGTGACAGAATGATGCATTTTAGAATTTGCAACACTTTTCTCCGTTTTGTTCTCACTCAGAGATATACCAAAATTTGTCGAAAACACGAGCCTTTGTGGACGGTAAAGACCAATATCAAGTTGCACAGAACGTGCTGTTTGATCTTTGATCCATAGCGTTTGCTGCATTCCAAGTCTTTTAGTTAAGGATCTCTCTTAATTTCAGTGGATCGTTACTATGAAAATAGAAAGCGCTAGAGTTTTAATTATCTATCGCTTGAAGTTTCATAAGGTAATAAATATAAAATGCTAATCCCAAATATTTCTGCCAGATATTTACGTAGATATATTTGAATCCCCATCGAGACAGGGCTTGTTGATGGCTGACCCGAAAATTATGTAATCTTATATTTTGAATAAAACCGGCTTTATGAATATATTTACATCATAAACTCTTGCTTAATTCTTTGTATCCTTAATAAGCATACAGCTGCAATTGACAGGAGCAGTTGAAGTTGTAACGCTTATTGATTGTCAAATCAGACGTATATATAGGTAGTTACAAATAAAGCATTGAATCACCTCAAGTTAAAAATAGATTTAGCAATGGTTTTGAAAGAATGTTGTGCAAAATACTAGTGAAAGAAACTCCAGAAAAAAATTGGTGCGCTCTTCGGGCAGGCTGACATAACTTGATATTTTTCGCCATCTTTGAACTTTTTGCATGTCAAAGTAATACGACCATTTAGATCCAAAACTAGTGGAGGGTTGCTTTGGTAGAAGGGGAGTTACCTCATCCCTTTGTGCATTATACTAAGCTAATCGTCGCATAAAATAGACAAACTTTGCCAACAGTCCAGTTATATAATCAGGTAGAACGGTCATTTTAGAGTGTATTCAATAGCAACAAGTATTGACTCATGTCAGCCTGCGCGCACTATGCATGCTGACATGCGTTGGCACTTTTGAAAGATGCACCAACTACCGCTACCTTTAACTCTTTTCCAAGCGACAAAATTTTAGACTGGTCCAAATTCAAAGCAATCGCAGACGACAAAATAAACGTAACTTAAAAACTGAAATTTGTTTCCAGCAGGGTAGAAAACATCGCGGGAAAAGGAGAAAATGCTGGTTACCAGCATTTTCTCCTTTTCCCAAAATGTTTTCAAAAGGCTTCTATCTCAGGGTGGTTAAAACCAGAGATTGTTTGGTAAAGGGTTAAATAAGTCATCAATCAGATCTATTTTCTGTGCTTTTCTGTTTTAATTTACACAAAGTACCACTGCAGTTGCGGTAAACCTCAGAAGGTTTATATGGCTTAGAAATTTGAATATTTGATATAATTTATGGACGGATCTGGTACCCAGCACCACAGGCGGGCGTTTTGCCATTTACTCAATCGGTCTGGTAGGGTAAGAATGTTTGTAAACCTGTAGTTATGTCTCACTTTTCACAACAATCTTTTTCCTATATTTTGATTATCGTCTGTTCTCAAAACAGACAGGTTTTAGTCTATGATCGAAACACTTCAATATATTTATTTTGGCAGAAACTAACCAGCAGTTTTACTTTTAATTTGAAAGTGATACAGAACATCTGAAGCGATGACTGGCATGCAGTATAAAGTGTTTGAAAGTTTAAATAGATGTAGGTCAACAATTTGGAAGATTTAAGACTCGAAATTCTAATGAGATTTAAGCTGGGTGGCTCTTACTGCGATATAAATGAAGTACAAAGTTTTAAGAAAAAATCTAGGTATGGTGGCCTATTCGTGTCATAATTTATAATTTATTCACTTAAGTACCAGTGATAATTAATTTACCACTACTTATATGTATATTGCACAATATCTTTTCTCAACAAAAAAATACAAAAAGTTCTATCTTTACGTTTTCATTACCACAAATATGATATGATAAAATGTATGCATGTAGTAAACTAGCCATTGTGAGTTTACTAGAAGCTCACCCCACAGGTTTACATGCTTACTTTCACAGTGTCCGAAAAAGAAGGGTGTATAAGTAGTGCTATTTTGAACTCAAATAACAAATGCAACTCATGTAACTAATTTAAAAGTTTTCCTTGACATTTTCTTTGACAAAAGGAAGTGCAAAGTTTCAAGAAATAACTTAGGCACATATATGATGGCACATTACAGCCAGAATTTATACGTTGTATTTGGTTAATCGAACATAGATAAACAATAAAAGAATGTCATTGTTTTTCTGTCGTGAAAATATGATGAATCTGAAATTGTCAATTGTGCACAAAGGTTGACACTTCCATGAAATCTAATTGGATATAAATTTGTTCATTGAGAAAGATTTGTAAAATAAATGTAATTTTTTATAATGAAGTAAATATATTTTTTTAATTCTTGGATTCTAAAGTTGCCTAACTTGGTCTGTTGATTTTGCTCCACATATTTAAAGCGGAAATTGGTGTTTTGAATAAAAGAAAGAATATTAACATTTTGAGGTGGCATTTCGGAAGAACCAGCGCATTGAAAGACTATACATGTTATCAAAGATAATGTCGACTTGTTTGTAAATCAGCTGTTTTGTATTTATTTAACCCTTTCCCAAACAAAACCTGATTTTTACGTGTCTGCAGTACAAGTCTTTTGAAAACACTGTGGGAAAAAGAGAAATTGCTCGTAGAGAACTTTCTACCCTTTTAATCGAGTTTGAAATTGTCGTCTGCAAACCCTTTCAGTTTGGAAGAGTCTAAAACTTGTTGTTTGGGAAAGGGTTAATGAAACTCACACCACAAATATTTACTGCTTTAAATAAGTACTTAAAATTATGGATCAAGGTCATCGCAGGCTGACAATCTGACATAGTTCGATACTTTTCGCAGAGGCATAAAGTCCCTCTTCTCAACTACTATTGACGTCATGGTACACATGTGCTTCCGTAGTGATCTCCTAGTTTGGAAAATAAATGTGTTTGGGGTTTTTCCAACTCCAGGGCTACATTTCATATTCATAAGAACCCAATTTGTAACACGATGAAGGAATACAGGAGGCAGACACGGGTGATTAATTTAATCTTTACCACACAATGCCCAGCTGGACGACCCCCAAGGAAAGAAGGCTTTTAAAACCCTGTGAGAAAAAGAAGAAAATGCTGGTGAACAGTGTTTTCTTCCATTTCTCACGTTTTTTTATATCCTTTCAATGAATACCTACAAGAATTTATGGCGCACTTATTTTTGCTACCTGCGAATGTCTTAAATTTTAGCTAATCTCGCACTGTGTAGGGCAATAAAGAGTAAAGTCTTTACCAGATAACAAAACTTTATCCTGGTTCATTTTAAGGGCATGTGCAAACGACAACTTAGATGTAGCTCAAAATAAGAGTATTTGATTCCAAAAGGTAGAAAATAGTGTTGGATAAGGAGAACATACCGATGGTGCAGCTTTTTTAAAAATCTCCTTACGATGTTTGAAAAAGCTTTTTTCCTCTGAGTGGTAAAAACTCGGATTCATCCGCTAAGGGATTGCTATTGGCGCCAAAAAGAGATGTGGACAGTATAAAGTTTAGAAAAGTGCCAGATTCTTTCACAGAATATAGGAAAGTGAATATACCAGATCAGACAACATGTTCTGTGTAGTCTGATTTAGATCGAATGTGCATGTTAATGCCACTACGTGAAGAAACCCCTTAAAGGTGATAATAATTCGAAAATCGCAGCCCTTGACTAATCCGACCCATACAGGACCCTTTTTATTTGCCTATTTTTTAGCAATTCTAAGCCCTGCAGATGGACCCAATATAATAATTTCTTGTGATATTTTATCATTTTTTATCATTTTCATGTGAAAACTGCTCAATTCATGCATAACGGATCAAATTCTTAAAAAGCATATAATAACCGATTATTTACGTGAAAATCAAGTCATAATAGAATTTTTATGGAGTATGAAAGTAGATGTGTATACAAACAGTTGTAAAATTGCACATCACAAGTTTTCCTGTAATGGTATCATGGTATCGTGTTTTTTCTATTTCTGTATTTGAAAAAAAAAAAGTCTTTTCAGTACAGAACAGAACAGAACATTGTTATTTCACTGAATACCAGATTGTGTTTTTAGTCCTTCAGTAGAGACTTTGTGCCGCTTATTTATCATCCCGTCCCATGGTCGTCAGCTCCTCGTTTACTCGATCAAGTGTATATCTAACCCTTTATCACACAATTCCTACTTTTGACGACCCTGAAGAAAAGCCCCATTTTTTCGTATGGTAAAGTGATATTATTTGAAAGACAGGTCTTTTCAGTGAAAAATGATATTTCATCGAATACCAGGTAGTGTGTTTTTAGTCCTTTAACCCTTTCCCAAACGGCAAATTTTGGACCAGACCAAATTGAAAGCATTTCGCAGATGACAAATTAACAGTTGCTAAAAAGATGATTTTTCTATATGATAGGGTAGAAAACATTGTGGGAAAAGAAGAAAATGCTGATTACCAGCATTTTCTTCCTTTCCCACAATGTTTTCTAAAGGCTTCTATTCCTGACCCGTAAAAACCAGGGATTGTTTGGGAAAGGGTTAATAAGACTTTTTGCCACGTATTTACCAGCCCTTCCAAGGATCGTCAGCTCCTCGTTTACTCGATCAAGTCTATATTTCCCTAGTTTGACGACCCTGAAGAAGAGGCCTATGGAAAACATTATGGGAAAAGGAGAAAATGCTGGTTACCAGCATTTTCTCCTTTTCTCACAATGTTTTCAAAAGCCTTCTTCATCAGGGTCGTTAAAACTCGGAATTGCGTAGTAAAGGGTTAAGGGTTTTATAAGCTCCGCCCTAAAGTTTTCGCACAAAAAAATTCCGAATAAGAATTCATTTTTTTAAACAATTTTTTGAGGTTTTTGTCAAGGTGAACAACACTTGTCGGCTGTTCATCGAGTGTTATTGAATAGTTATGGTTGACTAATAAATTGAAATACGAATATCATTCGATTATATAGTATGTGAGTCGTCGATAAATTTGAAGATTATACCACAAATCATTGCCTAGGATTTCTTTGAAAGTATTGAATAAAGATATATAAATTATCTGAAATAATCATGAATACAATCATTATATAGAAAGGAAATACATTAAATTAATCATGTCATCAGACCGTGACTTATTAAATTTCGCCACAATAATTTAACCTTACTTGTCTGTAAATTACAGTTCAATAAATATAACATGAAGATGGTATTCTTTTCGCTTGAGTCAGCGTTTAGGGCCTGAGAATTTGGTGTGGGTGAGTTTTATAGGTGAGAGAGAGAGAGGTGAAGAGGGAGAGGAGAATTAGGGGAGAGGAGGAGGATGAGAGAGAGAGAGAGAGAGAGAGAGAGAGGGAGAGAGAGAAAGAGAGAGAGCCATAAGTGTTAAGCTACATCAAAACTGGCCGCAAAATATGCAGATGGGCAATCTATATATAATATATAGAACCAATTAAACAACCTAAGCTGATAAGCCTCCATAAAAAAAAAGACAGTCGGCTAACTAGCCAGCCAGTTTGCCAACCGGCTTAAAGAACCAGTCTGGTCGATTACCGGCCTAAAGAACCAGTCAGGTCCTTAACCAGCTTAAAGAACCAGTCAGGTCGTTAACCGGCTTAAAGAACCAGTCTGGTCGTTAACCGGTCTGAAGAACCAGTCATTAGCCGGCCTAAAGAACCAATCAGGCCGTTAACCGATCTTTAGAATCACCTACTCGCACAACAGCTTAAACAGGAAGGCCAGGTCGCTAATTGCAGCATGTTAGACAAAAACGAGCTTTAAAGCCCAGTGAGTAGTTAGACAAATCTGATAGCCCTTTAGCAACCACAAAGAGTCGGTCTGTCAGCTAGCACAAAGAGCTATCTTCAGTCAGTCTGTATAGCCAGCCGGCAGCAACCAAGCCTAGATAGACGAACAGACAGACGTAGATGTCAACTAGGACCAAATAAGACCGAAAAAAGAATAGGTCTGCAATATCGTACAATTTTAATTCAAAAGGCCATAAAGTGTCAAATAAATCCATCAAGCATTTTCAGTCTTGAATAAAAAACAATACTTGGTACAGTATCGAGGTAGCTTTTAACCAGAATGTGTCAGCAAAACGGACAGTGCAGATCAAGATTAGACTGCACGTTTTGTGCAGTCTGATCTTGATCTGCATTGTCCGCAAAGGCAACAACAGTATCGAAAATGCGTTTTTTTTAAGTTAAGACAACGATAAACCGAGTGCAGAGACACATCTGTGTTTTTGGAACAGAAAAACAAGATATCTTGTGCTCATTTTTTATGCAAATTACGAAATTTAGTGTGAAATGTTACACTTGTGCACATCAATTTCACGTTATTATGTAAAGTATTGGATGCTGAGATCTTTTTTCTTCATCGGGTTCTATTTTTTTCATTTTTTTCCCTGATAAAAATTACCCATTTTATATGTGACCCGTCACGCAAAAAGGGACCTTTTGGGGACTGAGAAAAAGCGCAAATCGCGCAGTCTGACCAGGGTTGACACTTTTGGCTTTTATGATATTTTCTGTATGAAAATTGGTCATTCTACTTTGTTATACAATTATTTTTGAACTATCAACTTAAACTTACCTGCACTATCGTTGATCTGTTTTCATCTAATTGATGCACGGATTTCCCAGATGGTTCCTTTTAGCACGATGGGTCACATATAAATTCATGTGTTTAATGCATTGATCAGCAAAGAAAAAAAGAGTCGACACATGTCAGTCAGCACAGTATGCGCAGGCTTGACATGGCTCCAATGGCTCGAAATGTTTTGCTTTTTGTAAATTTTCCGCATGTTAAAAGGACTATTTTACCTCACAATTGACAGACAAAGTGTATTTAGGGAACCACAAATCGTCGGTTTACTTCAAAAACCTCGTAACGACAGCTTGTTTCTTATAAGAAATGATAATCATTTTTATGTCTTCATATCCTCATGCCAAATGTTGCCCCTGGTGTCAGCAAGATTGCACATTTTAAAACAGATAGAAAATGCATTTCGTGTTTTGGAGGCCTCAAAGCAAAGGCTGTGGTCGTTTCCGGTTTTAAACTAGGACAAACCGCTTGTATTGTTATCCTATTAATTTTTAACTATTCTATATAGATCTACTCTTAAGTTTAAAGGTGGGTACTTAGAAATTTTACATCACACGAAATCAAAATATATATATTATGACTGAAATTTATATGAAAAAACAATGCAAATCATCAATAATTAAGAATCATAGAATTACCAAAAAAGATATTTTTGATCGTATTCCCTTAAAAGGCTACGTAGCCTCTTAAGCTATTTTTAGATTTCGCGCCAAAAATAAGAAAAATGCATTGCGGGAATGTTAAGTGACTGGCACGTGACTAATGAAGCTTAAATTCTATTACATAACAAACATATAATTATTTTTCATAATATCTTCTTCGGACGCTATGTTTGAAGCCTCGTCTGTGTATTTCCAGTATGTAAATGAGCGAGTTGTTCATGTAAAAATAGAACGTATTTCCCGTCGATGTCGACCTTGGCCGTAGTAAATCTGTAATTTCTCGTGTAGTCGGATGGTTTTCGACTACTGGGATTTTATGAATGACGATTATAAGGCTTTGGGAGTATGAAGATGATACTTTTGTATTTTTGTAAAATTTTCGTCCCAAATTCTGAAGGGCCACCTTTAAACATTGTTTTTCCTCCCTGGCTGGAAGGATGCATTTTAACCCTTTATGGTACAATATCGACTGTTAAAAGCCCTCGGAAAGAAGCCTTCTGAAAACATTGTGGGATAAGGAGAAAATGCTGGTAACCATTTTCTCCTTTTCCCACAATGTTTTCTACCCAGTCAAAGAAAAATTGCACCATTTCAGCCTCATTGAAATTGTTGTCTGCTATTGCTTTCAATATGGACAAGGATGAAATTCTGTTAAGACGTGGGTGCACGTCAAACAATTGTGGCAGAATGATAGTTTCTTGTCTTTTACACTACGAGAAACTACAAGTTGGTTTTGTGTTAACTTGGAGGTCGGGAGAATGCGAGCAATAAATGTCCCATACAATTACTTATCAAGGCATTATGAATGACTTGTTTACGCAATATCACTCTGCAGTTCTGTAGTGCAACAAAACAAGTAACGGTTTTATCACATGTTGCTGTTATGCTATTATGCAGTCGAGGTGTGCAATGATCAAAGAAAAGCTCTTTTGATTAGCTCACTCGTCGCGACAGTAAGTGAATTCGACTCCTTTTTTTTGATGTTTTTTTGTAAATTCGACTTCTTTTCTTTTTTTCAATGTTTTTAACCCTTTACCAGATGACAAAATTTTAGACTGGTCCGAATCGAAAAAACTTCCAGACTACAAAATAAACGTAACTCAGAAATTGAAATTTGTTTCCAGCAGGGTAGAAAACATTGTTGGAAAAGGAGAAAATGCTGGTTACCATCATTTTCTCCTTTTCCCACAATGTTTTCAAAAGCTTTCTCCCTCTTGGGTGTTAAAGGTCGCCATTGTGTGGTAAAGGATTAAGAGAGGCCTGCGTGGCTCAGTGGTAACGTGTAGGAATCGTGACTTGAAGGCTCCGGACTCTAGCCTTGCTGAATCCATTAAGTTTTTTCTTGGGGATGTCCAGCATTTTCTCCTTTTCCAACAATGTTTTCTACCCTGCTGGAAAGAAACTTAAATTTTCGAGTAACATTTATGTTGTATTCTGCAATTGCTTTCAATTTGGACCAGTCTAAAATTTTGTCATTTGGTAAAAGGTTAAAAAGTATGAGGCGATTCTTGTTAGTCTGAACATTGTTCGATTAGTCAAAGGCCAATGACTGGCAGAACAGTGAAGATCAAAACTAGAACAGGGCCCGTATTCACCAACCATTCGTAAGAACGTTCATAGTCTTATTCTCCAGAATTTTCTACATTTGTAAGTAACACAACTTCTGATTGGCCAAACCATTGGGTTAAGCTAATCAGAATGTGTATTACGTACAAATTAAGAAAACCTTGGATAATAAGACTTAGAATATTCTCAAGAATGGTTGGTGAATACGGGCCCTGATGTTGTCAACAACACCTTAACAGATCATCAGACTTGTGACAGCCGGTGTAATGCAGAGAAATAACCCTCCCTACAAAATGACCCATGGGTCATTCCAGCACGTAGAGGAATGACCCGGATCATTATTCTACTTAAAGGAATGACCCCAGAAGGTATTTCTCTAGGTAAAATAATGACCCGGGTCATTTATCTACGTAGTGAAATGACCTATTGGTAATTTCTCTACGTAGGGAAATGACCCATGGGCCGTTTTGTAGTAGAGGGTCATTTCTCTGCATTAAACCGGCAAACTGGTGGGGAATGATTTTTTTGTTTTGTTTAAAAACACAATTGTTTACATTTAGCTACTATTGGGTCTCTAAGTATAAATCCAACATAATAATGTTACACATACCCCATTGGAAAAGCCCCTTGCCATCCTTACAGGAACATGTCGTCGGTTTACTTCCAAAACCTCGTAACTACAGCTTGTAACAAGCAGTAATTACGAGGTTTTAGAAGTAAACTATCGGTATATGTATACCGATAATAGACGATAAGATATGACTGATACTTAGTCCAATTTCATTTTTTAGTGTACCAGATTTCAAACTTGTCCAATCACAGTAAACTTAACAAGAACCATTTATCTTGCGAGTACTATAAAATGATCAGATTGCACGAAAATACTCATACAAAGGCCTCTTACAGAGATAACACGTATATCAAGAGTATACCATTACGTAAAGAAAATATGTGTCTATTGTTTAAACATAAACCTCAAAGGAATTGTGATATTCGTATAGTCAATGCATTGGGTCCACCACACCCGACATTATTCATTTTTTTTAGACGCGGGGAAGATAAAGAAGATTTCAATACGTTCTTCATTCGCTAAATCCTTTACTGTTTAGACAAATAAGATAAATAACAGCAGAAAACAAAACATTATAGGAATGGGAACGATTACTTGTTAAGGCTAATTCTTTGGTGATTGTTTGCCAAGAAAGGTTTGTCGTGTACCAGCAACATGGGTTTTAGTGAAGAAATAATCTCTGAATAATTTCAAAGCCCGACTTACCAGTATTGCTGTATGCTTACTGCAGCTTTCCTTTTCGTTAATAGGGACCTGCTAACAGGTCTTTAACTTATTACTAAACGACAAAATTTTAGGTTTGTCCAAATCGAAAGCATTTGCAGACAACAAAGTATAAGTGACTGAAAATTTGAAATTTGTTTTGTGAAGGGTAGAAATCATTGTGGTAAAAGGAGAAAATGCTGGTTACCAGCATTTTCTCCTTTTCCCATAATGTTTTCTGCACGCTTCTTTCTCAGAGTCGGGTCGTCAAAAGTAGGGATTGTGTAATAGTGGGTTAAATCATCTGGAAAACACTGAATAAGATTTGTACACTTTTTAGCTTGACTTCATGTTCGTCACCTCTTTAGTTTGCCAGGCGATCCGGTGTTTTTTTTTTTCCTTTTTAAAATCCTTTGTTAAATGGCTCTGAAAAATATTGTGGGAAAAGAGAAATGCAAGGTTCTCTCTGTACGGGTCTTTTCAATGCTTCTTTTGCGTGATGCTTTTCAAAATGGCGGTTGAAATTCAAATGTCGTCATCTACGAACGTTTTTCAATATGCATTCGAACTATTGTTTCCTTTTTAGCTCACCTGAGCACAACGTGCTCAAGGGGTAGCTTTTAGGATCACCCGGTGTATACGTCATCCGTCGTCCGTCGTGCGTGAGGGTCGTCAACAATTCTTTAAACATCAACTCCTCCTAAACCGCTGGGCCAATTTGGACCAAACTTGGCTGGATTGTTCCTTTGGAGGTCCTCTTTAAATCATATTCACAGAATTTGATTTCGTCAAAAACTCTGGTTGCCATGGCAACCAAATGGAATTTTCAAAGAAATTCTTGAAAAAATCTTCTCTGAAACCGCTGGCCAGATTTTAAAATGATTTCACAGGGATGTTCCTTGGATGACCCTTTTCAAAAATGTTCGCGAAATTTTGATCCGTCAAGAAACATGGCTCTGGTGAATGGGGGCTACTCGCACTATAAAGAAATGAAGAAATTCTTAAAAATTCTTCTTCTCTGAAACCACTGGTCAGATTTTGATACAATTTCTCAGGGATGTTCTTTGGGTGACCCTTTTCAAAAGTGTTCGCGAAATTTTGATATGTCAAGAAACATGGCTCTGGTGAATGAGGGCTACTTGCACTATACAGAAATGAAGAAATTCTTGAAAATTCTTCTTCTCTGAAACGGCTGGTCAGATCTTAAAATAATTTCACAGAGATATTCCTTGGATGACACTTTTCAAAAATTGTTCGTGAAATTTTGATCCGTTAAGAAACATGGCTCTGGTGAATGGGGGCTACTCGCACTATAGGGAAATGAAGAAATTCTTAAAAATTCTTCTTCTCTGAAACTGCTGGTCAGATTTTAGAATAATTTCACAGCAATGTTCCTTGCATGACCCTTTTCAAAAAATGTTCGCAAAATTTTGATCTGTCAAGAAACATGGCTCTGGTGAATGGGGGCTACACGCACTATATAGACATGAAGAAATTATTGAAGATTCTTCTTCTCTGTAACCGCTGGCCACATTTTTAAATAATTTCACAGGGATGTTACTTGAATGACCCTTTTCAAAAATTGTTCGCTAAATTGTGATCCATCAGGAAACATGGCACTGGTGAATGGGGGCTACTTGCACTATACAGAAATGAAGAAATTCTTAAAAATTCTTCTCTTCTGAAACTAATGGTCAGTTTTTGAAATGACTTTTACAGGTGACCTTTTGAAAACTGCTTGGCAAAATAATAATTTTGTTTCCAATGTTTCAATACCTCAAAAAAAAAAAAAAAAAAAAGTAGGCCATGGTCCTCTCAAAAATTCAGGTGAGCGATCCAGGGCCATCTTGGCCCTCTTGTTATGAAGAATAGATATCGAAAAAATAACAATTTCTCTATGGAGGGGTATACGCTATGTAGGGAGGGTACTAACTCTGTTTTTCACGCGGAACGAAATGTTCCAATGACATTTGTGCGTGAAAGTCTACATAAGGTTTTTGTAATTATTCAAATTTCGATACTTAGATGTGTCTGCTCAGCCTATGATCAATTCAAAAGATGTCTTTGGAATTACTTCCCGTATATACAGGGTAATACAACTGAAATTAGGCTAATAAAAGGAGTGAAAATCATTTCTTTTTGAGATACATGTAGATCGAACCGTAGGTCCCTTTACATGGCATATGTTTGCGTACGGAGAACAACGTTACTTATATTTATAAGTAGAATATTCTTTTATTACTTATTAGTAGAATGTACTTTTTACACGAGTTGAGGAGGTGATGCGAATAAAGGCTTACTTACATTGGCATTAAACTGGGCGCATATGACCAGAACTACTGGTAAAATAGCGGAAAGTGTAGAACAAGATCAGACTGCACGTGTGTATAGGCTGATCTTGCTGTACATTCGCATAAATCACATAAATACATCTATAGTGGCGAAAGATTGATATGGGTTTATATAAAGGTCTAATATTTTTTCATCAGGTACAGTAAATTCACAGTTACCGTTTATGTATCAACTGAACAAAATAAACATTTGTCCATTATCTCCCGCTAGATGGCATTCTATAGCTACTCATCTATCTGATTGGACATCCTGGGTACAGAACCGGACTACTTTTCTACGCGACAACCGCTGCTTTAAATTTGAAACTAAAACAAACGATTATTCAATAAAACGCTACCAGGTGCGATTAATTCGGCTATGATCAGCAGTTTAGAGAAATCTGGAGCTAAAACAGGCCTGATTTTTCCTCAAACGTATTGATAAAGCCATTTGCTCCATTGATACTTTATAGCGCGTATTACTACAATCTCCCCAACATCGGGGAGAGTGATGCGTCATATAAGACAGGTTGAATCTTCGAAGAATATGACATGCGAGACAAAGAAATTTGTCTTGTCTTTCAGCCAGAATTTTTTTTTTTATAAGTAATAACAATGTTAATAATGATGAAAAGTGCAAGATCTATGCAAATGACTGATATCATTTTTCTTGCGGTCTAAGATGTCATAAACTTTTAAAAGCCGCAAAGTTACACCTGACATTTTGATTAAGTACGTCAAAACTGCCTGTAACATAATTCTTTAACAAACTTTAAAGTTTTGATGAATTTGCCTGTCTTAGAAGCATTTGCAGATGAAGACTGGATATTCTTTAAGGATATGAGCTTTCGCGGCAATATGTGTATCTATGTTGACGGCTATGAGGCCCACTCTTCCGGTTTAACATACTAAATATTTTGGACGGCTCGGCCAATTTCTGTCCGAGGATTGATGATAGTCATTGCGACAGGATTCATTTCTCGTCCACTGCTAACCATTGTTTCGATAATGGTTATGTGGGAAAGCAGCCATTGGTTGTGAAAGAAAATTGTGCGGAGAACTGTTAAAAGAGACTCTTGGAAAGCGTGGATAGGTGCACTGGCCGCCGCGATATAACTGAAATAATGTTGAAAACGGTGTCAAACACCATACAGTCAATCAAAAAATACATTAGACTTAATTCCAGCTAAATAACTGATAAAAGTGTTGACATGTTCGAAATACCGGTAGTCAAACTTCCCGTGAACAGAGGGCCCGATACCATCAGGACCTTGCATGTTATGGCAGTCTATACACTGTAGTTTATTGGGAGACAAATTGAATTTCTACACGGCTAATGGGCCCGTCTTTTGTTGTTATTTATGCTATTTCCAGAATGGCAAAGACGGTGGAAAAAAACAAAGGACGAGAAGAAATCAAATCACGCAAAGAAAGGTTTGTTTCTTTCCGTGATTTAATGGTGTACTGTGAACATGCAGTGCTTTATGTTGTAAAGCACCGCATGTTCCATAGTACTGTAACCTTTTACAAAAAAATCACTTAACTTTTAACAATCTGTATGAAAAATGATTTTGAAAACATTGCAGGAAAAGGAGAAAATGTTGGTAACCAGCATTTTCTCCTTTCCCCACCATGTTTTCTACGTGGCTTCCCCCTCAAAATATTGAATAACAACTACTTGTCGTCATCAAATTGTTTGATTGGAACACGTCTTAAATTGGTCGATTGGGGAAGAGTTAATCCCACATACAAATTCGTGTTCTCACAACCCTTAAGAAGAAGCGCCTGAAACCCATTTTTTGGACATGAAGAAAATGCTGAGAACCAATGCTTTCACGTTTTCCCACAACCTTTTCTTACCTTTTCTCAATTTTCTTAGTCCGGTACTATACGATTTATTTTTAGACATTGTTCTTTACGATAAAATCATAACAAAAACTTGTGAACGAAAGGACTATGTTAGAACTATATAACATCGAAAATATGGTGGTAAAAGAACTATATAACATCGAAAATTTGGTGGCAAAAGGAGTAATTGTTTGTCACAAGAAATTGCTCCTTTTCCGAACAATATTTCCCCACGCGGTTTCCTTGGGGAGCGCCATGATTAATTTAAGCCAAGCTTTGTGATAAGGGAGTTTAATGGATCTCTGTGATACACGATACCAAACAAGAAATCACATAATTATGGATCCGTAATATTCATTTTGGCATGACAACCAACTGAATCATGAGGTAGACTGGTCCTTTACCACGCATAAAATTGACCGATAGCAAAAAGTATCGACCCATGTCAGCCTGCGGGGACTGCACAGGCTGACATGAGTCGATAATTTTAGCAGCTGCATTATCACGGGTAGGAAACTTCATATTCAGAGCCAATGGAAAATGTTGTGTTGGTCTTCCGTTTCTGAAGATGTCGGCTGAAAAACAATCCAAAAACAGGTAGGCATATCAATATTTGTTGTTATGTGTTCTTATGTCTCTGAAATTCAAAAAAAGGAGAATGTCATTCGATGCTCTGGTCTTTAAACTTGTTTTCTGCACTATGAAAAGTTGGAATAGGTGTACGATGTTGTCTGAATCATTTGTGGCGTGGATTGACCGTAGCCAAAATAATACGTCTCGGAGATAAATTCAGTCTGTTATTACCATTTAATTGGCAAGTAAGAGAGAGTCTTACTGTCCCAAAGCCGTGAAGTAATGTCCTGAAATGTTACATTCACTACTGGTCAAAAATTGAAAAGAAAAGCACAAGAATTGATAAAAATAAAGAATGGCTCTGATTATGTGGACCGGCTCTGACTATGTTACTCGGCACTGATTCAAGAGGGCTCCCTTTCGAAATTTTAGTTTTCTGTAAATAATTAGTCAGGACGTAAATTTTGGTTTTCCATTAGATCTTATATCTTTCTGTCCAAAATTTAGTTCATTTGTTGGATGGAACATGATTGCATGTATGAAAATACATAGGACTGGTATTGCCACGTTAGAAAGATGCTGTTTAACATTAAATTAGACCATTCAAATACGCGCTGTGTTTATCATTCTCATATTTCTAAAAGAAAATATGTTTCATTATTTGTGCTTATGTGTGGGCTGCATTTGCGACAAAAGCACGAAAAACTTTATATATGGACCATTCGGTCTAATCAAAAGCTATGCAGAAGTATTTTCAAAATTTAGATAGACTAATGTTAAACAGCATTTTTCTAACGTGACAATACCAGTCCTTTGTATTTTCATACATGCAATCATGTTCCATCCAACAAATGAACTAAATTTTGAACAGAAAGATATTAATGGGACACCAAAATTTACGTCCTGACTAATTATTTACAGAAAACTAAAATTTTGAAAGGGAGCCCTCTTGAATCAGTGCCGAGTAACATAGTCAGAGCCGGTCCACATAATCAGAGCCATTCTTTATTTTTATCAATTCTTGTGCCTTTCTTTTCAATTTTTGACTAGTAGTGAATGTAACATTTCAGGACATTAGTTCATGGCTTTGGGACAGTAAGACTCTCTCTTACTTGCCAATTAAATGGTAATAACAGACTGAATTTATCTCCGAGACGTATTATTTTGGCTACGGTCAATCCACGCCACAAATGATTCAGACAACATAGTACACCTATTCCAACTTTCCATAGTGTAGAAAACACGTTGAAAGACCAGAGCATCGAATGACATTCTCCTTTTTTTTGAATTTCAAAGACATAAAAAAAACATAACAACAAATATTGACATGCCTACCTGTTTTGGTATTGTTTTTCAGCCGACATCTTCAGAAACGGAAGACCAACACAACATTTTCTCGTCGGAGCCATTGGCTCTGCATATGAAGTTTCCTACCCGTGATTATGCTTCCTTTTCACTAAGCATGGTTCAGTTCATACATATATAGACAGGATAAGACAAGACAAAAGTTTATTTAGCGCATTCAGGCCACCGGCCCAAAATACATACAACATACGAAATTCCATAATCCATGTTGAGAAAAGTACCTAATCACATTTTAGGATCATTTGTACGTAAAAGGCTAACTTACTTAATTGTTCGAAATTCTCTATTTGAACTATTTCATAGAAGGAATTTACATCAGTACCGCGTTCATATCAGTTGGAAAGCTAATACTGTCTCACTGCATCATGTTTCGAAAAGTATATGACAAGGATAACAGTGCAAACGAAATATATTTTAACCTTTATGTATGTTGCATGCCCTACAGCGGCGTTCAAGCCACCAGAGGAACATCAATTATAACCAAAAATGTAATTTCTCTGTGAATGGTGCCGCGCTGCATGTGCATTTCAAACGCATTTTATGTGCATTTTATGTTGTCTGTACAACCGGAATCAATCCCTCGAACACGAAGAACAGCCGGATAACGTCGATCCAAATAGTTAAGCCAATCAGAAGTTGTTTCACTGTCGACTTTAAACAATTATGGAGAAAATTACGAAGAGTGTTCTGAACAGTAGAAGGAAGTTAACTCGTGGGAAAAAATAATATGCTTGTATCCAGGATTTTTTTTCCTGTTCCTATAATATTTTCTAACCTATTAAGGGCAAATTTCATCGTTTGAACCGCATATGGTTTGTCGACTACATGGCTTTTGCTACGAAAATGGTAGAGTTAAAATTCGTGCCGTTTTGTCAAAGATTAACCCCTTTACCAAACAATCCCTTGATTTTACGACCCTGAGATAGAAGCCTTTTGAAAACATTGTGGGAAAAGGGGAAAACGCTGGTAACCGGCATTTTCTCCTTTTCCCACAATGTTATCTACCCTTCCGAAACAAATCTAAATTTTGGATTAGGTTTATTTTAACGCCTGCAAATGCTTTCAATTTGGAAAAAGTCTAAAATGTTTTCGTTTGATAAAGCTGTTAATAGAACTGAAGCACATCCGTGAGCGAGGTCCTGAGTGATTCTTGTATGATAAAAAATGGCCGGTGACCGCCACCAGAGCAAAATTGAAGCAATCCTTTTTTCCTAGCATTTTTCAGCAGAACTTTGTCTAACAAATAATTTGATCGATATCTGATTCAAGAAACAGTGTGAAAGTGAAAATGCTGTCAGTACAAATCTTTCTTTTGAAACTAGTCCAATTGCTTAAAATATATTTGATCGAGGTTGAGTTAACAACTGGAATTCTCCTCTTCTCCGGCCTGATCGAACAAAGTGTTTCCTTTGGTATAAAGGGTGACATAAGACGAAATTAATGGCGATCATATTTCATATAATATCAGTTCATTTTAAATCTGTATCGTCCTAATGACAACTTTATCGCTTGATCTGGCGAGACATCTTGTCTTTCTATCGGTACTACAGGTTTGTTAGGTCTTTCTACTGGACCGTGATTTTTTGCTCCGTTGTTTTCGAAGAAAACATCGAGGTATTGTTTTAGCCCTGTCTTCATTATTATGTAGTGTCATGGTGCCAAAATGTTGTCTTTTTTTATATTTCATAAATCATTAACGCAGATAATTATTTACAAAGTTGAGCTATTTTTTTAGCACATAACTCTCCTTGTTTTCAACGCGAGACAGCCATTAGGAATTTCTTGTCTTACACACTTGTGAGATAAGAAAATAGTGCCGTATTTGGTCAACGCACTGTAATTATACGCACGTCTAAAACATTGCCGACCAAGATCCCTGTGTATAATTGACTGTCAAAACTGATTATTGTGACAAAGTTGCAAATTCCAATATCTTTAGATGCAAAACGAAAACCATTATGTGCAAGTTTATTTGGAACTATTTTGTCTCTGATGTACAAACCTGTAAGAAAAAAACCAAAAAGGCTTTATGTCAATTTCAATACACATGCACATAAATGCATAAATGGTTATCTTCCCTTCCGGTCTGGGTTCTCCTTTTGACAGATACTTTGGTAGTATGTATTTTTATCATATTTCAAAAATTATCTTATAGCTGTGTGATCCATTTTAATCCTCTCCTAAACAAATTCTCTTGTTTAAGTTTCATAAATGAGTAATGAAAATAAGAATAAATAAAAATTGAATTATTTCATATAAAAGTTGCCTTAAAGACTACTAGAACTGATACAGACTATAACTATAAATCAGCCCTGGGCAAGGATTATCTGTGCCCTTACCTGTACCAATTCCCATTTGTCCCACATTTACATTTTAGTATATAAATAAAAATGTGGGACAAATGGGATTAAACCGATATATCCTATGAATCCGTCAAAAGGAGAACCCAAACCGGAAGGGTAGGTAACCATTGGCATACTTCTTACACGACTGTGCACCTTATTAAAATACTTTCATTGAATAAGCAACTACAGTCTAGAGTTAGCGCTCGAATGTGTTTCTCTTGTTTAGTCTCTGTAAGTTTTTCTCGGTTATTTAAGGGCTGAGACTTGAGAGGGTTAAAATCAGATCGAGAGTAGGTGCGAATGCTCATATTTCGCTCAAGAGATTGCATCATAATCATAAATCATAACATTATATAACGTTGAAATGAAACACGATCGCCTTATATCATACACTATCTGGTTTTCACATACAAAACCACGTTGTTAACCCTTGGAGATATACTTTCAAGAGCAACGATAGTTACTTTTGCGGACAGTATAGATCAATGATCAGACTGCACAAAACGTGCAGTCTGAACATTGATCAATACTGTCCGCTATGTTCAGGCATACAGGTCAAAAGTCAGCATGTTCTTTTTCCACGATGAACTTGATTATCCATTGCGTTTAAATGGCAGTTGGCACACATGTTAACGAAACCTATGATCGTGTCCACCAACCATTCTTATATGAACGTATATTTGTTCATAGTCTCCAGCGTTTTAAAAATGTTAAAGCATTACAAGTTCTGACTGGCTAAACCAAACGTTTGGTTTGACCAATCAAAAGTTGTGTTACTTGCAAATTCAGAAAATCTTCAAGAAAAAGACCGAGAATGTCCTGCAGAATCGTTGGACCCTATAGGTCGTTGCAATCGAAGGACGTGATAATAAAAGGGTGAAATTTTGTAGTAGGTCTATGTTACATAGATAAGATGTTTCTATCACTACTTTCACTATTAGCAGATATTTACAATAGGCCATAGTCTATAACTTATACAAATAAGAAAAGTATTTAAGGAAATATATTGTGCTTAATCCTCTACTAAACAACAAATTATTGGGCTCATGCAAAATTAAAGTACTTGTAGACGATAAATGAAATGCAGTTCATGAGCTTTATACCTTTTGGGGTAACATGGATCAAGGGTCAAGGTCACGGGTGAACTTTGTTCGAATACTGTTTACGTCAACTGCTGTTTGGCCTAGGACCCTGAAACTTTATACAGCTGTTGCTCATGACCCAAGAAGGTGCTTTTTTAGTTTGGGGTCACAAGGACAAAGGCCAAGGTCACTTGCGATCTTTATTTAGATAACCATTTTGAGTCTCTTAATGAAGTGCTGCTGTAACAAGGCGCTAGTGGGGGGGGGGTTGGTATCTGCATCTGCCCTAATTATTTCTGTTCCATATGCTGTACCAGTCTAACCATTGAAGCTCCTGGAAAGTGGTACATATCCCGAAAATATCAAAGAAAGTGCAGCAAGACGAATGTTTTTGTGATTGAAGCAATAAAGCACCAAGATTCAAGCTATGATGTCGAAAATATTCGGCACTCAAATGATGTCATGACATTCTAATATTCTTAATCAGACACGAAATAATTATCTTCCCTCCTACTTAATTATCATTTCATGCATCATCCAAACTTGTTTTCGCTCTTTAAGTTATGATGCCATTAATCCTTATCCTACGAAATAAGTGCAAATGAAACTTTCAAGCCAATAATTAAAAACAAAATTTTGCTATTCAAGAGTATTTCCAGATGAAAGATATCTCGATATCTGACAGTGTAGATCCAAGATCAGACTGCACGTGGAACGTGCAGTCTGATCTTGATCTGCACTGCCCACAAAAGGTCAATGACTCTTACTTAGCAGCCTGAGGGTTTATAACCATTCCCCGCATTACTAACTTGTTTTAGATCTAGCTCTTAATTCAATACGCCTATAGCAAATATAGTGCTAACTGCTTTGGCGCCAATAAAAGCGAATTGTTTTGAAGATAGTAAAAGTCAAAGCATTTGTCACAGGAATAACATTGCAGCGTGCTAGGCCTGGAGGATCAATCGGTAACATAAAGGACTTGAGGCCAGGAAGTCACTGGTTCAAATTCCCAAGTTGGCGATTTTCTTTTGGAGAATTGATGATAGTATTCGTTTCTTTGTGTCCTCGCTAATCATTGTAAAACCTTTTCTGTCATAATCATACTATGTTATTTTTATCACGTTGTATCTATTATTTTATTTACTTACCATCATCGCATTATTTCATTACCTATCTCTTATATCTTAATTATACTACTGACTCACATTCTTACATTCTGTTCTTTCCTTCTATTGCCTCTTTATTGGGTGCTAAATGACCTTAGATGTCGATGCGCCATAAAACTCTATACACTTATTCATTATAGAAATGAAGGAAAGCAGCCAGAAGAATATTATGCACTTGTAAAAGTAACTCCAGGAAACCATGGATGAATAGGAGCACTGACCGCCGCGATAAAACTGGAAAAAAAAGTTAGAAAATGCGTTTAACATAATTCTTACAGAAAAGGTAAGAAACGGGTTTTGAAAGTAACAAACATAGGCAGTTATCAGAATTCATCGGTTTACTTAAAAAATCTCGTAACTACAGCTTGTGACAAGCTGTAGTTACGAGGTTTTCGAAGTAAACCGACAAATCGTTACATTGCACTGCTGCCCACCATCGTTGCTCCAACAGGATACTTTCATTACGTTCCGTCTGTGTACCATCCGACATTTGACTGACAAAGTCTCATTCTCGTGAATAATTCATAATTCATTCTTTATAATTCATTTTAATCTAATTCTTTGCTACCACTTCACGGAAGTTTTGACACATGAATGTGCAAAAGCTACTTGTTGTAAAGGATTATATTGGTCTGTATTTACCAACCATTCATGAGAATATTTTTAGCCTTATTTTCCGGAACGTTTTAAATTTAAAAGTAACACAACTTCGATTGGTTAGACATTTGGTTTAGCCATTCAGAAGTTGTGTTACTTTCAAATTTAATAAAAAAAATATTTATACAGAGCTCCAGATATAGGGAGTGATTTTGATTTCATAACTGAAAATATTAGTTATTCTCCTATAAACCCTATGTTATGGGTACTCATTAGAATCGTCCCATCGAGACGATTCTAATGAGTACCCACAACATAGGATTTGGAAGAGAAATAATGGATTTAGAATACCATCACTCCCTCTAATCTGGAGCTCTGATTATAACAGGAATGTCTTTAGAATGGATGCTACATATGGACCCTTACCGATTTTCTATTAGAAACAAAACCCCAAAGTTTAATAACAAAAGTTGTCGTCATAGCTTGACTACAGCATTTTCTCCTTTTCCCATAATGTTTTCTACCCTGCCGAAATCAAATTTCAATTTCTGAGCTATGTTTATTTTGTCTGCAAGTGCTTTCAATTTGAACTAGTCTAAAGTTTTGTCATTTGGTAAAGAGTTAAACTGCAATAAAAAAAACAAACAAGTCTCAGAGCTGTGCTGTGATGAAGTAAAAAGGGAAAGACCTTGGATGTCCCCACACATGCTTGAAATTCCTTTGTTTATTGTTGAAGATGTCAGCACATACTTACAAACACTTAAATTAAAAATTTATCACGAAGGGGCATTCTTCTTAGATGTAACATGCTCGTGCACTTCAACGCGCGTAAAATGTTGCGCAACAGGACATCGTTTTCAGTATGCTTTGTCCCGTTTTCTGCGCATGTCATAAATTATTCTTCGATGAGTATTTATAGAATGCCATCTAGCGGGAGATAATGTGCTTTGTCCACTTTTCACTGCGGTTATTTACAAAGCTCTTTTATCATAAGATGCACCTTCAGACCCTTCAAAATTTAACCCATTTGCTGCTAAGCGTTAGTCGCTGACCTAGTGCGGACAGTGTAGATCAAGATCAGACTGCACAGAACTTAGATCTACAATGTCCGATAAGGAGATACTATTCCCTAAAACATAACACTGAAATAGCAATATTTGGGGTTTTACTATCGAAACGAAAATTTCAGTTTAGTTAGTTACCAGGTGAAGGGTTGATGCATTTGCAGACAACGAAATGAAACGTTGTGTAAAGAATGAAGGTTCAGATACGTAAATGCTTTTGATTTTAGTCAGTCTAAAGTCTTGTTCGTTTTAGACTTGAACACAGAAAAGGAACGGAAAACAACAAAAACATAATACAAGCCGTTCCCTATGGAAATTTAATACATCTGTGAAACGAATCGACCCAGGTGAGCCTGCGCGGACTGCGCAGGCTGACCTGAGTCGATACTTTTTGCTATTGGTCACTTTCCTGTATCTCCGAGGACCAGACTGGCTCATTATTGAGTCAGTTGTAAGAAAAATGGCTATTATGGAGCTGTAAGTAGTTGATGACTTACTTGATATGATGCATCGTTGAGGTGCATTAAGCCCCCTTTGCTACAGCATGGCTTATGTCGAACCAGGGATATGTATATAAAGAGGATATTTGTTGTTGTTTTTTATTCAGTGAAAGATCTGCGCCACTCGTGAAAATATTACCGATGGTGTTCACTCGATTAAATGAATATCGATCTTTTACCGAAAAGTAAACCCACCAAATATCCTATTTATTTTATGCTTTTAATCCTTTCTGGGAGGAGCTTTATCAAAATCCAGTACAGTTCTTTTCAGTTATTCCCCGTGGCGTACCCCTCCGGCATAGCAATGCATTACAATATTACGTCAAGCGCCAGAAATGTAAGGTAAATGACGTCATATTTCCATCTGGTTGTGAGGCACGCGCAATTTACCTAGGTAACTAGAATGTAAAAAACGGTATTTTCACTGGTCGTACCCGAGGAATATCGAAAGATATTTTCATAGCTTTTTCTCGATATCCAACCGGAAAGCATGAAATAAATACGATTCCTGATCAAACATTCCCTTTTGGTCTACTCACCATACATCGGAGCTCCGGATAGAGGGAGTGAGTTTGATTTCAAAATTGAAAATGTTGAACATTCTCCACTAAACCCTATGTTGTAGGTACTCATTAGAATCGTCTCATCGAGACGATTCTAATGAGTACCCACAACATAGGGTTTGGAAAAGAAATAACGGATGTAGAAAATGTCATCACTCTCTCTCATCAGGAGCTCTGATACATTGATTGACAGAGAGATGGTTCTCCATCGGAATGTAAAGAAATTAGTGCAGCACTGCACCTTATGTAAATATAATTAGCGCAGGGATAATTACAAATATTTACAGGGCATTAAAGACTGATTCATGATACATAAAGTATGTAAACAACAGCATTCTGATCTGACAAAATAACCCAACATCTATTAACGTGTTTACGGAACAAACTGCACATATGTACTATTTTATGAGCATCCCCATTGACTGTAATTCTTTAATTAGATCTCCAGATAAGAGGGGAGTGAT
The DNA here is from genome assembly GCA_943736015.1 of Tridacna crocea. Lineage (NCBI taxonomy): Eukaryota > Metazoa > Mollusca > Bivalvia > Cardiida > Cardiidae > Tridacna > Tridacna crocea. Next base: position 14,033,029 of record OX031072.1, read on the forward strand.
CGTATTCTAAATCTATTATTTCTCTACCAAAACCCTGTGTTGTAGGCAGAGCTCCAGATAAGAGGGAGTGATGGTTTTCTAAATCCGTTATTTCTCTTCGAAACCTTATGTTGTGGGTACTCATTAGAATCTTCTCGATGAGACGATTCTAATGAATACCCACAACATAGGGTTTAGTAGCGAATTAATAACATTTTCAATTTTGAAATCAGAATCACTCTTTCTATCGCGAGCTCTGTGTAGGTACTCTTTAGAATCGATGAGTACCCACAACAAACGTAACTCAAAAATTGATTTTTTTTCCAGCAGAGTAGAAAACAGGGTGGGAAAAGGAGGAAATTCTGATTTACCAGCCTTTTCTCCTTTTTCCACAATGTTTTCAAAAGGCTTCTTTCTCAGGGTCGTAAAAACAGGGATTGTATTGTAAATGGTTAAGATGTTTAGCATGAAAAGGGGAAAATACATTTCAGATCGAATTCCAGTCACGGTAAGCAGGTTAGGACTTTTTTTTTTTTTTTTTCATTGTTAAAGCCCTTATTTGAAAACATTGTGGTAAAACGGGGGGAAATGCTTGAATTTAGCATTAAAGTTATTCTAGTAGAATAACGTTGCAACGGCTTGAGCGCTGCTCTTTGAAAAAGGGGGTTTAATGCATCATAGCAAGAAAGCCAATAGCTGCAGAGAGAGAGAGAGAGAGTGATTTTGATATCAAAATTGAAAGTAATAATTATTCTGCACTAAACCCTATGTTTTGGGTACTCATTAGAATCGTCTCATCGAGACGATTCTAATGAGTATCCACAGCATAGGGTTTGGAAGAGAAATAATGGACTTTGAGTACCATCACTTCCTTTTATCTGGAGCTCACATAATGTGCACATAATGTGCACCCATTTGTTTAAAAATTCGATTGAATAATGTTGGAGAATTATTCCTTGATAGATTTAGCAATAGCAAACACTTCCAATTCAGCTCTACCTGCATGGTCTACGAGGTAGAGCTTAGAAATTGCTAGTTTTATGTTTAACTGGCGGTTGGAATTTTTCGATTTATATATATATATAATATAAAAGAATAGGAATTATGCACTATGGTACCTGTTCCTTAATTAAGATATGATGTGCCAAGTTTGCAAGAAATAGCTATTTCCAAGAATGAAAATGGGACGCCAAAAACATCAAGGTGCTTTGTTTCTACCTTGTAAACTTTATAAAGCTTACAGCATAGATCCAAGATCTGACAAGACGTTTTGTTACAATCTGTTTTCTTTGATCTTTATTGTCCAAAAAAAAAAAAACCCTAAGATTTTTAAAGGCATCCTTATGGGTAAAGAATCAACTTTTTATAGCAGTTGCAAGCTTCTCCGTTGGAATGATTCATGTTTCTTTGTCGGTAAAATCTGTTTTCCTCAGTTTTTGTACTTGAGTGCATGTCTTTTTTGGAGACCACTTTCGAAAAAACATTGCACTTTTAGTCTTTACGTTAAGTGTTTATCGTATTTCTTTTCGTCGGTTTACTTCAAAAACCTCGTAACTACAGTTTGTTTCAAACTGTAGTTACGAGGTTTATGAAGTAAACCGACGATTTGTTATGTCGTTTCCAAAACTGCTACTCTTTAATGATACATCCATAGAGCTAAAGAGGGGAACAAACAGGAACGCTGTTAACACTTAAAAGTGTATAGAATGGCTAGTCTTTGTAAACATAGGTAAATTACCAATATACCGGTATATGGCTTAAGGGATAAGAAGAAAAACTCAAAGATTTTTCCCTCGTTCAAAACCGGAAACGACATCAGCGAATGCTTTGAGGGCGTCTAAAACATGAAATGCATTTTCTATCCGTTGTAATCTGTGCGATCTTGCAGCCGCCAGGGGCAACATTTGCAATAAAGATACAAGAATGATTAATGTTTTATGAAATAAAAATGATTTGGGTTAAAAACTGGCAAAAAACTGCCTAAAAACTGGCTGAAAACTGCCTGAAAAATAGCTGAAAACCAGTACGGATACATCCCTAGACTGGTCAGCTAGTGCTCCTGTCCTAGAGTTCCGATGCGAGGAGTTATTCCTTTTGTTACAGTAGTGACGTATATGGGCCTGAAAGGGGAGCTTGATTACGTCTGCGAAAAGTATCGACCCAGGTTAGCCTCTACAGTTAGCGCAGGCTGATATGAGTATGATTTCTGCATGTCTAAGGTTAGGCTTAAGTCTACCTCATGATTATGCATGTTGTTTAACCCTTTACCCCATAAGCCATTTCTGTGGTATCTCTAATTGGCCCTAAATAACAGCAAGCATGAAGCCGTTTCTTATGTGTATTAACTTCTTTCAATAGCATAGAAAACATTGTGACTTTAAGGTGAAATTGCTCGTCACGAGCAATTTGACCTTTTGCCACAATGTTTTCCAAAGGCTCCTACAAGCAATGCGTAGAAATGAGTATCTATGGAGTAAAGGGTTAAAAAAGTTTGTTATTATGGGTTCAAAAATATCATGTACAAGGTTGCAATTACTCTTTACTACGGACAAAATGTTAAGCACGTCCAAATTCATACCATCTTAGACAACAACTTGACTGTGGCCCAAACGACGAGATTTAATAGAAAACTTTAGGGAAAAAAAAGAAAAAAAATGCTTGTTACCAGCATTGTCTCCTTTTTCCACAATGTACGTTGTTTCAGAGCAGTTAAATCTGGATTTATTGGTTAAAAGTTTAAAGGTGTCTGCGGTAACTTTTATCCTTTTTTAGAGGTATTGTACAATCGGGTTTTTAACTACAATGCACCCAACAAAATTGCAGTTTTTATATAAAAATCATCCCATATAGAGAACTCTGTTACGACTTTGTCAATCATACACCCGTCGTATATGTCAGACCATCCAACTAAAATCACGGGTGTCTCATAATGATCACGTTTATATTTTACGCTATAATAAAACCTGTTGTATAATGACTTGGCAAAAGAAAAATTGCGATGTCACACTACCCGTCAATTTATACATAAATTATGCTTCATATGTACAGAATATAAGAGGGAGTGATGATATTCTAAAGTCATTATTTCTCTTTGAAACCCTTTGTTGTGGGTACTCATTAGAATCGTCTCGACGAGACGATTCTAATGAGTACCCACAACATAGGGTTTATTGAAGAATAATTAATATTTTGAAGTTTGAAATCAAATCACCCCCTCTATCTGAAGCTCTGGTATGTAGCACTGTTTAATTCTATATTAGACGACAAACATTAATCCTTAGGCTGCTAAAAGACATTTTGCAGACTGTGTTGATTTAAGATCAGACCACACAGAACACTCAGTGTGATCTTAGATGTACACTGTGAGATAAGGATATATTCTTCTTCAAAATTCAAGGTTGAAGTGGCATTATTTTGGTTTCCATTACGGGCTTAAAAGTTTGATTTAAGGTAAGACCTGTGTAATGGAAAACAGTTATTTCCACTAAAATATCATCATGCAAAATTAGCTATAATTAAAAATGAGTATTATTGAACTACTTTCACCTTTTCATTTTTTTCCCCATTTTTTCCTTCTTTGAATTATCATTTATAAATCTAAAACCTCTATATTCTCAATTGAAAAAGAGATAATAATTACATCCCTTTTTAGAAAACAAACAAAAGTAACAAAAAAAAGTTTCAAGATAGACATAAACGGAATTTCTGATCCGTTAGAAATGTGCAGAAATATTATTTCTGCATAAATCCTTATTTATCCTTATTAAACAACCAATTAGAATTTTTACCAAATGTTCACCGGAAGTGCATTACACAGGTCTTACCTTAACTTATTTAGCAGGATAAGGGTTAAGGCCGGCCCATATTGAAAGCATTTGTGGAAAATATTTTAAATATTAATGAAACAATAGGATTTTTTCTTGAAAGTTTTGGAAATATTGTTGGAAAAATATGTGCTAGTTACCAGCATTTCTAATTTTCTCTCGGTTTGCTGAAGGATTAAAAGCTCTGAGATTAGGAGAGTGCCCTACTGTTACTTATTTTCAGTTTTTGCCATAATGATTTTCATTTGACTTTTGTAGTATTATCTCTCTTTTTTATGATACTAGTTTGCCTTGGCTTTTTTTTGCCGCCGAAAATCTCTTGCAATTCATGACCCTGGGGACAAAAAAAAAAATTTAACAGTCTAACCACTAAATATTTTTCGGATGATGATTTTGTGGAAAGGAGTAGGAAGCTTATAAATGAGTGTTGTGCGAAGTGGTACAAGAAAAAGGAAACAAGGATCGTTAAACGAGGTCCACTGACCGTCATTTGATAAGTGTGTACTGGCCACCATATAGTTGGAGTCCACTTTCCGCACTTTGGTATGGGTCCAATGGCCTATTTGATAGGTGGCCTGTTTGATAGGTGTCCACTGGGCGCCATTAGATTGGTGTCCACTTTCCGCAATTTGATAGTCGTACACTATATGTTATTTGATAGGTGGCCTGTTTGAAAGGTGTCCACTGGGCGCCATTAGATTGGTGTCCACTTTCCGCAATTTGATAGTCGTACACTGTATGTTAATTGATAGGTGGCCTGTTTAATAAGTGTCCACTGGGCGCCATTAGATTGGTGTCCACTGGGCATAATTTGATAGTCGTACACTGTATGTTATTTGATAGGTGGCCTGTTTGAAAGGTGTCCACTGGGCGCCATTAGATTGGTGTCCACTGGGCATAATTTGATAGTCGTACACTGTATGTTATTTGATAGGTGTCCTGTTTTATAGGTGTCCACTGGGCGCCATTAGATTGGTGTCCACTGGGCGTAATTTGATAGTCGTACACTGTATGTTATTTGATAGGTGTCCTGTTTTATAGGTGTCCACTGGGCGCCATTAGATTGGTGTCCACTTTCCGCAATTTGATAGTCGTACACTGTATGTTATTTGATAGGTGGCCTGTTTAATAGGTGTCCACTGGGCGCCATTAGATTGGTGTCCACTGGGCGTAATTTGATAGTCGTACACTGTATGTTATTTGATAGGTGTCCTGTTTTATAGGTGTCCACTGGGCGCCATTAGATTGGTGTCCACTGGGCGTAATTTGATAGTCGTACACTGTATGTTATTTGATAGGTGTCCTGTTTTATAGGTGTCCACTGGGCGCCATTAGATTGGTGTCCACTTTCCGCAATTTGATAGTCGTACACTGTATGTTATTTGATAGGTGGCCTGTTTTATAGGTGTCCACTGGGCGCCATTAGATTGGTGTCCACTTTCCGCAATTTGATAGTCGTACACTGTATGTTATTTGATAGTTGTCCATTGGCTGCTATCTGATTAATGTCCACAGGCTGCCATTTGATAGATGTCCACCTGCCGTTATTTGACAGGGGTCTATTGTCCTTTTCTTGATAGTAGTACACTGGCCGCCATTTAATTAGTGTCCACTGGCCGCCATATGATTAGTTTCCACTTGCCGTTATTTGATAGGGCTCTACTGTCCTTTTTTGTGATATTTGTCCACTGTCTGCCATTTAATTAGTGTCCACTGGCCGCCAAATGATAGGTGCCACTTGCCGTTATTTGACTGGGGTCTATTGTCTTGTTTTTTATGGTTGTCCACTGGTCGCCATTTAATTAGTGTCCACTGTCTGCCATTTGATATTAGTGTCCACTGGCCGCCATATGATAGGTGCCGTCTTACCGTTATTTGACTAGGATCTATTGTCTTGTTTTTTTGGTTGTCCACTGGACGCCATTTAATTAGTGTCCACTGGCTGCCATTTGGTAGTGATCCACTGGCCGTTATTTGATATTGGTCTACTGTCCTTTATTTGATGGGTGTCCGCTGGTCGCCATTTGATTAGTGTCCGCTGGCCGCCATAAGATAGGTGTCCACTTGACATGACTTAAATAATGTTTAGAAACATGCCTGAGACTTCGATTACACAAATATGATATATCAGCTGCTGACGGTGAAAAAACATACTCGTAAAGAGAGAGTTTAAGTGGACTTAATTTCAAAACTGCTCGTCGATCACAGCGCTTCACCCTTTTTCACAACAAACACGCGTTTGATGAATAATGCTTTTGAAATTATCGTGGAAAAAGGAGAAAATGCTGGTAACCATATTTAATATATTTAATTTAATATATTTTCTACTGGTTGATAAATAAATTTTGTCTTTATTAGAAGAACATTAATTTGTTTCTTGCAAACTTCTTAAATTTGAGGAAGTCTATTTGTAGTTCGGTAAGAAGAAACCACTTTTCGTACACGTCATGCTGTGCTTAGGTTTTGGCAGAGTGGTTTTAAGCATAGTTATTATCCATTAAAAGCAATTTGCATAATTCTAAACATTTTTTGTCTATCTACAAAAAACGGTAAAGCATTTACCAAAAGCAGTAGATCTTCACGTAACTAAATATCGCAATATATAAAGAAAATTGCCCGTAAATAATAACAGCTACGTCATAAACCTGTGGTTAGCGGTGGAAGATTTCAAATGTGATAAAGTTGTTCGAACAGTGAACGAGAAATAAATGAAGAAAGAGAGAAGGTAGGAAGGAAGGAACGAACGACGGAAGGAACGACAGAAAGAAAGAAAGAAAGAAAGAAAGAAAAAGAAAGAAAGAAAGAAAAAAGAGGGAAGGGTAGGATAGGGTAGGGTAGTGTAGAAATGAATAAATGAAGGAAAGAAGGAAGAAAGGAAGGAAGGGTGATGATGATGATGATAATGATGATGATGATGAGCAGAAGGATTGTTAAGTCACGTTGTTATTAATAACCATAATCGTCATCATTACGCTCCCGATATATTTCAACAACCTCTTACAATGCAACAAAATTTTAGACCTATTCAAAACTTGAAAGCATATGTAGACGACAAGTAACACGTGACTCTAAAACTAAGCTTGCTTTTGAAAGGTTTGAAAACATTATGGGAACAGGAAAAATGCTGGATACCAGCATTTTCTCTTTTTTCCCACAGTGTTTTCAAGAGCTTTCTTCTTCTTGGTAGTTAAAACTCAGGATCTTGTGGTAAAAAGATGAATTTGTGTAACTTGTACTAATTTTCACCATCCTAGACCTGAGAACTTCAACATTTCAGTTTGATTTCAAGGAGAAAAAAGATTCCTCGCTAAGTTAAATTGTAACGCCATCAGAAACTGGCGAAATGTTTTCAAGCACTTCAAATTTAAATTGATAATATCTGTCGCCTTCCAATTTGCTCATTAGTCTTGAAGTGGTTTCACTTCTTGATGCATTGCATCGGCAAAAAAAAAAACAACGAACATTGCTGTTGCGGTGAAAAAGTCTTCTTTCTCAAGTAAATGAGTTTCAATGAATATTAAACGATACCAAAAGATATTGTGTTTTTTTCTTTAGAAAGTTGGCTTTTAAAACAATGTAGGAAAATGAGAAAATACCAACATTTGAAAGTTCTCCCTTTTCCGATATCAGTTTTTTTTATCATTAATCTTATCAGTGAAGCATCATTTTTCGACATCAAATCCAATGTTTTCCTTTTCCCATAATGTTTTCAAAAATCTCCTTTTTACAGTATTGTTTTATCTCGGAATTGTGTGGTAAGGGGTCAATTTGATTGAAGTTGACAGCGCTATTTATTTGACTGAACCAGTTGTCACTTTCATGCAGTTTTAGAGATCAAGTTACTGATATATCTAACTCGAAATGTATCCTTCGCTTAAAATGAAAAACTAAATTTCTTATGTATGAATATGTGAGAGAATATCGCGGCACACAACTAAATTCTGTTCATACAGTTTCAGCAATCGAGTTACTGATAAATTGCAGTGGAAAAGTATGTTTCGCTTAAAATGAAAAAGTAACTGTTTAATATGCATATATGATCCTGTCAGAAAAACTAGGCGGCAAACTTCTAAATTTTGCTCATGCAGTTTCAGAGATCAGGTTACTGATATATCTCATAGAAAATTGTCCTTCTCTTAAAAATGAAAAAAAAAAAAACTAAATGTTTGATATATGAAAACATGGCGGCAAATGACTAGGTTACTGTACATGCAGTTTTAGAGACAAGGTTACTGATGAGCCCCAGTCGAAAAGTATGCTTAGATTTATATGAAAATGTAGAAATTTGATACATTAATCTGACATTGTGTGAAAACATGGCGGCAAACTAACAAGTTGCTAGATAGGAGTAGTTTCTTTCTTTCGTCACTGTGTGAATATAAAAATTGTCTGCAGGGAAGATTTAATGTCGTTTGCAGAAAATGTATTTATGTAGAACGGACAACAGTATACCCACCAACCAAATACTCTTGTTCCAAAGAACAAAATTGTAGACTCCTCCAGATTCAAGTATTTGCAGACGACAAGATTCACGCTGCGCAATTGATGGCTTTGTTGATGAAAGGGATAAAAAAAAACATTGTGGGGAAAGCGGAAAATGCTGTAGTTGGCCATATATGTACATGAGCCATGCCCTGTGTGGAAAAGGAGCTGTAAAAGGTATCGAACCATGTCAGCCTGCGGGGTCAGACCTGGGCCGAAACCCTTTTCTATTGGCCGTGTTTTGCACTTCAACAGACTAGTGTATCTCTGGTGATTCATTCGGTTGTCAGACAAACTATATTTGGTGGATCCTAAATACTGTGATTACTTGCTTGTTTTTATGCATCTCGGAAATGAGTTACCCATCACCACACAATCCGTACTTTTGACGACCCTGAGAAGGAAGCCTTTAGACAACATTGTGGGAAAAAGAGAAAATGCTGGTAACCAGCATTTTCTCCTTTTCCCACAATGTTTTCTTCCCTTCAAAAAGGATATTTCAAATTTTCAGTCACTTTTATTTTGTCGTCTGCAAATGCTTTCGATTTGGACAAACCTAAAATTTTGTCGTTTGGTAATGAGTTAAACCCACTTCTTCAAGATCATGGCTCATACATAATTATGTATATCACTACTGGACGGTGATCATCCAAGATCGGACTGTTCAAAATGTACCGTCACATCTTTATCTACATGTATGTGTTCTCTCAAAAATAATACACAAATATGAGCAAAAGATGTTGTCAATTATCAGATGCATGATTTTTGAAATGAAGTGATCCACTGTCAAAACCTATTTGCTAGCATATTTCTAGCATCACCTTCTATTAGTACTTTCAGTTCTTTGATTAAGTGACTATTAGTACTTTCATTGCTTTGATTTAATGTCGGAAGAGTTCTCAAATTCTCTCTTTACGGTGTCAAATATCGTTGACATTGTCACTTATCATTTTATGTATCAAAACTTTGCGACCTGATATACTTGTACTGGACCCTTTTATGGTTCTGTGTGGCTTTAAAGCCTCGTTTTGGTAAAATCGGAAAAGACATGAACGAACGAACTTTTGCTTTGATATACCTAAAACCGCTGCTGAAAGAGGCTAAGATAGTTTTTCTCACACTTCCATCAATTACAACCATCTGTATAGCTATCTTTTTGGCGAAGACATTGTTGAAAACGGTGACATGGCTTGTAATCACCGATTTCTCCTTCTTTCGCTTTCTTTCGCCTCAACGATACGGGTTTTTTAATCAATCAAATTGAAAGCGGACAAGCTTTTCTGGAACAGCATAAATGTCTGTATGATTGCATGTGGTTCTGTGTAGAACTGGTGTTGTCGTTCTGTCTTTTGAATGAAAGTAAATAAGTCTTTGTTTAATCGCCCGAAATTTATCTGCTAAGTTGATTATGAGCACAATTTATCATTACTTTATGGTGGTTTCTAATTTTGTATATAGAGCAAGCAAATCTAACCACCTGCATGACCTTGAACTTTTTAATTTCCTTGGGGACATGATCAGTGCAGAAATGTCTAATTGCTTGGTATTCTGTGATAAAAGGGGGTTTAACGCATCTTTGCGATGTTTATTATAAGGTAGAGTGGCCTTGAACTTGCAGGATAAAAAGAGCCAACAGAAAAAAAATGTTTGACCCATGTCAGCCTGCGCGGACTGTGCAGGCTGATCTGAGTCGATACTTTAGAGCAGGACTCGTTCATTTGCTTGATTTCGTCAGTCTCTGCAACCTGTGGTTGTTCTCTCCAGCGTTAGTTTTTTCATTTGTAATTCCATTCCAATCACTTGAAAATTTTACTGCTGTAATCGTGTTTCACTTATATGAACTGGTTAAAAGAAGTGCTAAACGAATAAAATGTGTACCTGTTTACAACTCTATAGCTTTGACGGCAAATAGAAAATTAATGTTTGTGTGTAAAATCCAAAAGGGGGTACTGGTTGTTGCTTAAATGACATCTACAGGGTCTGTATTCACTAACCATTCTTAAGAACATTCTTAGTCTTATTCTTCAAATTTTTGTCAATGTGAAAGCAACAGAACTTCTGATTGGCTAAACGAAATTGGCTAAACCATTTGGTGTATCAGAAGTTCTGTTACTTTCACAGTCAGGAAGTCTTGAAAAATTAGACAAAGATTGTTCTTAAGAATGGTTGGTGAATACAGACCCTGGAAATCTTTTTAAATACAGGCATGATTATGTCGATGCATTGGTCAAAAGTTCCGCACGGTCTGGTTACGGAACCAATGAAACGCTTACGACTAAATGAATCATACAGGAATAGGGGATTCTGCGTCTTGCAGCAGGTCACTCTTGAAATACAATGGCAAAAATTGAAAATACGTGTGACGCGCCGCTTCAAATGTTTAAATGTAAAGTTTGTGCTGTACACATATTTGTTTTTTCTCATACCTAAGAGAAATAACTGCAAAGTATGTGTATATGTATTAGACCTCAATATGTGTGGTAAAATTACAGTGACAGTTTAAAAATTTGATTTGAAATTTTTGAAATTTTTCTGCTCCGAATTTTTTGGGTGGTAATTGACTGAAACAAAACGATTAAAGAGACTTTAAGTGCGAAAATGTTTAAAATGTAATTAAGTTAATATTGTATTACTTACCTTTTTTGAATGTCTTTTGTCTAGAAGTTTAATTTGATCAATTAAATGCTAACATATACTCTTAACCCATTACCACAAAATCCCTACTGTTGACGACACTGAGAAAGAAACCTTTAGAAAATATTATGGGAAAGGAGAAAATGCTGGTAACCACAAGGTTTTCTACACTTCACAAAACAAATTTCAAATTTTTAGTCACTTTTATTATGTCGTCGAAAAATCGGGCTTTTGCTGACGGGGTAAAACCAAGATCAGACGGCACAGAACTTGGATTTATGCCGCCCGGTTGGAACCCAGGCTTTGAAGATAAATCAAAGTACTGAAAGTACTGACAGACCAGCGAATATGGAATAAGTGGCCTTGGTGAAGGTTAAACTTGGTTGGTCCAGATTGATTAAAAAAGGGGTGCGTTCAAGTTTTTAAGTCTCTTATGTCGATTAAATCCGGTCATAATTTCTTTCCCTGTTCCAGCTATTTTTCACCTTTTCCAGCAATGTTTTCAGCCTTTTTAAAGACAAGTTTCTCCTTTTGAGCAGCATTTAAAAATACACTGCGACCGTTAGAGAGAAAAAAGAAAAAAGCTGTTAAGCCTTTACCAGACGACAAAATTTTAGCCTTGTCCAAATTGACAAGGCATTTGAAGTGGACTATTTCAGTGTAACTCAAATGGTGTGATTTTTCTTTGATAGAGTAGAAAACATTGTAGGAAAAGGAGACTTCTTTTCCTACATTGTTTTCTAAGGGCTTCTTTCCCAGGAGCGACGAAAGTCGGCATTGTGTGGTAAATGGTTAAGACTTGAAAATATTTAGAATGGTTCATTCATGTAGACATCGATAAATTACCAATATATACGGTGTAAAGGATGGAAAAAGACAAGGGCTTTGTTCTTTGTCGTCATTGGAAACCGGACAAAAATGCTTGCGTTAAAGTCCCCATAAACATGAAATGCATTTTCTATCCTTCGTAATCTGTGCAATCTAGCTGCCGCCAGAGGCAATTTTTGGCTTGAATATATAAGAATAAGTTAGTTTCGTAAAATAAGAAGGAAATTTTAATGGGTTAAAATCTAGCTGAAAACTGTCTGAAAACGGGTACATAATGTATTTTTAATTGGTCGTTTGAAAATGTTCTCAATATGGACATGGCATGCCTTCTAGTGAAAAAAAAAACATTTTTTTTTTTCCAAAGAGTAAACTTTAGACTGGTCTTAATTATGTGCATTTACAGGCGACAAATTAAATATTACTTAAAAAAAAACTGAATTTGTCTTGAGAAGAGTAGAAAACATAGTGGGAAAAGGAGAAAATGCTGGTTACCAACATTTTCTCCTTTTCCCACAATGTTTTCAAAAGTGTTCCTACCCAATGTCGTTAAAACTGGGAAAGGATTACCAAGTGCCTAAAAGACAAGTTCATTAACTAGCTACTGTAAGATCGGATATCTCCATAAATCAGGGTGACAACTATCACAGTGGCTTGTTCAAAACGGCTACAATATTTTCCAAAACAATGTCATCAAATCTATCATTTTTCTCTGATTTATACATTCTCTTATTTCTTTAAGCTGTCAATGACCTTTTGTAGATTGCCCTTTTAGTCCTCATTCCCCCGGCCGAGCCCTGTAGCTCAGTCACTAGCGTGCAGGACTTGAGAACTCGGGGTCCAAGGTTCGATCCCTGGATAAGACCCCCCACTCGTCCAGTTTCTTTCCGAGGATTGGTGATAGTCACTGCGACAGGATTCATTCCTTTCTCACCGCTGACCATTGTTTCGATGGTGAGTACGTGGGAAAGCAGCCAGTGGCTTTGAAAGAAAATTATATGGAGCAGTTGTAAAAGAGACCCCAGGAAAGCATGGATAGTTGCACTGTTCTCCTTGATATAACTGAAATAATGTTGACGGCAGTGTTGCAATCAAACAATCAATAAATCAATCAAAACAAACCTTATTTCTCCGCCATCGTTGACCAATTGACGTGTAATCCTTCTGGGAGTCAAAACCGCTCATTTGTACAAATAAGGAAGAAATAGAGCCGTCAGGAACGTTTAGCTTGTTTTAAACAAATACTTCGTCGCCTTATTCGAATGGAAAAATGATTCAGATTTTCAAACCACTCATAGATATGTGGTGTTCTTTTGGAAAAAAAATGGGGGGGTGTTAGTTATTAATGCATCTGTACAGTGCATTGTACAAAACAGATCGTCATAATTGATCCATTTTGTCAAAAATAAAGTAGAATGGACGTTTGATAAGTTGCCGATTTAGCAAAAAGCAAGAACCCTTCACCTGCAGACCAATCTGTGCGAACTGTGCAGGCAGACATGAGTCGATACTATTTTTCAGATGCAAGGAACAACTTTGTAATAGGCCACGACTCAAATCTTAACCGTCATTTGATAGTACAATCGCACGTCTTTTAAAAAAAAAACCTGCTTCACATTGAAACTGTAAAATAATAAACAGATGAAAAGAATAATGACGCCCCCAATACAACTGCACTTGAGTTGGTCAATACTACCTGCAATGCAGATAGATAGACAAAACACACTGGCACAAGGTACACTAGACTATATATGGTCGTATCTTGCAGGGGCGGTGGGGAGTTTGGTTGCAGACACTGTTGCAGACACTGTAGGGAATAGACGAGGATTATTAAACGTTGACGAAGACGCAGTCTGATCTTATACCCACAGACTCCATTTTTCCCCAAATAGGCTAAAAGGCTAGGAATGATATATAATGTTCTAGGTTAGAATTTTTGTTTCGTAAGTAAAGACGTCCATGGATTTCATTTGTTTGGTACACTGGGGTTAACCCCTAAGTTGCCAAGCTTAACCAAAGGACCTGTTGCAAACAGTGTAGATCAGGATCAGACTGCACAGAACGTGCAGTCTGATCCTTGATCTATACTGTCCGACAAGTGGATATATTTCCCTAAAAATAATAACTTTGAAATGGCAATCTATAGGTGTTTACTGTCGCCTTAAAATGATATTTTTGTAATTTAGAAAGTTAAGGGTTAGGGCCTCAATGTAGAATGTAACAATAAACTTTGAACTCTTTTAGCACAGAACATAAACTCGACTTCTTTCGATAAATGAAATTACAATTCACTGAAACCAAGATTGCCTTTGTATTATATGGTCATAGACTAACAACCGGACGGTAGAGATTAAAGATCAGACTGCACGTTCTGTGCAGTCTGATCTTGATCTATACAGTCCGCAAAAAGCCTATGTTTTGTCTATCGCGCTGACAGGGGTTAAATGTAGTGGGGTCGTTTTTCAAAGAACAAAATCTTTTGTGTTATATTAGTTCATAAATTATGAAGAATAGAACTGGGCGTTCACCTATCTATTCTTTTGAATATGAATATAATATATAATATAGTAAATACCGCATGTGAAATACTATTGAGGTCAAATGAGGTTAGTGGGTAAAGGAGTGGGGGGACGCTTGTCCGCGCCTACCAGAAAGCAAAAAGAGATAGGGTTGTTGAGAAAGAAAGAGAGAAAAAGGACAGAGGCGTAAAGTAAGCAAGCGCGTGCGAGCGAGAGAAAGAGAGAGAGAGAGACAGATACAGACACAGACAAAGAGACAGACAGAGACAGAGACAGTGGCAGACAGAGACAGAAAAACAGAGATTGATTGATTGATTGATTGATTGATCGATCCATCCATAGATCCATTGTTCGACTGACTGACTGACTAACCGACCGACTGACCGACCGACCCACCAACTGATCGACCACTGATCGACCACCGACCCAACCGACCGTGCACTACGTAAGCGTGTGCGCAGACCTCAATGTATATCTTTGGAAATTGATACATTTTTAATTCATTACGTACGTAAGGATTGTAAAAGGGATGCATCAACAAATGAAGACGGAAGTAAATACATGATTTTTTTGCTTTGAAGTCTAATCATCCCACCATTATCCTTTGACCCGATAAAGGCAGACTGAAAAAATCAACATGTCTACTGAAAGATTAAGAAGGTGGGATTAAAAAAAAATGTTACCCTTACACGAGGCAGCTCACGACTAGCTAGATCTACCCAATTTGCTGGTTTAGTTCGTGAATAGATGGGTCAACGGACAGACTGATGAACGGGTTGATCAGCATGCAAAGAAGTGCATAACTTTAATGGATGGATGGATGGATGGATGGATGGATGGGATGGATGGATGGATGGATGAATGGATGGATGGATGGGATGGATTGATGGATGGATGGATGGATGGGATGGATGGATGGATGGATGGATGGGATAGGATAATGGGATGGGATGGATTGTTACTTGTTTGGATGGATCGATCGATTAACGGACAGACATGGTTGAACGAGATGAGATGAGATTATGAAGAAGAAACATAGTGTAGAAATATAAAAAGAAGGGAGAAAGATTTAACACCCCCCCACCCGAAAAAAAAAGTACTGATCGAGAGTATTTTTGTTCAAGAAGGAAAAGGATAAGATGTCGTCTTCTTCAAATTCCCAGAAAATTCCTACAAGAGAAATGCGAGGTATATTGCGATTACGTTTGTCTGTCATAATGATAGTTTTTTGTATATTATTTCTGAGTTCTCAGAGGAAAGGGTCAGATGTTAGGTAAAGGTGGTTAAAGGTGGGTATTTAGAATTTTTACATCTTACATCTTACCAAATTAAAGAATATATATATCACTGAAATTCATATAAAAAAAAATAATACAAATCATCAATAATTAAGATTCATAAAATTACAATTTTTTTTTAATGGTGTTCCCTTAAAAGGCTACGTAGCCTCTTAAGGTATTTTTAGATTTCGCGCCAAAAACCAATAAAGCATTTTGGGAATGCCAAGTGACTGGCACGTGACTCATAATGCTTAAATCCCATTACGTAACAAACATGTAATAATTATTTTCCATAATGTCTTCTTCGGACCCTATGTTTGAAACTTAATCTGTGTATTCCTATATGTAGATGAGTGAATTGATCATCTAAAAATAGAACGTGTCTCCCGTCCGTGTCGACCTGGGCTGTAGTAAATCTCTAATTTTCTTGTTGTCGGACGGTGTTTGACTACTGGCGTTTTATGAATGAAAATTAAAAGGCTTTGGGAGTATAAGGATGATTTTTTGCACTTTTGTACAATTTTCGTCCCAAAATCTGAAGGGCCACCTTTAATGACTACCATTTGGATAAATCCTAAAATATGTGAGAAGCTAAATAAATCACTTTATCCACATCCTTGCTATTAATGCTTACGCTGCCCTTCACGACTCACTGACCTTTTGCGGACCGTGTAGATCAAGATCAGACAGCACAGAACGTGCAGTCTGATCTTGAATATACACTGTCCGATGAGAAGATAATTTCCTCCAAATATAAAATTTGAAATAGCATCGTTTGTTTGTTTTTTCTGCTAGAAGTTTTATTGAACTTTTTTAGCATGATAATGGTTTAGTCTGAATATCTGACTCTTTCCATCTGAACCTCACTAGGCTGAAAATGTTTTTGCCTTTGGTACATTTTCTGCATGCCCGGGGATCATTCTACCACATGATACTGTGGTTTGTTCGACAAATGGATTTTATGAATATATAGTATATACGTGAAGTCTTACTTGGTCCAGCGCATTACACGGGGATTCATCAAACCCTCTTTTGCCAGAAAGCTGCTTATTTATTGAAATATCTTATTGGTCCCTTTCAAACTTTGAGTTGTATACCTGAGATTCTACTATTAACCCTTTTCCTGCTGAATAATTAATTCATTACCAAACGACAAAATTTTAGACTGGTCCAAATTGAAAGCATTTGCAGACGACAAAATATAAGTGACTGAATATTTGAAATTTGTTTTGTGAAGGGTAGAAAACATTGTGGGAAAAGGAGAAAATGCTGGTTATCTTGATCTACACTGTCCGCAAAAGGTCAGTAGGTCGAGCTTAGCAGCCTAGGGGGTAAATGAAATTAATGCCACAGATGAATTAATCGCATTGCAACTGAATAGTTTTTGAAAATATGGTGAATAGAGGAAGTGGTGGCATGCATTTATTTCTCTTTAAGCTATAATTTTCAATTTCAACAGTCATCGATCAAGATTTGATGAGCATTAATTATCAAAATTTTTAAAAGGATGTATTGAATATCATCTGCAGATTCCTTTCAAAAGACAGAGTTCTTAAAGATAGAAAAATGAAATTGAGCCCTTAACTCTCTACCATAAAGAGAAATTTTAGACTTGTCCAAATTGAACGCGTTTGCAGACGAAGAATTCATTGGGATTCAAATGAATATATTTTTCTTTGAAACGTTGGTAAACATGTTGGAAAAAGGAGAAAATCTGGTTTACCAGGATATTTTTTTCCTTTCTTCACAATACTTTCAAAAGCTTCGTTCCTCCAGCTCTTTAATATCACGGATTTTGCATGAGAGAGGATTAAACTGCTGAATAGTTGGGAAAAAAGAACATTTTCTAACCGGCTGGTATAGTCCTTTATTTTTGCAACTTAAACATTCTTTTCACGCCCACCAACCATTAAAAAATATCCGATGGTACCGGACAACGTAGATCCAAGATCAGACTGCACGTTCTGTGCACTCTGATCTTGATCTACATTGTCCGCAAAAGAGCTTTGGATGACGCCCAGCAGCCGAAGGGTAGTTAAGCCAAAAATCCTATCTAACGTTAAAGCCACTGTGAGCCAAACACACATGCTGTGAAGCGGCTTGAACCGGAAAATTTAATGCCTTTCTCGATGATTACTGTAATAAAATACACTCCTCTAGTTTTTTAAAAAAAAACTGATAGAGACAGATTGCCTTCAAAACCCCTAGATACATAGTCCCGACTTTAACGCCCTGGATGAAAGAGTGCTTTTGAAAACATTATAGGAAAGGAAGAAAACGCTTGTCACCAGCATTTTCTTCCTTTTCCCACAATGTTTTCTACCTTCTCAAGGAAAGAAGTTATCTATAGAGCATACATTTATTTCGAAATTGTCATCTATAAATGCTTTTATTTCGGTTGAGTCCAACATTGTTGTTGTTATGTTGGTATAGGGTTACGAGCTAAAGCTCAGTGGCAGTCTATTCAAATTGTGACACTTTCAACTCTTCTTTTTTTGAAAATATTTGGGTGAATTTAGGAATTATTCATAAACAGCAATGTTACGTTATGTCAAAGTTTTTTACTTGCATTCTTATCTTCATCATTACCTCATTTCACAGGGATGTTGTTTAAATTGAAACATAGATAAATTACCAATATATACTAGTATATGGTATAACAATGAGATAAGAAAACTTCCAAAGGGTTTGTCCCCATTTAAAACCGGAAGTGACAACAGGGGTTGCTTTAAAGACCCACAAAACATGAAATGCGTTCTCTATCCGTCGTAAACTGCGAAACCTTGCAGCCATCAGGGGCAATCATACTAGAATGATTATAGTTTTATCGAACAAAGATGAAAAGTGATACAACTGGCTGAAACTGGTTGAACACGACTATATGTGTAACACGTCACACACAAAAGGGATCCTCTGAGAACTGCGAAAAGTGTCAACCCTGGTCAGACTGCACGGATTGCGCAGACTGACAAGGGTCGACACTTTTCGCTTTTATGTTATTTTCTGTATGAAAAGTGGTTATTCTACCTTGTTATACAATCAATTTTAAACTATCAACTTAAATTGACCTGCACAATTCTTGATTTGTTTTCATGTAATTGTAGTGCGGAATTCCTAGATTGACCATTTTTGTGTGACGAGTCACATAAGTAAGTATCTTTAATCCTTTATCAGAACAGAGAACTGTAGACTGTGCCCAAATTGAAAGCATTTACAGACGGCAAAATAGCTTTGCCTCTGAATTTGAAAATTGTTTTTAGAAGGTTAAAAGTACTGTGGCCTGAAAAGAGCAAAATGTTGTTTACCAGCATTTTCTCAATTCCCTACAATGCATTCTTTCTTTTTGTCTTTAATGATTTGGATCATTGTGGTAGAGAGTTTTATTAAAATAACTTTATCTTTCTGTTTTCCAGGCCGAATGTTTGCCAGTATCAGGATGTTCAGATGGACCTAGTCAGGGTGCCATGTGTCCAAGCCTTTACAAGGATGGTTAAAGTCTGGAAACCCAACTGTAGTTATAGCAGACATTGGTGTATTGGATATGAAAGAAGGTAAGGCAACGATACATGTTAACTCATTATACTGCAAAGAAAGTTCTCGTGATCTGACTGGATAATATGCCCCGAACATATATATCTTGTACACTGGCAAAACGCACATAAAAGCATATTCCCTTTTGGGAGCCCCGTATACATAACTACGCTATCAGCACAACATCCAAAATGCGAGGTCGAGCAAGATTAGCACCAAGATTATGCGCCCAGCTGCACGTTTTAGCACGTATTACCAAGGTGTCAATGACGTCAGTTCCCTCTGACGTCAGTTTTCATTGAATTTGGGCACCCAGAAGGGAATGTTTGATCCTTCAGCCTACTAATTTAAAAAAAAAGAGGTAAAATTCACTCAACAAACGGTGGAATGGTAAAACTTAGCAGTATGACAAATTTGTTGTGCGATCAGGTGGCAAGGGACTTGGAGACTTGTTCATGGCTGTGGTGAATCATGGCGCCACCTCGCCTATAAAGTGATGTTGTTGTTGGTGTCGAACAATGTTTCTGTTCGCCTAGCTATATAGTGTTTGCAGCTGTATAATTCCTTACCTTATGACGATTCTAATAATTATTTTACAAGCCGGATTAACTCCTTACCAAACATTCCCAAGTTTCAACGACCACCGTCACTCACAAAATACAAGAAATTTATTACATTTTTAGTCACCAGTAATAGAATATATCGTTACCACTAAAAATACAATATATATTTTTTTAAGATAATAACTGGAGAAGAAAAAAACAACCTTATGTCCATACGCTAGGTTTTCCATCTAATGCACGTCTTACGTGAAAATTGGACATTGTAGCCTCGTTTTGAAACTGCACCATTTTTGAAGGTTTGTCTTGATTTACAAGGTCGTGTATAGCATGATAAAAAGGTAAACTCCAACCTAGAAGAAATTATTTCCGACTCGGTCATATTGAGAGCCCTTGCGAACGACATCTTGCAGATTAAATCTGGTCAAAATGGTGGAATTTTTCTTTAACCCTTTACCACACAGCAAAATTTTAGACATCGAAAATCGAAAGCATTTGCAGACAATAATTTCATAGTGGCTCAAATGATGCAATGTTTCTTTGGTAGAGTAAAAAACTTTTTGGGAAAAGGAGAAAATGCTGGTTACCAGCATTTTCTCCTTTTCCTACAAGGTTTTCAAAAGGCCTCTTCCGCAGTTGTCTCTGTGTGGTAAAGAGTTAAAGGGATGGAAAACATTCTGGGAACAGGAGTAAACACGTGTTAACAGCTCTTTCGTCTTTCCAACGATGCTTTGGACAGTCTTATATTCCCCCGTTTTCATACAAGCGCTGGACCGTATGGTGAAATATTATCCGCTGTGCCAAACGGCACATTTTGGAATTGCCCAAAATTGAAAGAACTTGCAGAAGACAATTATGACTTGTTTAAAATTATAGAATTATAGAATTATTCTGTGAAGATCTAGAAAATATTGTAGGAAAAAGAGAAAATGATGTCAGCCCCTAGGCCAAACGACACATTTTGGACTTGTCCAAAATTAAAATGACTTGCAGACGACAATTAAGATCTGTTTAAAATTATAGGATTATCTGTTTGAAATTATAGGATGCTGGTTACCAGCATTTTCTCTTTTTCCCACACTGTTTTAAAATGCTTTCTTCTTCAGGCTTTTTTTTTACCAGACTCGCTTATTTCGTAACCCTTGTTACTAGCATTTTCACCTTTTCACACAATGTTTTTTTTCTTTAATGTCATTAAAACATACGATTATGTGGTATAGGGCTAAGGTATTTCAATGGGATTATTTCTGTTCATTATGGAGTGTGGACCATTACGTAGCATTCTCTATTTGATTTATTACCTTCATTGGAGTCTATCCAACTTGTTATATAGCAATTCAGCTGATTATCATTTTTAACACCTTTTCACACACCAGGGCAGGTTAGATGTACCAGGGTTGTCACAAAACTCTGCGACATATTTCATAAACGAGCCATTTTTATCGTCAAGACATTCATTTTCTCACGGAAAATGACAGGTCTTTCGGTCCTATGGTATTTAATGCGGTTTTCAACATTATTTCATTTATATTGCGGCGGCCAGGGCACCTATCCATGTTTTCCTCGGATCTCTTTTACCAGCATTCTGCACAATGTTCTTTCCAAGCGATTGACTGCTTTCCCACATGAAGATCGTCGAAACAATAGTGAGCAGTGGGATAGGAATGAATCCTGTCATAATGACTATCATCAGTCCTTGGAAAGAATTTGGCCGAACCAAGGATCGAACCCACAATTCCGTGTCCTTCAAGTCCTGCATGATACCGACTGATCTACCGTGGGCTTGGCTGGAAAATGTCGTGACAGGACAAATTGCTCATAACGACAATTTTCTTGCTTTTGCAACGATGATTGCTGCACGCTCTCCAAACCAAAGAATCGCCCGTCGAAAAAAAAAAAACAACTGTTTGTGCAACTGACTGATTTACCTTTACTGATAAGTGGTTGTTGTATATTTCCCTCAGTCCCGATTTTGTAACTCAAGCTTTCTCGATGGTTGTGAAAAATTAACTTTATAAGAAAATAACCGAGCTTTCTTTTTCCATCTGACACACCTGACTTTACAAGTGGATGGTATAGATCAATGATCAGACTGCACGTTCAGTGCAGTCTGATCTTTGATCTATTCCATCCACAACAGTCGATTTTTTTTCAGGCCTTTAGCGCTATTTTGTTATGAAGCCGAGACAAAAATAGATCACGTGTTCCTTTGTAATTCAACATTCATAAAAAAGTATTGTTATCTGATTATCCTTTAATCACCCGGGTCATCTTCCCATCCTTTACCAAAAAGTCCCGTGTTTTAATTAACATGAAGGAAATGAGGCTTTTGAAATCATAGTTGGAAAAGGAGGAAAAGGTTGGTATCAGCATTCCCTGCTTTTTTCAATACTGCTATCTACTATTTCCAACATAAATCCAATCATTTGAATATATTTAACTTGTCTTTAAATACTTTCTTTTCAGTTTTTGTAAGTCTTGATTTTTTGTCGTGCGCAAAGCGCTAACCGCTCTGAAAGGAATCCGCATACGTAATATGACAAAATAAGTTCATGGGGTGGCCCTGTAGATCTCATAGAGCTCCAGATAGAGGGAGTGATTTTGATTTCAAAATTGAAAATATTAATAATTCTCTAGTAAATCCCATTTGTTAGAATGATCTCATTGAGACGATTCTAATGACTACCAACAAAATAGGGTTTTGAAGATAAATAATGAATTTAGATTACTATCACCCCCTCTTATCTGCAGCTCTGCTTTGCTTACCTAGACTGAAAATGATTGAGTGATGCTCTGTGAATAGGGAGTTTAATGCATCTGCAAGAAAAAGTATCGATCCAAGTCAGTCTGCACATTCCGCGCAGGCTGATCTGGGTCGAAACTTTTTGATATTGGTCAATTGACTGCGTGTGAAAGAAGGGTATAAATCTATCGGTTATTTTGACAAACTGGATTTTTTGTATCCATAAGTACATCTGTTACACGTTGGGCGATAGGGTAAAATCACGACGATATCCGAAAATAAAAATGTTGCGGAATATCTTGGCCTCCCCAGAATTGTGACCCTAACATGTGCGACGTCTTTCTTTTTGGTCATTTAAAACCAAAGGTCTACAGTCCTATGCCAAATATCTCACACATGTTGCAAAAGAACATTAAATAAGATTCGTATTAGAATGAGAACTAGAGTAATTGACAATTTCAATGTGCACGTTCGGCACTTTTGGAAAAGCATAGAAGGTTTGTCACCATGTCATTTATTACTTAAATGGCACCAAAGATAAACAAGAGTTTTGCAAAGCGTCGCAAGTACGCCCGAAGGGGCTTGTCAGTGAAATGGGTTAATATTTAGAAAGCCTGCAGATATCCAAATTCTAAAAGTCACATGCACAGCTACATATCATAGAGACGCATTGTGGTAAGTTGGAACTAATTACAATGAAAACTGTAACGTAAGGAGTTGTGCACACAAGACATTGCTATCGGATGGACGGACGCACGGACGACTGGGGCCATAGCATAGTACCATCCTTCGGGCGTATAAAAAGTACTCGTGATTTAAAATCTGTGTAGAAGTGCGTAACGTTATTATTATTATCCCTGGTTTACACTGAGTCCAGGCATTAACACTTCTCTGGTGTTCACTTAGGTCTAGGCATTTAAACTTTCCTGGTTTTCAATAGGTTCAGGCATATAATCTTTCTTGGTTTTCAGTGGTTCCAGACATTTCAACTTTCCTGGTTTTCACTGGGTTCAGACATTTAAACTTTCCTGGTTTTCACTGGGTTCAGGCATTTAAACATCCCTGGTTTTCACTGGGTCCAGGCATACAAACTTCCCTGGTTTTCACTGGGTCCAGGTATACAAACTACCATGGTTTTCAATGGGTCCAGGCATTAAAACCTCTCTGGTGTTCGCTGGGTCCAGACATTCAAACTTCCCTGGTTTTAACTTGGTCCAGATATTCAAACTTCTCTGGTTTTCACTGGGTCCAGACATATAAAATTCCCTAGTTTTCACTGGGTCCAGGCAAGCCTGAATTCCTGGACGCAGTGAAAACCAGGGAAGTCTGAATTTCTGAACGCAGTGAAAACCAGGGAAGAGCCCTAGCCCGGTACTTGTGACCTTGTTTTGACTAAAATAATGACTAAACCGGCGTAAAACACCTCTCAATCATTCAATCGAGAGTGTATATCAGGATAAGAATGCACACATATACCATATACATGCTGATCTTGGTCTACAATCTTCACAAGAACGCATCTGTGGTCTCGTTTACTGCATGGGTAAAAAAATGTTATGCCAACACGAAAGACAAATAGCTTAAAATCATCCTGTTCCAAAACTAGAACCGGTAAGTTACACCATTATGAAATATTTGTGCAGGAATTAAACAAAAGAATGGCATTGTTTTTACAGCATCCGAACACCTGTAGATAGTTATCTTTAGCAGAGATAATTATATTCCTTTTTATAACGTTTTCCCCCAAAAGCAATTCTGGTTGCGTTTTTTCCAACGGATAGAATTATGGCACCTGTAATTAAAAATGCTCAAATTCGTGTAATTATGACGACACTATAACCTTGATCCTTCTACATTTTTTATCACATTATCTGTGTGGAAAAGGTGCTTGACTAGTGTTGAAGCCAAGCACTGTGAGCTCGAGTGTCGGTCCTGTCAACACGCTCTCCGAAGATTCGTGAAATAATCATAGCGACTTGGTTCATTCATATTTCGCCCCTCGATATCAAGTCTGTTTAGGTATCAGCTAGTGGCATGAAAACTAGGTCTGATCAAATATAGGTTAAAGCAACGTAAGATACTTGGTACATGTCGTCGGCTTACTTCGAAAACCTCGTAACTACAGCTTGTTACAAGCTGTAGTTACGAGGTTTTTGAAATAAACAAACGATGTGCTTGTCTTTGTGATTTGACACTTGTACTGTTGAAATGGTTTGAAAATAAGTAAATGCTTCCCACAGGTAATTTTCGATGTGATATGACTGAAAGAAACATCTTTACCGCCAGAGAGTAAACAAACGCTGTTAAACGTGACGTCGTTATAATCGAGTCAGCTGTGTAAAGAGAGATAAAAAATCAATTTAAGGTATATTGGGTAAAGAAACTGTAGTATTTTGTCTTCGATTTAAACCGGAAACTATGGTTATGTCTATGGCAAGCTACAATAGAATGAAATGCACTTTCTATCTACCGTAATCTGTGCAACCTTTCAACCTTCAGGAGCAATATTTGGCATGAAGTTACAAGAGTGATTATAGTTTCATAATTTAGAAAAAAAAAAACGGTTAAACAACTGGATGAAAACGAGTAAAGATATATGTGTAAATATTGTGGAAAAAAAGGTGTAAAACAGTGCACCACTGACTATTCAGCGTATTTGAAATAACGACTTAACAACAGGCCCCACTTAGTAACGGACAGATGTAATGAAGCTCTTGCTCTTGATTGTGGTGTCGAAGCGAAAGGATTGAGATCAGACAACACGTCGGTGTCTTCATATCGTGATTTTCTCTTTACACAATTGACGCCAGAGGTCTCCGCACGCAGAATGTACTATTAAAGAATTTATGTGGTGTTTTTAAAATTGAAAAGAAAAACAGTTTTTTGGGAATATCATCTTACACAACCCAGACGGTCTGCAGTGAGAGAAATATTTTGGCAAAGGTTAAGTTAATGACATCGGCTTGTAGGCGTAACTGAAAAAGCGTAAAGTGTGTGAGTAATTAGCAACCAGGTGCCAATTTACTTCTTATAAACTTCACTTATTGCGTTATTTTTGTTTTAACAATGTACACTCTTGTCTTCTAAACTATAATTACGACGTATAGACACATTTTTTTCGGGGAAAACAAGGAGTGTAGAAATGGGGAGCAATGACATCGTTGGTAGAAATTAACTTCGCCATATCGTCGGTTTACTTCAAAAACCTCGTTACTACGGCTTGTTTCAAGCTGTAGTTACGAGGTTTTTGAAATAAACCGACGATAATTTTTTTTCGGTGAAAGATTGAAATCTATTTCATCGAGTGTACATCATCAGTAATATTTTTACGAGTTGCGTAGCCACGAGTGAAAATATAACTCATGATGTTCACCAGATAAAATGAATTTCGATACTTCATAAGGAAACAACAACAAAATTAATATTGTATTGTTTCATGCTCTTAAACCCCTGGGGCACTGAATCAAAATCCATTCATTTATTTTCGGCTTTTCCCCGTGGCGTAACCCCTCCGCATAGCAACGCATTACAACATGACGTCAAGTGCGAAAAGCGTAAGGTGAATTACGTCATATTTCCAATCTGGTTATAACTCAAGCGCATTTTACCTAGGTAACTAAAATATAATCAAAGCGTTTAGAACGCTGAAGTGGTGTTTGTCGAGGAAGCCGTTGTGTGAAATTTGTAATTTTAAAGAAAAAGATAAATATCATTGGCATGAAAGACAACCATCTAAGCAATTGAATACTATTTTTTGCTTGAAGGGAGAGAACTCGTGATAAAGTTAGGATTATTTTTGTATTGGTGGTCTCCCTTTGATCATTAGGAGGAGTCAGGAGTTACGTCCCTTGACAGTATGATAAATGATGGCTAGAGAGAAGCCATGTAAATTAATTTTATACCTAAAAACTATGATTTTGAGATATTTTTGGCCTTTAACATTAAATTTCCAACATTGAAATCATAAAAAAATCATGCCAACTCAAATGGAGTAGCGTACAATCATGGGGTGAACAAGCCATGGGAAAAACTGGTTTTGGAATGGAAAATCCCAGGACCAAGAGATCGGGAGACAAATTTTGTATCATTGCACCAATAGAAGGCTAGGAGGGGGTGAAGCTATTTTCAATAAAAAAATATCCACGATCGATGGCATTGCCCATTGTATTTTCACATGTCATTTCCAACTACATATCTGAGTGCTACCGAAAAAACTCATTTGCCTGAGAAAGATTGAATTTAATTGGGTTTATTTCCTTTGGCTTTGCACAAAAAAAACGATACATGGTCTTCAAAATTCAATCTTGAACTCATATGGGTATTTTCTTCGACAAAAACCACAAAAATCGGTAATTCACAGGTCGTAACTATGAAATATCGAAAAAAAATATTTCACTAATATATTTCTCGATAACCTGTCATCTGAAAGCATTTTTTTTTATCAAACAGACTATACTAAACAAGCCAAGTATATAGATCCAAGATAGCTTGCAATACGCGAAAAGGGGCATTCGGACATTTGCGTACCGTGTTACCTCGGATCAGCCTGCGCAATCCGCGCAGGCTAATCCGAGACTGCACTTTACGACTACATTAAATTTTGTGCTACAGTACACTTGCCAAAGACAGAAAGTTATATAAAAACGATAAGTGTCGTTTCAGATTAGCCTGCACAGACTGTGCAAGCTGATCCTAGACGACACTTTACGCAAGTGTCTGGATGCCTCTTTTCGCGTGTTGCACTCCAGATCAGACATCAAGTTCTGCGCAGTCTGATCCTGATCAATGCCGTTCGTAAAAACGCCCATAATTATGCCTGTTGCGCTGAAAGGGTTATGTATTCTAACAAGACGGCATAATCACGTTGGAAGAAACAGTGTGAAACGCGTGGATACAACAAAGAGTTATCTACTTTGGAATCAACGAAAAGCACAAAAAGTACACGAAAATGCTTCTTTCGACGTGCCATCATTGTCACCGATAACTTATTTTGTTTTCTGTATTTTGAAGATGACCTTTGTTTATGTGTAAGAATGACTGATCTTTCAAACCATTATGATGTAGCCTGCTACACGGGAAAAGGAACATTCGGTCATTTGCGTAAAGTGTCACCTCGGATCAGCCTGTGCAGTCTAATCTGCGTAGGCTAATCTGAAACTACACTTTCCGTTTTTACACAATTTTCTGTTTTGCGCAAGTTTACTGTAGCAAAAAATGTAATGTAGTCGTAAAGTGCCGCCCCCGATTAGCCTGCGCGGACTGCGCAAGCTATCCCAGACGCAAATGTCCGAATGCCCCATTTCGCGTGTTGCATGCCAATTATATAAGAATACCAAACTTTTTTCGTCTCTGTATATATAGAGGACAGCATTTCAATGTATTATGGGAAAAGGGAGAAATCGCTAAAGGTAAAAATTATTCTTGTAATCAATTTCCCCTTTTCCAACAATATTTTTAATTATTTTTCAACGTAACCTTTGTTCATGGGTAAGAATGATAACGACACTAAACTCTCCACCTCCATGTGGATGGTTGAAAACGGAAAAATAGCTTGTTACGAAAATTGACTCCTTTTCCTACATATTTTTGCAAAATAGGTGCATTTTAAATACGTTTATCCTTTTTGCTTCTGACTCTTCTTAAGCCGGAGGGCGACTTGACACTTTACCACACAGTCCCGACTTTTAACGGCCTTAAAAAAGAAGCCTTTTCAAGTTTTGAAAACACTGTGGGAAAAGGAGAAAATGCTGGTAACCAGCATTTTCTCCTTTTCCCGCAATGTTTTCTTCCTTTCCCAAAACAATCTTTAAATTGGAGTCACATCAATTTTGTTGCCTGCAAGTACTTTTAAGTTGGACTAGTCTTAAATATTGTCATTTGGTAAAGAGTTAAGCATCTATTGCGGACAGTGTAGAACAAGATCAGACTGCACCTTCTGTGCAGTCTGATCTTGATCTATCCTGTCCGAGGAGTTAACACCCCCTTCCGTAAAAATACAATGAAACAGCAACATTTTGAGTAGGTATTTTTTATTCATTCTGTTTAAGGATTAACGGTGTTTTCTATATCGGAGTAGGTTGAAATAAAGATATTGTGATAGTGGTGTTTTCCTTATATCATTATGTTGTAAACTTGTAATAAAACTGAAAACACGAAAACGGAGGCGGAGATTCCTAAGATTTTTCGTCTGATGCAATGATTGGCTAGATAGGCTCAATATAAAGATGGAAATTTGTAGAAAACACTTATATAATGCCTCTTCTTTAAAAAAAATATATAATTGAAAAAAATGAAGCAATATTCAAAAACAGGATTCGTATTTATCAACCTTTGTTTAAAATTTTTTCTAGATTTTAACGACGCATATTACTCATTTTTCTAACTCTTTTTTAAAACGTTGAACATACAAAGCTCTCCATGTCTTTAGGAGATTACAGTAAAGAAAGATGTGGGTCACCGTGCTTGTTTCTGGGAAATTTGCCTTTTTCCAAAATTCAGTTTATATTGGATTCAAAGCGCCTTTCTTCAATAGTCACTTAAATAGGAAAATCAAAGGAAAAATATACAAATATGTAATTTTAATTACAGTTCATATATTTTTGCGCAAAAAAGATGAAAACTAGAGCATTGTGGTCGAAAGAAAGAAAAAAAAACTAGAGCAGCATTGTAGGAAAGATGAAAAAAAAAAAGAATTGTATGCTGGAAAAAAAAAAATCTTCAGAGGTAGAAAATGTGCAAATTAGAAAAGTATTGTTTGAAAGAAAAACAACAAAGTGTAGCGGTAAGACACTGACTAATGTAGAAAGACACCGGTAAAGTATTCGAACCATACACTGTGAAAAGGTTTCTTAATGCATCTGCATAAAGTATCGACTAAGGTCAGCCTGCGCAGTCCCCGCAGGCTGACCTGGGCCGAAACTTTTTGCTACCATGTCAAAGGATTACTGTATCACGTGATTTCAGTCAGGTTGTGAGATACAGTGGATTTTAATTTGCCCGCAACACACCAAAAACGGTCTTCGGAAATTTGCGTAAAGTGTTGTCTCGGATCAGCCTGCAGGCTAATCCGAAACGACACTTTCCGTTTATATGTGATTTTCTGCTTTGGACAAGTCTACTGTAGCACAAAATTTAATGTAGTCGTAAAATGGCGTCTCGGATTAGCCTGCGCGGACTGCGCAGGCTGATCCGATACGACATTTTAACCCTTTCCCAAACGACAAACTTTTGGACTAGACCAAATTGAAAGCATTTGCAGACGACAATTCAAGTCTTGCTCAAAAGATGATTTCTGTCTACGATAGGGCAGAAAACATTGTGGGAAAAGGAGAAAATGCTGGTTACCAGCATTTTCTCGTTTTCCCACAATGTTTTCAAAAGGCTACTATTCTAAACCCGTAAAAATCAGGGATTGTTTGGGAAAGGGTTAAGCAAATATCAGAATGCCCCCTTTTCGAGTGTTACAAGTTTTACATAGCACCTTAATTACGTGATGTTTTGCTCAATGCAGTGCATTATGGAGATGCGTTAAACACCTTCTTTCCAGAGCATGGCTCAGTTTTTATTTTTTTGTGAAAGAAATTAATGATGTTTCCTTTTGCACCCTACAACACTAATGGCTTACATTTCTATCATAATACCTGTGTGTCTATAAATAAATTACATTCTTTAACTCTCTTATCTCTTATGTGATTCCACCGAGTATTGTTTATTGCACAAGATAGCGAGCTAAACAGAAAGATGATGCTTATTTCAATTATAATCACCTGTTACCTGCACTAGTTTTGCATAAAACCGTCTGGAATTATAAAGCACTTCACAGACGAAAGAAAAGTTTCTTGAGGATGAGTCTTTGGTCCGTATTAACCAGCTATTCTTAAGAACATTCTCTGTAATATTCTCAAGCACTTTCTGAACTTGTAGTTAACACGATTTGTGATTGGCTTAAGTCAGTGTTTTAGCCAAACAAAAGCTTTGTTTCTTTCTTGATTTAGAAAAAATGATTGATAAAATATTGGTTTATGTCGCTTTCAATATCATTTCAGTCATATCACGGCGACAACTCGCTTATTCATGCATTTCCTGGGTTTAACCAGTATTAGAAAAGAAAGGCTCTTTACCAACCATTAATAAGAATTTTAGTCTTATTTTCCAAGGTTTTCTAAATTTGAAATGTACATGACTTCTAACTGGTTAAACCATTTGGTTTAAGAATGGTTGGTGAATACGGGCCCTGGTTTGTTTTACCCAAGGACACTCCGACGAAAGACCCCGTAGATTCAGTGCGGCTCGAATCCAGGCCTTCAAGTTACAAGTCCTATACACTTTACCACTGAGCCACGCAGGACCCAAAATCATCTAACATTAGAAAAGGAACATCCTTTTGAGATTGATTGGTGAATACGAGCCCATTTTTTTTAAAAACCAATGATTATAGTTTAGATGGAAAAAAACAGTAATCCCAAAAGATTTATTCTATTTTTAATTCTTTTTCACGCGATTTTTTTTCTGGCTTTTGCAAAGTGATAGCTTTAGCATACATTATCAGAGCTCCAGATAAGAGGGAGTGATGGTATTCTACTGAATCCATTATTTCTCTTTGAACCACTATGTTGTGTGTACTCATTACAATCTATTTAAGCTATTTTAACTCTTTACCACACGACAAAATTTTAGACTGGTTCAAATTGAAAGCATTTGCAGGCGACAAAATAAACGTGACTGAAACATTGAAATTTGATATGGGAAGGGTAGAAAACACTGTGGGAAAAGGAGAAAATGCTGGTTACCAGCATTTTCTCCTTTTCCCACAGTGTTTTCAAAAGGCTTCTTTCCCAGGGTGTCAAAAGTAGGGATTGTGTGGTAATGGGTTAAGCCTCACCATGTACCAAACTATTGCTGCTCTATTGTAGAAAGTCTGCAATAAACTTACACCTTGTTATGCCAACTTGAAATGTAAACACCAAGTTCTCAGCTAGTTTGTAAATGGGATCTATTTTTCTTCTTTTGTATTGTGCGTAATGCGTTGTGACACAAACTGTCAAAAAACTACATTTTTTCCCTGTGAACTATTTTTTCCTGCAGCAGACGAAACACTAAAAAGTAGTTTTTTTTTTCAAAGCAAGTTCCGAGGAATGTATCTGTTAACTTCTGTTTTCCCACAATAATCGCTAGTCTTGTAGTCGACATAGCGTGCAAGGAAAAAGCTATCTGTTACATAATTACGAAAGAGAATGAAGATTAGCCTAATTACACTTCACAATGAAAAATAGTCCCAAGATAACGGAACTATTTTAATAATCTCTGACTCCCCAGGTTGTGTGATAAACAGAAATAGGAGATTCACGATTTTGTAAACACGAACCTAGAATAAGAGATGACGGGAGAAAGACAGGCATTAGATTAACTCTTTGCCAAACTGCAATATTTTTTAGACCTGTTCAAATTCAAAGCAACAAAAGTCTTGTGACTTTCTGAAAGGGAAAGAGGGAATAAAATGACCCGCTAAAATTGATTAAGGAACTTAAGTGTCGTAAAAGGCGACAAAAGGGGCATCATTTTGTGTTTCGTCCATTCCTCATTTATCATGTTTGTCTTATTTTGTTGCACATGTATGTTATTTTTACCTCGCATAGTTATTTACTAAGTAAGTGCGCCCAATATGACCTAAGTTGTCGACGGGCCTTAAAACGCTATTCATTCATTCATTCATTCATTCATTCATTCATTCAAGGAACTTAAGGAATACTAAGTAACCAAATCACATCCATTTCTTTTCAGAACCAGTTACTACACCACATACAGGGACCAATATAAACCTCGATATACCACCAAATATAAATGTTGTCATGGTTGGAGACAGTTACCGGGTGACAACTCTTGTCTTTATCGTAAGTAATACCTTTAAATCTAGTCTTGAAAAAAGTAGCTGTTTAATTATCACAATGAATTCCGCCCACCCTACTAACGATAATGTTTGGTAAACCATGTATGGGAGTCAGCGCTGAGGTAATGTATGTAGAGCATCGGCCAGGTACTTGTTGTTCCAGGGATGAGGAGAAAGCGCACTGTTTGAACCCTATATCTTTTGCCTGGTTTCCATTTATTTTTGTTCCCCCACCACCTACAAAGTAGAGGCAGTTATACTTGGTTCACCATGTCTGTCTGTCTGTCTGTCCGTCCGTTCTTCAATGCGTCATTTTAAAGAATTTGTTTCTATGCTTTAGCTCAAAAGCCGTTTTACCTAGGATCCAGAAACTTTATGCAAGTGTTTCTCATGTCCAAGGAGGTATCTTAATGTTTTGAGGTCACATGGGACTAAGGCCAAGGTGACTAGTGAACTTTGTTTAATGATCCTTTCCATACTTAAACTCAGTAGCTGTTTTACCTTGGACTATAAACCTGTATGCAAGTATTGTCCATGGTCCAAGGAGGTACCTTATTGTTTTGAGGTCGCATGGGACTAAGGCCAAGGTGACTAGTGAACTTTAGGACCATGAAACTTTATGCAAGCATTTTCCGTGGTCCAAAGAGGTAACCATTTTGTTTTGAGGTCACATGGGTCAAAGGTTAAGGTGGTTAGTGAACTTTGTTTTATGTTACTTTCCATGTTCTGTATTAGCAGTCAATAGTGTTAAACCCTTTATAACAAATCTCAGTTCTTAACGACTCCGAAGATGAAGACTTTTTTGAAAACTTTGTGGGTAAAAGGAGAACCATGCTGGTAACCAGCATTTTCTCCTTTTCCCACAATGTTTTCTCTCTGTTTAAAGACAAACTTCACTGTTTGAGCAACAGTTGTAGCCTGCAAAGCCATTTCGATCTAACAAACTGACATAAATTGAAAATACCTCTATGTTGTACACACCAATAGACATGGTGTGTCTGGTCACAACATATGCTTTACATTGGAAAAATAGCTTTGCGCAATTTATGTCCTAACATGTGTTTGTAATTGAAAACATGGACAAATTGTCGACGCAAAAACCTGTAATCGAGCTCAGATGTCATTTATAACCGTGACATTTCTAGGTAATTTGCTGCGTGATTTATGGCGAGCTGCAACGCTATTGGGTACCATCCTCGGATACCCCGGGTTCCCTATTTGCTACGCTACATCGACCCCTGGGACAATTAGTTGAATTTCCTTCGCTTTACCGCTGGCCGAATGCTGGCTTTTCATTGGTTCCATCATCATTTTGTGATGGGCGAGTGTACTGTACGCTATGACGTTTCGTATCGATTTTCGGCGGCTCGCTTTACCGCTGGCCGAATGCTGGCTTTTCATTGGTTCTATCATCATTTTGTGATGGGAGAGTGTACTGTACGGTATGACGTTTCGTATCGATTTTCGGCGGCTGATTCAAAGTTTTATTAGTCAATTGTCCCAGGGTCGATGTAGCGTAGCAAATAGGGAGACCCTGCGGTATCCGAGGATGATTGGGTACAATGTCACCTGCAAACGTTATTTTTGTGTCTTTTTGCGGGGCCGTTTTGGAAAATATTTGGCAATTTCGCAAAAGAGAGAAATTGCTTGAAGTAATCAATTTCTCATTTCGTGAAAAAAATGCTTGTCGCTTGCATTCACCATTTTACCAAGTAACCCTGGGTTTTCACGACCCACGAGAAAATGGAACCAGCCGAGGTGGGTCAGTGGTTAGCGTATATACAAGTATTGGCCTGCACCCGATTGTAGTTTCGGTTTCGGTACCAGGGTCTGTAGTCACTAACAACCATTCTTAAAAATACTCTTAGTCCTACTCTACAAAATTTTGTAAGTGTGAAAGTAACAGAACTTTTGATTGGCTAAACCCTTTGGTCCTAACCCTTTGGTTTAGCCAGTCAGAAGTTGTGTTACCTTCGCAGTCAGGAAATCTTGAAGAATACGACCAAGATAGTTCTGAAGAATGGTTAGTGAATACAAACCCAGGTTTAAGCAAACTTTCTTCCATGCGTTTTTTCGCCGTGCACCTCTGAAGAATGTGAGAAAAGCAGTCAGTGACTTGAAAAGAAAGCCGAGTCATTTACTGTGTGAGAAATAGAGGATATATTTGTATTTTTCGGTGAAAGATCGAAATTTATTTCACCGAGTGGACACCATCGGTAATATTTTCACGAGTGGCGCAGCCATGAGTGAAAACATTACCGATGGTGTTCACGAGATGAAATAAATTTCGATCTTTCACCGAAAAATACAAATATTCTATTTATTTCATGCTTTTTGCCCTTTCTGGGCGAAGCTTTATCAAAATTCAGTACAGTTCTTTTCCCTTATTCCCCGTGGCGTACCCATCCCGCATAGCAACGTTACGTCAAGCGCGAGAAATGTAAGGTATATGACGTCATATTTCCCATCTGGTTGTTAGGCACGCGCAATTTACCTAGGCAACAAGAACGTGAAAATCATTATTTCCACTGGTGATACCAGTGTAAGATCGAAAAATATTTTCACTGTTATTTCTCGATATTCTACCGGAAAGCACGAAATAAAGCCTTGAAAAACATGCGTATGTGCACTGACCGTCGCGATATGACTTTTATAAAACGGCAGGACCGTTATGAAACGATATTAAGCTCCAATACAAACAATCTCATTGTTGACAAATAGAGGATATTTTATTATGTTTATTTCATGCTTTTAACCCTTTTTGGTGGAACTTGCATCAAAATCCAGTACAGTTCTTTTCGATTTTCCCCCTAGGTGTACCCCCCTCCCCCCTCAGCATAGTAACGCGTTAAAATATTACGCCAAGCGCGAGAAATGTAAGGTAAGTTAGGTTCTATGTCCATCTGGTTATAAGGCAAGCGCAATTTTACCCAGGTAACTACTGCGCGGGAACAACTATTTCTGCCTTAAAATTGAAGAGTCGGAATATAAACATCAGTATTTTCACTGTTCGTAATCATGAAATATCGAAAAATATTTCACCGATATTTCTCAATAGCCTACCAAAAAGCATGAAATAAGATAAACTTTTTAATTATGGTGGTTCCCCTGTATTGAAACAGGTGTGGATCATAGAATTTGCATTCTTGGTTCAGTGTGGTGCAATCTCCTCTAAGGCTTGGCATTGTTATAGGATTCGGCTGCATTGCACTTGCTCTCATTAATTAGATAAATATCAAGGCGTTCAGCAAGAGGAGCCCGAATGATAGGGTGTGGAGGAAATATGGTTAACCCCCCCCCCTTCGGCTTTTTTTTTTTATTTTTCTTTATGAAAGTTATTTATCTCACAAGAACAAGTAACTCTTTAATTAGATAAATATCAAGGCGTTCAGCAAGACGAGCCCGAATAATAGGGTGGGGGGAAATGGTTAACCCCCTCGGGACTTTTGTTCATTTTTCATTATGAAAGTCATTTATCTCACAATAACAAGTAAGTCTTTAAATCTTGCCCCCTTCATTATGAAGGAAAGATATTTCCACGCCTTTGTGATGTTGTAGAGGACTGTTAACTTTAAGTCATTACCAAATTACAAAATTTTAGACATGTCGGAATTGAAAGTTTTTGCAAACGACAAATTTAATTCTGTTCATCAGCTTTGATTTACCTGTAGAAGTGTAGAAAACACTTTGGAAAGAGGAGAAAATCTTGTGCATCGACGTCATCTCCTCTTCCTACAGTGTTTTCAAAGTGTTTTTTTTTTTTCTCACGATCGTTCAAAGTCGGGATTGTGTAGCACAGGATCAATCTGCTAAATAAGTAAATTTGAAGACCCTAATTTGTTTGACGATGTATGCATGTATATATATCTATCTCCCTAGCGGACAGTGTATATCAAGAT
Source organism: Tridacna crocea (assembly GCA_943736015.1). NCBI lineage: Eukaryota > Metazoa > Mollusca > Bivalvia > Cardiida > Cardiidae > Tridacna > Tridacna crocea. Next base: position 14,069,191 of record OX031072.1, read on the forward strand.
CAGACTGCACGTTCTGTGCAGTCTGATCTTGATATACACTGTCCGCAAAAGGTCTTTGCATCACGCATAGCGGCCTAAGTATTAAACTTCTTTGAACGCCATTGCATCAAGGAATTACTTGATTTCAGGAGAATGTAATACAGCTTTTTGCTTAAATGGTGGACAATGTACGTCGAGTTACGGACAGAAATGCACGTGCGGTCGTGGTTTCCAGGGCAACAGATGCGAGTATGGTAAGTAAGGTTATATCATTAGGTCGTGTCGAACCAAGATGAATGTATGAAAGATATATATACTACTCAAACTTTGCAAGGGATCACCCTAAAACCTTCACCTTAAATATATATGTGGCATGTATCATGTATGGTTTTACAATATGTGACATTGCCACACTGATCAATAAAATGACCAGTGGAAATGGATCTTTAAACCTTTACCTCACAATGCCGACTGTTAAAGACACTGAGAAAGAAGCCTTTGGAAAACATTGTTTGAAAAGGAGAAAATGCTGGATACCAGCATTTTCTCCTTTTCCAACGATGTTTCCTACACTATGACAGACAGCGTAGTGCACGTTGTTTGTAGTTTTTGGTCAGCAAATGCTTTCAACTTGGACAAATCTAGAATTTTACAGTATGGTAAAGTTTATGCAAAATTGTTGTAACATATAAACCCATACAGAAATATGTAAGTGATCCCTATCAAAGTTTGAGTAGTATATCTAAAGTTGTAGTAAAAGTTCTCTAAAGATATATATTTTATCATGGAGAAAATGTAACTTAGAAACAAGTCGTTGACGGCGAAGATCGAAGATCAGAATGTTGTTTCTGGTTCCATACAGTCTTATCTTTGTCTACGCTGTACACAAGATATAGTCATTTCGTCCTGGTTTCGGTTGGTTGATTGATTGATTGGTTGATTGAATGATTGGTTGATTGATTGATTGGTTGTAAAGCTTTTAGGTAAAGTTTTATCGTGGCAGCCAATGCATCTATATCCATGCATTCCTGGAGTCTCTTTTATCAGTACTCTGCACGACTTTCTTTTCCAAGAAATTGGCTGCTTTCCCAAATAACCATTGGCAAGACAGAGATGGTTGCTTAAAGAGACAGTAGTGAAAGGATAAAAGGTGAAATGTTCGGACTTCGTTGGTGAAGTGCGTCAACCTTTCCCGCATGAATGATATGAAACTTTTAGACCGCTAAATAATAAGCCCAAATGTTGTCATTTCAAAGGTATTTTTTTGGGGAAATATCATTGTCAGACAGTTTAGATCAAAGATCAGACTACACGTTCTGTTCAGTCTGATCTTGATCTACACTGTCTGCAAAAGGTCAGTGAGTCGCGCCTGGCAGCATGGGGATTAAAGCGAACAAGAATGATCAGAAATTTCAAGGCTATCAGGGCCCATATTCACCAACCATTCTTAGGAACGTTCTTCGTTTTGTTCTCTAGAATTATCTACATTTGTAAGTAACACAACTTCTGATTAGCTAAACCGAATGGTTTAGCCAATCAGAGGTTGTGTTACTTACAAATTTGAAAAACCTGTGAGAATAAGACTAAGAATATTCTCAAGAATGGATGGTGAATACGGGCCCAGATTTGCAAGCGAGATGAATGTCCTCACATATCTCACTTTCTCCAGCAATCAGCGAATTGTGAAATGACGATAAAATACGTAAAATACATAATGATAAAAAATATTTCATTACTTACAATAGTACACGTAGGTTTCGTCTCAGGTGGTCTTTTTAGTATTTTATGCAGATTTATCCGGTTGTTCTTTTTATTCATTTTTGATTTATGAAATATCATCTCTCCAGTTTTTTGGTGGTGTACATTAAGAAAAATGATAAATGACTACCGGTGCATTATTATGACTCGCATTATGAAACCTGCTTGCATTAATTCATCTAGTTTAGTTAGTTAGTTAAACATATTTTATTGCCATACGTACAAATCATACACAGTTTAAAGACAACATTCGATAAAGGTTGAGCCACAAGTTCAGTAACTTAGTTACGGCTCTCCACACTGATCATTAAAATAAACATGCCTTACTACATGGACCCAAAAAAAACATGGAAGAAAAATATCATTGGAAATTAAATAGTCCGGAACCATATTATGTGTGATTTTGTAAGCGAGACATTTTACCTAGAAAACTAGAGTATACAATGTGTATTTTCACTGATCGTAGCCATGAAATATCGAAAAATATTTCACCGATATTTCTCGAAAACCTACAGGAAAGTATAAAATAATGAGCAATAATATCAGTCGACATCTGGTGTATGCGTGCAGTAATTCGTTTGTCACAAAGGTTATGTAACAATAACCTCTTGGTCATAAGTTACCTTTGATTTATATGAACAATGAAACATAGCCTTTCGATTTTTTGTTAAAAAAAGAAGGCAAGACGATACAGATATCAAGAAAAGCGTTTTAGTAAATTAATCATGTAAAGTGATAGGATTTGCCTCCCGTCACATCTCATTAAAATAACATATTATGTCACGTGTTTGATTGTAAGGTTTGATACCTTAATAGAAACATAGACATGCTATTGTAGATGTTGTTTGTAGCTGATATCTTCATTTAACCCTGTCCCAAACAATCCCTGGTTTTTACGGGTCTGGAAAAGTAGCCTTTTGAAAACATTGTGGTAAAAGGAGAAAATGCCGGTTACCAGCATTTTCTCCTTTTCCCACAATGTTTTCTACCCTACCATAGACAGAAATCATCTTTGAAGAGTTGAATTGTCGTCTGCGAATGCTTTCAATTTGGTCTCGTCCAAAAGTTTGTCGTTTGGGAAAGGGTTAAGGGGGGAGAAATTTGGGGGAGAGAGAGAGAGGGGGGGAGAGACAGACAGAGAGAGACAGAGAGTTACAGAGAGAGAGAGAGAGAGAGACAGAGGGAGAGGACAAATTCAGGTAGATTTTGTTTGTTTGTATCGGAGTTCAGAGCCGCTTTAACAGCTTAGACAATAACACGACAGTCTGTGAACTTACATACGCATGTGTTTCCTGGCTTTCTATCCCCATTACTGACAGAACTTTCTCTCTAAGTAATTGACTACTTTTCTAACATGCATCTGAGATGAGAGATAAAATATCGCCGAAAAAAAAATATTCCCTAACCGGGTGTGGAACCCGCAGCCACCAGTCCAAATGTCAGATACGTTTACCACTAGGCTTTCAGGTGTAGTGCAGGGAAATGACCCCTCGCTACAAATGACCCATGGGTCGTTTCTCTGCAGAGGAATGACCCGGGTCATTATTCTACGTAGAGAAATAACTCTCTCGGGGTCATTTCTCTACGTAGACTAATGACCCTACGTAGAAGAATGACCCAGGTCATTCCTCTACGTAGAGAAATGACTCATGGGTCATTTTGTAGGGGAGGGTCATTTCCCTACATTACACCCCCTATCCCTTTACTAAACAATTCCCGCTATTTAAGACCCAGCGGAAGTGGCCTTCTGAAATCATTGTGGTTGGAAAGGAGAAAATGCTGGTGACCAGCATTTTCTCCTTTTCCCACAAAGTTTTCTACTCTTCTAAAATCCAATTTCAAATTTTCAACCACGTTTATTTTTGTCGTTTCTATAATTTATGTTTTTAATTTGGACAAGTCTAAAATTCTGTCTTTTGATAAAGAGTTAGATTCAGACAGGCCGAGAAACAATACCGTATATAAACTGTCAATAAACGAAATATTTAGATGTTCAATCAAATTGTAGCATGTTTAAGATATACAGACACGACATGCGAGGCAAAGAAAACAGATGATTATGAGGGTCACATAAATTCTGCAATCTTCAGGGTAGAATACGTTAATAAATTGTTTTCCTGTCTTGACATGCAAAATTTTATGAGGTTTTATGGCTAAAACAACATATAAAATAGCAATTTTATCAAATGGGAGGATTCTAATGAGAACAGTGTCTAATTTTAAATTGAAATAGGTCATTTGTAATGACTAAAACGTCTGATTTATTTTGAAAATGGTTCCGTAGTAATGACTAACAAGTCTAGATCTGTTCACCTTTTGGCTGCTTAGCGCGACATGCTAACCTTTTGCGAACAGTGTAGATCAAGAGCAGACTGCACAGAACGATAAGGAAATATTATTATACTGCAAAGAAAATTCTCGTGATCTGAGTGGTTAACATGCCGGGAACATATATCATGTTCCCTGGCAAAAACCACGTAAAGCCAGTTTCCCTTTTGAGTGCCCCGTAAACATCACTACACGTGCAACACAACATCCAAAATGGCGGCGTCGATCGATCACCAAACTGAACATTTATGCACCAAACTGCACGTTTTAGTGACGTCAGTTTCCAGTGACGTCAGTTTTCATTGAATTGGGGCACTCAGAGGGGAATTTTTATTTCGTCAGCATGCTCGATTGGTGAGATTATAAAACAGGAAAATTTCGCTTAACGCACTTTGAAAGGGTAAAACTTTGCAGTATAATAAATTCGTTGTACGGTCAGGTGGCAGGGGACTTGGAAACTTGTTCACGGCTGTGGTGAATCATGTCGCCACCTCGCCTTCGGCTTGGGGCAACATGATTAACCACAGCCGTGAACAAGTTTCCAAGTCCCCTGCCACCTGACCGTACAACTAATATTATTCCTAAAAGCATAACTTTGAAACAGCAATATTTTGGTTGTTTATATCGAAACGAGCAATTTCTCCTTTTCCCACAGTGTTTCCTACCCTTTTTGAGAACTTTCTGCCATTTTCTCAAAATCTAAAATTATCGTCTGCTAACTCTTTCAGTTTGGAAGAGTCCAAAATTTCTCGTTTGGGAAAGGGTTAAACGGAGAGAATCAAATATGTATACAAACAACATACTATTATGATTATGAGTCGTTTTGTGGGAGCATTGTTTTCCTTAAACTCGCTATTACTGTTGTAAAGCATGTCTGTTTTTAGCCCACCTAAACACACGGGGTGTTCAAGGGCAGCTTTTGTGATCGTTCTGTGTCCGGTCGAACGTCATGCGACTTGTAGTCGACAACATTTACCTTGTATGCTCTCTAGAGGCCACATTTTCCGTCAGATACCCATTAAACTTGGTCAGAATACTTGTCGTGATAAAATGTCGGACAAGCTCGAAGCTGGGTCATATTAGATTCATAAGTAGGTCACTTCTCCAAATCTGTAAGAAACACACAACTCATGCACAATTTTATGCAGATACACTTGACTGTTGATGAAATGTTTCTCTTTGTAATATCTTGGACAACATCGAAATTTGGTTATGTCAGGTTCAAAAGTAGGTCAGTAGCCCAGATATATGTACATATCAAACCTAGATGACTTGGCTCAAGCGAGCGCTTCAGGCCAATGGCTCTCTTGTAATGCTCAATACCTTAACGTTCACCAGTTTAAGCACTGATAATCCATTATTTTCTTCTTGAGTTCTGTCGATCTGCCATTAATGGCTACAACGATATAGAATTTACATAATTATGTTGTTCTTGAGTGAACAGCGTCAACTCGACTCATTCTCAGTTTTAAACATGAAATTGACGTATAATTAAGTTGTGTTCTCAAATCCTTGACGGAAAAAGGGCACAAATCGAAAAGTCTATCTTAAACTATAAAACAGAGGCAATTACATAGTTTTAACCCTTTACCAAATTATGTTGTGTTTTACGACACTATGGGTGAAGGATTTTGAAAAAATTTGGGAGAAAGGTTTTTCTCTCTGCTCCCAATATGTTTTCTACACTTCGAAAGACAAACCCTATTTTTCATCCACATCATATAGTTATATATGTCGTTTGCAAATTCTTTCAAAATTAAAGAATCACCGAGTGTAAATATTGTTGTCTAGTCGGAGATACATGACGTCAATGCTGTAATACAAGACATACTAAGTAGATTTCTCTCTACTAATGACATGTTCCAATAATAGTTATCTATATACCCCACAGTCTTACTACTGCGTCTAGACTTAAAGTAGAAATTAACAAACGAACGATGGTTTTATACACGAAAATGCGACAAATGTGTTGTGCTTTCATGAGGATTTTTCCCCCAACCTAGAGTCAATTTCCCTGGTGTCAAACACATTCAAGGAATAAGGTATACAGAAAACCAATGTTTTATTACACAATTTTCCTAATAAAAAACATGTAATAAGACTGGTTATAACTAACCACTTTAAAAGGCCTGTCGTGGTCTAGTATTAGCTCTTAAGAGTGCCAGCCTGAATAACTCTGCCAAGCCCCGATTTCTCAGTCGGCAAAGTGTATAGGACTCAAGAACAGGAAAATAACTGGTTCGACACCTGCCTCGGCCAATTTCTTTCCGAGGTTTGATAAAAGTCATTGTGACAGAATCCATCTCTCTCTCATCGCTGATCATTGTTTCGACCATAGTTATGTGGTAAAGTATAGTCAGTGGCTTGGAACGAATATTGTGCTGAGTGCTGCTTAAAGAAACTCCAGTAAAGCATGAATAGGTGCACTGGCCACCGTGATATAGCCATACAATTAGCCATTCTTAAAAACTGTGCAGTCTGCGTGGCGTTTTTTTTACGGGCTATGTAAATCAAAACCAGAGTGTAAAAAGTCCTTAAAGGGATTCTGCTTCAGAATGTGGGACAAAACAAAGACCTTAAAAAATGGCAGGCTCTTACTGCTAATCGCTACTCATTGGCCTTTAGCGGAGATGGTAGAACAAGATCGGACTGCACAGAACGTAATCTTTGATCTACACAGTCCGATAAGAACATACCCCCATACCATTGAAAAAGTAGAATTTGGGTTTTTTACAATCGGCTTATAAGTTTCATTTCCTTTCCTTAGCAGGATAAAGATTAATGAAACAAATTAAGCTGTCTTCTAGCAAACATTCAGCTATGTCTTTACTGAACAGGATAAAGATTAATGAAACAAATTAATCTGTCTTCTAGCAAACATTTGGCTATGCTTTTTCTTAGCAGGATAAAGATTAATAAAACAACTTAATCTGTCTTCCAGCAAATATTCATCTCTGTTTGACTTAGCAGGATAAAAATTAATGAAACAACTTAATCTTTCTTCTAGTAAACATTCATGTATGTTTCTACTAAGCAGGATAAAGATTAATGAAACAACGTAATCTGTCTTCTAGCAAATATTTAGCTATGTTTTACTTAGCAGGATAAAGATTAATGAAACATCTTAATCTATCTTCTAGCAAACATACGGCAATGTCTTTACTTAGCAGGATAAAGATTAATGAAAGAATTTAATATGTCTTCTAGCAAACATTCAGCCATGTTTTTACTTAGCAGGATAAAGATTGATGAACCAAATTAGTTTGTCTTCTAGCGAACATGCGGCTATGTCTTTACTTAGCAGGATAAAGATTAATGAACGAATTTAATCTCTCTTCTAGCAAACATTCGGCTATGTTTTTACTTAACAGGATAAAGATTAATGAAACAACTTAATCTGCCTTCTAGCGAACATTCAGCTATGTTCTGTTTTAAAAATCGATTAACTGTATTCATTTGGCATTTTCGTTGAGAAATGCGACAGGACTGTCTTGCTGTGTTGTTCACTTTGCCTTTTTTGGTTATGGTACTTTTACGTCTTTCATTTGTTTTGTTCTTTGTTCTACGTGGGAGTAAGCAGGTCCTTGTTGGTAGTTTTAGGATGGGTATCCAGCGGTTGTATTAATTAAGGTCTTATTCCCCTAACTCATCTGTAAAGATCGACGTTTTCGTCTAGGCTATCCGGCCAATCTCGCCAACCTTCGTCTTTAAATATGAGAGATAAGGGCCGTACACTCACAAACTCATCGGTAAATATCGTGTATGATCGACCTTTTCGTAAAGGCTATCCGGCCAAACTCGCCAACCTTCGGCTTTAAAAATGAGAGCTAGGGGCCGTACACTCACAAACTCATCGGTAAATATCGTGTATGATCGACGTTTTTGTAAAGGCTATCCGGCTAGTCTCGCCAACCTTCGTCTTTAAATGTTGGAGCTAGGGGCCGTACACTCACAAACTCATCGGTAAATATCGTGTATAATCGACGTTTTTGTAAAGGCTATTCGGCCAAGGTCGGCAGCTTTCGTCTTTTCATATGAGATTTAGGGGCCGTATACCTTAATTTTGGTGAGAGACATGGAATGCTGACAATTCCTACTGGTTGACTGCCTTGTCCTGTTTTCTTTTCGCAATCGACTTAAACTAATTCTCAGGTTCGAAACTTCTAGGACAGAAAAAAATTGTTATAATGAGCTAAATTCAAACCTGTTGTTGAGCTACTTTTGTCTCGTGATGGGGTGGTACACCTTGACTCTTTGCTACTGTTGGTCTAGGTTTTCTTTTCTCCGTAAGAGAGGACAGAGAGAGGGAGAGAGAGAGAGGAGGGAAAGAGAGAGAGGGACAGACAGACAGAGGGACAGACAGATCAAGTTGTAAGATCGTTTGACGATTGATTGATTGATGAAATGAACATTGTATTACGCCGCTTTTAACATAGATTTAAGGTCCCATGCGACAGCTCAAATAATTATGTTTTCCTAGGTTTTACCAGTACTAGGCTAGGGCTCTGAAGTGTCTTGCCCAAGGACACTCCCATGACAAAATTCCAGTGGATCCAATGAGGCTCGAATACGGGGCCTCCAGGTTACGAGTCCATTACTCCAGCACTGAGCCACGCAGGGCTCCTCGTTTGACAGTAAGGCAAATTCTTGCAAGAAAAGGTCAAACTATCACTGTTCACAGATACCGGAGCTTGCGTGCAAGTCTACAACTCACTTTCCACACAACGTCACAAACTAGACATTAAATACGGGAAAATATGAACACGTGACCCGGGTCTATAGATTTTTACGGGGAAATTCTATTAAATCTGGCGTCTAGATTGGTTACCATTAAGGTGATTATAGGTTTCTAGTCGAAGCCCTTTCGTGCTTCGGGTACTTCGCTTTTTCGGTTTAAACCCTTAGGGTGCTTAGCGCGACTTGGTGATCTTTTGCGAACAGTGTAGATCAAGATCAGACTGCACAGAACGTGCAGTCTGATCTTGGATCTACACTGTCCGATAAGAAGATATTTTCCTCCTCAAATTACCCTTTGAAATAGAAAAAAAAAAATTTTTTTCATATTGGTTTGAAAGTTATTTCACTTTTTTACGAGGTTAAGGGATAAAAAGATCAAGAAGTAGTCAGCGTTTGTGATAATTTGCTGTATCAGTTCATTTAAATTAAAAACCTTTATTGTTTTGTTTTATGACTGTCTTATCAAGTATTATCGCGGTAAATGAACAGCTTGCCAAACGAAGCCTTATTTGAACAATCTTGTAAAAGAAGGATTAAAAAATAGTTTAGAAACCAGCATTTTCTCCATTTTCCAAGAGTTTGTTTTTGTAGCCTTTCAAAGACAAGTTCCGTCTTTTTGGCGCAGCAAATTAATGCTTTCAATTTAAACATGTCATTCATTTTTATTCACTGCGCCAATTTAGATTCTGTCTTAATCATTTTGCAGCTTGAGCAGTTTCCATGTATCAGCACCATTTTATACCTCCATGTTATATGCTTTTGTCATTGCAATATACGTGCACTCTGAAGGACTTGAGCTGTCCAAGTTCCATAACACGACTGTTATTATTCATTCAGTGGTGTTGTCTTCGTCCACTATACACCTCCACAGTTCCTTAATTTAACACACTATCGCTTAATCCCTACTTTTGACGCCCCTGAGAAAATGGCCTTTAGAAAACATAGTGGGAAAAGGAGAAAATGCTGGTAACCAGCATTTTCTCCTTTTCCCACAATGTTTTCTACCGTTCATAAAACAAGTTTAAAATTTTCAGTCACTTTTATTTTGTCGTCTGCAAATGCTTTCGATTTTGACAAGCCTAAAATATTGTCGTTTGGTAATGAGTCAACTCTTTCGCATGCGACTCTTTTCGAGAGGTTTAAGTTAATTTACGTTGCAGTTTGAGATGACTCTGGTAATGAACATTAGGTAGGCGACAGTGTAGATCAAAGATCAGACTCCACATTTTGTACAGTCTGGTTTTGATCTATACTGTCCGCAAAATATATAAAAGACGACATCGGCAATTTAAGAGTTAAAAACGCGTCCTTCACCTCAACGCCTGCACATTAACCATTTAGCAAACAGCAAAGTTTAAGACTGGTCCAAATTGAAAACACTTGTACACAACACAATAAACAGAACTCAAAGATTGAAATTTGTTTCCAGCAGGGAAAAAACATTGTGGGAAAAGGAGAAAATGCTGGTTACCACAATATTTTCTAAAAGCTCCTTTTTCAGGGTCGTCGAAAGTAGGGTTTGTGTGGTAATGGGTTGAAAAAAAAAATCACTCAGAACAGAGGGTCACCTATCAACCAACTATCAATCAACAATCTCGAATTGTAGTCTTTCCAATGAAATCAGAAACAACTACACAACTATACTTTATTTTTTGATCGGAAATCCAAGGGTTAAATCCATCAGGAAAACCTTTTTCTTTTTTTTTAATCTATTAATCTATGAATTCGCCTTTGACACAGTAGTGGGGTAAAAAAGAGAGAAACTTCTTGTTAAGGTAGTACCATTCTAATGGAAAACGGCTATAATATTATCCTAAAAATGTTGCTATGATTGATAATGAGTATTACTGCACTACTGTGACAGAGCCACTTCAAGTTCCAATTTTTTCCTTCTTAGAATTACTCCCTTTCTGAAACCTCACAAAAATATCAGCAAATAATTTCAAGATGGACATCAAAGGAATTTATGGTCGGTTAGAAACATGCAAAAATATTAAACCAGTATAGATTCTTAATTATCAGCTAATAAGAAATTTCATTCCATGTTGCGCTAGAAGTGTTAGGATGGTGATACCTTAACTGGATTTCCTGCATTTTGCCCAGTGTGCACAATTTGTAAGTCTTGTTTAATGCGGTTGTAAATCACGGGGAATTTTCAAAACGGATAAGATTTCTAAAAAAGATATTTTCACAGAAAGAAGAACATGCATGTCAAATAAAAATGGCCTGTTCTCTTTAGATTAAATTTTTAACTGTTTTTTTTTTAACTCCGAAACTCATGCACGTGTACGGTACGCTCGTAAAAAAAAACGTGGGAATTCCGCATAGCTCTTTAGCAGATGCTAAAAGCTCACTATGAACCAGAAATATCTATAACTCATTACCAAAACGACAATATATCAGATTGGTCAAACCTCCAAGCACATAATAAACCTATCCAAAAAATTGAAACTTGTTTTGGAAAGGGTAGAAAACATTGTGGGAAAAGGAGAAAATGCTGGTTACCAGCATTTTCTCCTTTTCCCACAATGTTTTCAAAAAGCTTCTTTCATAGGGGTGTTAAAAGTCGGGATTGTATGGTCAAGGGTTAAAAAGGTAAACGGCGTAGAGCAGAGACTGCAGCATAAATATGTCTGTATTTTAGACCAATCATTAATTTCTATTTATTCATTTGTTATCAGTGCCAAAAAGTAGGTCAATAGCCAGCACAGTCAGCTATTACAAATCAAAGTACTGAAAGTACTTATAGAAGGTGATGGTAGAAATTTGCTACTCGGTTTTAACACTGGTTCAATTCATTAAACATTTCATTCATCTGATGGTGATAAGTTGATAACATCTTTTTCTCAAATTCTTGTCATTTTTTTGTAGAGTCTGTTCAGCAATGACTAGATTACATGTTGATTTTTAACTTTATTGAACACAGATTTACATATGGCTTGGGGACTGTAGAAACGCAGAAAATATAGAACATAGAGTTAAGCAGACAAAAAAGGGTAATGGAACAGGTAATAAAACACAGCCAAAAAGAAGACAAAAACGTTCAAGAAGGTTTTCTGAAATGCCTGTTAAATGGACATGGACTTTGATGAAATTTTCATTGTTTATATCTCAATTCAGCACGTTATACCAATTAGTTCAATTATATTTATTTACAAATCAGTGTATAAAGGGGTGTTGTTACTTAAGTTTCATTTCAGCATACATTTTAATTTGAAGGTAGACTAAACATCTCTCAATCAATCAAAGTACACATTAACTACGTCGAACTTAAGCGTATGAAAGACCTAAAATACTAAAATTGATAGCAAAAGTTCATGGTTGATTTCCATAATATAGTGTATCTAAGCATTTCGCATGCAGTTTTAAATGTTAGAATTTTTTTTGAGGTGTATTGGCATAGTTTTGGGTAATTTTCGAGTGTTTTGAGGTGTTTTGGGGTATTTTTCAGTGGTTTTGGGTATTCTAGAGTGTTTCATCTGAGACGTACTTTACAAAGCAGGTCAGGTCAAAGCTGCGGAACAAGACAGATTTTTAGATTTAGAGCGAGTTCTACGAGATTTAACTCTGAAATTCATTGTTTGTGTGAATGGCATACATTGATTTTTAATCCGCATATTATTTGTACATATCAAATGACAGAAAGGCGTCTGTTTATTGATCTTTGAGGACCTATTTTTTTCGAAACTAGGGTGTAATGCGTGCTCGTGTGGAAAACCCCTGTCGGATGGCATAAGAAGGTGATGCTGAGTCATCACCTCCTAAAAATACTACTCTGTTGTTCGATATTTCAGCTGTATTGCCTTCTTCAAGAGTTCGAAACATTTTTGTTCCTCTAGAATGCATTATTTCAACCATTCTGTTTGAAGCTTCTTGTAAAACAGGATGGTTGCAGTAATGCACGCTTAAAATGTTTTGGACTCTTGAAAAGGACAAAAGCCGAAAAATCGAAAATAGGGTGCTTTTTTTTTAATGCATTTCACTCATTCTCTGAGGAATTCATAGTGTTATTGTGATAAGATTTCAATGGTCTGTATTGAAAGTACTGGTAGACGAGAAATTTTGCGTGGATCAAATAAGTGAAGGTAGCACACATTGTGAGTATATAAGGCTAGTTGCTGTTTACCCGTATTTCCCCTGTTCCTTTACCTGCGATGCTTTCAGGGCACTTCTAAAAGGTTTACTAATGATACGTTAACTTTTAATACTGAATTAATAAATAACATTTTCTCAAAGGCTAAAAGTACATTTCCTTCGCAAGATCAGAGACAATTCGGTCGTAATCTAGAATAAAGCAGGGGACAGTGGAGATCAGATATCAGACTGCACGTTCTATGCAGTCTGATCTTGATCTACACCGTCCAGAAAAGTTCTGGTATTGTCTATGATATAGAAAAGTTGAATGGATTCTTGAATTAACTATTATTATAGTTATGAAGTGAACACACCTTGTTTATCTATTACAGATGTGAATGAATGTAATATCAACAATGGCGGATGTCATCACGAATGCTGCAACACGATTGGCTCTTATATCTGCAAGTGTAAACCCGGATATGAGCTAGCAAGGGACGGTCGGACTTGTTTAGGTAAACTGCTATCTAAATTGTTCTGAATTAAACGATGGTAGTAAGGTGAATTTACGATTCCTGCCTTCCCATATTCGGTGTTTTGTCAGTCAAGGTTACTTTGATTTTTGCCAGAATATTGGAAAGATATCGGGTTTTTCATGGTATTATAACCATATAACACATTTTCGCCATATCTTTATTGCGGACAAAAGTCTAGTCCTCATGAAGTAAAGAAAGAACTATTTCCTTCGCCCCGTATTGACAATTTGCGGAATATTTGACCAGTGAATGGACACGTTACTAATTCGCCTGCTCTGCAGAACCTTCCTGGTGAAATTTTAGTTTACAGTCCCAAATTCGAAATATCAAGTCTTTTATCGGATAAATGATAGTGAGATCGGCTTTCAGAAGTCAAATCGTCAACTAGGTATGGAAGATAAACCGATCGACTGCCATTTGGCCGGACAATTGGGGTCATAAAGTGTCACTGTGAATATCATTCTAGTTTGAAGACGGTGGGTCAGACCAGGGTACTCTCTCTGTCCAACCGTTATCTAGTACCAACCGACCGATAGATCGAATAGCATTGTGCAAAACAGTGAATGTAAACTGGTAGCTGTTCCATCACCTTTCTACACCCGGGGTCCGTATTCACCAACCATTCTTAAGAACACTCTTAGGGTTATTCTTCAGAATTTTGTCAGTGTGAAAGCAACAGAACTTCTGATTGGCTCCTTTTACAGTCAGAAAATCTTGAAGATTAAGGCAAAGACCGTTCTTGAGAATTGCTGGTGAATACGGCCCTGATAAGCATGAGGTAATCTGCCCATGATAGACACCAGAAAAGGCAATAAAGTATGTCTTAAATCAGCAGATGAAGTTTTATTCTTGGATTTCATTTTTAGTCAGGCTAAATATAAATATCGTTCATTTTAGAAGTTATACCTGACGTTAAAAGGACAATTTTCTTGCTCAAGCGATTTGACAATTGATTTTCAAAGTCCTGTCACCTCTGTTGATATCTATTTCTGTCTCACATTGGGTAGAATTCTGACCGTGAGCAACAATTAAACTGCTGGCTGGACACCGACTCTGAATTATCCTCGACCCTGGAATACTTATCTCCATCAATATTTTACACTCGTATTGTACTGAATGGTTACTTTCTTCATAGTATTTTAATATCTTCTTTCAGATATGGACGAATGTAAAATACAAAATGGTGGTTGTGAGTACAAATGTGTCAACATGGAAGGCGGATACAGATGCGATTGTCCACCCGGCCAAAAGCTACACGGAGATCGACGTTCATGTCTAGGTAATGATTATGCATTGTGTTTCTTTGTTCTGATCATAGGTGAGGGTTCATGCATAAGAGTATTTTAAGTGTTTGTTCTATACAACGACGATTTTGTAGTGGATTTTTACTAATAATGAAATATTAATAACATCTACAGTAAATAATGATATACATGTAGATATACATGTATATGAAAGCTATCAAGGCACTCTTACACCTTTAAGTGGCCATACGTTGGATATATGATTCTCGACAGCGCTATTAAGCTTCAACTCCAGCTGACAAAAGAAATGTGCTTCAAACAAATAAATGGTGTCTCAAATGACGAAAGTAGTCAGAGTAGAAAACATTGTGGGAAAAAGGATAAAATGATGGTTACCAGCATTTTCTCCTTTCCTAACAATGTTTTCAAAAGCTCTCTTCGTCAGAATCGCTAAAACTCTTGATTGTGTCGTAAGAGGTTTAAAAAAAACCTGAATTAGGAAGATTTACCGACAGGATTGGCGAAAAATAGGCATCCACTTTTCTGAAGCTAATAGAAAAATCAATGCTGAAATCTATACCACACAGTTCCGAACTTTAAGACCCGGAGGAAGAAGGCTTTCAAAAACATGGTGGGAAAAGGAAGAAATGCTGCAAACCAGCATCCTTTCATTTTTAAATGATGTTTTCTACCCTTTTAGAAACAAATTCCACAATTTCAACAACAATATATATTTTGTCGGAAAATGGTATGTACTTGGGCAAGTCCAAAATTGTGTTGTGTGGTAAAGAGTTAATTATTACCGCAGAAATTATTGTTATTTTTTTTTCTGTCAAAGCAGCCATTTTTTCTCGGAATATGATACTCGCTCTCTATTTCAATAATTGTCTCTTGCCCATTAAAGTCACTATTATCATTGTCTAGGCCGATATTCGGTCCGTACACCCATTTACTTAATCATTTAATTGTGCAATATTAGACAAATGTATCCCAACGTCTTCTAACCATCAACATTTATAGTCTCTTTTTCATATTTATCTCATTTCGACACCCTTTCCTATATTGGTTTGGAGAGCTACTTAAATGGTGGACTTTGCAAAATTTATCGAATCACCTTTCTGAACATGAATTTTGTACCTTAGAAATAATGTATGAATGGCATTTTTGTATCAGCGGGAAAATCTTTTCTTCTCCTTTAATAAGTGTCACTTTGGTGAATAAGTTTCAAAGCTTTTAAATTCCTGGCAGCGGGTAACTTTTGTATTACATATGTGCAAACTTTTCCATACGTATGCAAGGTTGAACGAAGCCGAGCTAATTAAAAAATAAAGAAAATTACTAATTTTCCCACCAACCTTGATATTTGAACAATGCACCATTTTCTGTACTTTTAACCCATTACCACACAATCCCTACTTTTGACGTCTCGGAGAACGAAGCCTTTAGAAAACATTGTGGGTTACCAGCATTTTCTCCTTTTCCCACAGTGTTTTATACCCTTCCCAGAACAAATTTTTATTTTTCAGCCACCTTTATTTTGTCGTCTGCAAATGCTTTCAATTTGGACTAGTCTAAAACTTTCTCGTGTGGTAAAGAGTTAAGTGAATAATAATTGTTTTGATTTGCTTCGAGTTATTAGAATATCAAGTTATTGACAAAGCTGAAATGGCTAATTAACTATTTTTTCTTAGGAAATGAACGTGTACTTTTCGAAGAAAGATCTGATATTGTAGAAATTTTGACACATCTAAGATTTATTTACGAAAATTATGGAAGTGGTTTTAACACATTTTAAATTTAGCCCTAATACTGCTGAAAGAAGTATCAAATTATGTTGAAATCGATAATAAATGCTGCAAAAAGGTTTGTTCCCAGTGGAAGGGTGAATGATAGTGCACGTATGTCCTCCATGTCAATGGGTGTATACAACAAAATGTATCCCAGTGATGACACCAGATTTATTACTGACACAAAGCAAAATGTTTTCCAGAAGGCAATGCAACAGAAGACCTTGATGCAGATCATCAAAACTCTCTGCTTACTAACAATATTCCCACTGGCCTTGCTAACACTGAAACTAACACTAAACCTATAGTTAGCAGTAATAACGATATAACAGAACCGGACAACAGTATTGTAGCTGAATTGAGAGACGAGGTACACAGACATTTAGATACAAACAACATTGAACCTTTGGTCAGGGAAAACAGCTTCAGCGAAAAGGAATTGTCTCGTGATCCACTTGACAAAGCTGATAAGAGTCTCAATGACCAATCAACGACTAAATTAGACATTTCGGTTAATTCAGTTGGGGAAAATCCTATTGCAATGAAGTTGACTAACAGACGAAAACCTTTGTCATACACGGGGCATGATACGGGACATGACACTGGTATATTATATATTGTGGGTGTTTGATGTTGTATACACGTTTTTTTGCTTTAGACCCCATTTCCTTGTTTTGTCATAGTGGCAAAGACTTTAGCGTCATTCATGATAGATCTTTGATCTTGTAGGATTTTATCAGGTATTACCAATTTTAACTACAAGTATAGGCGACACACAGGAAACTAAAAATGGAACATTGTATTCTTTTTTTTTTTCAAACGAGATAGATACATTTAAGAAAAGAAGCACTTTCCTGCGAAAAGCGAATGCTCATCCCTGCATTTTGTTTATTACAACTCCTGTCTTCTGCAGGACTGTCAAAAGTTGGGTATTTGTGGAAACTTTTTTCCCTTGTTTTCTTTGGATTTGTTTACCAATTTCGTTTGACCTTTGTAGATTAGTAACAGACTTTTAAGACTGAAATCATGTACATTGAACATTCAAGGGTTACAGGCGACTATAATTTTGGGGTAACAACTTTTACGTTGGCGCAACTTCAACGTAAGAATCAAAGATATTTAAAGTAAACCAAAACGTCTAACCAAGTCTGAAAAAAGCCCTCAATACCCACACTGAAATTTGCAGGTCACTTCTAAATCTTTGCAGAGTCTATACTGTTTAAACAGCACGATGCTGTTTTAGGAAGAATTTCCTTCAGTCTATAGATTTTTATATTTCATATATATATATACATATTATCATTTCAATACAAAGTTGCAGTATCAAAAGTTGCAAAGTCTGAATTCTTGACAAAGTGTACCACTGCAGCGCACTTACGTTTTGAAAACGATTAAACAGTTGTATATCAAATAGATGTGTTACAGTATATATACATGTATTTATAAGAATTCAAATCGCATTGTATCAAAGTTCGTTTACACTTTGCTTATAATTATGTTTAGTTGAATTTTGTTTTCATTTTTTGTAGAATATTTCGTGTGAACTATTGAGCAAGAACATGAATGAAATAGAGCCTTGTTATTTCTGAAGCTTGCAGTAAGATTGTTACATGTCCTTACTAGTAACCACGTTAGGGGGGGCACCATATCTCAAGAAACCATTTGTTAGTGTCCATATGCACTGGTTTTACCTTGTCCGATATTTCTTTTCATATTTTTGGATTGCTTGGACTTAAAATGCAATAACTGGCTCGGTTTGTTTTCCAGACAAAAATGTCAGTGTCATTACTTCAGCATTCGGTCGGATTTTCATCGGTTTTTTTTTTGTTGCCGTCTCGCAGTTGATAGATTAACGCATTTAACCTCCTGATTCTTTTTCTTTTTTATAAGCTTTTGTAATTAATTCAACTCTTTGTCCAATTAAACAGATATGCTACAGACGATTTTGAAACCTTTTGTTGTAGTTTATGGATGAAAGATACGGATTAAAGTTCCATATATTGATACAAGTAGGAAAAAGTCAATGGCAAAAGCAGAAATCGATAGTTTTGAGCACTGTCTCCTTGTGTCACATTTTTTTCAAACCGACGTTTTGAAGACCTTAAACGTTCTTTGTTTCTTAGCAATAGCCTGATTGTTTTGCCATTCCTTGGCTTTGCTATCTGAATGGCTGACTTTGTTTAGCACTTTTGTGATACAAATGATTTTCTTTTTTCGTGTGTCTTGATAAGCAAGTGCATTCAGTGCAATGAAATTATCTCCCTTGTGATGACGTTGATGTAGTCATGCACCAAATGCGCCAAAATGAATTAAAACGACTGGTATCGTCACCAAAAAAGGACAAAGAAGACTATCGTGCTTTCGTTGTTATTTTGGGCAGAATAATTTAGATAGACTTGATTTATGTATATTCAGATTCTGCCTTGGCTTATCAGGGATCTACACCGTGGGACAAGAAAAGTATTTTTTTCCTGGCATTCTGTGGCCAAAGTCCTGTTGTAGCTCACGTTCAACATGCATAATTATAAGCCATGCTTTGTGAAAATAGAGCCTGTGAAGCTTGGTAAAGGATTGAGGTAACACTAAGAAGTTGAATTATTAAAGAACGTTGTTGTAAATATATTCGTTAAATATTGTTTTCTAAAAAAAATCATGACACTTTGAATTCCTTTGGGGATTATTAAAACACTATTTACAATAACTCTAATGTTCAGTACTTCGGCCATTGCCTTTTTCAAGAGTTAGAAGCAGCGCTTCTAACTCTTGAAAAAGGCAATAGCCGAAATACATGTATTGAACATAAGACTTTTTTTTTCATAGTTTTAACAATTTTATTTTACAGTGGAACATCGATGTCGTTTGGACAATGGGGGTTGCGAACATATCTGTAGAGAAATGTTTGAAGGTCGATACTACTGCACATGTACAGAGGGCTATAAACTGAAAGAAGACGGTAGAAGTTGTGAAAGTAAGTATTGCTTGGTATAGCCGAATGGCAGTTTGGCGCATAATCTAAATATGTAAATCTTGATCGATCGATTTGGATGTTTTGTTGGTAGTGTAGTGATGCATACGAGGCTCCCGAAAGGGAAATTGCTTTTCCCTTGGTTTGCCAATGTGCACATATATTCAGGGCATATTATCCAACCAGATCACGAGACATTTCTTTGCATAATAATAATGTTTCGACTACTTTTATGTTGGAAAACAGCCAGTGAATTCGGAAAGATATTATGTGGAGCACTGGTTAAATTTCAGGGAATGTATGGTGTTGGGGCTTTAAGTTGTTAAGTGCGACTTAAGGAGCTTCTGCGAAAAGCGTATATCGAGATCAGATTGCACAGAATGTGCAGTGTTGATCTTGGCCATACACTGTCCCTAAAGGAGATAGTTTTTCCTTAAAAAGAAACAATGATAATAAGTTTCAAATGATATAATTCGTTTTTTTTCACCATATACTTGAAGTTTTATTTACCTTATTAGGGAGGATAGGGCTGAACAACAAGGGATAAACAAACCGTGGGTTTTTCTCAGAAATCTCTGGGTCTAATTACTTGGAGACAAATTAACCTATGAAATATTAATGAATAATAGTTTATTCGATAAAACAAATTAGCGAAAAATAGCGAAGTGTCGGAAACCACGTCGTTTTACCTGTCATTGGTTTCTGTTTACTCGTGTTTTCTTTTGTTTTGAAATTAAATCACTGGTTGATTTTAAACCTCAGTCCCATGTATAGACGTAACAGACATTTTTAGTCAGGAAATAAGATCCTTGTTGGTTTGTCTTTTTTTACCAAAATATTGGCAAAAACATCTATAGCAGTGTTAAAGGCCCTGTAAAGGCCAAATATCAGAGTAGGCGTCTTAATACATTTAAATTATAATCATACCATCAAAAAATATGTAAAATATTGTAGAGATGATAGTTTCTTATCGTTTGGTCAAGCCATATGTTAGTCGCTGGCAGAAAAAATAATAATCCTTGTCATGATAACAATTAGGGCTGTTAACTTACATTCTTATATCATCACCGCTCCGCAGATGGAGGAAGTGATTTTGGTTCCAAAATTGAAAATATTAAATATTCTGCACTACACCATATGTTGTGGGTATTCATTAGAATCGTCTCATCGAGACCATTCAAATGAGTTCCCACAACATACGGTTTCGAAATAATAGAATTAATGACTTTACAATACAATCACTCCCAGTTATCTGGAACTCTGCTCATATTAAGGACAGTGGTCAACCAGTATGTATAGTTACAAGGGTCACTTACAAAGGCTTGCTTTTTTTGTACATTTACAGTTACTGATCCTTGTCGAGACAACAACGGTGGCTGTGAACACAGATGCGAGAATGACAATGGTCGGGCTGTGTGTAAATGTTACAAGGGTTATAAACTTAGTCGTGATGGGAGATCTTGCGAAGGTAACAATACTGTTTCTCACCATCTTCTTTGAACGAACCCAACGTTGAATTTTTGTGGTATTTATCGAAGACAATATCGCTATGAGCTAAACACTGAATTTTGAAGACCATGTACCGTGTTTAGGGCAAAGCCGAAGGAAGTAAACCCAAATAAACTCGATTTTTCTCAGGCAAGTGAGCTTTTCGGTAGAACTCGGGTATGTAGTTGGAAATGGCATGTTAAGATACACTGGATGAGGCCATTGATCGTGGAAATACTACTTTTTGATTGAAATCAGCTTGTCTTGCTGGTAGCCTTCTATTAGCGCAATGATACAAAATTTGTCTACCGATCGCTTGGTCCGTGGCTTTTTCGTTACAAAACAGGTTCGTCCCATGGCTTGTTCATTCCATGATTGCATGCTACTCCATTTGATTGGGCATGGACATTTATAGATCGAAATAAATGGTTGTAATAAATTGCCTAGTAAAGGCCAAAAATATTTCAAAATCTTAGTTTTTAGGTGCAAAACTAGTCTGATTCAATATATTTACATGGTTTCTCTCCCTACCCATCATACATCCTACTGTCAACAGTCGATACACCTTAGTTTTCCTTATGATTACAAGAAGATCACCTATACAACTTTGTAGTCTAGGCAATGTTGGTTTAGTTAAAACTGAACTGTGGCCGACAAAAGCTTTCAGGATCAATAGGCCTAAAATTTTGTCGTGTGGTAAAAAGTTAATACCTGAAAGGGTCGGCCAATGAAAGGACAGTTTTCTGCCAAAATAACAGCGGATAAATATGATATAAAAGCAGATTGGTCAGCGAAGTAAAATCTACTTTACAGTAGCCATGCTTTATAGAAAGGGGTAGTATTGCATCTACAAATTGTATTCTGACTCGTGGCCTGGTAATTGCTCTTTCGATACCCGACGAAAGTATTGTGTTCAACCAAAGCTTTCTTTCTCTGGGTCCTTAAAGCTCGGGATTTATTCTTCTGTCATTTTACAGACGTGGACGAGTGCCTTAACAACAAAGAGTGCTCACAAGGGTGTAAGAATACATTAGGATCGTATACGTGCACATGTACCGCTGGCTACCAGCTTGGCGTGGATAGGCGATCGTGTTATCGTAAGTATCTAGTTATTTTCGAGTACCAGCTTTCATAGCTACGAATAAAATGTCCACAGTTTCCTTGCCAGACAACATTAGTTGTTCAGCCAGCCATTTGACAATACAACAGGAAAAACCTGGTCAGAATCTATCGTATTAACCCATTACCACACGACAAAATTTTAGACTGGTTCAAATTGAAAACATTTGCAGACGACAAAATAAAGGTGACTGAAAAATTGAAATTTCTTCTGGGAAGGGTAGAAAACACTGTGGGAAAAAGAGAAAATGCTGGTTACCAGCATTTTCTCCTTTTCCTACAGTGTTTTCAAAAGGCTTCTTTCTCAGGGTCGTCAAAAGTAGGGCTTGTGTGGTAATGGGTTAAAAAGCAAAAGGTTTGGATCCGTGTCAGTCTGCGCGGATAGGGCAGGCTGATATGGGTCGATACTTTTTACAGATGCAGAACATATCACATTTGTATTTTCAATGATGCTTTTGTAAAAGAAAGCAGTTCTCGGCTGTACTTTATTTCAGGGTATTGTGAGTTACAGAGAAAAGGATAGTTTAACGTTGTGTCTAACCACATAGAATTCATAAGCAATATCAAAAAGTTGAAAAAACGAAACGATACCGCATAAAACTTGAAGTCTAATCTTGAAATATATCAACCCTTAAACAATCAATCCCGTGTTATAATGACCCAGAACAAAAATTATAAAAAAAAAGATATAAGAAAAAGAGAAAACGCGGAGAAACAACATTTCTCCTTGTATACGCCTGAAAGGTCGTATTATGCTATGACATCAGTCGTCCGTCTGTCCTTCTTTCTGTCTGTCCATCCGTCCGTCCATCCGTTAGCGAGCAACTCCTCCAACAGTTTTCGTTGAAATAACTTCAAACTTACCACAATGAATTTCTATGACATGTAGTTGTGCACGAAACTTTAAAAATTTGGATATCTGTAGGCGTTCCAGATTTCGCGCAAATCGCAAATCCAAAAATTTTGAGCAGCGTTTCAGTGGATGCTGTCAATATGTACAGATCTTAAATTGTGTCGTCAAGTAAAAAGGCAATTCATTCCACAAAGGGAAATGTCTTTTGAATAGTAGAATTCCTATTTTCACCGTAAGAAGACTTTGATTCCTTATTTGGCCTGTCAAGGGATTAATTACGCACACTTTCAAAGGCCCATTGCTCCATATTTTATTGAAATCTGTTGAAATTTACATGCGATTAATCCTTTCCCACGCAGTTTTGAATTATACCGACTTTGGGACTGAAGGCTTTTAAAAACATTGTAGAAAAGTTAGAAAATCAAGACAAGATTATCCTTTTCCAACAATGTTTTGTTCCCTTTCACAGACAAATTTCACAATTTTAGCCATGTCATCTGCAAGTGCTCTCAATACAAACGGATAAAAAATTCTGTCTTCTGATAAATAGTTATCCCTTTACCATCACAATGCATAGTTTTAACGACCCCCTAAAAAGAATAGACTAAAACATAGTTGGAAAAGATGAAAAGGCTAGTTATTACATATTTTCCCACAATGTTTGTTAGCGTTTCAGGGATAAATCTCATTATTTTAAACTCGTCTAACTTTTCGTCTCCTATTCTTGCAAAACAGACGGATATAGAATTTTGTTATCACGAAGGGTTTAATTAAGTTAAGGTGATCCTGATTTTTACTGAATTTTAAATTACTGACGTCTCTTTCTTGATACTTGCATGAAGGCATTTTTTTGTCATTAAAAACGTCTTTTAAAAATCTGGCTTTAGAATGAAACTATTGAACTCTTCTCATTAAAAACGTCTTTTTATAAATCTGGCTTCGGAATGGAACTTATTTTTCCATTAAAAAGTCTTTTACATTTTTTGTAGAAAAGTAATATGAAACAATATATCAGGTAATGAAAAATACTGAAAAAAATATTTAGATAGTTTTATTTCTGATTGGAACTGCATGAATATTTGAGGTGTGCTCTTGTGAAATCGGTTTAGAGTCATCTGCGTTTTGTCATACCAAGCATGTCATCACATAATTTTAGGTCCGTGAAGTTAGCTCAACGCTCAGTAATCGACATTCAGCTCAACAACAGCCAGCTCGACATTCCAGCTAAACGGCCAGCTCAACAGTAAAAATACATATACATATCAAAATCAAAGTCCATTGAGCCAGCGCGACATTCCAGCTCAACAGCAAGAATGTAAGATCCATGTCCGTTGAGCCAGCTCGACATTCCAGCTCAACCGCCAGCTCAACAGTAAAAATACTCATACATAATTATGTTTCAGTCAATATCTGTTGAGACAGCTCGACATTCCAGCTCGATATTCCAGCTCAACAGTAAAAATACTTATACTCTTATACATATACTTCGATCAATGTCCGTTGAGCCAGCTCGACATTCCAGCTCAATCACCAGCTCAACAGCAAAAATACATATATATGTCAAACTCAACAGCTCAACAGCAAGAATGTAAAATCCATGTCCGTTGAACCAGCTCGACATTCCAGTTCAACGGCAGGCTCAACAGTTAAAATACTTATACATATGTTTCAATCAGTGTCCGTTGAGCCAGCTCGACATTCCAGCTCAACCACCAGCTCAACAGCAAAAATACATATATATGTCAAAATCAAAGTCCGTTGAGCCAGCTCGACATTCCAGCTCAACCGCCAGCTCAAGAGCAAAAATACAAATATATGTCAAAATCAAAGTCCATTGAGCCAGCTCGACATTCCAGCTCAACGGCAAGCTCAAAATCAAAAGTACATATATATGTCAAAATCCAAGTCCGTTGAGCCAGCTCGACATTCCAGCTCAACGGCTAGCTCAAGAGCAAAAATACATATATATGTCAAAATCAAAGTCCATTGAGCCAGCTCGACATTCCAGCTCAACGGCCAGCTCTAGAGCAAAAGTATAAATATATGTCAAAATCAAAGTCCATTGAGCCAGCCCGACATTCCAGCTCAACAGTAAAAATACTTATACATACTGTATGTTTCGATCAATGTCCGTTGAGCCAGCTAGACATTCCAGCTCAAGGGCCAGCTCAAGAGCCAGCTCAAGAGCAAAAGTACATATATATGTCAAAATCCAAGTCCTTTGAGCCAGCTCGACATTCCAGCTCAACCGCCAGCTCAACAGTAATCAAAGTACTGATAGTACTGAAGGCCAGGAAACTGAGGATACGAAACAATACAAGAGGTCAATTTTAATTAATACAAACAGGTAGACGGACAGGGATACAAGCGGATTCCACTAAGCCCCTGGAATTCTTGGTTTTAACAGGAAATTTTGAACTGATACAAGAAAGCACCAGCCAGAAACTAATTAAGCCAGAGCTAGGCATGTGCTCACAGTTATGGGGTGCTTGATAATGGCGAAGAATACTTAGTAATTTGTCGTGCTTGTAAACAATCTCAAGTCAAAATTGAACTATTCAATCGGTGCAATACCAACTTTAGTTATATAAATTTTCTGAAAACATGTGAAGTCCTGAATGACGTTATTTTTCACATTTATGAGTCGTCTATTATCAGTAGCATATTTTTTACCAAGATTTATCCTAATCAAATGACAAGTTTCTTTATTGTCAATTACGTCGCACAGTAGATTGTATACATGTATCAAAAATGTTTTATCACTATTTTAATTGCCAAATCAACTACCTCTATTTAATTTCCATTGATGACCCACATGAAATTAGTAATCACTTCATGAGATACTATAGGACCAACATATAATTATAATTAAAAACTGAGATTTATAAGCAACTTTTACAGATGATAAATTAAGGTGCTTCATTAGAAGCAAAATTTAACATGGTGTTAGCCGAAAGAGCCATGAAAAACATGGTGGTTTAGTCTTAAAATCAGGATGCTCTGTAGACAACACGCTTTTTAAATCAGCCTGGCTGATGTAACGTAATTTTGAGAGAGAGAGAGAGAAAATAGGCTGTTTGAAAGATATTTGTAGCTTGCACTTGTCTGCAATCCCCAGATTTTCAGAATTATCAACATTGAAAATATCTTGCAGACAACTGAAGTGTTGCTAAAATGATGGTTTTATCAGTGGAATATAGTTCATTTGGTAGCGAAGTACACTTTAAGAGTCCACAAGCTCGGTCAATTTCCTATTGAGGATTGATGATAGGTATTGTGATACGGTACAGTCCTCTCTCATCACATACTAAACATACAGGTCTCTGACATCTAAGTCCTTTGAATCTCTGTAAATAAGTTGTTTTTTTTTTTTTTTTCAAAAATCTGCCTTAACCAAAAGACATTTTTTTCCTGGAAAAAAAGTTGAAAGTAGTTGCAGAAGGCAAATCAAATGTTAATAAAAAAGTAACATTCGTCTTTCAAATGCTAGAAAATATTGTGGGAAAAGGAGAAAATGCTTTTGTGGAAAAGGGTTTCAATATACAGTAACCAGAGATGTGATTCAATAAAACACACTTTATGGGATCGAACTAGTGACTTCACGATCGACGGCTTGACATGAATCTCGTATTGGGTGATGGAAAATGTACAAGTAGGAAAGGGCAGGAAAATATACGAGAGAGAGAGAGAGAGAGAGAGAGAGAGAGAATGAAAAAAAAAAATCTTCATACAATAAATCAAAATAATGGGCATATATAAATATAAAAAAATACATTAAATGATAAGCGAACCACCACAGAAAAAAAATATAAGCATTTATTTGGTTTCAAATCAAAGTCAATCAAATACATATTTTAAGAATCATACAGGTGTAATCTATTTGTGACAGGTGTAAAAGGTGTGCAATACATCCTATCAGTGTGAAGTAGGCAGTTATAAACAATGGTAAAACTACCAAATAACTCTTGGATAAAGGTAACTAATACACATAATGTACGTACTAAAGACAACGAAGTTTCAAAAATATTTTTTATAGATAACTTGAATAACGATATGGATGAAATTTGATGTTGGGGTCGATTTCTCTAAAATTTTATTTGGGGACGATTTCACCAGATTTCTCCGGAGAATTCGTCTCCAAGCAGTTTGAGGACGATTTTTCCAGGGGCCGATTTCTCCAGCAGTCGGAAATTGCTATCACAACAGCGGATGGTATGCAGAGAAGTGGACACACTAGCGGGAAATAGTTAATTTTTGTCGGTGTAGAAAGCACCACAGTCAAAGTACCCTAGATTTAGTCGATATACATAAGAAAAAGTGATAAACGTAACACGGGCCAATATTCTATATGTACATATAGTTTGCTTATTTACAATCGCATTTCAGCGGAGACGCGTTTTGTGACACATATGTTCAAATGTCAACACAACGTTATAGATATTAACCGTATAGCGCGTAGGAATACACAACTGCCGGATAAAGCTAAGTTTATTAGGTTACCCCTATATTAGGTCAATGTTAATGACGAAAACGGGATAAAAAACACACACTCGTCAGTTATTTAAGGGTCGTAATACCTTTGCAATTCCATGGCATTTTGCAGATGAAAGCTTTGAGGGAAACTAGTTGTTTTGGCGGACTCAGCGATATCGAGTGGACACACCGTTCAACATTTTGTCTGAAAGTACTCCGGAAAAGGCAGCTTACGATCCCCATAGGCAAGGGAATCCCTTGAGAGGGATTCCCTGGCCTAAAAATACTTATACATTTGCTTCGATCAATGTCCATTGAGCCAGCACTTCATTCCAGCTCAACGGCCAGCTCAACAACAAAAATACATAATGCATATAATTCGATCAATGTCTGGAATGGCTGGCTCAACGGACTTTGACATTGACGTATACATGTACGTGCTCGTATATGTATTTTTGCTGTTGAGCTGGCCATTGAGCTGGAATGTCGAGCTGGCTCAACGGACTTTGATTTTGACATACATGTATGTATGTTGTAGGCCAGATTGGAATCTAGGCAGATCCAGGATCTGCCTAAACCAAATCAGAATTATAATTTTGTCTAGAGGAAAATGGGTTGTTTTCTAAACATATTTAATCATATTAGTCCACACATGTTTACAACTGAGAGGTAATTTATTTTGTATTTTTCGCATAATTGCTCCGTTTTCAACATTTTTTCCACTAAAGTGCGAAACATTCAAAATTTATTCTTACTCTGATTTCTGATCAAAACTTCTTTTATTGCGTAATTTAAGTCAAATAAGATGCTTTATATGTAGTCACAGTATATTCACCGACAAAATATTCCAGTTTGGTTTGGGCAGATTGTTGAGCTGCGTAGCCAAAACAGAATCCTAGTTTGGTCAAGACAGATTTCCAGTTTGGTCTAGGCAGATTCCGGATCTGCCTGGACTCCAGTTTAGACTACGACATATACATGTGCGTATGTATGTATTTTTGCTGTTGAGCTGGTTGTTGAACTGGAATGTCGCGCTGACTCAATGGACATTGATCGAAATATATGTATAAATATTTTTACTGTGATTGAAATATATGTATAAGCATTTTTACTGTTGAGCAGGGGGTTAAGCTTGAATGTCGGACTGGACTTCAATTCTGACATATATATGTATTTCTATTGTTTAGCTGGTCTTGGAGCTGGAATGTCCAGCAGGCCCAACGGACATTGATCGAAATATATGTAGATCGAAGTATTTTTACTGTTGAGCTGGCGGTTGAGCTGGAATGTCGAGCTGGCTCAACGAACTTTGATTTTGACATATATATGTAATTTTGCTGTTTACCTGGCTGTCGAGCTGGAATGTCGAGCTGGCTCAACGGATTTTGATTTTGACAAATATATGTATTTTTGCTGTTTAGCTGGCTGTCGAGCTGGAATGTCGAGCTGGCTCAACGGACATTGATCGAAACATATTAAAGTGTTTTTACTGTTGAGCTGGCCGGTGAGCTGGAATGTCGAGCTGACTCAACGGACTTTGATTTTGACGTATATATGTACTTTTGCTGTTGAGCTGGTGGTTGAGCTGGAATGTCGAGCTGACTCAACAAGGCTGGTGTTGAGCTGAATGTTATTTCTAAGCGATCATGATGTAGAATGGCCCTTGGACGTACAGTAAATTTACCAGTTGCAAAAAGTATTGTTCCATGTCAGCCTGTGCAGTCCGCGCAGGCTGATATGGGTCGATACTTTTTTACAAACGCACTAAACCCTTGTTCCACAAATTTTGGCTCGTTTTATTTCTTTACCTCTCGGAACTTACAAAAATCACTGTATGATCCCTGATAAACAAACCAGTCATACGTTGTAGCAGACATGACGCAAACCAAGAAAGACCGAGAAATCTCGGAAAAATTTATGATTTCTTGACGACTCCGGTGTTTTCCTATCACATAAATTCACCATTCCCATACACAATGCTCTAAAATACTTTCCCGCCAAAAAAGGCGATACTGATAATTAGGGGAGTACCATTGGGGACCTATTGCGCGAAGCTGCTCAAGTAAACATTATTGAATCTCTTTCATACAGACGCTTTATAACTCTTTACTAAACGACAAAATTCTACAGCAGACGATTAAATGGAAGCCTATGCAGACAAACTAT
This sequence comes from Tridacna crocea, assembly GCA_943736015.1. NCBI lineage: Eukaryota > Metazoa > Mollusca > Bivalvia > Cardiida > Cardiidae > Tridacna > Tridacna crocea. The sequence goes on from OX031072.1 coordinate 14,098,698, forward strand.
CAAAATTGGCTGGATTGAGTGGATTTTTTTTCTATGAAGGGTAGAAAACATTGAGGGAAAAGGAGAAAATGCTGGTAACCAGCATTTTCTCCTTTTCCCCCAATGTTTTCAACAAGCCTTTCTAAACCGTGGCTCGTAAAAACGACAAAATTTTAGACTTGTCCAAGTTGAAGGCGTATTCACATGACAAATATAAAATGGCTCTTGAATGTGATTCAAAGTTTCCTTATAACAGTAGAAAATAATGCAGGAAAATGATATATTGGTGGTTTTCAGTATTTTCTCCTTTTCCTACATTGTTTTCTAGGAGACTTCCATAATAAAGAGTCGTAAAAACGTGGAACCGTTTAATAGAAAGGGTGTAAGCGACGTTTCCCGCGCCGATGCCAGGGAAAATTGATTGAAATATAACAATATAATTCACTTACGGCCGATAGAGAAATCAGGAATAATCAGAGAAAATATGATACGTGTCAGAAATGCTCAAAGATGATTGAGAAGAAAATGAGCGATTATGAAAACCCATGCACCTTTCTACAGACCTTTATGTTTGTTGTGTGTGTGTTTTTTTTCTTTTTCGGTGTTGTCAGAGGAAAATGAAAAGGGGGACTATTTTCTTCCGGGGAATAAACCAGGCGATAATGGAAATTTCCTGTCTTGGCCATATACATTCGTGTTTCGTCGGTTTTTAAAAAAATGATTTCGCGATAAGTTTTGGCGACTGCAAAGTCAGCGCCTTTCGGTTAGAAGAAACATGAAAATATGAAAGATCTGAAAATGTTCTATGTAATAATAAAATGTCGTCAAAACTGAAGACTGTGAGACATGTGTATATGTAAGTTTGGCGTTGTTTTTTTCGACGTAGCTTAATGGGCTGGCTTTTGACCTACTTTAGTATTGGTAACAAATGAAGAAATAGGAACTTGTGATTGGTTAAAATGTGGATGTATTCATTTCAAGTGTTCCTGCGGTAAAAAAAGAAATGTAGTCATGCATATTCCAAAGGCCTCTACCTATTCGGTGACATATTCAGGCCGTTTTATCTTTTTTTAACGATATTTCTAGTATTATTTTTTTTTATCAGTAGCGATCAAAACCGCATTTTTCAGCAGAAAGGCACTATTTTTGTTTGTTATCGGTTTTCGTTAGAAGACTTCTTTATTCTTGCGTCAGACCATTTTCGGCATGGTTGTCGACAAAAGAGAATTGAGTATAATCTATTATACTGCAAAGAAATTTCTCGTGATCTGATTGGATAATATACCCCGAATATATATATATCATGTACACTGGCAAAACCAACGCAAAAGCAGTTTCCTCTTTCGGGAGCCCCGTATACATAACTATACTGTCAACGCAACATCTTAAATGGCGGCGTCCATCAAAATTAACATCAAAATTATGCGCCAAGCTGCACGTTTTAGCATGTCTCTTACCTAGGTGTCAGTGTCGCCATCTCCCAGTGACGTCAGTTTTCATTGAAATTGGGCTCTCGGACGAAAGATTCTACTTCGTCAGGGTACTTTACCTTTTAAACAACAACAACAACAAAATAAAATTCCATTAACAAACGTTGGAATGGTAAAACTTACAGTATAATAAATTTGTTGCACGGTCAGGTGGCGGGGTACTTGAATCTTGTTCACGGCTGTGGCTGTGGTGATTGACCACAGCCGTGAACAAGTTTCCAAGTCCCCTGTCACCTGACCGTACAACTAATAACGTACAAGTCGATTTGGCATGCAACACGCGGAAAGGGGCATTCTGACGTTTGCGTAAAGTGTCGTCTTGGATCAGCCTGTTTACTTAGATTTTGTCTAGCACAAAACTTGAAAACTACAAGAGATAACCTGAAACTTCACAGGTTGTTAGATAACATTGAGGAGAAGGGCAGTGTACAACAGCCATAACTTTTGCCCCTATAGTTTAGGAGTTATTTCCCTTTATTTTTTTCTTACATAAAATTTTGTCAGAAGTATGACTTAAAAACTATTAGAGGTGTAAACATGATACTTTACCGGTGCATAGATCACATCGAGAATGATTGCAAAGCACAAGAACAAAAATAACTCCATGGTCTTAATAGTGGTCCCTAACTGTCTACTATCTTATTCTTTTACGGTACATTCTTCAGTTTTACCTATTTCACTGACAGTCCCCTTCGTGCGTACATGCACTAATCTGCGAAGCTCTTATTTTTATATTCTTCTGTAGAAAGTATTGATTATCTTTACACTTTGGTAACTAATCAGATAATTGATTATTTTGTGATATGTAAGGTCGAAGTTAATTCATATATCGACAAGTTTCCATATTTGCCATTGTTATACATTTACCTGTATTTAACGATGATTTGTAAATTTTGATTTGAAGAAATAGAGATAATATTCTTTTCAGATGTATAAAAACATCCTATTTTTTGTACTAGTTAGTTCTTACAATGGTCCTACAGTGTCCGGGAATGTCCTAGTGCAAGGCATTTCAGAGCACAACTGTAACCAAATAATGGCAAAACTAAGACAACAAATGAATAATTTAGCTGTCCCAGTTATGTCACTGAAAGAAGTGCAGAAGCTGAGGGCAAATTTAAGGGAAGAAAAAATGATCAGAATTATACATTTGAGAAAATAGCATTAATCTGCATTGCAATTTATATAGTCAAAGACAGGTTTTATGAGTTTAAAAGTATTTGGTGCAAATCTAACCTGCCAAATAAGGGAAAATTGAATGATAAAACAGTCGAGTTGGAAAGTTCAGCGAATTTTACTGCCGTAATTTTCTGACTATTTTGCGACATTCTAACAGCAGGGTGCATTTTGATAATTCTCGGGCTCCGGGAATCGATTCCCCAATTGCCGTTCCGTTAACGTTATACATTCTTCAAACGGGGACCGTGCTGGGAAATCAATGTAATTTTCTAGGGGGATTATTTTTGTTTCTCTTGGTGCAATAAATAAATGATGCATGTTCCGTGAAAACGGGGGCTTAATGCATCTGTAAAAAGTATCGACCGATGTCAGCCTGCGCAGTCCGCGCAGGCTGACATGGGTCGAAACATTTTGCTTTTTGTAATTTTTTCTGCATGTCAAACGACCATTCTACTTACAATCAAGTGGATTGTTGTACTATGTTAGTTTAATTTGGGCTATGATTAAGTGATGATTTGCTCGATATAATGCAATCATGCATCAAGGGAATGCATTTGGTCCCCTTTGACCATAAGATGGCCTACATAAAAGCAGGAATGCAATGAAAAAATCGGTTAACCTTTTACCATACAATCCCTACTTTTGACGCCCCTGAGAAAGATGCCTTTAGAAAACATTGTGGGCAAAGGAGAAAATGCTGGTAACCAGCATTTTCTCCTTTACTAACAATGTTTTCTATCCTTCACAAAACAAATTTCAAATCCTCAGTCACCTTTATTTTGTCGTCTGCAAATGCTTTGAATTTGGATAAACCTAAAATTTTGTCGTTCGGTGTTGAGTTAAATACAGTGCATATAATTATGTACTCGTTAATCCTTAACCGAATGGTAATAGTTAGAGATACATGTATTCTTATTTTTTTCTCCCACTGACGAAAGTTTCCCCCTTAATTTATATAGTTTGCGGAAGGGCAGGAAGAGCCCAGGAAAAATTTATTTTTCAACCAGCTAGGAATTCCATTTTTCTACAGAGTCAGAGTCATGCTCTAGCAAAAGGGGGGCTATATGTATCACTTACTGAACAGGATAAGGGTTAAAGACGATGTTCTCTGTTTGGGTCAAATTTGGTGTGTCGTCAGCAGATATAGTGCTTTCAAGGAGGATGAATCTAAATATATCAGCAAAAAGGGACCTTCTCGGAACTGCGAAAAATGTCAACCCTGGTCAGACTGCGCAATTCGCACAGTCTGACCAGGATTGACATTTTTCGCTTATGATGATATTTTTTGTATGAAAAGTGGTCATTTTCCCTTGTTATGCAATCATTTTTGAAGTATCAACTTACATTGACCTGCACTATATTTGGTCTGTTTTCATCTTATTAATGAACGGAATTCCTAGATTGTCCCTATTCGCGTGACGGGTCACAAATGTTTTTATGAAGAAACTAACTTTAGGACTTATTTCATGTGTTTTCTCTTTATCCAACGTAATAGCAGCGTGTGTATACGGTAGGTCACGAACTATTGTCACGTGCATTAAACGTTGTTCTGTTCTCAAAATTTATAGTTTTTCCCTAATTTTCTTTTACTGTTACTTTTTCATTTTTCTGAAATCTAAATATTTAGTACCAATTTCTGATTTATTTCACTATAGTGATGTCTTAGTTTGTTTATACATGTAATAGTTTGTGATACGATAGCTTGAAAAGCCGTTGACAACAACAATAGATATGGCTTGGAAAAAAGAATAATATACGATATAAATATGGACCTTAAAACGAAGGAACTAGGTAAGATAGAAAGAACAGTTTAAACATCTCAGGCGCAATTAGTCTGCCTCAGAGCTTTGCTATAGTAAATTTGTTGGCTAAAAAGAGCGATAAATTTTTATAAGTAACTATGTACAGGTTCGTCGATTTACTTCGAAAACCTCGTAACTACAGCTGTAGTTACGAGGTTTTTGAAGTAAACTGACGTTCTACTTTGACAGATGAGATACACACGGACGTACTGGCACTTTCCTCTGTGGTAACCGGTTTTGACTGTCGGAAGAAACTTGTTTTTTTTATTATTGGAAAAAAGAAAAAAAAAATCATAATTGATAAGGTCAAACAACAGACAAAAGGTTTGACATCAAAGCGTCGTCATAGAAACATCAATTTCAAATTACTTTGTAATTTTTCAAGAGACAAACTACTGAAAGAAATCACCCAAAGATTTATTCCGTTTGGATGATAGCCCATTAAGGTGTTTTCCATGTTGTACGTCGTAGCCATTGTGATAAAGTTGTCCAGACTGCAGGTTCTTTGGATTAGAAGAGAACATCAAAAATCGCTTATTTGATATGATGAATGGCGATTTAAAGAAAACGGCAGACAAATAAATTTAGATCCTTTTTGTTAAACGTAATGATCCCAAAGACAACTTTACTCGCCTGTGTGGATATGTGTACAAAAACAGAATGGTTAATGAGTATGCCTAACTGCACCATGGAACGTGCAGGCTGTTCGTCGATTTACAAGATGATTTGTTTATGGTTTAGGATATCATGGATACATGGCGTCGGTAGTCCAAGATTTAAGTCTTTTTATACACACCAAAACGAAGTGGAGGGGGGTATACTGGAATCGCTATGGCTGTCTGTCCGCCCTTCTGTCCGTCTATATGTAGACACAAATTTGTCCAGAGAAATTCTCGGACAGTTCTTCAGGTACTGAACTCAAATTTACATACAGTGTATATACATGTACATATATAGGAAGTTGCGCATATGCAATTTTCATGACCGTGCTAGGATGTGCTGCAGGATTATCTTTACTTGAACTTTTTTTCCTTATCGACCCAGAACAAATAGGGCACATGGGACTAAGGCATTGCGTATTTCTGTGACAAAGAGTTATTTTTTGACCTGGAGCTGGTGAGGGAGGGTACTCATCACCTTCAGTGATAGCTCTTGTTGATTTTTCTTTCCGTAATGTAAATTTAATTTGTTTAGCCTTCAAAAGTTAATGTCTTATTCATGCAGACAAGAAATTCTTCAATTCATTTGGAAAAAATGTAAACCCTGCCTTGCAAAAGATGGTTTAACCCATTTCCACACAATCCCTACTTTTAACGATAATAAAATCTTCAACACGAAGTTGATACGGCTTTTTGTTATAAAATCTTCAACACGAAGTTGAAACGCAATTTTCAACACAAAGTTTAAAATTTTATTACATAAAGCCATCCTCGGATACTCCGGGGTCTCCCTATTTGCTACGCTACATCGACGTCGATGTAGCTTAGCAAATAGGGAGACTCCGGGGTATCCGAGGATGACATAAAGCCGTTTTAATACGAACGTGGTTCTAACTTTTGTTACGACACACACTGTGAACCTTAACCAGGCATTGAGATTTACATAATGTCCGACCCGGTTCTACTATACAGGTTGTTATCATGTTTTTAGATGACATGCGTTGACAGGTTAAACAGAGAGAAAAATTATTGTTAGCCCGTTATTGAACCATAATGAAGAGTTCTTTTCCGTAAGGGTTTAAAAGGCAAAACATCAGTATTTAGCTTGCTAAGATGTTCTTGCTTTAAATTTTGTAATAATACTTTTCTTTTAGTCTAGAATTCAATACGATCTGTTTGATTCCATTTAATTGTACCCATGTGAAATATTCGATTTTCATTTCTATTCATATATTTTGTTTACCGTTATTCTTTATCTTTTCTTAATGCTCTCAGAGGTTGTGACATTAAATCCTAAAGGTGAGTCTGTAAATTGGTGTTCCATCCCATTTAAATCAGGCACAGCGATATTCTCAATTCTTTCGTAGGCTCCCGGAAGTCCAGTTTCTCGAATGTATACTCCACATATAGTCCTTTCGTAAACTCCCGCTCTTTAAAACTTCCATCAGATAAAGCTTTCTATTCACCTTTTTGTATATGCATTGGACTTCTTTCCTTTATGTGTAATACTTTCGTGATGGTACTTTTCAACAAACCGATGTTGCTGCTCTTTATCAATTGTCTGTTAAAACATGTGAATGTGTTATATAAAGATTCAATGAGCGTCACAGCAAAATAATGTTAACACATTTTTTTTCTATTGACAGGTATTGGTGTCCTTCCCGTCAATACATGTACCAACAACAATGGCGGATGCATGCATAAATGTAAACACACCAATGGTAGGCCGAAGTGTTCTTGCAGAAATGGATACTTGCTTCAGGTACATTTACATTATTACATCGGTTCTTTGACTGATTACATCCTGTAACAGGAGATCACTCTTCCTCATTACATCCTGTAACAGGAGATCACTCTTCCTCATTTCATCTTGTTACGGGGAGATCACTCTTCCTCATTACATCTTGTTACGGGGAGATACTCTTTCTCATTTCATCTTGTTACGGGGAGATCACTCTTCCTCAAACGAAACGGGAGATCACTCATCCTCCTTTCATCATATTACCAGAGATCATTCTTCCTCATTTCATCTTGTTACGGGAGATCACTACTCATTTCACCTTGTTACTGGAGATCACACTTCCTCATTACATCTTGTTATGAAAGATCACTCTTCCTCATTATATTTTGTTACGGAAGATCACTCTTCCTTCTTTCAGCTTGTTACTTGAAATCACCCTTCCTCATAACATCTTGTTACGAGAGATCACACTTCCTCATTACATCTTGTTACAGAAGACCATTCTTCCTCATTTCATCTTCTTACTGGAGATCAATCTTCCTCATTACATCTAGTTACGGGAGATTACTCTTCCTGATTTCACCTTGTTCCAGGAGATCACTCTTCCTCGTTGCATACAGGAGATCACTCTTCCTCATTACATCTCGTTACGGGAGATCATTCTTCCTCATTACATCTCGTTATGGGAGATCACTCTTTCTCATTATACCTTGTTATGGAAGATCACACTTCCCCATTTCATCTTATTACAGGAGATCACTCTTTCTCATTTCATGTCGTTATGGGAGATGACTCTTCTTCATATTATCTTGTTACGGGAGATCACCGTTTCTCATTTGTTACTAGATATCACTCTTCTTTATTTCATCTTATAACAGAAGATCACTCTTCCTCGTTACCTACAGGAGATCAGTCTTTCTCGTTTCATCTTGTTATTGGAGATCACTCTTTGCACTGCATATTTACTTAAGCTACTGATTGCGACTTGCTGACTTTTTGCCACATTGTAGATTAAGATTAGATTACACAGAATGTGCAGTCTCATCTTTGATCTACACTTTTTCTTTTTTCTAGGGGTCCCCCATGGGGTCCCGTTTTTTTTTTTACTGTATAGAATTGGACCTCGGCCTTTCTCTATGGCATGTCGTAGAAGGCGACTAGAATTAGAGACAAACGGCTGCTTTCCTTGAAATTTGTAGGATTGCAGTAGGCTGGGTAGTTCTTATTCTAAATCCTACATTTTTTTCTTGATGTAAATAGGGTTTGGAATAGGAATCAATTGGTCTATGGGACCCCTTTTGGTTTAATCGGGGTATAAGAATAAACCACTGCAGTCCCGTGATCGTCACATCTGCCATTTCATCTGGTGGAACGAAAGTGACAGCATGCATGTCGTAAAAGGCGACAAAAGGGGCATCATTTTATGTTTCGTCCATTCCTCATTTATCATGTTTGTCTTATGTTGTTGCTCATGTATGTGATTTTCACCTCGCATTATTGTTGTTTACTAAGTAAGTGCACCCAATATGACATAAGTTGTCGACGGGCCTTAAAACGCTGTTCATTCATTCATTCATTTTCTAGGGGCTTGAAAAGTTTCAGTCAATTTATTCAGCAGGAGAAGGGTTAATACTCGTTTTCCACATGTATGGCTCAATTTCATTTACCGTTATTTTTTCTTGAAAGGAAGCCCGGAATAATACAGTGATTATCAACAAAGAAAAGTCATAATGAACAAATATGACAAATTAAGGCGCTGTTTTTTTTTTTGTTGTTATTGTTTGTTTTTTGGAACAGATGACTTAAACATTGATATACTGGTTCTTAGACATACATAAAATGGACTGATAGCGAAAAGTTTTGGCCCAGATTACCCTGCTCGGACTGTGCAGGCTGACCTGAATCAATACTTTTAGCAGATACATTAAGGTCCCTTTTCATAGTGTACTGCTTATTATTCATTTAGGCTGACAACAAGACATGTATAGATCGTGACGAATGCGAAGCTGGTGAGTCCTGTTGTGATCAGATTTGTAATAACAACCCAGGAGGTTACACCTGTGCCTGTCAACTTGGCTTCAATCTCGACAAGAATGGCTGCTCTTGTATTGGTAAGTTATTTGTGTTTGTGCTGCGATAAAATCTGTTGTATAACAATTATTTTGCTTACACATGTATTTGTTAGCTTGGTTTCAAATTTGACAAAAGATGCTGCTTCTGCATCTGTTGGTTCAAATGATGTGTTCCAAATTATATACTGTTTGTTGCCTTATGTTAGCCTCGTTTGGAAAAGGCAGTACATTCAGTTCACATTGTGGCTGTAATGTAACTGTGAAAAAGGCGTTAAAGTCCAATACATAGCAAAACGATAAACAAACAAAGAAATTCATATTAGATAAACATACTGTGGACCTTAGAGACAGGTAATGATATTTCATTAGAAATCATAGGTTTACTTCAAAAACCTCATAATTACAGCTTGAAACCAGCTGCAGTTATGAGGTTTTAAAGTAAACAGATGAAAATGCTCTTATGAAATAACGAAAACAATGTTTTAAATTTGCAAATGATGTCAATTTCTCATTCTGAAAAAGGGTTTCTCAGATTTGATGCTATCATTTTACTGCTTTCACCGAAAACAGCTAAACAGGTTCAGAGCAACTTTTAATTTCGTGACATTCACAATCTCTTACGAAATCAGATCTTATCTGCATCAGCACCACCACCTACTCTTCTCATGTGGGAGTGTCCTTGACCTCTTGTCTAGAACCGGTAACACCAATGAATGGCATGAATAGTGTGCCTTTGTAGTTATAATGTTTGAAACAGTAATGTTAAAAACTGCCGAAAAACCATTCAAAACAAGGGAATGACACAAATAGTGGGCTGTCTTCATGATTATGTTTGAAACAGTAATGTTGAAATTGCCAAAAATCATTTAGACCAAGGAATGACACAAATAATGAGCTGTAGTCGTGATAATGTTTGAAACAATAATGTTGAAAACTACAGAAAATACATTCAAACCAGGGAATGACATGAATATTGAGCCGTTCTCATGATTATGTTTGAAACAGTAATGTTGAAAACTGCCAAAAATATTCAAATCGGGCAATGACACGAATAATAAGCTGTGGTCATGATTATGTTTGAAACAGTAATGTTGAAAACTGCCCAAAAAACATTCAGACAACGAAATGACATGAATAGTGACATTTTGTCCTGATTATGTTTGGAAACAGTTATGATGAAAACTGCCGAAAAACTTTCAAACCAGGAAATGGGAAAAATTGTGAGGTGTTGTCCTGATTATGTTTGAAACAGTAATCATGAAAACTGCAGAAAAACCATTTAAACAAGGGAATGACATGAATAGTTGCCTGTCGTCATGATTATGTGTGAAACAGTAATGTTGAAAACTGCGGAAAAAATATCAAAACTTGGACATGACATAAAAAGTGAGGTGTTGTTGTGATTATGTTTGAAACAGTAATGTTGAGAACTGCCGCAAAAACATTAAAACCAGCGAATGACATGAATAGTGAGCTGTCATCGTGATTATGTTTGGAAACAGTAATGTTGAAAACTGCCAAGAAAACATTAAAACCAGGGAATGACATGAATGGTGAACCATCGTTGTGATGATGTTTGAAACAGTAATGTTGAAAACTGTCCCCAAAGAATCAAACCAGGAAATGACATGAATAGTGAACCGTCATCGTGATGATGTTTGAAACAGTAATGTTGAAAATTGCCCCCAAACATTGAAACCAGGAATTGACATGGATAGTGAACCGTCATCGTGATGATGTTTGAAACAGTAATGTTTAAAACTGCCCCAAAACATTCAAACCAGGAAATGACATGAATAGTGAACCATCGTCGTGATGATGTTTGAAACAGTAATGATGAAAACTGCCCCAAAATGTTCAAACAGAGTGTGCAGATACAGTAAAACTGGGCTTAGAGCATATTTTTGATCCATTATACCCAGCAAATAATCAAACTATTATTCATGCATTAAATCTTTCAGCGCTAAATGAATAAACTTAGGATCCTTTGACAGCTCTAAATACAACCCATTGAAACTAACAATGATTTTGATTGTGTTGGATTGGCTTCACAAGACAACTGTATAGATTAAAGATCAGGCTTCACATTTTGTGCAGTCTGATCTTGATCTATGCAGTCCGCCACAGTCACTGTTTTCGTTTATGACACTGAAAGTTAATATCAATTTTGTCTTACAACCAACTGAATGAATCATGAGGTAAACTGGTCCTTTGACATACATAAGTTTGACCAGTAGCAAAAGATTTTGACTCAAGAGAGCCTGTTCATAGAGAATAGCTGAAATGAAATTACCATGATCAGTTTCACTTTGTACCTTTACAGATGATGAGCCCTGGTAGCTCAGTCAGTAGCGAGCAGGACTTGAGAACACAGGGTCCAGGGTTCGATCTCTGGCTATGACCCCTGGCTATGACCCCTGGCCCGGCAAATCTCTTTCCGAGGATTAATGATAGTCATTGCAACAGGATTCATTCCTGTCCCACTGCTGACCACTGCCTCGACAAAGATCATGTGTGAATGCAACTGGTGGCTTGGAAAGAACATTGTGCTGAGTACTGGTTAAAGAGACTCCAGGAAAGCAAGAATAGGTGCACTGGCCGCCACGATATAACTTAAATAATGTTGAAAATGACTTCAAAACACCATATTCACTTTACCATTACAGATGTGAACGAATGCGAAAATAACAATGGTGGCTGCGAACAGGTCTGTGTAAATTCTGAAGGAAGCTACAGCTGTGCTTGTATTGTTGACTATGAGCTTCAACCTGATGGAAAGACTTGTAAAGGTATCTTAGATGTTGTTATTTGTATATTTTTTCATCCTGTGTTGTCTTGCTAGTATAATAATTGGCCTACAAGACGTGGAAAGGGAAATTCAGACATTCGAATTAAGTGCTGTTTTGGATCCAAAACAACACCTTCTGTTTATATGTAATTTTCTATTTTGTACAAGTACGCTGAAGAACAAAATCTAATGTAGTTGTAAAGTGCCCTCTCGTTTTAGCCAGCTTGGACTCCACAGGCTGGTCCGAGACAACACTTGACACCAATGTCGGAATGCCACTTTTCGCGTGATTTAAGCCATATTGTGTTCATATTGTTTGTTGTTGTCCACTCTTTTTATGATTTCCTTTCAGTGACACACTTTACAAGGATATGTAGACCTAGATTTAACTATTGCAATACCACCAAATGAAAAGATTTGTAAGAGCAATACATAGTATTAATTTTGTTGAGTTTATTTTCATTGTGAACCATATTTCAAAGTCTGTCCATATGTAATTGTTGTTGTTAGATTATCTTTGGAACACCATTGGCTATTTTGAATCATCTGGCATACGGAACAGAGATTGACATTTGACAGATAAAAGATCTACCGCAATGTTGACTTGTACCATTGCCATTTTGTATCAATTTACATGCTTTGTCAAAATTCTTTTGAATTTTTGTTTGTAATCAGAATGTACCGGTATTTTTACTTTATTATTTTGCTTATTTTCTTTATTGATTATGTTTACTCCTGTATTTATAGAATATCCTAGGAAAACGGCGACGACATTCGACCCCATACGTGGCGACCTTCCTTATATAGAATATGACACGTCACCAATCCCTATACTTCCAGTACAGGAAATCGATATCAGTTTACCACAGGAACAACGGGGTCAAAATATAGTTTATGGTGAGACACAAGTCACTGTATCTCTAACAGACTCCATGTTTGAAAAAAAAAAAAACCTTACACAAAGCTTTGATACTAATACAGATAACAAACCGTCTTTGTATATCCATGTCATTATTACAAGATTTAGTAAACTGAATGAATCCATTCTGTACTACTATAGGTTCTCACACTAGAAATAAGGGTTACATTTGAAACATTGTAGGAGAAAAAATGCGAAGAATTGCTTTAATCCTTACAATGCCTATAAAGTTAAAAATGTCAGAAAATGTTTAACACACAAATCATATTTACTTCATTATTTTGTGTTTGAAATTGACCTGTGCATTCAATGCTTCATCAGCTCAACCCACTAATACCTGTTGGTATTATTACTATTTGCACAATTTCTATGGTCATACAATATTGCCTAAGATATTGACATCATGGTGGAAACCTAATAAATCTATTTTTATGATGTATTTTGGCGAATACCCAGAACAATCTTTTACATTATTGATGCCTATTTTCCTACTTAAAGATGTAATGGAAAGAAAGTTATTTGTGCTGAAATGGAAACGGTAGTTTAACAGTTTTCTAATGGTTATATCTTCCTTAAATACCTGTTCAACTAATTCTCTTCTTTTTGTTTCTCCTAATTTATTTACCTTTCATTTACATTTATGCATGCTGCATGTCATCAACATAAAGGAGACACGCCCCTTTATAGACAAAAATATTATTTTTGTCGGTTCCTTTTATATATTTGATAAAGATAGTCTCTTTATTTGATGATTGAGAACTTAAGTCGTAACGTGAAATTGTGTAAATGTTTATAATTATGTCATGTTTTACAATTTTGACTTAATTAGTTATAATAATAATCATTCAGCATTGGTGGAAACTTTCCCTTTTTTGGCTCCAATTCTGCATTGGGTAGTGATATGGCAATCTGACTAGTATAGCATTGTTAAAGAAAATGGCACCAAAAACACTAAAAGTAGTCCTTCAATGATATCATTACACTGTAAAATGATAGTTGTAGATATATTACTTTCTTACAACATTAAAGGTGACGTAAAAATGACCTTTCACCTTTTCAGCTCTTGTTGCGGTTTATTGGGTAGTATCAGGACAATCTGATGAGTTGATGAAAATTACGCTAAAAAACTGGAAAGTAGTCCCTCAATGATTATCATTACGATGTAAAATGATTGTCGTAGATATATTACTTTATGATGCCAATAAAGGTGGGGTAGAAATGCATTTTCACCTTTTCATCTCATGGGGTTTATTGGGTAGTATCAGGACAATCTAAATAGTATAACACTGTCTATTAAAATCACACCAAAAACACGAAAAGTAGTCCCTCAATGATGTCATTTCACTATAAAATTACAGTAGTAGATATGTTACTTTCTGATGACATTACAGGTGAGGTAGAAATGCCCTTTCACCACTTCAGCTGCCATTGTTTATTGGGTAGTATCAGGACAATCTGATTAGTGTAGCATAGTGAAAATCTCGCTTAAAAAATCCGAAAGTAGTCTCTCAGTGATATTATTACACTGTAAAATGATTTTTGCAGATATATTACTTTCTGGCGCCATTAAAGATAAGTTATAAATGACCTTTCCACCTTTTCAGCTGTGATTGTTTATTGGGTAGTATCAGGTCAACTTGATTAGTATAGCATAGTAAATGAAAATTGCACCAAAAATATACAAAGTAGTACCTCCAAAATACATGTATCATTACACTGTAAAATGATTGTTGTAGATATATTACTGTCCGACGACATTAAAGGTAAGGTAAATAAGTACATTACTTTTACTTTTCAGTAATCGGAGTTTCTTGTAATGTTGCATGCCTGCACCTACATTAGAGCTATGCTCTGAAAAAGGGGGGTAAATGCATCTGCAAAAAGTTTCGACACGGGTCAGCCTTCGCAGTCTGCGCAGGCTGACCTGGGTCGAAACTTTTTGTCATTGGTCAATTTTTTCATTTGAAAGAACCAGTCAATCTAATGATTCATTCGGTTGATAGATTTAATGGATCCATACCGTCTGATGACTTGCTTCGTATAATGGATCTTTGAGATGTATTAAACCTCCTTTTGTTAGAAGATAGCTCTTTTGCATATAGTAAATAGATAGTCAAGTTAAAAGAAGTTTCCACTCCAGTGGTGGTAGTACAATAATTATTATGCTTTTTCCAGCAGTTACGCATCGGGAAAGGTTCATTCAAGTGATGCATACAATTAAAGAATGCAAAGGGGCATACTTTTTTAGGAAAGGTTTATGTCTTTCTTGAGTTTATGAAGTTTTTCAACGAATGTTTTTAAGAGATATTGCTTTTGTTGGACTTGTCCATCTGTCAGATACATTTTTGTGCCAGTTCCATATCTTTTGAACCTCTGGAAAACATTTCACACCTTTCGTACTGTCACAAGACGGTGCTCCGAGAAGTGTCACATGCCGTCCTCAAGCGCAAGCTCAAAGGGCTTTGGCAGGTGATTTTAAAGGTTGTGTGCGGCGGAGAAAGTAGGGTTGTTTGGGTCCTGCGTAAAGTGTTGGACTCTTAATCTGGAAGTCCATGATTTGAAACTTACCAGAAACAGTTGGTTTTGTCTGTGCAAGACACCTCAGTGCTCTTGTCTAGTACTGGTTAACCTCGGGATTTAGATGAGTGAGTGGGCTGTCACTTTGATATGACTGAAATAATGTTGAAAGTGGCGTGAAACGATTCAATTAACCCCTTACCCAATAAGGCATTTCTATGGTAATTCTAATTTATCCTAAGTAACAGCAAGGATGAAGCTGTTTCTTATGTGTATATGACACCTTTTGATAGCATAGAAAACATTGTGGCAAAAAGTAAAATTGCTCGTCAGGAGCAATTTCACCTTTTGCCACAATGTTTTCCAAAGGCTCCTACAAGCAGTGCGTAGAAATGAGTATCTATGGAGTAAAAGGTTAACCAGTCAAGGCCCAGGGTCGTTAAAATTTTGAGTCATTTTGTAAAACATTTGAAGTTAATTTTCCTAACTCTTTACTAAATGAGAACATTTCAGACTGGTCCAAATTGAAAGCACTTGCAGACGACAAAAACATAACTCAAATCTTGAAATTTATTTTCAGCAGGGTAGAAAACATTGTGGGAAAAGGAGAAAATGCTGGTAACCAGCATTTCCTCCTTTTCCCACAATGTTTTCTCTCTCAGGGTCGTAAAAACCAGGGATTGTTTGGTAAAGGGTGAAAGGAACTTAGAAATAGATGGGCTTGACAGGAAGAGAGTCCTTTCTAGTCAACACAGAAGCTTATAAGGCAAAAGAATGTTGACAACTTCCAAAATCCTCCATTGCTTTTGGCAGATGCATAGTTTCGCTAGGTGATAGAGATGCTGAAGTTTTCTCTTTTTTTTCTTTAAGAAATTCTAAAGAAAGGAATGAAAAATTCTGTGCTAGGTTTTAAATGCTTATAGCCGGAACTGAATGTTGCCTTTAGAAGAAGGTTTTTGAAGCCTATAACTAAATCAATATTGCTTTTGAAGGTATATCTTATTTTTTACCTTCTTTGCCATTTTGTAGGTTTTATTTTTCCTTCTATCACACACTCATGAGTTTTTCATGACTCTGGGGAAGAGGCCTTTTGAAAAGATAGTGGGTGAAGTAGAAAATGCTGTTTACCAACATTTTCTCCTTTCGTTTTTGTTTTTTCCTTTTCAAGACGTATCACACCATATGACATTTAACGTCTTTAAATGCATCCAGTTTCAGTGAGGTTAGAATTTTGTCCTTTGGCAAATTGTTATACATAAATATGTATATATGTAAATATGTATAAAAAAGTAAGAAATGAAAGTAAGAAATAATGTGATGAACCAGGATATTTAATGAAAATGGGATATTTACTGTAGACCACAGATTAGTTTGGCATTTCGTATGTGAATTCAATGGTATGCAACTTCTAGTACATACATAAGTGTTATGTATACATTTATATTATGGTGCAGGTTTGCAAGATATTACCATCAAATAAAGATAAATCGTTATCCTCTACCATTTACAACTTTACAGATACTTAACCCTTTACCACACAATCCCTACTTTTGACGCCCCTGAGAAAGAAGTCTTTTGAAAACATTGTGGGAAAAGGAGAAAATGCTGGTAACCATCATTTTCTCCTTTTCCCACAATGTTTTCTACCCTTCACAAAACAAATTTCAAATTTTCAGTAACTTTTTTTTTGTCGTCTGCAAATGCTTCCAATTTGGACAAGTCTAAAATATTGTCGTTTGGTATTGGGTTAACTGCAATGTGTGGTGACTGGCTTATCGTTACCAGTTGACAAACTTTTGACTAATCCATATTGAAAGCATAATTATGTAGATGACATCATAATGAAACCTATAATTTTGCTACTTCAAAGTTATTTTTTCTAAGGGAAAATGATCTCCTTATCGGACATCAGAGATCTAACATGAGACTGCATGTATTGTGCAGTCTGATCTTGATCTACACTGTCCACAAAAGTTCTTGAGTCGTGCTTAGCAGCTATATAGTATTAAGCTACTCTCTTGCTGCAACTTATTTGAAAGCATAGTCAGAGATTCAGTAACTTATAGTGATTTCAGCATTTGTGTTTCGGTACCATGACCTCATTAAAAGTACAGTAAAGGCCGAAATATCAACGCAAGTGTGATAATACATTTAAATTTAAATCATACAGTTGAAAAGTATGAAAATTACTATGGACATGACAGACTGTTATCATGCGGTCAGGCCATTGTACTTGTCGCTGGCAGAAGAAAAGAATTTAAAATCAGGCAACTAGTGAACAAAAGACACAGCTACCTGGCAGTTTTTAACCTTGTTTTGAAAATGATTTATCTGTCAACGACAAACACTTTGACATGCGTACCATACAATGACAGATTGTCCTCCTCACAATAATTTCCACACTTGTAAATGGTATGATCATAGATTCAGATGTATTTAAACAGCCGCTCCTGTATTCCTACCTCAAGTATATGTTAAGCTCACTTAATTCATTATGTCAAGGGGTTAGTATAAGAATATTGTAAATGCATATACAATGTATATGCACTTACAATAGTTTTGCATGTACCCCTCTATATGAGTGCTTAGTTATAATTGGATCTATTGTGTCTAAAATATGCTTAACTCTGAAATACCTCTTGACTAAAATATTAAGACTTGTTGAAACTGAAAGCATTCACAGACAAAAATAAGAAATCTGACTCAGAAATTGCAATTTGTTTGAAAGGATTAAAAACACTGTGGAAAAAGGAGAAAATGCTGGCTTACAGCATTTTCTCCTTTTTCTCCACAATGTTTTCAGACATCCTTTGCCATAGAGTCACTAAAGAGTTGGACTTGTATGGTAAAGAGTACTTGATTTCTTGGTTTCTATTTTATGAAATGTAAATCTAGCTTATTGGTGTGCAGTATTACATACACCTTTGCATAATGAATATTTGAGTATGGACCCTGCTCTGCCTAAAAGTGATTTAATGCAACTCTGTGATGCAGGAAACCATGCAAGTAAGTATGTATTGTCAGTTTACTTCGAAAACCTCATAACTACAGCTTGTAACAAGCTGTAGTTACGAGGTTTTTGAAATAAACTGACAATATTGTGGATCCGTATGCATTTTGTTTAACAAACGGCTTATAAGTCCATGGACATGCAGAAAGTTTACAAATACTAATAGCAAAAAGTTTCAACCCATGTCAGCCTGCAGATGCAATAAGGAACCACCCTTTTCAGGGAGCACAAGTCATACTTTTTCTGTTTGCTTGACTTCAGAATGTATTCCTGGGCAGTTTGGTATTGACTGTTCACTGACTTGTGACAGCTGTATGAATGGCGGCAGATGTAACAATGACAGGACTGGATGTGTGTGTACTGCGGGCTGGAGGGGCATCATCTGCAATGAAACATGTAGTTCTGTAAGTCTTATTTATTAAATAATAGAGTAAATATGCTTTAAATATGTTCCCTTTCCCGCAAAATACTGACATTTTTTCGTGGATTAACCCTTTACCCCATATGGCATTTCTATGGTATCTCTAATTGACCCTAAATAACAGCAAGGATGATGCTGTTTCTTATGACTGTGTGTATGGAACCTATTGATAGCATAAAAAACATTGAGACGAAAGGTGAAATTGCTCATCATGAGCAATTTCACCTTTGCCACAATGTTTTCAAAGACTCCTACAAGCAATACATAGAAATGACTATCTATGGAGTAAAGGGTTAAGGAAAAAGCTCTTCAACTGTTAAAGAACTGTGAAGAACAAGTGTATATTTATGATGAGTGGATAAATTTCTGTAGTTATCAAAACACATCTTTTATCACCATTTCCAAAATTATTTTGATTTTATCGCTTATTGAAGGTTGCTTGGTTAAAATTATGTTAAAATTTTCTTTGGTTGATCATCGAACACTTATAAAAGCACATTAGCGCATCACCTGTATATATAATGAAATACTGAAAATGTTCATTACTTCTGTTACGATAAATAGCTCAGTGGTGACTGTGATATTTTGCGAAACATTTCGGCCCAAAGAGAATTCAAAGTGCATTATATTAGTGCTTTTTCTAATAGAAGATATTCACAAAGTACACATATTTTAAAGGATAGCATTGCTCAATTTATGAGGTGAAAGGGTTTATTCATAAAATTTCTGTTGTGTGTTTCTGTGTTATGTCTTTAGATATGTACTTTTCATTTTATTGAACTGAAAACTTAGAATATTTATATAATTTAATATGAGTTGTTTTCATGAATACTGGCAATTTCTGATTGGCTTGGAAAAACAAATTCATTACTCCATGAAAAAATATCATGTTGTGCTGGAACCACTTTTGCCGAAGGTTACTCAGTGCTGGCCCTACACACTGCCATGTTCATTTACTTTTGTTTAACTGGTTAATTTTAAGTAATGGGGATCTGAAAACTGCTTCCCTATTGTATTCTTGCCCCATACAAATATGAGTTGAAGGGGCTTTAGAAACTCCAACTTCAAATTTTAAGATAAAGAAAATGAATGCAGCTTGAATTATTTCTGGGGGTGTAAGTTTGTCTGTCATATGAAGTTATACGGAATGAAGGGAAGGGGTTTCATGCAAAAGCATGATTAGAGTTTTTTTCATACCTCCATGAAAAAAAAAAATCCCTTCATTCCTTAAATAATTTGTAAGTATCACCATGAAATTAAAATATTTAATTTGTATGTCGTATCCCGATGGTACGTCAAGAAGAACATATTTAATACTTTGACAGTCAACTTATATTTAGCTGCTGATTCCTTAAATGCTAAGGCATGTTTTATCTATGTTTAAAACTGATATGCATGTGACTAAAAAACCTAAAAGAGTCAAACATGTTACGGTTTCAAAGTTATTATTTCAAAATCAGCTTGATTCGCTGTTTAATGTGTTTCATGTATGTATTGTGAAGTGGTAGTATATTGTTTTCTGATGTTGTTTAGAAAGGATTTAAAGGACAAATCACATTGGTTGTGAAATTTATTTACGTACTTGTATGTTGTCTCATTGTTTACCGAATTTGATGTTGTTGTTCCATTGTTTACTGAATTTGATGAGTGAATTCTTGCATTTGATTTCATGCAAGAACAATATTTATTTCAGGGAAAATTCGGGGAAAATTGTAGTAGCAAATGTCCAGATTGCCAGAATGGTGGAACATGTGATCACATAACAGGGGAGTGCCGTTGTCCAGCAGGGGTTAAAGGTGAACTCTGTGAGGACGGTTGTCCTCCCGGAACATATGGAAAGCAGTGCGACAAAATTTGTCCGAAAGTGTGTCCATCCGGTTACTGTGACAGAACATTTGGATTTTGTGAGTGCCAGGCAGGTTTCTTTGGACCATCATGCAATTTTCCATGCCCAGATTTTACCTTCGGCGAGAACTGTAACCAGAATTGTGATTGCCATCGAGACCAAACGGCCAAATGCGACGCCAAAGTAAATAGCATTTATCTCACATCACATGTTTTTCCTGTTACACGTTTCCCCCTTTTTTTGCACATTTTTACTATTTTTGTATTTGTCATTCACAGATACTAACCTACACTATTCTTGTACCATTTACCCCATAACTCTTTTACTCTAGAAAACTTTAACCCTATGCTCTGAATGAATGCTTTCCAACTCTTTTTTTTGTTTAGAATACCATACTAAGTTCAGGTTGAGAAAGAAATAAAATTTTGTTCAGAATACCATACAAAGTTCAGATTGATAATAAAATTGTAGAGTTCAGAATACCTTGTGAAATTCAGGTCGAGAATGAAATTGTTTTGTTAAGAATAATGTACAAAGTTCAGGCTAAGAATGATTTTTGCTGTTGTTGTTCAGCCACCATAGTTAATACAGGTCGAGAAAGAATTTGCTTTGTTCAGAAAACAATACAAAGTTCAGGTTGAGAATGGAATTTCTTTGTTCAAGCAACCATACAATGTTCAGGTCGACAATGGAATTGCTTTGTACAGAATACCATACAAAGTTCAGGTTGATAATGATTTCTTTTTTTTGTTTTGAATACCATACAAAGTTCAGGTTGAGAATGAAATTGCTTTGTTCACGTTACCATATGAAATAAGATTAAGAATGACATTGTTTTGTTCAGAGTATATACAAAAATCAGTTTGAGAAGGAAATTATTTTTTCTTCAGAACCCATTCAAAGCTGGGGTCGAGAATGGAATTGCTTTTTTCAGAATACCATGTAAAATTCAGATCTAAAATCTTTTCGTCGTTTTGCTGAGAATTCCGAACAAAGTTCAGCTTGATGATGACATTGTTTTGTTCAGAATACCAAAAAAATTCAGGGCAAGAATGATATTGTTTCGCTCAGGATACCATACAAAGTTCACGTTGAGAATGAAATTGTTTTGTTCGGGATACCATACAAAGTTCAGGTCGAGAATAACATTGTTTTGCTCAGAATACCATAGTTACAATGTTCAGGTTGAGAATGGAATTATTTGCTAAGAATACCGTACAAAGTTCGGGTCAAGAAAAGAAATTGCTTTGTCCAGAATACCCTACCAAGTTCAGATCTAGAATGTTTCTTTTTTTGTTTAGAATACCATACATACAAAGTTCATGTCAAGAATAACATTGTGTTGTTCAGAATACCATACAAAGTTCAGGTCAAGAAAAGAAATTGCTTTGTTTAGAATACCATATAAAGTTCAGATCGAGAATTTATTTTTCTTGGAAAACCATACAAAGTTCAGGTGGAGAAAAGAAATTGCTTTGTTCTGAATACCATAAAAAGTGCAGGACGAGAATGAGATTGTTTTGCTCAGAATATGATACAAGGTTTAGGTCAAGAGTGAAAATATTGTCTTTTTTTCCAGAACTCCAAAGTTCAGGTCGAGACAGAAACTGCTTTGTTCAGAATACCTAACAAAGTTCAGGTCGAGGAAAAGAAATATCTTTTGTTCAGAATACCATACAAAGTTCAGGTGGAGAAAAGAAATTTCTTTTGTTCAGAATACCACATTAAGTTCAGGTCGAGAAAAGAAATTGCTTTCTTCAGAAAACCATACAAAGTTCAAGTCAAGATAGAAATTTCATGAAGCATCTTTAATGTTTTGGCTTCAAAAGTGTCTCGACATGTTGAACGAGGTCAGACTAACAACAGACTAAGTGTAATGTGTTATCTGATCCTTATCTTTGCTCTCCATTTAAGAAAATAAATTCCACTTCAAAAGTGTTAGGAAAACCTAGCATTGCTTTAAATTAGGTTACATGATACTTTCTTATCCCCTGAGCTGCACATTATAACAAAAAAGTCAAATTTGTAATTTTCCAATTATCGGTTTACCTCAGTCCCTATACTGATACAATATATATGAGTCATGTTCAGCGGAAATGGAGGGGGTGGGGGGATTAATGGCAGTCCGCACTGGCTGTCAAGGTCCGAAACTTTCAGCTATATTTGAATTTTCTGCATGTCAAAGGATCATTTTACCTCTTGATTCAGTCCGCTGTGAGAGATTAAGGAACATTAAACTATATGGAAGTAAATTCAAGGCATATCATAAAAAGTATTGCCATGGGATTACAAAGAAAACAAAGCTAAGCTTGAACCATGGTGAAATATTTCATTGAAAGAATTCATTTGGGTACATAAAACATGTGATTTGTTGAATAACTTTTGACCCTTATCAAAGTTTTCCCCTGTGCTTTTCAGCTGATTAAGATTTTTGATGTTATCTTTAACTTTGTAGGTCCCCTATAGATCTACACATGAAAATGAGATACTCTGAATTTCAAGATGCAAAAACTATCTTCGCAGTCTATGCTTGATATAACATGTCCTCAAGTAACACGTCCACAAGGCATGTTGTAACACGTGTCATTTTGTTGGTTCACCATGCATCATTCTCATAACATGTGTGTCATGTTGTTGGTTCACCATGCATCATTCTCACCACCCTATTTTGAATAATATTATCCTTATTATGGTTCTGTTTCCAAGACCAGCAATCTATTTGTCATTGACTCTTAAATTACTGGCGCAGTTTGATTCTATACTGAAAATATCTCAGCCATACTCTGTGAAAATGAGGTTTAATATATCTGGAAAAAGTATGATTAAGGTCAGCCTGTGCAGTCTGAGCGGGCTGACCTGGGTCAAAACTTTTTTGCTATTGGTACATTTTCTCTGTGTCGGAGAATCACTCTAGACTTTTAAAACTCTTTACCATACAAGAAAATTTTAGACTGGTGCAAATTGAAAGCATTTGCAGATAACAAAATAAAGGTGTCTGAAAAATTAAGATTTGGATTTGGAAGGGTAGAAAACATTGTGGGAAAAGGAGAAAATGCTGGTTACCAGCATTTTCTCCTGTTCCCACATTGTTTTCAAAATGCTTCTTTCTCAGGGTCGTCAAAAGTATTGATTGTGTCGTAATGTAACTGATTTTACAAAATCCAGATTATATGATAAAATGCTCGGTATAATACATCAAGAATGTGCATTAAGCCCTTTTTGTCAGAACTTGGCTCATTTCCGTTGCCCCCATATTCATCATGTTTTTAACCTAAACTTTCTTGTAAATCTAGAAACGAAACAAGCACAATTTTTGATTGGCTACACCAAAATCTGATTTGAAAATCCGGCCATTTGAAAGCTGCTTTCATTTTGAAAATTTTGTGAGTTGTTGAAATTAGCATTTAGTATAGTTGGTGAATGATACCAAAGATTGATTTTGTTGTTGTGGTCCTATGTCACAGTATTGTGGAGTGAAGCATGTGCGCTTTTTGTTTTGTTGTTTCAGAAAACTCTGTCTGCGAGGAAAAAAAATAGTTTCATCTTCTCAGCTTAACTTTGTCTCTCTGGGGAAATTAACCATTTGAAATGTTTCAGATGTTTCGAAAAAAAAAATGTAAATTTTGTGACTTAGGAGTAGCAGGAAAAATCACAACTTGTTGTTTTTTTTTAGGGGAGGGGGGGAGGGACAGGAGGTAATTGGAATATTTAAGGAATATAATCTGGTATAATTATATTCATATAATTTTTTGTGTTCTATCACATATCTACCATTTAGCTACCTAGGGGTTATATTGTACCCCCACAAAACGAATGTTTTCGGGGGTATACTGGAATCAGCCTGTCTGTCTGTGTGTCCGTCTGTGTGTCTGTCCATCCTTCTATGTGTCAGTCTGTGCACAAAATACTGTCAAAGCACTGGCTGGGGTATATAGTCACATTCAGTGACAGCTCCAGTTTATGTTTAGCTTCATGATAATATAGTCATTTGAGCTGTGCTCTGTAAAAGAGGGATTTAAAGCATCTTTAAAAAAAAAAAATATATATATATATATATATATAAACCCATATCAGCGCAGGCTGATGGAGGTCGAATTTTCTGCATGGCAAAGGACCATTCTATCTCTATCAAGTTGATTAGTGGACAACATCAATTCTATGGATCCATGATCATTTTATTACTTGCTGCCCACTCGGGTGGCTTGGTGGTGAGAGTGTCTGACACATGACCTGGTGGTTGTGAGTTTGATACCCTGTTGAGGCGAACTTTCTTTCTGGCATATTTTCACCTCTCACCTCTGCTGAAGCATGTGAGAAAAGTAGTTGTTAGCTTTGGAAAGAAAGTTGTGTTAGTACTAGTGTGAGAAGCCAGGAAACACATGTGTATCACCAACCACCATGATATGACCTTACCTGTTAACCCTTTACCACATGTCAGAAGTTTAGACCTACTCAAATTGAGAGCATATCCAGATGATAATTTCCAAGTGGTTCATATGATGCATTTATTGTTTGATAGAGTGGAAAACTTTGTGGGAAAAAGAGAAAATGCTGGTTACTAGCATTTTCTCCTTTTCCCACAATGTTTCCAAAGGCTTCTTGCTCAGGGTCATTAAAAGTCGTCATTTTGTGGTAAAGGGTTAAAGTTGCATTAACTCTTTACCAGACGACAAAATCATAGACTGGTCCAAATTGGAAGCATTTGCAGACGACAAATTAAATTTGGCTCAAATGGCAGATTAACCAGCATTTTCTCCTTTTCCAACAATGTTTTCTATAGGCTTCTTTCTCAGGGTTGTTAAAAGTCAGGGGATTTGTGTGGTAAAAGGTTAAATAGGAAACTTCTTTTTTTTTTCATTTAAAAAAAAACTATTATAAATTCCGTATTTGGGAAATGTCTTTTAAAAGTTTATTGGCATGTGGACATTTTCTTCTTGTGAGTTTTTGTCTTCTACCTTAGTTTAGTTTTAGTTTATACATATTTATTTTACATCGATTGAGAAACAAGTTCTTACAGCTTATACTAATCTCTCTCCATTCTGCTTCCTGGGAACTACACCAGTGCTCGCGCCGAATGTGTGGGCCAGTGAAAAATCTCAAAGTTGACACCCGCTCCCGGGTATCAAACTCAGGACCTTTAGGTTATGAGGCAGACACTCTTCCTCTTGTAGCTTACCTTTATTTGAAAGCATTTGTAGAGAAGAATAAACTGCTCACCATAGACAATTTATCCTTTTTCTTTTTCATTTTTTTTTTGTATAGATTTAAAATTTCCTGCATTAAACTCTGATCTATTTTGACAATCCCTATTTCTTAAGACACTTTCTCAAAGGTGTAGCCGGAAATTTGTTTGGGGAAGTAAAGAGAATGAGATTTTTTGTTTAATTACAAAAAATCAAATTGGTTCAAATATGATGGAGCCATGCCTTGTGGAAATGGGATTTTATGTACCTGATAAACAATATTGACGCAGTATCGTCAAAACTTTTTGATATAGGTGTATTTTCTGCATGTCAAAGGACTAGTCTGCCGCATAATTTAGTAAGTTTTTTGACAAATGAAACAATTTCATGGCTCCAACATACTGGTATGACATGCTTTATGAAATACATCTCATGACATGCATTAACCTTTTACCATCAAATCCTGACTTTTAACGACCCTTAAGAAGGAAGCCTTTTGAAAAAAAATGTTTTGAGAAAAGGAGAAAATGCTGGTAACTAGCATTTTCTCCTTTTCCCATAATGTTTTGTACCCTTTTAGATAAGAATTGAGTCATTTCAGCCACTATGAAAATGATTTCAATTTGGATAGGTCTAAAATTTTACCATTTGGTAAAGGGTTAAGCACACTTTTGCCAGAGCTCAATTTAAAACATTATCAGGCAATCAACTTCAAAAGCTTGCTGACACAAGTTTCAATTTAGGGAAGCATCATTTTTGTCAGTATGAAATTGGCAAAAATCACTTTGTCTTTGGTGATAAAACCCTTTAGCAAATAATCATTTTTTAGCTTTACTGGCTTTCAGCCAGTAGAGCTTATGTCATGGCGTGGTTTCCGTCATCCGTCCGTCTGTCTGTCCATCCATCCGTTAGTCTTTTTCTTGTTTACGCGATAAAGTCTTCATTTCTGGTCAGATTTTCGTGAAACTTACACAGTTTGTTTATCTCATAGACAGCTTTAACCCTATCGATTTTGAAAAAAGTCCGACAAACAGTATGGGAAAAGTAGCCATTTCAAGTTTAAAATTTCCATTTCTTGTTTACGCGATTAAGTCTGTATTTTTGGTCAGATTTCCATGAAACTTGCAGAGTTTGTTTATCTTATCAATAGCTTCAACCCTATTGATTTTGAAAAAAATCCAACCAACTGTATGGGAAAAGTAGCCATTTCAAGTTGAAAACTTTCATTTCTTGTTTACGCGATAAAGTGTGTATTTTTTATCAGATTTCTGTGAAACTTACACAGTTTGTTTATCTCATCGATAGCTTTAACCCTATTGATTTTGAAAAAAATCCGACAAACAGTATGGGAAAAGTAGCCATTTCAAGTTTGAAATTTCCATTTCTTGTTTACGCGATTAAGTCTGTATTTTTGGTCAGATTTCCATGAGACTTGCAGAGTTTGTTTATCTTATCAGTAGCTTCAACCTTATTGATTTTGAAAAAAATCCAACAAACAGTATGGGAAAAGTAGCCATTTCAAGTTGAAAATTTTCATTTCTTGTTTACGTGATAAAGTCTTCATCTTTAGTCAGATTTCTGTGAAACTTACACTGTTTGTTTATCTCATTAATAGCTTTAAGCCTATCGATTTTGAAAAAAATCTGACAAACAGTATGGGAAAAGTAGCCATTTCAAATTGAACAATTTCATTGCCTGTTTAAATGATAAAGTATTTATTTGTGATCAAATTTTTATGAATTTTTCAGCTTGTCTATCCCATCAATAGCTTTTTAACCCTTTTGAGTTTGAAAAAATTCAAGAAACAGTAATGGAAAAGTAGCCATTTTGAGTTGAAAATGTCAACTTTTTTGTCGTTTTGCGTAATGAATTCCTATGTATGCTTTATTTAAAAGCAAACTCTCTGCCAGTAGAGCATATTCAGGCCCTTCAGGGCCTTCTAGTTTAAACCGAACCTTTAGGAAGGAGCCATATGAAAGCATTTTGGGTAAGAAGAAAAAGAATTGATAACTACCTTTTCTTACTTTCAATCGTAATGTTTTCTACTCTAGCACAGGCAGTTAGACTAACGGATGCAGGATCTGATTTACTTTTGATGTGCACTTTCAGACTGGAGAATGTATCTGCAAGCCTGGGTATGAAGGACCCACCTGTGAAGATACTTGTACACCAGGATATTTCGGCGAGGGATGCACCAACCAATGCAAATGTGAAGATACTAACTCAGAATGCCATCATGTGACTGGAGAGTGTATACACAACTGTCCTGCAGGACGTATGGGCCGAAAATGCAACCAACGTGAGTAGCGTGGAATATTTTTAAGCATAGGCTACTGAAACTTTATTTGTCTGTCTTGGAATACTGAAATTTTCATTGGGCATTATCTGACACCATTTCCAAAAATATCTTATAGAGTCAGTCGCCAATGTGCTAATTTTAGAAACATTGCAAAGGAAAATATTGTATACAAGCGATGCGCCAATGAGCTAACTAATTACAGTGTTCAATAAACCACCAATGAAAATTGCAATGTTTGGACTTCTGTGATAGACAATTGGAGTTTTAAAGGCCTTTATTGTGTGTGCCTTTTGCTGTTTTTCGTACAGGTCATTAATTATTATCTCATTTCTACACGAAATAACTTTTGGCGTATGATTATGAAAACATTAATGTAAAGTCGGAGTTGTGTTTGCCTTTTGCTGTTTTTCGTACAGGTCATTAATTATGATCTCATTTCTACAGGAAACAACTTTTGGCGTATTGTTATGAAAACATTTATTATAAATCGAGATGATTTAAGTTGATAGAGCTTTGATACATGAATACCTGATGAAAATTTGTGGAATTGAAGGTCTTCACATAATGTCGCCTTCAAGGAACAGTTTAAGATTTTTTTGTGTAAGAAACTTATTTTACTACGTCAACAGTGACATGTGCGGATATCTTTGCTTTTACTAATGACCTGTATACAAGGTTTGTAATGCAACCATGAAATAAGTTCAACATCTTCACAAGCCAAGGGTGACGATCCACTACACTACTCTACCTTTGGCGGATCGAGTTAGATTTTTACATTCCCGCGACATACATTTTTATCGGTTGCAGCCAGCTCTAACTGCATGAATAACTCGTAACATTTCATCTTTTATAAAAATAGAACAAGGTCGCGACCTTTCGATTAAAAATGGAAGGTAAACATGGGTATCTCTGTGGATGTGTGCACGATATGTAATGATTCATTACCGAAAAAACATAGATGAACAGTATTTACAAAAAGTTTCAGTATGACCAATCAATTATCAGAGGTTTTAGGTTATATCCAAGCACCTGAATATGGAATGTCTAAGTAGCTTTGTGGTTATTGCTTCATGTTGAATTATTGTATTTGTAAGTGGTTTGTGAAACGATATTTTATTGGCTATCCAAAATGAGATGTAACGCGGGATAATAACAAACATCCAATAGGGAGCGTATTCCAGTAATATCAAAATAGGGCTCGATCCGAAAATGTTAGATCCATATAGTGATTGTAACTTTGGCTCGGGAAGATGTAAATTTAAGTGTTGGATATGTACATATAAAAACTGATTTCTAATTCTTTATGGTTTCATTTAAGATTCATTGTCCCCCGCCGAAAGGCAGCGGGGGATATGGTAATAGTCTCCGTCCGTCCTTCCGTCATTCTGTCATTCCGTCATTCCGTCATTCCGTCCTTCCGTCCCACATTTTTGTCCGGAGCATATCTCCAAAAGTATTTGAGATATCGTCTTCAAACTTCACAAGGTGATAGATCTCATTAAGGAGGCGTGCAGTGCACAAGAACCATAACTCTATCTTCAGTATTTTTGGAGTTATTGCCCTTTGAACACTTTTTTTCTGGAATTTTTGTCCGGAGCATATCTCCAAAAGTATAAAAGCTAGGAACTTGAAACTTCACACACATATAGAACTCATTGAGGAGAAGTGCAGTGCACAAGAACCATAACTCTATCTTCAGTATTTTTGGAGTTATTGCCCTTTGTTATTTTTACTTTGGATTTTTGTCCGGAGCATATCTCCAAAAGTATAAAAGCTAGGAACTTGAAACTTCACACATATATAATACACATTGAGGAGAAGTGCAGTGCACAAGAACCATAACTCTATCTTCAGTATTTTTGGAGTTATTGCCCTTTGTAAATTTTAACTTTGGATTTTTGTCCGGAGCATATCTCCAAAGGTATAAAAGCTAGGAACTTGAAACTTCACACACATATAGAACTAATTGAGGAGACGTGTAGTGCACAAGAACCATAACTCTATCTTCAGTATTTTTGGAGTTATTGCCCTTTGTAAATTTTTACTTTGGATTTTTGTCCGGAGCATATCTCCAAAAGTATAAAAGCTAGGAACTTGAAACTTCACACACATATATAGAACTAATTAAGGAGAAGTGCATTGCACAAAACCATAACTCTGTCTTCAGTATTCTTGGAGTTATTGCCCTTTGTAAATTTTAATTTTGGATTTTTGTCGGAGCATATCTCCAAAAGTATTAAAGCTAGGAACTTGAAACTTCACACATATATAGAACTCATTGAGGAGAAGTGCAGTGCACAACAACCATAAATCTCTCTTCACTATTTTTGGAGTTATTGCTCTTTGTAAATTTTTACTTAGGATTTTTGTCCGGAGCATATCTCCAAAAGTATAAAAGCTAGGAACTTGAAACTTCACACACATATAGAACTCATTAAGGAGAAGTGCAGTGCACAAGAACCATAACTCTATCTTCATTATTTTTGGAGTTATTGCCCTTTGTAACTTTTTACTTAGGATTTTTGTCCTGAGCATATCTCCAAAAGTATAAAAGCTAGGAATTTGAAACTTCACACACATATAGAACTCATTAAGGAGAAGTGCAGTGCACAAGAACTATAACTCTATCTTCAGTATTTTTGGAGTTATTGCCCTTTGTAAATTTTTACTTTGAATTTTTGTTCGCACATTTCTATGTAGATTCACAGGCTCTTTTTTGACTGATTACCCTTTGATGAATTTATCCTGTTCTGGAACAAGTGCTAGTTTATTTTTCATACTTATTATCCCCCTGGTGGTGGGGGGGATATGGTACTAGTCTCTGTCAGTCCCTCCTTCCGTCCCCGATTTTTAGCCGGAAGATAACTTAACCAGTATTTCAGATACCAACTTCAAACTTCGTAAGTGGATAGATCTCGTTAAGGAGGAGTGCAGTGTACATGAATGACAACTCTGTCCTTCAGATTTTTGGAGTTATTGCCCTTCGTTATTTTTCAGGCTTAATTTTTTTTCTCTAGCACCTAACTTGAAAATTGTTTCACATATCAACTTGAAAATTTGTATGTGTCTAGATTTCAATAAGGAGAAGTGCAGTGCAGAAGAATAATAACTCTAATTAACTTTCATAATTTTTTAGTTATTACCCCTTATTATTTTTCAGGCTTAACTTTTGTCCAGAACATAATTGAAAAACTATTTCAGATATGAACATGTAACTTAATCGGTGGATGGATCTTACTGTGAGGAGTGCAGTGTACAAGAACGATAACTCTGGCAATATGATTTTTGAATTATTGCCCTTTGTTATTTTTCAGGCTCAATTTTTGTCCAGGACATAACTCAAAATTTATTTCAGTTACTGACATGTTTCTTTATACGTGGATAGATTTTATTGTGGGGGACTGCATTGTACAAGAATGATAACTCTGCTTCTTATGATTTTTGAGTTATTATGTAATGAAATCCTGTGCCATGGAACAAGGGAGCTTAATGTATAATTTTATCATGAACCAATAACAAAAAGGCCACATGTACATGCAAAACACAATACCACTTATACGTTTGTATCAAAAAAGGTCTTTTTCGGCGGGGGATATCATTTCAACGAAATTGCTTGTTATACTTTGAAATACCGTTTGCATGTTTAATCTTCAGTCTGTAATTACTGTCAGTAAATATGTGCGATGTGTTTTTTTTTTAAAGAAAATGTGCGGTGTTCCGTGTAATGCATATTTCATTTCTTTTTCTTTTTTTATTATTCTTATTGTTTAGTAAGTTGATGTTACTGTTTGTTTGAAATGCAGAAGGAGAGCTAATGTAGAATAGTAGTATCCATCTTTCGTTGTCCTCGGCAACATTTAGGTTGCTACAATACCTTTCTTGTCCCTGAATTTGTGAAACTTGATAAGAATGTCTCTTGATAAATTTGAATATTGGCTAGCCGAGGTAAGACACATGTAACGACAAAAAAAACGATGTTTACACCACACAAGGGTACATTACTATTGTCCAAATTTTTGCGAAACACTCTTAGAACATGTTTTTAATAAATTAAAGCTAGCGAAATTATACCTAGGCCACCCTGGTCAAATCCTATGCCAGGAAATAAATCTTAGTAGTACCTATGGCTAAAAGCCTCGTAAATGCAGGATCCTTGATCAGAGGCCTAGTGTTTGCCTTTGTGGTATCTTTGGTAAAATCTTAACCCATTACCACACAATCCCTACTTTTGACACCCCTGAGAAAGAAGCCTTTTGAAAACACTGTGGGAAAAGGAGAAAATGCTGGTAACCAGCATTTTCTCCTTTTCCCACAGCGTTTTCTACCCTTCCCGGAACAAATTTCAATTTTTCAGTCACCTTCATTTTGTCGTCTGCAAATGCTATCAATTTGGACCAGTCCAAAATTTTGTCATGTGGTAAAGAGTTAAGAGCTGTTGAAGTCAAAAACTGTGTATGTTAGCTCAATGTTTGGATTTGTTTTTAAGCATCTCTTAACATACTAGTAGTTTTGGTGATCTCAGGTAAGAGTTTCAAGGCTATTCAAGTCCTGTTAAATTTCTATTTGTGAACGGCATTTAAGCAAAGTGTCATGCCGCTAGAGTGTTGGACACGGAACAAGTCGTGGAGCTAACGCTGTCGCATGCATGTTGTTTGGTGTGTGTTTTAGTAATGTTGTATTTTTGTTATGTTATTTTTGTTGTATATATTGTTTCCTTTATTTTAATTTTTGATCTTGATTAGCTTGTCCACGTGATCGCTATGGCGAGTCGTGCAGGTACAAGTGTAATTGTGGAGATAGTAAATGTGATGGAATCACTGGAGAGTGTATATGTCAGCCTGGTCGGATGGGTATCTTATGTGCAGAAGGTAAGAAAGTAAAAACATGACTATAGACCAGGTTTCAAGCTGTAGTTACAAAGTTTTTGAAGTAAACCAACAATATGTACTACTCACACTTTAATAGGAATGACACTTACATATTTCAGTATGGGCATATGTTACAACAGTTTTGCATTAACTGTTTACAACACAATAAAACTCTAAATTTGTCCAAGTTGAAAGCATTTTCAGACTAAAATCCAAATGCAATGTACAATATTGTCGGTTTATATCAAAAACCTATGGTTACAGCTTGTTTCAAGATGTAGCTACAAGGTTTTAGAATTAAACCGACGATATGCTGTCTGTCATAGGGTAGAAAACATCACGGGTAAAGGAGAAAATGCTGGTAACCAGTATTTTTTTCCTTTTGCCATGATGTTCTTCTAAAAGCTTCTGTCTCAGTGTCTTTAAAAGTCAGCTCCGTGTGGTAAAGGATTTAATATCCATTTCCCCTGCTGGTTTATTTAATCAGTGTGACAATGTTACATACTGTAAAACCATACACGATAACATGCCACATGTCTGATATGGTGATCGCTGGCAAATTTTGAGTTGTATGTACATGAGTTAAGCTCTGTGAAAAGAATCCGTAAAAATTATCGACCTTGTCAGCCTGAGCAGATTGTGCAAGCTGACATGGATCAAAACAAAGTTTGCTGACGCTGTGATGTGATATGGCTGAAAGCATTAATGAAAGCACAAAAAAAGAAAAACAATGTTTGGGACAAAACAGATTTTAGACTTTTTATTTTATGATTTCTTGTTTCCACTTCTAGATTATTGTTAATGCACCCTGCTTTAGTATTGTTCAAACTGTTTTACTTTTTTTTTTATTTCAATTGATTTGGCATTCATGTCCTTATATTTCACGCATTAAACTTCTTAGTTATGTCATCCATATTTTTGACAGCTTAGGATAATTGCGCGATTCCTTTCCTGAAATTGCATGCCAATATTGGTCTCATGTATTACAGTTAGCCTTTTCTCTTTGATGTTGTGGTCATTAACCCATTACCACTTAATCTCTACATTTGACGACCCTGAGAAAGACGCCTTTAGATAACATTGTGGGAAAAGGAGAAAATGCTGGTAACCAGCAATTTCTCCTTTTCCCACAATGTTCTGCTACCCTTCACAAAATAAATTTCAAATTTATAGTCACATTTATTTTGTCGTCTGCAAATGCCTTCTATGTGAACATGCAAAAATGTTGTTGTTTGGTAATGAGTTAAATGTATATCTTTCTTTCCTTTCTTCCACCAACCTCTGCCACCTCCCCCCACTCCCACAGACAAGTTATTTAAGACACAAAACATTTTGTAACGAACTTTCTATCATATGAATGACCTACAGAACATTCTGGTTTATCAGAACATGACTTTGCCTCAAAAATTAATGATAAAGTTATAAGAGAAAAACAAACATGTG
Organism: Tridacna crocea; assembly: GCA_943736015.1. NCBI lineage: Eukaryota > Metazoa > Mollusca > Bivalvia > Cardiida > Cardiidae > Tridacna > Tridacna crocea. Next base: position 14,132,914 of record OX031072.1, read on the forward strand.
CAGATGTACATGATAGAACTTTCTAAGCCAACAAATGCTGCTACAGGGTGTATATTCACCACCTGTTGTTAAGAATATTCTTTGACTAATTATGGATTAAGAAAGTCACTTCACTTAATAGACTAATATATTCCATAGACACTTTTGATAGAATTTTATCTCAAATGCCAACACATGTCAGATCCTACTTCTATCACATAACCTGCCTTGTTTTCAGTTTAATATACCCATCACAAATTTTCTTATCTCATACATGTTTGATATCACACATGTATGACGTCATTTTTGACTATAGACTCCATAGACTCTAGACTTTAGAGCCCATAGACCCGCTTAACCCTTTCCCAAACAAGCCCCTGTTTTTATGTGTCTGCAGTACAAGTCTTTTGAAAACACTGTGGGAAAAGGAGAAATTGCTCGTAACGAGCAATTTCTCCTTTTCCCACAGTGTTTTCTACCTATTTGGATAACTTTCTGCCATATTTATCAAATTTGGAATTGTCGTCTGCAAACTCTTTGAGTTTGGAAGAGTCTACAATTTGTCATTTGGGAAAGGGTTAATGAAATTTTATCTCAAATGCAAAGGCATGTCAGATCCTATATACATGTATCTCAAATGCCAGGGATAAGGGTAGCTATAAAACTCATCTAACATCTCAATACAGAATGTCCGGAAGGTAGATATGGTATCAACTGCAGAAGCGAGTGTCGATGTGAAAATGGTGCCTCTTGTGATGAGGTGACTGGTGAGTGCGTGTGCCTCGCAGGCTGGTATGGAAGAACATGCGGCAAAGGTAACTTTCTTGTATAGTTTTATAATGGTTCTGATGTATACTTTAACCATTAAGCTGCTAAGCATGACACAAAGATCTCTTGCAGACAGTGTAGATTAAGATCAGACTGCACAGAATGTGCAGTCTGATCTTGGATCTACACTGTCTGATATGGAGATATTTTATCTTCCTAAAATATCTTTGAGGTCCTCATTCCGTTGAAAATGCATGTCAGTTTTTATTCAATTTTTACCTAATGACAAAATTTTAGACTCATTCAGATAGTTAGTATTTTCAGACGACAAATTAGTTGTAGCAAAGAAATGATAGAAAACATCATTTGAAAGGGAAATAATGTTGGTTAATAATGTTTTCAGAAGCCCTCAAGGTCATTAAAAGTCTGGTTGGTGTGATAAAGGATTAAAAAACAAATGAGCCATGGTCTGGCAAAAGGGAGCTTAATGCTCCTCCATGATGCATGCTACCAAACAAATAATCACTTAATCATTGATCCAGATTAGCCACATTTTTAACAAAGGACATAATCATCTGGTGCACTGTTTCTTGGATTTACAAAAAATTGACCAGTAGCAAAAAGTTTTGGCTCCATGTGGGGTCCCGGGGGTTTTTACTGTATAGAATAGGACCTTGGCCTTTCTCTATGGCATGTCGTAGAAGGCAACTAAAATTAGAGATAAACGGCTGCTTTCCTCGTAATTCGTAGGATTGCAGCAGGCTGGGTAGTTCTTATTCCAAATCCTATATTTTTTTCTCGATGTAAATAGGGTTTGGAATGGGAATCAATTGGCCTGTGGGACCCCGTGTGGTTTAATCGGGGGTATAAGAATAAACCACTGCAGTCCCGCGATTGTCACATCTGCCATTTCATCTGGCGGAACAAAAGTGACAGCGTGCATGTCGTAAAAGGCGACAAAAGGGGCATCATTTTGTGTTTCATCCATTCCTCATTTATCATGTTTGTCTTGTGTTGTTCGACATGTATGTTATTTTCCCCTAACATCATTGTAAGTGCGCCCAATATGACCTAAGTTGTCGACGGGCCTTAAAACACTATTCATTCATTAAAAAGTTTTGGCACAGGTCAGCCTGGCAGTTCGCGCAGCCTGACCTGGGTCCATACTTTTCATAGATGCATCAAGCCCCCTTTTCATATAGCATGGCTCAAATATCAATTTCATATCAGTTTTCAAAGAAATTATTATCATAGAATGTTGAGAAATAAACGATTGGTAACAATAATGGAAAAGTATTTTATAATACAAAATTTTGAATTGTTTTATAGCGCATCGAAAACTTTGGTCATATAACAAGCAAGTATGAGTGGGCTTATGTATTAACTCATTACCAAACAACAAATTTTGGACTCTTCCAAATCAAAAGAGTTTACAGACGACAATTTTAGATTTGGAGAAAATGCCAGAAAGTCCTTAAAAAGGGTAGAAAACACTGTGGGAAAAGGAGAAATTGCTCGTTACAAGCAATTTCTCCTTTTCCCACAGTGTTTTCAAAAGACTTTTACTGCAGACACGTAAAAACCAGGGCTTGTTTAGGAAAGAGTTAAAAGATGAGAGGGTGAAACATTACAAGAAATAATTTATGTACTGCATGTGCATGCATGTGTTTTACAGTTTGTCCCGAGGGACGATATGGACCCAGTTGTCTAGAGCAATGTAAGTGTGAGAATGGAGCCCACTGTCACCCGGAGAATGGTCAATGCACGTGCACTGTTGGATGGATTGGTCAGTACTGTGATAGAGGTATGTTTGTTTCAAGTTGTTGATGTATTTAACTTTTTTTTTAAGTTTCTTATCTGTGAATCAAAATATTTTCTAAAGCACCGCTTCATACAATTATTTATATTTTTCTTCGTAATCATGTAAACTGCCCGGTTACATTCAGTGAAAAGGAACAATTCTGGAAGCTTAGATATAAGAATGGTCGTTATGCAGTCAGGAACTCCCTTTTTTTTTTATAGAGTCAAAAAATGACGTCGTCATAATGGTTTGAAAATTGATTCTCATAATAGCCGCATCTTTTGGTCATGTTACATTCCAATTATAGTCTTTACAAAACTCTGTTGCTGAGTATAAAACATTTGAAAAGAATACATGTATAGTCTATTAAGGAAATATTAGAGCTTGAACTTAGGTGTTTCTTCTTTACAGAATTATGTGCCAGGTATCTCCTTATTTAATCCTGCGATTAATCGTTAACTTTTAAGTTTGGCAAGATTGTTAGAGTCTGAATAGGTCTATTTAAGGAAATTGCCACTGAACTTTCAAAGTTTAAAAATATAATTATTAACTATTAAAATCATTCTCATATCAACCATCTCTTTATGTGGCACTACCATTCAAGGTTGCACACTAGACCAGACCCTTGGAAGCTGAGCGAGGTTCCTGGGCTCGGTCACTGCTTGTTACATTCTATAGACTCAAATTGAAAAGATGGTTGATGATTCAGATGTTTCAGATTCCAAAAGATATAAACAGTATCTATAAGAACATCGTTGTGTAGCAAGTAATGAGTTTACTATGTAAAAGTACTGAGAATTTTGTCAAATCAATTTCAAGCTGAAATGAAAATGAAATTCTATTATTTGACACTCTATAGCCAAGGTCACAGGTTTCTGTTATGTTTTACATTTTATGCTGATCTGACATAAGTATAATTATGAGCCACGTTCTGGTAAAGAGAGCTTACAGCTTCTCCTTGATACGTTATACCATGCAAGTCATTAGATAATCATGGATCAACAAGTTCCGTTCATTCTAAGAATCTACAGGATCAGGGCCGGTATTCACCAACCATTCTTAAGAACGTTCTTTGTCTTATTCTCCAGAATTTTCTATATTTGTAAGTAACACAACTTCTGATTGGCTAAATCATTCGGTTTAGCCAATCAGAGGCTGTGTTAGTTAAAAGTATAGAAAACCTTTGAGAGTAAGACTAAGAATATTCTCAAGAATGGTTGGTCAATACCGGCCCTGGAGGAAAAATGCCTTTTGATTTGCAGAAAGTTTGAAAAGTGCAAAAAGTATCGACCCATGTCAGCCTGCGTGAATTGTGCAAGCTGACATGGGTCGATACTTTTTGCATACGCAATAAGCCCTTTAATGCAGCATTGCTCATATCTATGCTGTATTATGACCTTTATGACTATTTCCATTGTCTGCGCATGTTATATTATTCGAAGATTCTATCTGTCTGCTATGACACATCACCCATCCCCCCAATACCAGGGAAAAGTAGGGCTTATATTGATGCAATTAGCCTGTTACCCATGCATGTAGGGTCTGTTTTAATAAATGGCTGATGCATAGGTTACATGCTAGCCGATCATAGCTGAATGAATCGCACCAAGCATTTTATTGGGTAAATTTTTATTCATTTCAAAATTTAAAGTAACGGTTGTTGTGTTGAAAAATTAGTCCGCTTCTGTACCCAGAATGCCCAAATTAGATAAATGTGTATTTGTAGATCGCCATCTAGTAGAAGATAATATGACTATTTCAGCTTGCCCAGCAGGATCATATGGCGCCGGATGTAAAGAGAAATGTGACTGTGACAACAGTGCAGATTGTGACCATAAGACAGGCGAATGTCTTTGTTCACCTGGATGGAAGGGTACAAGATGTGATCTAAGTATGACACTTGTTTATTAGTCTTCTACAGATTATTTTGCAACATAGTGTAACCCTTTACTTAACCAGCCTGTGTCTTTACTGTCCTGGGGAAAGAGAGATTTTGAACACATAGGAGGGGTGAAAAAAAAGAGGATGCTGGCGACCATCGTTTTCTCACGGTCCCACCTTATAGTATCCATTTTCAACAAGAGCTGTCGTAGACAGATTATGCCACCTGAACAGGTCTCTTTTTAGGAAAGTGTCAAATTGGAAAAGCTGGAAAAATGTGTCGGCGCAATATGCTAGAGAGTTGATATATGAAGTTTCATTCAATATCGTCCAAGAGTTGTGGAGAAATAGCTTTAAACTTATGGATGGACAGAAGAAAGAATGATGGTCGGACAGACAGACGGATTGACAGACAGACGGACAAAAACATTAAACCATTTTTTCAGTCTGTAACACAGACAATTATATCACTATTTTAAATCTATCAATCGGCAGGAGGTGAAGACATAAGGTCAGTCTCCGCAATAAACAAGAAGGTTGAAGACTATATTCGTCTGATAAGAAATAAAGAACAAAGTTCTGTTTAAATATATCATACAAATGTCTCCGGTCATTATTGAAATTTTATTGAAATTTCACCCAGAAAACAAATGCTTCCTGCGGCATGATGGAATCAGCCTGTCTGTCCATCTGTCGTGTGTCTGTTTGTATGCAAATTACTAGTAAGTTTGTGTCGCAAACTCTTGTTACAGTTTTGCTGCTATTGTAATGAAAGGTTGTTGATATATTGATTCTATACTGAAGTTGTGCAAGATGCAGTTTTCAATCATCTGCTCCCCATGATTCAAGGGTAATCCCCCCTTGAACTTTTTTTGTTGAATTACCTGTTACTGTCAAAGTGCTGGCGGGGGTATTAAGTCACATTCAGTGACAGCTCTAGTTTTAACTATAATTTCACAGGGTGTACAAATGGCACATATGGACCTGGCTGTCTGGAAACTTGTGAATGTCGAAATAACGCTACATGTGATCACGTGTCTGGGTCATGTGAGTGCAAACCAGGGTGGAGAGGGCGCCACTGTAGCAAAGGTGGGCCAACTTGTGTGTCTTTTCTGTTGCTAAAGATGTTATTTATGGATGAAATCTAAATTTTCTACAACTATTTCTGGGCGTCTTATCATTCGTACATTTTTTTACATGATCAAGTAAGTTTAACCCTTTCCCGAACAAGCCCTGGTTTTTACGTGTCTGCAGTACAAGTCTTTTGAAAACACTATGGGAAAAGGAGAAATTGCTGGTAACGAGCAATTTCTCCTTTTCCCACAGTGTTTTCTACCCTTTAGGAGAACTTTCTACCATTTTGATCATATTTAAAATTGTTGTCTGCAAACTTTTTGAGTTTGGAAGAGTCTAAAATTTGTCGTATGGGAAAGGGTTAATATGATAATACCACATCGATTTTGGCAAGGAATTAACTGGTCCAATTTGCAAATTACAAAACAGACGTAACTCAAAAATTGAACTTTGTTTCCAGCAGGATAAAAAATATTGTGGGAAAAGGAGAAAATGCTGGTTACCAGCATTTTCTTCTTTTCCCATAGTGTTTTTAAAAGGCTGCTATCTCAGGGTTGTACAAACCTGGGATTGTTTGTTAAAGGGTTAAGGAGTCAATTAGATTAATGACTTTTCTATGCTTCTTTCAACTGCAACTTCCATTTCACCATTGATATACCGAAATGTCATTAAGTAAAATCATCCATTTATGTTTCTTTTTTATTTTGACCTTTCAACTACCGAAAGGTTTCCAAAATAGTTCTTCATGCTTTAAAACATGCTTGTATGCTTTTAGGATGTCCCACTGGCTTCTTTGGTCAAGATTGTCAAGGAATTTGCACATGTGCAAATGGAGCATTCTGTAATCACGTGACTGGTGAATGCAAGTGTGCGTCCGGGTACACTGGACCGAATTGCGCAGAAAAATGTCCAGAGGTAAGACTCTCACATCATTATTCAAAAGCTTTTTTGTTGTTTTCTGCCAGTATAAAAGAGCACATGTAATAATTATGTTCAGACTATTTATTCTAGTCTGATCAATTATGCTAGGCACTGTGTCATCATTCTTAGGGTTGGATAAATATACCAAAACAGCATTAAACTCCGATATAAAGCAAATTTAGGTGTTAAATATCTGTGACTGATGGATGAGAAAGTTTTTAAATTATTTCAGAAAACTGCCTGTAGATCTAGCAGTTTAGTGGAAAGTTTGTAAGATATGCACTGTTTTTCAGGGTCGTTATGGTAAACAATGTGAACGTGTATGTGAATGTATGAACGGTGGAACATGTGACCAAGTTTCTGGTGATTGTGTTTGTATGCCAGGATGGAGGGGAAGGCTTTGTGAAGAAGGTAGGTAGAGCAGAAATAGATGATCCTTTTTCTGCAAAAAGCCAGTGTAATGCATCTGCTAAAAGTATTGACCCAGGTCAGCCAGTGCCGTCCTTTTTATCGGACTGACCTGTGTTGAATCTTTTTGATATTTATAACTTTTCAGCATGTCCTAGGACTATTCTAGGCAAGGATTCAGTCATTTGTTAGACAAAGTGGAATTAATAGATCTATATACTTTATTAGTTGCATGGTCAGGAGGCAGTGGACTTGGAAACTTGTTCAAGACTGTGGTGATTCACCACAGTTTCCGAGTCCTCTGCCACATGACCATACAACAAATAAAATATACAGAATGGTCTATAGATTGCATGCATGTTTTATCATTCCAATGTTTGTTAATTAAGCAAATTGTACTCTGATAAAGCAGAATTTCCCTTCTGAGTTTACCAATTCAATGAAAACTGACATTGTTGGGAACTGACGTCACTCTGTCTTGGTAGTACGCAGCTTGGTGCATAATTTTTATGTTAACCCTTTACTCCATAGATACTCATTTCTACGCATTGCTTGTAGGAGCCTTTGGAAAATATTGTGGCAAAAGGTGAAATTGCTCATGACGAGCAAATTTACGTTTTGCCACAATGTTTTGTATACCATCAAGAGGTGTCATATACACATAAGAAACAGCTTCATCCTTGCTGTTATTTAGGGTCAATTATGGATACCTTGGAAATGCCTTATAGGGTAAAGGGTTAAACATGATCGAGGTTGCCATTTTGGATGTTGTGTTGATACTGTAGTCATGTATATGGGACTCCCGAAAGGGAAACTACCAGTCAATCTACCTATCCATCCATCCATCCATCCATCCATCTATCCGTCCATGTTGTTGTTTGTTACTGTTAAGTAACAAACAATAATAACTATAAAGAAAGATGGATGGATTCAGATATAAATGTAAAACTGCATTACAACACTGACATAATGCGTTGGTCGGATATGAACAATTTTCCCCGATTTTTTTAACAGTTAAATTCTACGTTCTATTCATTTGTTGACAGTATGTGAACATGGTAGATACGGAATTAACTGCCTCTATCGATGTTTCTGCAACAACAACCCATGTGATAAAGTTACTGGCAAATGTAACTGTAGTGCTGGGTTCACAGGAGACTCCTGTGGAGAGGGTAAGTCACCTAACTCCATCGAATAATGCGTACATAGAAAAAAACTGTCCTATTCATTTAATTCAAAAACCGATAACACATGCTCTGTATTTTGGGGGTTTAATATCTTTTTAGTTATTTAGTAAAATGATCTAAAAAGGTATCATATACATATAAGAAACGGCTTCATCCTTGTGGTTATTTAGCGTCAATTAGAGATACCATAGAAATGCCTTATGGGTAAAGGGTTAACAACCAACTGAATGAAAGCTCCAGATAAAAGGGAGTGATGGTATGCTAAATCTATTATTTCTCTTTTAAACCCTCTCTTTTAAACAATTCGAATAACATAACCATAACATAGGGTTTGGTGGAAGACAATGGATATTTAAATTTTAAAATTCTATTATGCAGAATGTCCACAAGGTTACTACGGTCCAAACTGTGTAAAGAAATGTGATTGTGAGAATAGTGTAGAGTGTGATGGTGTCACTGGTAAATGTAAATGTCAGCCTGGATTCAGGGGAGATAAATGTGATGAAGGTATTGGTTTTACTAGTTATCTAACTTTTCAACTGACGACAAGGTTTAAAGCCAGACAATATTGATGCCTTTTTACAGACTACAGTCGAATAATGATGTGCTAAGCACTACTATAGGACCTTCTGCGAATGATGTAGATCAAGATCAGACTGCACAGAACATGCAGTCTGATTTTGGATCTACACTAACTGATAGGAAATATCTTTCTCAACATGAGACTTTGAAAGTTTAATGTCACTTAGCAGGATACGGTTTGAAACTGTAGAATGTGCTCTGGATCACTGACAAAAATAGGGGCTACCTACGCATTATTTTCCGAAAGTATCGTTCCAAAAAGTTGTAAGAATTGCTGCATCTTTTGATAAAGGCCTTGTAGTATGTTTCAAACTGTTGCTTTTCAGCATAAAAGACTATTTTTTCGACATTGTATCTATTACTGTATCTGTTTTTTATCTGTTTGAAATCCTTCTGAAAGTATTTTTTTCACCACTCTTCTTGTAAAACCATAATATTCTGTTCTATGCATATAGCATTTGAACAAGTTACATGTCACAATGATAGGTGAGTGCAACACTATTCTAAGTGCCTGTACAATGTACAGGCACTTAGAATAGTATTGCACTCACCTATCGACAAGTAACGTATTAAAGTTTTGTTTGTGCCCTTTTTCAGGCTGTGACCAAGGATTTTTCGGCACGGACTGTCTGGCGGTATGTAATTGTGAGAACAATGCCACTTGTCGGGCTGATACTGGGGAATGTTTGTGTAAATCAGGATGGCAAGGAAAACGATGTCATAAACGTATGTTAGCAGTCTTTACTTCACAACTAAAATGTGGACTAGCCCAGAGTAAAACCAAGCAGATGACAACTTAAATGTGATTTAAAAGTTCAAATTTTGGTTTTAATATGGTAAAAAACATTGTGGGAAAAGAGTTCAAATTGAAAGGCAATCGCAGATGGCAATTTAAATGTGGCTTAAGTGTTTCAATTTGTGTTTGAAAACATCGTGGGAAAAGGAGAAAATGCTGGCTACCAGCATTATCTCCTTTTTCCACGATGTTTTCAAAAGGACTCTTTTAGTAACAGAGAGGTTAAAAACTAAGGATTGTGTGATAAATTGTTAAGTATTTGGTAGGTGTTTATAAGTATGATCCTTTTGTCGTTCTTGTGTTTCAAGCATCACAAGTTTCCTTTTTAGTTTTCTAATTTTCATTGTTACTGTTTGCCATGAATAGCAGTATTATACTGTTGCCCTTTGTTAAATAATTATTCAAAGGTTCAAATGAAACAAATATTTTCTTATACCCCCACCCACAAAGTACTCGTAGACAGAGTATACTGGTTTCACTACCTTTACGTCTCTTTGTTGATCCATCCGTCTGTAGAATTTTTCGTTTCTGCGCTCTCAAAAGTCAAAAGCCATTTGATCTATGACCCTGAAATTCTATACAAGTGTTGCTGTTGACCCAGGGAGTTGTCATGCTACTTTTGGTTCACATGTATCAAAGGTCAAGGTCACAGATGAACTTTGAAAGTTGTTTTATTGCTCTAACTCAATAGCTGTTTGATCGAGGATCATAAAACTTTATACAAGTGTTGCTCATGATCCAAGGGTGGGTCCCATTATTTTTGTGTCAAGGTCACAAGTGATCTGTGTTTTGAAAATCATTAGGGTTCCCTGATTTTGCTGCTTTAGTGACAAGGCACTGGTAGGGTGTATTTGGCTGCTTTGCCACAGTTGTAGTTTTTGTTTGGGAAAAATTTGTAATGTTAGTCTTATCTCTGTTCTATGAGTATAGTTCACCTCCTAATACTCTTTTAACAGCTTGTTTGCCTGGTACCTATGGTGATAGATGTGAACAAGAATGTAAATGTGGTGAAGGGGAACCATGTTATCATATAACAGGAGATTGTAGATGTCCGCCTGGCTACACAGGTCCTGCCTGTGAACAACGTATGTATTGTATTAACTTTCAGTTTTACTGGATGCATCTGAGAGAAAATGTAAGTAGGTCGTCACGAGCAGATTCTCGATGAGCAGCTAATGTTTTCATATTAAATAAGTTGCCTGTAGATGTGAAATTGTCACGAGCAGATTCTCGATGAGCAGCTAATGTTTTCATATTAAATAAGTTGCCTGTAGATGTGAAATTGTCTATATCAGGTAATTCCACTTTTGTTTCACCAATCAGTAGGAATAACCAATAAACCACAATTTCAGAATAGCTTCGGCTAAAACTTTTTTTTTGTTTGCGAAATATTTTGCAGTGAAATTGGCTATCACACTGCAATAAACAGACTGCACATCCCTGTTAGGTTGTCACTGTCTAAAAAACGCATTTAAAGTCTAAGTAAGCATTTTAAGAATGGAAAAATATATATGAGCTGTGCTCTGGCAAAAAAGGGGCATGGTGTTGCATCAAACCAAGCAAATCATTATATGCATATGAATGAATAAATCTGTCTTGCCTAAAAATCAACCAGTTGAATCACATGATGGACCCTCCTTTGACTTACAGAAAATTGACCATTATCAAAAAGTTTCGGCCCAGGTCAGCCTGTGCAGACTACGCAGGCTGACCTGAGTTGATCTTTTTCAAACGTGCATAAAGCCCTTTTTTTACAAAGCATAACTCATACACTGTTTTAATTCTAGCGTGTCCGGCTGGAACATTTGGTCCAGAATGCCAAGGCGTCTGCACATGCTCCGAAAAATTCACCTGTAATCATGTAACTGGAGACTGTGTGTGTAAACCAGGACTAAAAGGCAAAAAATGTAAAAAAGGTAAGCAAGCCTTTTAAGATCTTGTTAAAAAAAACTATTTCTTCTTCTTCTCCTTTGTTCTTTGTTGTTCTTCTTTTTCCAGAAATAAATTTCAAGAAGGCGAGCATGATTTGTAAAGAAATGCAGGAAAATATACCTTTAAATCTCCTCGTAGAATCAAGGACCAAAGTCTATTTACAAACCATTCCAAATATTGTATCTAGATCTTGTAGAATTAATCATCGGAAAACATTGTGGAAAAAAGGAGAAAAATGCTGCTCCTTTTCCAACAATGTTTTCTATTCTATCACCATTTGAGAAAGAAACAAGTTGTTGTCTGGAAATCATTTCCCTCGAGACCAAAATTTTTGCCAGTTGGTAACAAGTTATAAGACAGATTACAAGAAAACTGTCACAAAAGACTGTATTTAAAAGGGATTCCATGTTTATTCTGCAGGTACATGTATCAATAATAGTTTTATCACCAAAGTCAAGTTTTTGAGTGAGCATACCAGACTCGCCTGAATTCTTTACCACACAGGAAAATTTGAGACTGGTCCAAACTGAAAGTATTTGCAGACAAAAAAATAAAAGTGACTGAAAATTGAAATTTGTTCTGGGGTAGAAAACACTGTGGGAAAAGGAGAAAATGCTGGTCACCAGCATTTTCTCCTTTTCCCACAGTGTTTTCATAAGGCTTCTTTCTCAGGGGCATCAAAAGTAGGGATTGTGTGGTAATGGGTTAAATCTCTCCATACTAGATAAGAACAGACAAAAAAAATAACTATGTATTATTTGTAATATTAAAATGAGGCTCTCAACAATATCTAAGTAGTTAGTCTAAATGCACCATTATTTATTCTAATGGATGTCATTAACCTTTTCCCAAACAATCCCTGGTTTTTGCAGGTCAGGAACAGAAGCCTTTTGAAAACATTGTGGGAAAAGGAGAAAATGCTGGTAACCAGCATTTTCTCCTTTTCCCACAATGTTTTCTACCCTATCATATAGAAAAATCATTTTTTTAGCAACTGTTAATTTGTCATATCTGCAAAATGCTTTCAATTTGGTCTGGTCCAAAATTTGTTGTTTGAGAAAGGGTTAATCACACAAGTAACAAATTTTAACACAGTCAAGTTGTTTGGAAAAAAAACAATGAAAACTAGCAGTATTTACATGTATATAAGCAATGGTGTGGTCAAAGGGTGATTAGTGTACATGTATTTCCCTGATGCATTACAACATTGTGGATACATAAAAATCAATTTTTATGCTCCCCGAAGGGCGAGCATATAGTCGCCGCTTCGTCTGTCCGTCCGTCCGTCCGTCCGTCCGTCTATCCTTCCGTCCGTCCGTCCATCCGTCCGTCCGTCCGTCCGTCCGTAGCCATTTCTCCACAACCCATGGACCAAATTTGATAAAACTTCATATATGAACTCCTTAGGGTAAGGCGCCGACATATCTTTCCCGCTTTTTCCATTTTACCCTGTGTCATGGAAAAAAGGGGCTTAGTGCAAAAATTGCATTTTTTACTAATATCTCATTCAGTTTTTGTCAAAATTTCATGAAACTTCATGGTTATATTGTTTATGGAAAGATTCAGCATGTGCCCTTGCTATTTTTAATCCAGGCGTTTTCCGTGATGGAACGTCAACTGTAACGCCTTTGCAAAATTCCAATTTTTACTAATGTCTCATTCAGTTTTGGTCAAAATTTCATTAAACTTCATGGTTATATTGTTTTTTCAAAATTTCACCATGTGCTCTTGTTTCTTTATCCATGTGTTTTTCAATTTGACCCTCTGTCATGGAAAAAGGGGGTTTCTTGTAAAATGCCAAGGAAAAAGGGGCCTTAATGCAAAATTGCGATTTTTACTAATATCTTGTTCAGTTTTTGTCAAAATTTCGTGACACTTCATGGTTATATCTTGTTTTACAAGTTTCAACATGTGCCCTTGTTATTTTCAATCTATGAATTATTAATGCGCAAATACCTCTTTCCTACTTTCTCAATTTGAGGCTGCATCACGGAAAAAGGGGACTTCATGGAAAAAATTGTTTTTTACTTGTATCTCCTACATCTGTGCTCAAAACTTTGTGAAATTTCAAATCTGAACTTGTTGGAACATTGCCCAGGTACTGCTCTTCCGGTTTCTTAATCTTAGGCTGCGTCACAGAAAAAGGGGGCTCCATGTAAAAAATCATTTTATGTAATATTTACTTACAGACTGCTCAAAATTTTATGAAATTTCGAATTTTGAATTATTATTAAAAAATGCCACAAATCACACACCAGTTGTATTTATTTCAATGATGCAATATTGCCTTATGGGAAAAGAGGGCTTAAAGGGGGCTTAGTGGCCTTATTGTCCTCTACAGGTTTGTGTTGGCTATCTCTAAGATAGTAATTGCCTTTTCACTTCAATTTTTTGGGAGCATGAACAGGTCCTTTTAGGATAAAAGAAGTAAATTTATATCAATTTCATATATTTTACGACAAGCACTTGTTAGGGGAGCATAACCCGTCTCTGACGGCTCTTGTTATTTGTAACAACCAACTGTATTATAAGATAGAACAATTATTGTGCTTTGACATGCTAAAAATTGACCGCTTAACAAAAAGCTGCAACTCAGGTCAGCCTGCACAGACTGTTCAGGCTGACATGGGTTGAATCCTTTTTTCTTCAAACTTGATTTTTAAACTCAAACCTCCATTTCATGGAACATGGCTCAAACATATGTGAAACATTGTGACCAAAGAAGTAATTGCTTGTTTTGAGTTAGTCCTCTATTGCCACAATGTTTTCCATAGAGATTTGCTGCGAAACAAGAACAAAAACTCTTTCTCAATGGTGAATGTCTTAACCTGTTACCACACGGCAAACTTTTAGACCTATCCAAATTGAAAGCATTTGTAGACATCAATTTCAAAGTGACTACAAGGGTGAATTTTGCTTTGATAGGTTAGAAAACTTTGTGGGAAAAGGAGAAAATGCTGGTTACCAGCATTTTCTCCTTTTCACACAATGTTTTCAAAAGGCTTCTTCCTCAGGGGCATTAAAAGTCGTCATTGTGTGGTAAACGGTTAATTTAGAGCAAATTATAGTCAGTCAGAGACTTTCTTTTCTTCATTTCAAACATAGCTTGCATAATTATCTCATGCGCTTGTCCCATTCTTTCTACTATTCACAGTGTGAATACATGCGAATGATCTGCCTGCTGGATGCAATCCGTTGCATATATGTTCTTGCATTGCATTGCTTTTCTGAATTTCAAATTTACATGCTTTTAGTGGCTGTCCTTACCAAAAGGAGTTAGTTTGAGGGGCTTTTTGAAATTATACCTTGTTAGCTTTTAACCGAGCCAAAGTGTGCTTGCATGCGGATTAAACCTATAATAAATGAGATAATTGGCAGGAAAAAACTGCTTTGCAATTAATTGATACATTTTATCATGCAAGACATCACATAATTAGGTATCCATAAAATCTACTTGATGAACGATTGAATAATGAACTAAATGGGGTCTTTTAAGAAGCAGAAAAATTACCAATAGCACAAAAAAAATTTGCCCAGGTCAGCCTGCATGGCCTGCGCATGCTGACCTGGGTTGATACTTTTTGAAGATGCATCAAGCCCCCTTTTCACAGATCATAGCTCATAAAGGATCTATGACTATAAGCATTTTTTTTGCCAATACTTTGAAAAGCATTTTCTGAATTTCAAATTTACATTATATCTTACTTCAGATTTGCATGGGGTGTACAAAGCAAGCTTAGAGATTCATTGCCTTTTAATGGTTTCCTATTAACCCTTAAGTTGCTATGCAAGACTCGCTGTGGTTTTGCGAATGATGTAGATCAAGATCAGACTGCACAAAACGTTCAATCTGATCTTTGATTGACACTATCCGATACTTTTTTTTCTCGGTGAAATCAACTTTGACATCTCAATATTTAGGTGTTTACGATTGAGTGGAAATTTTCATATTCTATTTATCTTGCAGCTGTGGGTTATAAAACCAACATAGGAAAATGTGTTCCACTACCTACTCATTGCAAACCCTGATTAATGATCTTAATCATAGTTTAAGGATCCTGCCAGGCCCAATCATAAGGCATAATATTTGTTACCTGGATTCCCCAGGTTCGAGCCTTGCTAGAAGCACCGACTTTTTCGTGGGAGTGTCCTTCGGAAAGACACTTCAGAGCCCTGTCTTAGAACGAGTGAAACCCAGAATATGTAAGCTTTTAGCGTAACAATGTTGAAAGGTTGCATAATTGATTCACAGCTTTGCCAGTTTCTTTACGAGGATTGATGATGTTCATTGCAACAGGAATCATTCCTCTCTCACTGCTGACCATTGTTTCGACGACATTATGTGGGAAAGCAGCCAGTGGCTTGGAAGAAATAGTGTGAGTACCTGTAAAAGAAACTCATTGATAGATGAACTTGCCGCTGTGATATAGCTGACCTCATGCTGAAAACTGCAATAAACACCATACAATACAGTACAAAAATCCTCATTATCTCCCTTTAACATTCACACTGTATATCTAATGCTTTATTCTGCTAACCTTTGCTTTATACCTAACGCTGCAGGTAGAAATAATAGAAAACAGAAACAGGCACGTAAAGCTAAACTTAGATCGCAGTTTTGGCAGGAGCTGAGAGCTAGGAACTTAGAAACGGGTAAGTGTCTATGTGTGTCGCCATAATGTACTACAGTCTGTGTCATACAGCGGACCAACTTTTGAAACATAGCAACAAAAGGAGAAATTGCTCAAAATGAGCAATTTCTCCTCTAGCTGCGATGTTTTCACATTATATTCTTATATATGCATTAAATTCAAGCAGTTTCAATAGTTGTTGAGATATATTTTGCAGTCCTTTTATGCATACCTATTTTTGAAATCATAAGTCAAGAGTTTAAGGTATTCCTACCCTGAAGCGGAACATTTATCTCTGTAATTTTACTCTGCATAATATGATATTAAAAATCATTAATATTGTAGTATCTTAACCAAGCCACTTTTTGCAGTTTTTGCCTTCAAAGAATATTCTTTTTCAATTCATATCCTCAATTCAAAGGGAGATTATTATTACCTCCCTTTACAAAAATGGTAATAGAGATATAAATAGTAGCTATTTAGAAAGACATTTAAAGAATTTCTGGGCGGTTAAAAGTGTTTCGAATTATTGAGTCATATAAATTCTCAATAATCTAACGGCAAGAAATTATGCCATGTTGATCAGAAGCTTCAGGGGAGGAAAGCCTTAAGTGTGAAGCGCAACTAGTATCTCAATTTTTTTTTCAATCTTCTATAACCTTGTTTCATCAAGTAAAGTTAACCTTTAAATGAAGTCTGAACCATAGACATACTGATTTGCGAATAATAATAGGTATTTAGATAACAAATGTTGTAGTCTTTTTTTCATATTTCTACCAATGACTAAATAATTATGTATTATCGATAATAATTCTTGACAAAGGCCCTTGTGGAACCTTACAAAATAGCAGTTTCATCCATTGTTACTTGATTTTAAAGCTGATCTGACGATAGGTAAATTTCTTAACTCATCTCGGCGATTATTGCAGAGTCTTGATTCCGTGTTGTATTGTTATAATAAAAAGAAATCATTTCTGTTTTGCACATACGTGTAGTGGGTCTTTATATACATATTCATGTAATCAATGCCTCTGTCTTATCGTTTATCAGTTTGATATAATTTAACTTCTTTTTTATTTTATTCTGTTATTTTGTTCTTCCTTTCATTTTTGGAGTAGTATTTCAACCCAGGATGGATATTTTCATGTATTTATAATGCACTGGGGAAAAATTTCGACGTCTAAATGATGCAAAAAAATAATATTTTTTGCCACACGGAAAGATTTCACTGTAACATTAAATGTAAATTCTACTCTTATATGTAATACAATGTTAGCTGCTGTTAAGGATTCCGACTAATTTTACAGCCTGTAATGGTTTTATTCATTTATATTGAGCTAAAGTTGCAGTCGAGGTTATGCCATTACCCCATGTTCATTCCTGGTGCCATTGCCACATACCCCAATACTTGGTCTTACGAACGAAGTCCGTAACAAAGAAACAGATGAATAAATGCATGGCAGAAATAAGGGTCGGAGCGGGATTCGAACTCCGAACTCCCGGACGCAAAGCCAATAACCTAACCACTGAGCCAAAGAGATATCTCTCTGACGCAGTAGTCAGGTATTGTATTTAAATCGGGAGTATATGCCATGCAGGAAGGAGTGGTCTCCCGTAACATTGGTCATTGAGTAGATTCCCTTTAAAGTTTCTAATGAAATCTAGACCTGTCGAAAACAAGGTTGCCTTGGTGAATAGGTACTTACCTCTTTCTTATAAAATTCAGACCTGTCAAAAACATGGTTGCCTCTGGAATAGCTACTAGCCTCTTTCTAATATAATCCAGACCTGTCAAAAACATGGTTGCCTTGGTGAATAGCTACAAGCCTCTTTCTAATATAATCCAGACCTGTCAAAAACATGGTTGCCTTAGTGAATAGATACTTACCTTTTTCTGATAAAATCCAGACCAAAAACATAGTTGCCTTGGGAATAGCTACTAGCCTCTTTCTAATATAATACAGACCTGTTGAAAACTACTAGCCTTCTTTTAAGGAATGATGCAACACTGCAAATCTCCTTTTCATAAGGCATTGAATAGTTAGTATTCATTATGTAACCTAGCAGAAATGGTCCATGGCTGGACCTCTCTCAGATACATATACCCTCTAGGCTATAAAAGTTCTTATTAGAATTTGCTATTTGCCAAAGGAATAACAATGGGCAATAATTGGCCTCTTTTTGTGCCCTTTACAAAGCTCAACGAAATCTAAAACTGAAATATAAAGACATGGTCAACAGTGTTAGCCTGCTGAATAAGTGAAATGAAACTTTCAAGCCAATACTAATAAAAGAAATGTTTTTGCTCTTTCAAATGTACTTTTTGGGGAAAAATCCCTCCTTTTTGGGCAGTGTAGATGTAAGATCAGACTGCAGTCTGATCTTGATCTACACTTTCTACTAAAGGTCAGGGAATCTTTCTAAGGATCTTAAGGGTTTATCATATTTTGTTTTTTTTTAACATTTGTGAATTGCTTTTAGTTTTGCTACCTTGGATGGCTTTCTTTTCATTAATTTACATCTCTTTCCTCTTTTTTTCTTCTGTCTATGAATTTTGTGTCTTGAATTGTATCCGTAATTGAGAGCATAAACTTTAGATGTATAATAAGTGTACAGCTGTTGTAAGTCTGATAGTTTAACACTATTGTGAATGTTCATTATGAAACCACAGGACAACCAAGTTGTTAGCTTTGATTTAAGATTTACTATATTATTATTAGTTGTATGGTCAGCTGGCAGGGTACTTCGAACCTTGCCCCAAGCCAAAGGTGATGTTCAAGAATTATTTTTGCAGTATAACAAAAAATATTTTTAACTCATTACCAAACAACAATATTTCCAAATTGAAAACATATGCAGACGACAAAATAAAAGTGAATGAAAATTTGAAATTTGTTTTTTTGAAGGGTAGAAAACGTTGTGGGAAAAGGAGAAAATGTTGGTTACCATCATTTTCTCCCTTTTCCCACAATGTTTTCTAAAGACTTTTTTTCAGGGGCGTCAAAAGTAGGGATTGTGTGATAATGGGTTAAGAAAGACTGATTGTGTAAATTAGCCAGCAAATAGGCCCTTAGAATAAACATGTCTGTATCTGTAACTACAGGGGTCCTTAGAATAAACATGTCGGCATTTTTTAACCAATCACAAATTTCTATTTATTCTGTTGTTATCAGTACCAAAAGTAGGTCAAAGGCCAGCACATTCAGCTACACCAATTAACCCATTACCCCATAAGGCATTTCTATGGTATCTCTAATTGTCCCTAAATAACAGCAAGGATGAAGCCATTTCTTATGTGTATATGACACCTTATGAAAGCATAGAAAACATTGTGACAAAAGGTGAAATTGCTCGTCACGAGCAATTTCACCTTTTGTCACAATGTTTTCCAAAGGGTCCTACAAGCAATGCATAGAAATGAGTATCTACGGAGTAAAGGGTTAATTCATGTTAATTGATTGTTTTCTTGTAGTAGTATAGAAGCACGAGCCAATGTTTAACACGAAATGTAAAGGGTATTAAAATCTGAATACAAGCACCTTGGTATAACTTGTGTACTGTGTAAGCAAAAGGCACGGTAGATTTGTGTAAACAATCTTTTGTAGTATATATATTCACCCATTGAATTGAAATGTCTCCCATTCACTTACCCTCGTAGAAGAAGTGACCTTTTTAGCAGCTTTTTGTTGAAACATTGATACAATTGCTCCCAAAAATTTTTGATAGAATCTATTCAATGGGTTTCTTTAGAACTTATTTTTCAATGTGTTCAGCTGTCAAGTGATATAGATTAGCATCTAGGAGGTTTGAGACCATGATCTTCAATCTAACACATGTCTCATGATATTTACAGGTTGTAATGATGGAGAATATGGTCCCAACTGCCAACATGACTGTCAGTGTGAGGCTGACTCTGCCTGTGACATGGAAAATGGACAATGTCTTTGTCGGGATGGACACATAGGTAATTGTTGTTTACTTAAAGATTCACCTCAACTAGTTTACTGGCAATATTTTCAGAGACCTTCGAAGCAATTTCAGTTGTCATTTCTGGTTATCCCTTGTCTTTTTCCTATCCTTTACACCATGAATATATTTTGGTAATTTATATGTTTATGCAGCCGAGCTATAATATGCACTTCAAGTTTTAGTGCGATTATTTTTATACCCCCGCAAAATAGATGTTTTCGGGGGTATACTGGAATCAGCCTGTCTGTCCGTGTGTCCATCCGTCTGTCCGTCCGAGTGTCTGTCGGTCCATCCTTATGAGCCCGACATTGTGAGGTTAGGGGTAAGTGTACATTAGTCTCTATGGGGTTCATTCCGTCCATCTGGTAGGTATTGGGTTAGGGCTTTTGGGGTTAAAAGAATGCTCTTATGGGGCTGCATTGGGTTGCATTGAATAAAGAGCAATTCGACCCCACAGGGTCCGTCTCGTAAGACCGTCTGTCTGTGTGTCCGTCCATATGTCCGTCTGTGTACAAAATACTAGTAATTTTGTGTCATGAACTCCTCCTTTAGTTTTCCTTCAATTGTATTGAAACTTTGCACATATACTGATTATATATTGAAGATTTATGCAAGACGTAATTTTCAAGTGTCAACTCTTCCTGCCTGAGGAATTATCTTCCCTTGAACTTGACACTTTTTTCTGTCAAAGTGCTGGGGGGGGGTGGTATTTAACCGTTACTCCATAGATACTAATTTCTATGCATTGCTTGTAGGAGCCTTTGGAAAACATTGTGGCATCATGATGAGCAATTTCGCCTATTGTCACAGTGTTTTCTTTGCTATCAAAAGGTGTCATATACATATGAGAAACAGCTTCATCCTTGCTGTTATTTAGGGTCAATTAGAGATACCAAAGAAATGTCTTATGGGGTAAAGATTTAAGTCACATTCAGTGACAACTCTAGTTCTAGCTGTAAAGATGTATTTTTAATGATACCTTAGTTAAATTGACAATATTCAAAGAATGTTCTGTAGTAGTACTTACCTGGATGGTTTCATAGAGTTGAAGTCCCACACTTCGATAAGTTTAAGTAAACTGAAAGACTGGCATGATAAACCATGTAATCTCATAAATGAGCATTATGCAACAAAGTAAATGATTAACTTAACCCCAAGATAGTGAAAGTATTAACAGTTAGTGGTTTTTCTTTTTTCTTTCAAGCAGCTGAAAATATTTCTATGAAACTAGGCTTCTATCCTTAAGGCCAAGATAAAGGTTTCATTTAAGAAAAAAATGGAGGAGAAATGTATTTATTTTATCTCGGAACTGGTAACATGTAAATTCATACCACGATTTTTATACTTAAGGATGATGGTTGTATTTACACATCCTCGGATACCCCGGGGTCTCCCTATATGCTACGCTACATCGACCCCTGGGACAATTAATTGAATTTCCCTCGCTTTACCGCTGGCCGAATGCTGGCTTTTCATTGGTTCCATCATCATTTTGTGATGGGCGAGTGGACTGTACGCTATGACGTTTCGTATCGATTTTCGGCGGCTGATTCAAAGTTTTATTAGTCAATTGTCCCAGGGGTCGATGTAGCGTAGCAAATAGGGAGACCACGGGGTATCCGAGGATGATATTTACATATGTGGCTTCTAACATAGAATTGGCTACACCACTGACTAGGCATTTTAGCACGTTATGACAGTTTTAGTTGCATAAATTTTGCTTAACAGGGCCAACATGTCTTCAGCTGTGTCCAGAGGGCAGGTATGGCCAGAACTGTTCTGAGGTTTGTGATTGTCTGAACGGTGCTACTTGTGGGAGGGTACGGGGCAGGTGTAAATGTCAACCAGGATATACTGGGGAAAGATGTGAGACAGGTAAGTTTGTTTGAATGGTTGTATTGTGCTGTTCTGAAAGATATTTTAGTTATACTATGACAACAGCTCATTTATTCATGTTTGATTATTTGTATTCAGGCCTTTTATTAGCTAGCTGACATGAGCACAAAGTGCTTAAGGAGATTTTTTGTGATGGTGCTGTGTCAGGCGTCCTTCGTGTGTTGTGAGTTGTCCGTCAACCTTTACTTTGTGTATGCTTTAGAGACCACATTTAAAGTGCGATACTCATGAAACTTAGTCAGGATGTGAGTCTTGATGATATCTCGTGTGAATTCGAAAATCATGCATGTCAGTCAAAAACAAGGTCACTTGGTCAAATCTTAGAAAAAGAAAATTGTGTGCATTCTCTAGAGTGTATAGTATTTTTTTTTAAGATTTGACTAAGTGACCTAGTTTTTGACCGGCAAGAACGGCCATATTTTCAGTCCAATACTCTTGAGAGTCATGTAGAATATTTGTCATAATTGTATGTCTAATGAATTTGAAAATGGGTCACGTCGGGTCTAAAATGAGGTCACTGAGTGAATTCTTTGAAAATAACATTGTGTTAGCTGTTGAGATGATATTTTCAGTCAATACTCATAACAAAGGCAGAATGCTTGTCTTCATGATATCTTAAGGTCAAAATCTAGGTCTATTGGTCAAGTCTTTGAAAAACCTTGTGTACCATCCAGAATTCAACTGTACATTCATATGATTCTGAACTTGGTCAGAATGTTTGTTTTGATAATATCTTAACCCATTACCACACAATCCCTACTTTTGACGCCCCTGAGAAAGAAGCCTTTTGAAAACACTGTAGGAAAAGGAGAAAATGCTGGTAACCAGCATTTTCTCCTTTTCCCACAGTGTTTTCTACCCTTCCCAGAACAAATTTCGATTTTTCAGTCACCTTTATTTTGTCGTCTGCAAATGCTTTCAATTTGAACCAGTCTAAAATTTTCTCGTGTGGTAAAGAGTTAAAGGAGCATGGAAATGGGTCATGTCGGGTCAAAACTAGGTCACAAGGTCAAATCTGTGAAAAAGCTTGTATACACTATAGAGGCCATATTTCATTCTGATACTTATGAAATTTATTCCGAATATTTATCTTAATGATATCTTGGACAAGTTTGAAAATAGGGCATGTCAGGTCAAGAACTAGTATTTTGTACACTGTCGAAACTACATGTTCTGTCCAATACCGTTGGAAGTTGGTTGGAATATATTTCTTAACGTAAGCTTTGAAGACTTTGAAAATTGGTTGCGTCAGGTCGAAAACTAGGTCACAAAGTCATATTTTTGAGAAACCTTTCGTATGTTGTAGAGGCCGCATTTTCAGTCTGAAAATCATGAAACTTAGTCAGAATGTTTGTCTTGATGATATATCAAATGAGTTTGAAAATGGGTTACATCAGGTCAAAGATAGGTCATGACATCAAATCTTTGAGAAACCTTTTGTATGCTCTAGAGGCCACATTTTCAGTCTGAAAATCATGAAACTTAGTCAGAATGTTGGTCTAGGTCTATGAAAGTTTGTCAGAATGTTTGTCATTATATCTCATAAGAGATTAGAAATGGGTCATAATATGTTCACAAGGTTCATGTGAGCGACCTCAGGGCCATCATGGTCCTCTTGTCTTGATTGAAATATTTTACATGAATTTTCTTTTGAAATCTTACGCTTCAGACTTGCTCCCATATGATTTTTATCACATTTGGTGGGAGGACTGGCATAGTTTCCAGGAAGAAGAATCGAGAGAGATTAGTTTCTCAATCAATGTAAAATAAAATATGTTTAAATTCAACTTACATTCAGATGCAATGAGTAAAGTTTTAACACAGAAAGTCAATAAGTGGATCATCACTGAATAGATAATATTAAACTATGGTCAGCTTCGCATAGTTTTTTTTATTGAAAATGGAGGAGACCTCAAAACTTACACTTAATTTTATAATTATCTTTACATGTGTAAGTAAACTCAGACTTAAAGTATGTAAAATATTATTTAGTCAATAAGTACTTTTTATACCTTTGAAGTTTGTGAAGAAGGTTACTACGGCCTAAACTGCGAAGAGGAGTGTGAGTGTGGGCCCAAAGGAAGATGTGACCCCTTTACTGGAAAGTGCCAGTGTGCCCTTGGTTGGCGTGGGGACACATGCGATGATATGTGTCCTGAGGGACAATTCGGCCCCGGGTGTATACACTCTTGCCAATGCCAGAATGGTGCTTCCTGTGATCCAGTATCTGGCTGCTGTACTTGTAAACCAGGGTTTTATGGACAAAACTGTGAATTTAGTAAGATATTCTTGTCATATTTTCATGTAGATCTAGTCTTTGACTTAGAGTGCATATCTCATATATGTACTTACTAGATATATTTTTAATCATTACCACACAATCCCTGCCATATAAAACCATGACAAAGAAGCCTTTAGAAAACATTTTGGGAAAAGAAGAAAATGCTGGTAACCAGCATTTTCTTCTTTTCCCACAATGTTTTCTACCCTTCACAAAACAAATTTCAAATTTTCTGTCACTTTTATTTTTTTGTCTGCAAATGCTTTCAATTTGGACAAGGGTAAATTGTTTTCGTCTAGTAAAGGGTTAAAGAAAAATAATAACATACACCATGGAGAAAAAATGTGAATTTTACATACGACTTGAGGAATGTGTGGCTTTACGTAGATTATTGTTGGAAAAAAATGCTCTTCTTTTCCAACTCAGTTCTTGATGTGACTCAAAGGAAAATTTGTTTTTCCCTAAAATTTTGAAATTTAGTTTGAACTTTAAGCTCAGCTGTTTAGCCAAGACAAAAGATTCATATTGGACGGAGTAGATCAAAGATCAGTCTGCATGCTCTGTTCAGTCTGATCTTGATGTACACTGTCTGCTAAAGGTCAGCAAGTCGTTCCTAGTACCTTTATTGCCTAAATTACTTTAAAGATGAATACTGGATTTCAGGCTGTCCCAAAGGATTTCATGGTGATTACTGTACTGAGACCTGCGACTGTAACAATGGTGCACCATGTGATCCAGAGACCGGGGCCTGTGATTGTCCCCCAGGCTATATTGGAAATTCATGTGAAGAAGGTAGAAGTGTGTTGCCTTGTTTAACCTGTTACCACACAATCCCTACTTTTGATGACCCTGAGAAAGAAGCCTTTAGAAAACATTGTGGGAAAAGGAGAAAATGCTGGTAATGAGCATTTTGTCCTTTTCCCACAATGTTTTCTACCCTTCACAAAACAGATTTCAAATTTTCAGTCACTTTTATTTTGTCGTCTGCAAATGCTTTGGATTTGGACAAGACTAAAATATTGTCGTTTGGTAATGAGTTAACCCTTGTTCTAGAAATAAGACCCAGATAAGTGCACTTTTTAGGTTGCCTTTGAAGTAAAGCGGGTAGTATAGATTAAAGATTAGCTTACATGTTTTATGCCGTCCAGTCTTGATTTAAACGGACTGCGAAGGCTAGCTTATTTGTGAAAGATTCTTTAATGGATATGGCGTGTATGTCATATCGTTACAAAAGATTGAGGGGAACAAATGGGATGCTCATCACAAATTTTGGTATCTTATACAAGTTTGATGTCACAATTGTGCGACGTCATTTTTGATGTCCTTTTTTTCAGACTTCCTAGAGGCCGATGGGCTTTATTGATATTACCGTGTGCATATAGGCTATATGGATGGGTTTTCATCTTCTGATCTGTAATTTGTGAAATATTGTAATGTGATAAAGAGAATCTGACATAAATTTGGCTTTGAGATATATAGGATCTGACATGAGTGGGCTTTTGAGATAAGATTTTAAAATGCATTTCAAGCATTTGTACTTTCCACAATGTTTTCAACTACAGTTGTCTGCGACAAGACCATGTGGTTACCTTAAGGTTATAAGATTCAAACTTTTGCTGAGGATATAGGAGTCACTTCTTAACCCTTTCCTAAACGACAAAGTTTTGGACCAGTCAAAATTGACGGCACTTGCAGACGACATGTTGCAAAATTAATGTAACCCAAAAATTGAAATTTGTTTCCAGCATGGTAGAAAACATTCTGGGAAAAGGAGAAAATGCTTGTTACCAGCATTTTCTTCTTTTCCCACAATGTTTTCAAAAGGTTTCTATCTCAGGGCCATAAAAACCAGGGATTGTTTGGTAAAGGGTTAATCTGTTTTATTAATTGTATATAGGTTGTCCGCCTGGTAAATACGGTTTAAGATGTCTCAAGAATTGTAACTGCGGTACAGCTACGTGTAACATCATCACTGGACAGTGTCTATGTCTGCCAGGTTACCAGCCGCCAGAATGTTCATTACGTGAGTACAAATTTCCTTCGTACTTTTATCCCAGTAGAATAATAAGAAGCGATACCTTATCACAGCCAAGTCACTGCTTTTAGCCAAAAAAAGGTTTTTTTTGTTTGTGAATTAGACAAGGCAAGACTGTTCCTATCTCCTGTTTCTATGATATGTGCATGTACATGTCGATTTGTACCTGTAGACTGTTAAGTAGATTGAAAGAACATTTTGTCATTCTGAAAAATCCAGTTTAGGCTAGTCCTTTGCTATTTTGGATCATGCTATTTCAAAACAATTGAGGTTTTAATTTAAGAGTAAAGAATATTTTTTATCAAATTTATAGAGCTTACCCCTTTACCCCATAAGGCATTTCTATGATATCTCTAATTGACCCTAAATAAAAGCAAGGATGAAGCTGTTTCTTATGTGTATATGACACCTTTTGATAGCATAGAAAAGATTGTGGCAAAAGGTGAAATTGCTCGTTACGAGCAATTTCACCTTTTGCCACAATGTTTTCTCAAGGCTCCTACAAGCAATGCGTAGAAATGAGTATCTATGGAGTGAAGGGTTAAGCTCTGCTGTTTTCGAATAAAGATGTTGAGGATTTCTTTTAGCTCTGGCGTCTGTGTTGTCCTCTTGGAAAAATGACATTTTATAATATCTCTGTTACTACTGAAGATATTTTACTTTCAACTCAGACATATTGTAAACCATCAGATGGGAAGCCATACTGAAGGGGATGAAAACCATCAAAATATTTTTGACGCAGTTATGATGCTTTTTCGACTTAAAATTTTCACTCAAAATCAAGCAACTGCTGCCGGGCGGTGGTGTCAGAATTCGGTGCTCCTGTTTTTGTCATAATATAACCTAGTGAATAAAGTATTCAGTTCTCACTGTTTTAGCTTGCGAGATGGGAAGGTATGGTCCTAACTGTGAATTCCTTTGTGACTGTGATAATGGGGGCTTCTGTAATCCTTTTTCGGGTACATGCGAGTGCCCTCAGGGCTGGATAGGAGCAAGATGTGAAACATCGTTAGGTAAGTAGTATGTGCTTCTATCTTTAACTGAAAATAGACAAGTTAAAAAAGATGGTAATATATTGTTCATAATTTGAATGTGTCTGTTTAATGATTGAACTGAAATTTGAGTGAATTGAAATTTCAATTTGTTACCTATCACAGTAATGCAGCTCTACTCTGAAGTTTTTGGCCTCAGTGAAAATCGAAGATCAACCAAATATTCTGTTTGATTCGAACCTTTACTGTCTTGAGCTGAAACTGAAACAATTTTAATGTAGGTGAGATAAGGCTATATTTATCAATAAAATAAATTCAAGTTTAACCCATTACCAAACGACAAAATTTTGGACTTGTCCAAATTGAAAGTATTTGCAGGTGACAAAATAAAAGTGACTGAAACTTTGAAATTTGCTTTATGAAGGGTAGAAAACATTGTGGGAAAAGGAGAAAATGCTGGTCACCAGCATTTTCTCCTTTTCCCACAATGTTTTCTAAAGGTTCTTTTGGCAGGGGTGTCAAAAGTAAGGATTGTGTGGTAATGGGTTAATATTTGATGAGAGCCCCAGATAGAGGGAGAAATTCTAATTTCAAAATTGAGAATATTTATTATTCTCCACTAAGCCCTATGGTATGGGTACTCACTGGAATCGTCTCAACGAGATGATTCCTTATGAGTACTCACAGCACAGGATTTGGGAGAAGTAATGGATTTAGAGTACCATCACTGTTATCTGGAGCTCTGTTTGAATGTAGAAAAATATAATACAATGTATGTTGAAAAAAATCTTGATCAAAAGGTGAAATTGCATACTACGGGCTACTTCTTGATTTATCAGGCACACTTTTTTAAAGAATAGTCTGATGCAGTAGGAAAAACATTTAGGAGCCATGTTTCAGTGAAAAAGGGGCTTAATGTATCTGCAAAAAGCATTGATCCATGTCAGCCTCCGCAATCCGTGCAGGCTGACATGGGTCAAAACTTTCTGCCATGGGTCAACTTTTTGCATGTCTAATGACTATTCTCATTTGTGAAACTGATTTGATTTTATAGTTTTTTTATTTAACTCTTTCCCAAACAAGCCCTGGTTTTTTACGTTTCTGGAGTACAAGCCATTAGAAAACACTTTGGGGAAAAGGAGAAATTGCTCGTAACGAGCAATTTCTCTGTTTCCCACAGTGTTTTCTACTCATTTGGAGAACTTTCTGCCATTTTTATCCAATTGTTGTTTAAAGAGTCTAAAATTTATTGTTTGGGAAAGGGTTAATTTGATTTTATGAATACCTAATCATGTAATGACTCACTTGGTATAATTATTCCGGAGATGCATTAAACCCCCTTTCTGTCAGAGCATGGACCAGATGTATGAGATAACGATGGATGGTTAGACATGTATGATTGTTTCTATCATTTTATATTAGATGGTTCTAGACGGTTCATCTATAAAAGATAACGGTAACGCATTTGTTTCTTTGTTTGTTGAGTTCTGGTCTTTTTTTAAACTTTACTTTTTTTGTGCATGGAAATATTCCCCATCAGGTTTCTGATATATATTTTACCATATTTTGGTGATGGTGCGGTAAAAATGAATTCTTATGTCTTTTTATTTCAAAGTTATTCCCTTCAAATGGAAATGGTTAAAACTTTTCAATCAATATACTGGAGTCCTATACACTTGGCGAGCTGGCCGATTACCCAGTAGTTTGTGTATCTTACTTGTGACCTGATGATTTTTAATTCGATACCCAATTCAAGCAAAACTTCCTTCCCGGCAATTTTTTGCTTCTCACCTCTGATGCAAGTGACAAAAGCAGTCAGTGGCATCAAAAGAAATTTGTGTCAGTACTGGTGTGAGAAAACTAGGCAACACATGCAAAGGTGCACTGACAGTCCTGATATGACCTAAGTTGCTAAAACAGAATTAAATTTCAATACAAACACACAGTCAACATCTGGCGGCTAAATGAATAATGGGATGCGACATTTTTCAAGTGTTGTAAAAAACAACCAAAAGTATTTTAATTTCACTTTGTGTCTTCTGAAGAATTCCTCTCGAGTTATCAGGGTTCGTATCCACCCATCATTCATAGGAATGTTCTTTGTCTTGTTCTTCACAATTTTCTAAATTTAAAAGTAACACAATTTATAATTGGCTAAACCAAATTGTTTAGCCAATCAGAAGTTATGTTTCTTCAAATTAAGAAAATGTGGGAGAATAAGACTGAGAATAGCCTGAAGAATGGTTAGTGGGTATAGACCCAAGTCGTTTAAATTGATGCTTAGAATGTATATTTTCATGCTGTCGGAACTTAATTTACCCTATCCACTACAGTAACCTATTGTTTTGTGTAAAATTAAGTGGCCTAAAAATGAGATTTCTGAAGATAAACATAAATCTATAGCCTAGAAAAGATCATGATTATTTGGATTTTTTTTATGTGCAAGAAGACCAAATGAATTTTTTCCGAATATTTTTGTGGTATAACTTATTTGTTTCTCAACCTTTTCCATACTACAGAACAGTATATATAGCCTGTAAAGAAATTTCTTTTAAATTATTAAGTACAGAAAGAGTTAAAAGAAAAAAGGAAAAAAAAATATCATAGTCAATTAAATTCTCACAATATCGCAAAATGTGTGTAAGATTTATTCATTATTAGGTTATAGACAGCCTATTCATGGCCTGGTCTTTCCATAGCATTCTCTTTTCCAAACATATAAATGGCTGATTTCTTCGACAATGTTTACAGGTGTTTTGAAATATTTTTTTATAGGATGGAAACAAAAACAATTTAGTTTCTGCCTCTTTAATTGTATATACCCTAGGTTTAAAAAAAAAAATTAAAATGGACATTTTCCCTTATGAATTGATACAAAGTATGTTAAAAAGGTCTTGGTCAACTCTAAAAGGCTAGCAGCAGTCATAAATCACTGTGTACCCTGATTAGGTAATCCGAAAAAAGTGTGTGCATGTCTTCATTTTCTTTTTCACTAGTGAGAAAAATCAAACAATTAAGCATCTTAATGTGTATTTGGTTTGTTGATGTTCTGTAAAGATCTTTAGTGAAACTTTATCGGTGCATGGTGTAGAGAAGTAATTGCTCTCAAAATTGAATCATATTGATTTGGTGCTTGTACATGTACACTGTATATTGAATATTCTGTACAGTAAATTATGAATTATTGGTTGCATTTTTATTATCTTTCATTGTTGTAAAAACAAAAGTCAGAATCATCGATTGCTTCTGAATGATTACTTCTATTTTTTCTCTTGTATATTGTAAGTCACTTTTTGTCTGTAATACAACTTTTCTGAGTCTTATCATGTATGATTCTAATTCACTTCTCTTCTTTTTTGAATATCAGCGTTTTTGCTTTCTTTTTCTAATATTTCTTTGTGATACTGATGTATCTGTATAAACACAATTATGTAACATTATCGTTTACATATTTTTGTGGTTTTTTTTCATAATCGTGTGATGTTAAACAAAAAGTCTCAAGGTATTCTGGTGGTGGTGTTAATATGAATCCATAAAGCATGGTGCAAGAGCACTTTACATGTTTTCTTATTTTTTATTTATTAAAAAACAAAGTTTTTTTTTGTCAAAACTGTACAACCTGTAGATATAAAAAAAAAAAAAAAAACAGTAATTCTTTATTGAACTTTTTTCATTTAACCCTTTACCAAACAACACAAAATTAGACTGCTCCAAATTGAAAGGATTTGCAGATGACAAATTAACCCTTTACCACACTAGAAAATTTCAGACTTGTCTGAATTCAAGGCATTTGCAGTTACAGTTTCATTGTGACTCATACCAAATTATTTTTCTTTGATTGGGTAGAAAACATTGCAGGAAAAGGAAAAAATGCTTTTCCCACAATGTTTTCAAAAGCCTTCTCTTTCAGGGGCGTTACAAGTCGTCATTGTGTGGTAAAGGGTTAAATGTAACTGAAATGATGATTTTTGTCTTGGATGGGGAAGAAAACATCGTGGAAATAGGAGAAAATGCTGGTAGCCAGCATTTTCTCTTTTTCCCCCACAAGGTTTTCAAAAGACTTCTTCCTAAAGGTCATTGAAAGTGGTGTTGTGTGGTAAAGAGTTAATTTAAACTGACTGTTACATTTTGAATTCTAAAAAAATACTACAGAAAACCGCAGTGACAATAAGTATAAAACAAAAGTCTGTTTATGTCATAGTGTTGTCAGTTAATAGACTTACTCCACTTAACCCATTACCACACAAGAAATATTTAGACTGGTCCAAATTCAAAGCATTTGCAGACGACAAAATAAATGTGACTGAAAAATTGAAATTTGTTTTGGGAAGGGTAGAAAACACTGTGGGAAAAGGAGAAAATGCTGGTTACCAGCATTTTCTCCTTTTCCCACAGGGTTTTCAAAAGGCTTCTTTCTCAGGGGCGTCAAAAGTAGGGATTGAGTGGTAATGGGTTAATTCCAAAACAAAGGAACAATGATCAGTGAAAAGGGAACTTAATGCCTCTGCGAAAAGTAATGACCACAGTCACCCTGCGCAGTTGGCTTAACTCATTACCAAATGACAATATTTTAGACTTGTCCAAATTGAAAGCATTTGCAGACTACGAAATAAAAGTGAAAATTTGAAATTTGTTTTGTGAAAGATAGAAAAGATTGCTGGAAAAGGAGAAAATGCTGATTACCAGCATTTTCTCCTTTTCCCACAATGTTTTCTAAAGGCTTCTTTCTCAGGGTCGTCAAAAGTAGGGATTGTGTGGTAATGGGTTCATTCAATGGAATCGGTTCACAGACAAAATGCTTTACATGGATCCACAGTCATAGGATGAAGTGCTTGGTATGATGCATTAGGGAGATGAATTAACCTTTACCAAACAACTTTAAGTGAGCCTGAGAAAAAAAATAGCTGTCGAAAACATTGTGGGAAAAGGAGAAAATGCTGGTTAACAATGTTGTATCCTTTCCTACTATGTTTTCTACCAGACCATTCTTACTATTTGAGAAATGTTTAATTTTTTGTTTTGCAAATGATTTCAAAGAGAGAAACAGTGAAATTCAAATTATCTCCCTTGTTAGATAAAAAAACCATGGTAACCGAATTGCAGCTACCGGTATGTCCTTTTATTTCATGGTCTTTGTTTTTATCCTTGCTTTACGTACAGGTGTTGCGATTTTTTTTTTTTTACTTTTGATGTATAGTTAAGATCTTCATTATATTTGCAAATCAAATTTCACACACTATTCCCATTTAAAGGCAGCAATGGATCAGTCTGGCAGTTTGTTAATTTTGAAGAAGATATTCAACCGTGAACATTCCTTAACCCTATTATCAAACAACAAAGTTTTAGACTGGTCCAAATTGAAAGCACCTGCAGACGACAAAATAAGCAAAACTTGAAAACTGAAATTTCTTTTCAGCAGGGTAGAAAATATTGTGGGAAAAGGAGAAAATGCTGGTTACCAGCATTTTCTCCTTCACTATGTTTTCAAAAGGCTTCTATCTAAGGATCTAACAGAGATTACTTGGTAAAGACTTAATAGTGCAAAGAATATCAAGGATAAAAACCAAGTAATATTTTCATCAGAACCTCGTAAGTAGTGAAGAGCTGTCAAGGGAAGTAAATCTTGTCTCTCCCTTTTGGACTAGTATAAATGCTATCATTTTGTAAAGAGTTAACTCTCCTTTTTGTCAGAGCTTGGTTTAGTAAAATGATGAATTTTAATTTTCTATGACAGGTTTAGATTCTGACAAGGGCCCAAGGCGTGGGGATATACCTTGGCAATGGAACTATAGTTAACGACGAACCGGACGTTTTTATAAAAATGCAAAGATTTTTATTCAACAATCAACGTTTATAGTATACATGCAGTTCTCAGTTCTGTAATATTATACATAGATGCAAATTTCGTGTAGAGCCAAAGACGTCAGTTGATGCCACACTTCATATACTTGTGCGATTGGAATCTTCGAAATTGTGTCGTGCATTTATTTACATTGATGTTTGTACATTTTGTTTTTGCAATTTTATGCAAGATAGTTATTGTTTGTTATGGTGCATTATGGGTAAGTGAAAACCACAGATGAATGACCAGAAAGTGGAATTTTTATGCATTTGTATAGAATAAAACCTTTACAAAAAGAACAAGATTTTAGCATTGCCCAAATTAAAAGCATTTGCAGGCTACAAACTAAATGTTACCAAATACATTTAACTAACCATGCAAAGGAGTTGAAAACATCGTTGGAAAAGGAGAAAATGCTGGTTACCAGTATTTTCCCCTTTTCCCACAATGTTTTCAAAAGAAGTCTCCCTTTGGATCAGAAAAAAAGTCTGGTTTATGTGGTAAAGGTTTTTGAAATAGACATAAAAACAACTGAAATGGTGATTTTCGTGATTTGGAACACGACGGTTAATGTGTGTGGTTTAACAAACAACTACTTAGTGCGACAGGGATTTTGTGAAGGACCTTCCATACTGCAGCGGGTCGGATACCAAAAAATGTTGTATGTTTAAATAACAGAGACGTTTCTGTTATATACCTGTGTGCAATACTTGTATTACTAATCTACAACTGTTATCTTACGATACGGAGGTACGAAATCTGAAGTTTGACGTCATTATGAACGTTATGGAATATGTGTAAAGTTGAATTTACATGTGACTTGGGTACAGAATGCCATTTAAAGTGACAATAAAGACTAGATGTAAACAAAGCAGGTGTTTCAATGCATTTTGAATTCATATCATACCATTTAAAAGTATGGAAATTATTCCAAAGATGACAGTCTGTCATTGTACAGTCGGTTCAAGTGTTAGTCCCTGATAGAGAAATTAATTTTTAAACTAGGTTAAAACCTGCCAGCCAGCTATGTCTAGGCAGCTATGTTTCGTGTTTACTTTTTGCCTGATTTTTTTTTTTTTTCTACCAACATCTACAATATGGTCAATCGTCAAAACGAAATGCTAAATCATTAAAACAAAATGCTAAATTGTTAAAACGAAATACTAAATCGTTAAAATTAAATAGTATTTCGAGAAAAAGAAATACTATTTCGAGAAAACGAAATACTATTTCGATAAAATGAAAAAGGTATGTTTGGAACACTTGGTTGTCACTTGGTGGCCATGTGGGATGATAACACTGTCATCTCCACAATGATTTCCATACTTTTAAATGGTATGGTTTAGATTTAAACATATTATGACATCTGCTTTGATATTTTTGGTCTTTACTTGGCCTTTAACCCTTTACCAAACAATCCCTGGGTATTACTACCCTGAGATAGAAGCCTTTTGAAAACATTGTGGGAAAAGGAGAAAATGCTGGTAACCAGCATTTTCTCCTTTTCCCACAAAGTTTTCAGTCCTGTTAGAAACAAATTTCAATTTTTGAATTACGTTTGTTTTGTCGTCTGCAAATGCTTTCAATTTGGAACGTCTAGAATTTTGTCATTTGGTAAAGAGTTAAGTTATTGCAAAGTATACACAGTTCAACTTTAAGGAAATAAAATGTGTGTGAGAGAAATTAACTCAAGGGTAGCCTATCGGAGCACGTTGACGATTTTGAACATATGTGGAACAAGAACAGTGCATTTATGTAATATTTATGTTAAAAGTCTTTTGGCGTGTTATATGCTGCTGAAATAAGTGTTGCCATAGATATTTGGTGTCCCTCCAGTAATCATTTGATACTTATTGTCATTGATTTTGTGTATGTATGATTGTTTATGTTTAATTTTCAACTTAATGTCAATCGTTTCCATGAAGGTATTAGGCGTCCTGCATGGCTCAGTTGTAAAAAGTAGAACTCTTGACCTGAAGGTCTCTGGTTCTAACTTAAGTCATTACCAATCAACAAAATTTTAGGCTTGTTTGAATCGAAAGCATTTGCAAACGATAAAATAAAAGTGACTGAAAATTTGAAATTTGTTTTGTGAAGGGTAGAAAACACTGTGGGAAATGGAGAAAATGCTGGTTACCAGCATTTTCTCCTTTTCCCATAATGTTTTCTAAATTCTTCAGTCACATTAATTTTGTCATCTACAAATGCTTCCAATTTGGACCAGTCTGAAATTTTGTCGTTTGGTAAAGGGCTAATCAAGCGAATCATCCAGAAAATCCATTTGGGCTCAATCATAAGGTAGACTTGTCCTTTTACATGAAGAGAAATTGACCAATAGCAAAGAGTATCGACCAAGGACAGCATGAAAAGTACATTTTCCAGTATTCACCGATCATTCCTGTCTAAACTTTAATTTTGAAGCTGGGCATTTGATGGGTTGAGACAGACTGTCCTAGCTAGTCAAATGCCAAGTAAGTTTATAATAGAATTAACAAAAGAGAACAATTATTATAATCAAATGACAAGGCAAAAGGGTCTGGCCACAAGTTCTGCACAGGCTGACATAGACGGAAACCTTTTGTGTTTGGTATATTTTCTGTATGTCAGAGAAACATTCTACCTCCTGACTTAGACGGTTTGAAGACAAAACAGATTCATACTATGTGACATCTTGCTTGGTATAATATTTTATGACAATGTATTAAACTGCCCTTTTACCAAAGCCCATCTCATGTGTTTCCCCAATATGTTTATTTGTATGTGGTACATTATTACATCAAACTGTAGAGAGTGTTTCATTCAAGTTTGTGATGTTTTAGTTGTATATTTTCCAGAACTGTGGTCATTGGGTATACTTGTAAGGTAGGTCATGTTTTCCGGTTTTCGTTTGTTCAAAAAAGTTCTGTTACAGATAGTTCCATTTGAGATAGTTCTGTTTGAGATAATATGCTTTCATTTGATTGCAGATTTATGATTAGGACACAGTTGATACTGGCTTTATTGGACTCTGCAACACAAAATGTGAACCCTTAATCAGCAAACAGTTTTCAACCTGCAGCTTTCAACCTGATAGTACAACCCGGAATATTACTAATGTTATTTCAAAATTATATTTTCAAACAAAATTCCTTATCGGACAGTTTAGATTCATGATCAGACTGCGCTTTCTGTGCAGACT
The DNA here is from genome assembly GCA_943736015.1 of Tridacna crocea. NCBI lineage: Eukaryota > Metazoa > Mollusca > Bivalvia > Cardiida > Cardiidae > Tridacna > Tridacna crocea. Next base: position 14,169,067 of record OX031072.1, read on the forward strand.
GACCTTGATCCACTCTGTCCGCAAAAAAATCATTTCAGTTACGCTTGGAAGCCTGAGGAATAAAAGTACATGTATTTGCATCAGTTGAAAAAAAATAACCCAAAGGCTAGGGAGGATTTAAATATAACAGTTAAGAAAAGTATTATGAGAAAAGAAGTAAATGCTAATGGCCAGCATTTTCGTACATTCCCTGATCACTTTCAAATGCTTTTTCCTCGGGGTAGAAAAATGATAACTTGTCAAGTTTAAGGTTAAACATTTGAAATAAAATAGCAATACACAGTGATACATGTAAATGTGTTCATGGTGAATAAAGATCACATAAGAACTTAAGGCAAATAGAGAAATAAGATCGCTCAGAATTCTGATCAAGTTTTCTATCTTCCATGACGTTTCCCTCAGCCATCCATGGCAGATACATGTATATCTAAGCTCAGAGTTTGTAAATATTCCAGGAGCTCATTTTTCATCTATTACCTATTGAAGATTCATTCAAATGTCTCTGTTTTAGTCAAAAGTAAATGAAAGCATGCCAATCTGGCTGAATTTTTCATTAGTCATTTGTGGTTTAGATACAGCCAGATACATAAGCATCTGTACTTTAGAGCCTATGGAAACATATCAGTAAGGTACAATTTTCCATTGGCCATCTGTGGTGAATTGTCAGCCAGGTACCTGTGTGCTTTAGTGTTAGAGTTTTTGAAAACATATCTTAAGTCACAATTTCATGCTTGCCATCTTTGGTGTAGACACGTCAAGATTTAGGTTTAGAGTTTCTGAAATTGTATCTGTAAGTCACAGATCTCCATTGACCAACCACCTGTGATGTAGGTACATCCAGATACCTCTGTATTAAGGTTTAGGCTGTATGGAAGAATATCTGTAAGGCACATTTTTCATTGGCCACCTGTGGTGTTGATACACCCAGATACCTCTATACTTTAGTTTTTGACTTTATGTGAGCATATCTGTAAGGAGAACTTTCCATTGGCTATCTTAACCCTTTCCCAAACAATCCCTGGTTTTTACGGGTCAGGAACAGAAGTTTTTTGAAAACATTGTGGGAAAAGGAGAAAATGCTGGTAACCAGCATTTTCTCCTATTTCCACAATGCTTTTTTACCCTATCATATAGAAAAATCATCTTTTTAGCAACTGTTAATTTGTCATCTGCAAAATGCTTTCAATTTGGTCTGTTTTTGGTCAAATTTGCCATTTGGGAAAGGGTTAAGTGTAGAAACATTCAGGAATTTCTATACTTTATGTGTATCTAGTTTACTGAAGTATATTTTTTCCATTTGGCATCTTTGGTGTGGACACATCCAGATACATTTATACTTCAAGTTTAGAGTTTGGGGAACAATATCTGCAAGACTATGATCCATTGACCACCTTTGGTCTAGACACATCAAGATATCTCTATACCTATATACTTTATGTTTAGAATTTATGACAGCACAATTTTCCGTGGGCCACCTATGGTGTAGATAAGTCAAGATACCTCCATGCTTGAGGTTTAGAGTTTATGAAGGCATATCTGTAAGGCACAATTTTTCATTGGCCACCTTTGGTGTAGATAAGTCGAGATACCTCCATGCTTGAGGTTTAGAGTTTATGAAGGCATATCTGTAAGGCACATTTTTTCATTGGCCACCTGTGGTGAAGATGCATCAAGATACCTCAATGCTTAAAGTTTAGAGTTTGTGAAACCATATATGTAAGTCACAATTTTCCATTGGCCACTTCTGGTGTAGGTATACCAGTATCCAGATACATCCATGCATGAGGTTTAGAGTTTATGAAGGCATATCTGTAAGGAACAATTTTTCATTGTCCAACTGTAGTGAAGATACATCAAGATACCTCAGTGCTTGTGGTGTAGAGTTTATGAAAGCATATCTGTAAGGCACAATTTTCCATTGGCCACTTGTGGTGAAGATACATCAAGATACCTCAATGCTTGAGGATAAGAGTTTACAGGAACCATACTAAAGTCACAATATCCCATTGGACATCTATAGTGAAAATACATGCAACTACCTCTATACCTGAGGTGTAGAGTTTATGAAAGCATATCTATTGGACTCGTTTTGTCAAACTAACCATGTTTTATCAAACAGCTTCCACTGCAGGATGCGAATGACCTGGATGGTGATTGGTTATTTTGATCTTGACATGATTCCATTTCATGAACTCTTTCATTGCTAAGTATATATACAGTATACAACCACTCTCAATGGCTGAATGTGTTACCCAATGAAACCAAGAAAGATGAAACCTTTCCCAAACGGCAAACTTTGGACCAGACCAAATTAAAAGCATTTAGCAGATGACAAATTAACAGCTGTCAAAAAGATGATTTTTCTGTATGACAGGGTAGAAAACATTGTGGGAAAAGGAGAAAATGCTGGTCACCAGCATTTTCTCCTTTTCCCACAATGTTTTCAAAAGGCTTCTATTCCTGACCCGTAAAAGCCAGGGGTTGTTTGGTAAAGGGTTGATAAGCAAGTGGATGGTTTGGATCCAAGATAGGATTGCATGTTCTGTGCAGCCTGATCTCAATCTATGCCAACTACAAAAGCCTCTGTTTTTTTTTTTTCACCCATGACACTGAGAGGGCTTCAAAGAAGCACGCAGATCTTACTTCATTCTTGTTTGTTTGATGTTTTCTTAAATTGTTGCATGGTATTTTTTGACTGATAAGTGAACAAAAGTTGTTTATGTCACATTTGCATTTCACATCACCACGTTTTAAAGGAAACAAGAAAAAATCTTTTGAACCTTAGACTGCTAAGCGTTGTCATAATTTTTGAGATTTTCTAAATTTAAAAGTAACAGAACTTCTAAATGGCTAAACCATTTGGTATAGCCAATCAGAAGTTGTGTTACTTTCAAATTTAGAAAATATGGACACCAAATTGCCGGTTTTTGAATTTTGAACTGATTCATATTTTAGAACTGTTGGTGAATATGACTGTTATTTTAGATGCGAAAATTGTTTCCTTATCACGTTTCTTTTTGTTATTAACACATTTTTTTCCACAAGTAAACCGTTGTAGTTATTTTTAATGCCTTTACGTACGTATAATAATGAATGTTGTTTAGGAAAAAATAAATGCGATATTTTATACCAAAGTTCTTCTCTGTGCTTTCAGTGACCAAATCCATCATTACAGCTCTGGTACACATATAACCCATTACCAAACGACAATATTTTAGGCATGTCCAAATTAAAAGCATTTGCAGACGGCAAAATAAAAGTGACTGAAATTTTGAAATTTGTTTTGTGAAGGGTAGAAAACATTGTGGGAAAAGGAGAAAATGCTGGTTACCAGCATTTTCTCCTTTTCCCTCAATGTTTTCTAAAGGCTTCTTTCTAAGGATTGTTAAAAGTAGGGATTGTATGGTAATGGGATAAAATCTACCGTCGCCCTTAGGAAAACCCCTTTCTAAACAGTCCTGTGTTTTAGTGTACACATGTTAGTCAGAGCTCCAGATAGAGGGAGTGATTTTGATTTCAGAATCAAAAATATTAATTATTCTCCACTAAACCCTATGTTATGGGTTCTCATTAGAATCATCTCATCTAGATGATTCTAATAAGTACCCACAACATAGTGTTTGGAAAAGAAATAATGGACTCAAAATACCATCACTTCCTTTTATCTTGAACACTGAAGTTAGTCATTCTCTGGTAATAGGGGGCTTAATGAACCACTATATCAAAAGAAGTCATCACATGATACTGTATTCATACGGTCTATGTTGTCTAATAACCAGCTAAATCATGAGGTAGAATGGTCCTTGGTATGCAAAAAATTAACAAAAAGCAAAAAGTGTCAATCCATGCCAGCCTGCACGAACTACGCAGGTTGACATTGATCAATGTTCTTCTTGCAAATACATTAAGCTCTTTTTTCACAGAGTATTGCTATAAATTGAGAAAAAAATTCAAGCAACTTATACTGATCTCTCTCGATTCCACTTCCTCGAAACTCGAAAATGTGTGGGCCAGTAAACAGTTCTAAACCTGACTCCTGCTCCTGCTCCCATTATGGTTACCATGGCGACGCTCTACCTCACAACCACGGACACCTCTCCCGTGTCTCGGAGATCTCGAGGGAAAATACTTTTGAAAATGTTGCAGAAAAAAGAAATAAACTGGAAACTCCCGTGTAACCAGCGTTTATTCTGCAGGCTGCGAAATCGGTTTTAGTCACTCTCAGCGGGCGAAATGGTGGAATGAAATACAGTTTGCCTCATAATTGTTTGACTTTAACTTTTATTTAGACAGTTTCATAACATTTTGTTATTTAGCTTGTTTAAAGTTCAAGCTGATCCTGGGTCCGTGTTCACCAGCCATTCTTAAGAATGTTCTTAGTGTTGTTCTTCAGAATTTCGTCAATTTGAAAGTAACAGAACTTCTGACTGGCTAAACAAACCAATTGGTTGGTTTAGCCAGTCAGAGATTCTGTTACTTTCACAGTCAGAAAATCTTTAAGAATAAGACTAAGAACGTTCTTAAGAATGGTTGGTGAATACGGGCCATGTCTGTGTTTATATTTTCCTCCCCTACATCTAACCTTGTAGCAATGATACCTGTCTTTTGACGACCTTCAGAGCCGTTCTTGTCCATATTTTTTTTCCGCGATGCTTTTTACCTTTTCAGAGATGAATCCCGCCCTTTGAGACAGTTTCACTTTGTCGACTGGGCTTATTTCGTTGTGGAAAATATATCATAGTTCTGAAAGCGAATCAATCCATCCATCCGTCCATCCATCCATCCACCATCCATCCATCCATCCATCCATCCATCCATCAATTAATCAACCTCCTAAAAAACATGTTTAGGTTTATAATGTTTGATACCAGTAACTTACTTGACGTAACGTTTTGTAAACACGCGACAGCAAAAACGAAAATAGAGATCCGTTACAAGTGATTGACAGTTTGACAGGTCAAATTATATGTTACGTACTTAACCTTTCTTGGTAAATAACATATGATTAAATGACATTAATTTAGACAGATTTGTTTATTTGTAAATATGTTGACTCTAAAACGAAGTATTTTTAGCGTATATCAAGACCAGACTTCACAGAATGTGCACCACTGTGATCTTCGATCTAAATTATCCAACATTGTGGGAGGTAGTGTTTGGCCAAAATAGGCCTCTTGTGTAATTTCTTTTCCCTAACCCTCTAGAAAATGACAAAGTCTTATACATGTCAATATTGAAACCATTCTAAAGACGCGACAAATATTGATAATAGAATTTGTCTTTGATGGGGCAGAAAACATTGTGGACAAAACTGCCAGTTACCAAAATTATCGCTTCTCCCTTTCATGCTTCAAAAGTTTTATTTTCCATTGTCTTTTGTTTCCATTGTCACACACAATCCTGTGTTTTTTTTAACGAGCCCGATTAAAAAGAAGTTCAAATTCATTATACCGGCAAAAAAGAATCAAACTCTTGACCTGCTGTTTGCGGGTTCTATACCCGGTTGAAGCAAATTTTCTCTCCGGTAATTTTTTGCCTCTCACCTCGGATGTATGTGAGATTTTTTTTCACTGACTTGGAAAGAAAGTTGTTTCAGTTCTGGTGTGAGAAAGCCAGGACACATGCGCATGTGCACTAACCGCCGTTACATGTATTAACCTCAGCTATTAAAGCAGAGATTAACTCCGATTCAAACAAACCAATGTCGGTTATGATTGGCTTACTAGCACACTTTGTGGTTATATTATGAATCGACACGGACAAAAGCCAAACACTATAACCACGAGAATGCTAAATTGGTTGATTTATTGGTTACACCGTTTTAAATCAGAGCGACCGCTTACATATTTATGTATGTCTATGATTTTACCAAATCTAGGTTAGGGCTCCAAAGTAGCATGCCCGCGAACACTCCCGCGTCAGACCCAGTGCTTGTAGTGTGGCTCGAACCAGGGTCTTATATGTATGTTACCACTTAGTTATGCGAACCCTCTCGTTAAACAAAACGCACTCATTTTCGACCAGGAAAAAAATATACCTAGATTGTTTACTTCCCGTGATGCTGCAAAGTATCTTGTGTACAACAACAGTGATCTGTGAAGAAAGAAAAGCACATGTCCACGACAGATTTGGCACTGTGTTGGCTTGCATATACGTGTATCGGAAAAAAGAGCCTATTTAACCCATTACCACACAATCCCTACTTTTGACGCCCCTGAGAAAGAAGCTTTTTGAAAACCCTGTGAGAAAAGGAGAAAATGCTGTTAACCAGCATTTTCTCCTTTTCCCACAGTGTTTTCTACCCTTCCCAGAACAAATTTCAATTTTTCAGTCACCTTTTTTTTTGTCATCTGCAAATGCATTCAATTTGAACCAGTCTAAATTCTTCTTGAGTGGTAATGGGTTAAAGCAAGAATCAAAGATCAGGGCTCGTATTCACCTACCAGTCTTATGATTATTCTTAGTCTCATTCTTCAGAACTTTGTCAGTGCGAAAGTAACAGAACTTCTGATTGGCTAAACCATTTGGTTTAGCCAACCAGAAGTCCTGTTACTTTCACGCTTAGAAAATCCTGAAGAATAAGACCAATACTGCTCTTAAGAATGGTTGATGAATACAGACCCTGATTGCATGTTTTGTTCTCTTCGTTCTTCATCAAGCCACGTTATCAACAGAAAGAATGTAAACTCACGAGAGCATCGAAAAAGACTTGACAATAAAGCGGTTCACCCTAAATGTTGTAGTGTCGTTTTATGTTATCAGTGGGACAAGACCGGTCAAAGTGCCCGATATAGAAGCCTAAAAGTCACATTATTACAATTTATTGACTGATATGCCAGCTGTAATATCCTAATATACTGACAGTTCATGTTGTACAGAGATAAAACTGAAAGTATATGGAGTAACTTACAGAATGCTATTGACATCAAAACCAAGACTGACTAGTGTACCCGCAAAAACATCCATGACACCATATGAAAGCTGTACCGTTGAAAGGGACATACGGGTCTTTGTCAAATGATTATAAACAGACCTCTTTACCATTTATTGTTTCTTCTGTAACAATAATTACGAAGGAGGATTGATGAAAAAACCGCTTGCAGGACGCAAATGATTTAATAAACGACAAAAGTTGAGACTGTCTAATTTCAAAGCTTTTGAAAATGACAACTTAAACCTTTCCCAAACGACAAATTTTAGACTCTTCCAATCTGAAAGAGTTTGCAGACAACAATTCGAAATTTGATAAAAAAATGTTTAGAAAGTTCTCGTAGAGGGTAGAAAACAAAGAGAAATTGCTCATGACGAGCAATTTCTCCTTTTCCTACAGTGTTTTCAAAAGACTTGTACTGCAGACACGTGAAAACCAGGGCTTGTTTGGTAAAGGGTTAACCATGGTTTAAATGCTACGATTTATCTTAAAATGTCAGAAAATATTGTATGAAAAGTAGAAAATGCTAGTTGCCAGCTTTTCAATCATATCACGACAAAAGTTTACCTAAATATATTGTTATTCCAATTTTCATCACTACCAAATTAGGTCGATGCCTTGCTTTGCCAGAAAACTCTCCCACGTGACCAGCATTGCCAGCAGACTAACGATGACAAAATTGGAAATATTTCATCCAACATTGAATTCGGAATCATCGCCAAATGTTCAAGCTAGAGATTTTAAAGCCTGGATGAAATAGGTATGTATCAGTGCTCTATTATTTGTGTTTTAAGGCAGTATTAGCTCACTATCGTTATGTCGTTTATATAGCCCGCTTTCATAATGTCGTTTTAAACGCATTTACGAGTATTCAGCTATAGTTACGTTGATAAGCAAGTCGTTGGCATTACGTCGTTCAGCAAGCACTTAAGTCTGCTATCGTAAAATCGTTTTGCGAGCCGATCGTTATCGTTAGCCTGCGTTGTTTTTCAACCATTTTGCCCTCTATCGTTACGTCGTTTGGTAAGGCTTTATCCTAATACCGTTACGTCGTTCAGCGAGCCTTGACTCTGTACCTAAAGACAAACTTTCAGACTTGCCCAACTTGGAAGCATTTGCAGACGTCAAAATAATCATGACTCAAAAATTGAAACTTGACTCTGGAAGAGTAGAAAACATTGTGGGAAAAGAGAAAAAAAATGTTGGTTACCAGCATTTTATCTTTTTCGCACAATGTTTTCAGAAGGCTTCTTCCACTGGGTCGTAAAAACCACGGATTGTTCGGTAAAGTTTTAAATCTCCTAATATTTACTTGTTTTGCGAGCCTTTAGACCCCAACCAGAACGTTGTTAAGCACTATTGTTATATTATTTAGCAAGCCTTTTGGCCCTCTATCGTCCTGTCGTTTACCAAGCATCTCTTCTAGTATTGTTAGTTCGTTTTACGAACCTTAAGTTCACCAACATAACGCGGTCTGGAAATCATTTAGCTCACTGGTTCAATCCTTACAGGATGCTCTGATCACATTTTAGATTCCTTGAATACGGCATCATAGAGTCTCAGTCTAGTGTAACAGGCTCCACCGTGGCACAGTTGTAAAGTGTAGGGTACGTAACTTGGAGGTTCCAAGTTCTAGTCTCACTGAAAGCATTGGAGTTTTAGTAGAGCCTCTTTCCTTTACAACGAGCTACTGTAGAGTTGATTAACGGAAAACCACGTGATGTCCTTGTCACATGGTCACTTTTCTGGCAAGGCTGCTGCACTCCATTTTTATGATATTAAACAGCATAATTAACGATGAACCACTTAAAGGTGCACTTCGTGAGCTTCAAAGTAACCCTCTGACGTCCTATTGTAATGGTAATCATCCCACACTGTGCAACCTATTCTCTTACATAAATCTGTTGAAGCCGAAGCTGCTAAGTTAAGTTTATCTTAAATATCTCAACAGAGTCTTCTTTAACCTACATATATATGAGTTATGTAAAAAATGTCATGTCAAAAAGGGGCTTACTGCATATGCAAAAAGTATCGACCCATGTCAGCCTGCGCAGTTCGCGCAGGCTGACATGGGTTGAAACTTTTTGATCAATTCTTTGCGTGTCAGTAGAGCATTGTAACGTAATATACAAGCAGTTGTTAGAGTAATTTTTTTTTTAATCCATGATTATGGTTTACTCGCTTATAATAATGTATAATCTCGCTTCTACCAGAGAATGAGTCATAACTTATATAAGTCATTCATCAAGTATTCTGCTGACGAGGATTATACGTGACACTCCGAGAAAAGTAGGTCATGGCGATAATAACATGTACATGCCAAAAGAGGTCGGTTGTGGTCGTGACTTTCGTTCTGAGGAAAAACTATGAAAAGTTAGGAATGATGATTGATCAGTTCACGGAATATACCGAGGTAGGCATGTCAAGGCGATCATTATACGGAATATACCGAGGTTAACCAGTTAGGACGATCAGTTTTCGGAATATACCGCGCTTAACCAATCATGACGATCACCATACGGAATATACCGAGATAAGCCAGTCATGGCGATCAGTATACGGAATATACCGAGGTTAACCAGTCATGACGATCATAGTTCGAAATATACCGAGAAAAGCAATTCAGTCATTATGACTAAATAGTTGTACGAAATGTGCCTAGAAAAGTAGGTCATGGCGATAAATATGAGGAATTTTTAGAGAAAACCGGACATGGTGATTTAAATGAGGGAGTTTGTCGAATATTGTCGGCCATAACTGTCAGTCTACGGAATATGCCGAGAAAAGAGTATGACGATCATTTTACCCTAACGATACTAAGTCCGACTGACTGACCTTTTACGGAGAGTGTAGACCAAGAACGTGCAGTCTGATCTTGGGGTCTACCCTGTCCGATAAGAAAATATTAAGATTTATCCAAAGAATAGATTTGAAATAGCATTATTCGGGGTTTTTCTATCAACTTGAAAGGTTAAAGGAATTTTTCGGATCAAATGATCTTGACTGTCATTATAATAATAATGGCCTGCAACACGCGAGAAGGGATATTCGGACATTTGCGTAAAGTGTCGTCTCGGATCAGCCTGCGCAGTCCACGCAGGCTAATCCGAAACGGCACTTTCCGTTCTTGTGTGATTTTCTGTTTCATGCAAGTCTACTGTAATACAAAATCAAATGTAGTCGTAAACTGTCGTCTCGGATTAGCCTGCGCGATTGCGCAGGCTGATCCGAGACGACACTTTAGGCAAATGTCCGAATGCCCCTTTTCGCGTGTTGCAAGCCAAATGGAATATGTAGAGAGTATCTGACGGAGAATATGCCGTTATGTATACATGTACCGTGTACCGATTTAGCCGTTATCCTGTTAAACCCGATTTTTTATGTATTTTAAAGATATTGTGACCAAGACAATCTACACATACGTACAGTCTGATCCTGTCCTACACTCTCTGCATCTTGTGTAGTGGGGTCGGTCAGATGTGATCATATGCCTCAGTGCTGCAATGATAACTCCACAGGACTACCAATTAAAGAATTACATGTGAGAATCTTCGAATCGGAAAAAAATGCTTTTCATAAGAATTACGAGGATATAGATATCCTTTGGCAAAGGGAGATATAGCCCACTTTTAACAATATATTCAATCGCCATATTGATTTTGGAAAAAAAAATGGCACCCTCATTTATAATGCGTGGCGTTAAATACAAGATAAATGACCAAAATTCAAATAGAGAAAGACAATTGATTTCAACAAAAAATGCTTTTGAAATAGCACGAAGTACTGCAGTAAGTCGTCCAATAAGCATGATTTGTGTTTTTATCCCGATTCATATACCGACGTCATTTACCTAGTAAACCTGGAAAAATGATGAAATATTGGTCGTGGCATAAAAGTCCAGAAACAGGCATTGATGAAAAAGCAATTAAACTACATGATTTTCTCACTCTTCGAGATCTGTAGGACTCGATGTCGTAAAAAGCCGACTTCAAAACAAGATCAATGAAGTTACATGTTGCATCTACATAACCTTGAAAGTGGAATCTTAGTAAGTCCATCTCTGGCGATATTTTATATTGTTCATCAATGCTTCTAAATGCGTCGTCTTTTGTACTCGATAAATGACCAAAATTCAGATAGAGAAAGACAATTTTTTTCAACAACAAGTTTATCTGGTAAACTTAGAAAAAAATATGAAATGTTAATCAATGCATAAAAAGCCAGAAGGCAGGCATTGACGAAAAAGCAAATTAAACTACATGATTTCTTATGCTTCGAGATCTGTAGAACTCGATGGCATAAAGAAGCCGATCTCAGTACAAGACCAATGAAGTTATATGTTACATCTACATAATACTGAAAATGGAATCTTATTAAGTCTATCTCTGGTTATGTTTTATATTTTATATCAATCTTTCGAAATACGTGGTCTTTTTTTACCAGATAAATAACCAAAATTCAAATAGAGAGAGACAATGAATTTCAACAACAATAACAACAATAATAACAACAACAAAGGGGATTTGAAAAGCAAGGAATACGGTAGCAAGTCGTCCAATAATCATGATTCTTAATTTTTTTTTACCCAGTTTATATGGCCGACGTCGTTTCTCTAGTAAATCTGGAAAAAAAAAACATGGATTTTTGGTCAATGCATATAAAGCCAAGAGGCAAGCATTGATGAAAATGCAAGTAAACTACATGATTTTCTCATGCTTCGAGATCTGTAGGACTCGATGGCGTAAAGAAGCCGATTTCAAAACAATGTGAATAAAGTTATATGATACATCTACATAACCTTTAAAGTGGAATCTTACTAAGTCTATCGCTGGTTATGTTTCATATTGTATATCAGTGTTTCGTAATGCGTGTCCTTAATAAAAGATAAATGACCAAAATTCAAATAGAGACAATTGATTCCAACAAAAGAAATGCATTTGGAATAGCACGGTATAATGTAACAAGTTGTCCAGTAACCATGATTTATGTTGTATACCCGGTGCATGTGGTTGACGTCGTGTATCTAGTAAACCTGGAAAAATTATGAAATATTGGTCATAACCTCTAGTAAATCTGGAAAAAAATAATAATTTTTGGTCGATGCATAAAAAGCCAAGAGGCAGGCATTGACGAAAAATCAAATTAAACTACATGATTTTCTCATGCTTCGAGATCTGTAGAACTCGATGGCGTAAAGAAGCCGATTTCAATACGAGATAAATGAAGTTATGTGATCCATCTACATAACACTAAAAGTGGAATCTTACCGTTGAAAACCGTCTCTGATTATGTTTTATATTTTATAACAGTGTTTCGAAATGAGTGGTCTTTAATACTAGATAAATGACCAAAATTTAAGTAGTGAAAGACAATTAATTACAATTACTGTATCAAGTCATCCCGGTGCATATGGCCAACGTCGTTATCTAGTAAACATGGAAAAAATATGAAATATCGCTCAATGCGTAAAAGGTCAAGAGGCAGGAATTGACGAAAAAGCAAATTAACTGCATGATTTTTAAATGCTTCGAGATCTGTAGAACTCGATGGCGTCAAGAAGCCGATTTCAATACAAGACCAATAAAGTTATATGATACATTTACATAACACTGAAAATGGAATCTTATTAAGTCTATCTCTGGTTATGTTTTATATTTTATACCAATGTTTCGAAATACGTGGTCTATAAGACTACAAAAATGACCAAAATTCAAATAGAGAGAGACAATTGATTCCGATAAAAAAGGGTTTGAAAAAGCAAGGAATACTGTAGAAAGTCGTCCAATAAGCATGATTTTTGCGTGTTTTACCTGGTGCATGTGGTCGACGTCGTTTATCTAGCAAACCTGGAAAAATTATAAAATATTGGTCAATGCATAAAAAGTCAGGTGGCAGGCGTTGATGAAAAAGCAATTAAACTAAATAGTTTTCTCATGCTTCGAGATCTGTAGGACTCGATGGCGTAAAGAAGCCGATTTCAATACAAGATCAATGTAGTTATATGATACATCTACATAAAATTGAAGGTGGAGTCTTACTAAGTCCATCCCTGATCATGTTTTATATCGTATATCAGTGTTTCGAAATGAGTGGTCTTTAATACTAGATAAATGACCAAAATTCAAATAGAGAAAGACAACTGATTCCAACAACAACAACAACAACAAAAATTAGTTTGAAAAAGCAAGGAATACTGTAGTAAGTCGTAAACCATGATTCTTATGTTCTTTTACTCGGTGCATATGGCCGTCATCGTTTCTCTAGTAAATCTGGGAAAAACTAGGGGCGCTTGAGCGCTTGTATCGCTCCACAGGCCTGATTTTTCTGTAACGGTGAAGAGAAGTTTTTAACAATTACCATTCATTCCTGCATTTTAGGTCAGTAAAGAAAAAAAGCTATGAAAAACATTGTTAGAAAAGAAGAAAATAAAAGTTACGTGCATTTTCTTAGTTTTTACACAATAATTTCTACCCTTTTTGATACAAGTTTCACTAATTTGAAGATTTATTATGTTGTCTGCAATGTCTTTCAATTATGGCCATTACAAAGATTTTGTCTTCTGGTTATAGTTAACCCATTACCAAACGACAACATTTTAGGGTTGTCCAAATGGAAAGCATTTGTAGATGAAAAAATAAAAGTGACTGAAAATTTGAAAGTTGTTTTGTGAAGGGTAGATAACATTGTGGGAAAAGGTTACCAGCATTTTCTCCATTTCCCACAATGTTTTCTAAAGTCTTCTTTGTCAGGGATCAGTTTGATTGGATAACAAAATGCCTTATCACAACAGTAAAGCCCTGTCCCTCTTCGTAGTAGGTCACCAGTAGGTCAACAAACCTTTACCAGAACTAATCAAAGTGCAGAGGTTCTCTTGTTTTATATGAAAAGGATTATAGATTATGTAAAGCAACCATCTTAACTCTTTACCAAACGACAAAATTTGGGATATGACCAAACTGAAAGCATTTGCAGACAACAAATTAAACATAGATGAAATGCTGATTTCTGTCTTTGATAGAGTAGGAAACACTGAGGGAAAAGGAGAAAATGCTGATTACCAGCATTTTCTCCTTTTCCAAGAGTGTTTTCCAAAGACTTCTTCTTTAGGGTCGTTTAAAGTCAGAATTGTATGGTAAAGACTTACCACCATTGGAACTAACCTGCAATACAACAACGAAATCAAAACGAGTAGTTTGAGAGAAGAAATTTTTCAAAGATTTTACTTTATACCATAAAAGGAAAATAAGTCTCCCATAAAAACCATGTTTTTTGACGGATCTTTTTTTTTTTTTAAGGAATTCTGTAGACTTTATCTAAGGAACATTCCTGCAAAAAAATAATAACGCTATCCAATTAGCGGTTTGGGAGGAGAAGATTTTTAAAGGTTTTTTACTTTGGTTGCCATGGCAACCAGAATTATTCATGGAACACAATTACTTGAAAGAATTTGAAAGAGGACCATCTAAGGAACATTCCTGTGAAATTCTGTAAAAATCCAGTCAATAGTTTCTGAGGAGAAGTTTTTTAAAGAAAAAGTTTACGGACGCACGCACGGACGATCGGACTAACGAACTGACGCACGGACGGACGCACGACGGACACAACGCCATGACAATAGCTCGCTGGCCTTCGGCCAGTGGAGCTAAAAATGAAATATTGGTCGATGCATAAAAAGTCAAGAGGCTGGCATTGACAAAAAAGCAATTAAACTACGTGATTTTCTCTTGCTTCGAGATCTGTAGGACTCGATGGCGTCAAGAAGCCGATTTCAATACAAGATCAATGAAGTTATATGACACATCTACATAACACTAAAAGTGGAATCTTACTAAAACCGTCTCTAGTTATGTTTTATACTGTATAACACTGTTTCGAAATGAGTGGTCTTTAATACTAGATAAATTACCAGAATTCAAATAGAGAAAGACAATTGATTCCAACAACAACAACAAAAATTAGTTTGAAAAAGCAAGGAATACTGTAGTAAGTCGTAAACCATGATTCTTATGTTCTTTTACCCGGTGCATATGGCCGGCGTCGTTTCCATAGTAAATCTGGGAAAAAATGAAATATTGGTAAATGCATTAAAAATCAAGAGGCTGGCATTGACGAAAAAGCAGTTAAACTACGTTATTTTCTCATGCTTCGAGATCTGTAGGACTCGATGGCGTAAAGAAGCCAATTTCAATACAAGATCAATGTATTATCTGATACATCTCCTTAAAGATTGAAGGTGGAGTCTTACTAAGTCCATCCCTGATTATGTTTTATATTGTATATCAGTTTTTCGAAACTCGTGGTCTTTAACACTAGATAAATGACCAAAATTCAAATAGAGACAGACAATTGATTCCAACAACAACAACAAAAATTAGTTTGAAAAAGCAAGGAATACCGTAGTAAGTCGTAAACCATGATTCTTATGTTCCTTTACCCGATGCATATGGCCGGCGTCGTTTCTCTAGTAAATCTGGAAAAAAAAAACATGCGATATTAGTCGATGCATAAAAAGTCAAGAGGCTGGCATTGACGAAAAAAAAATTAAACTACGTGATTTTCTCATGCTTCGAGATCTGTAGGACTCGATGGCCTAAAGAACCCGATTTCAATACAAGATAAATGAAGTTATGCGATACATCTACATAACACTGAAAGTGGAATCTTACTAGAACCGTCTCTGTTTATGTTTTATATTGTATAACACTGTTTCGAAAATTCAAATAGAGAAAGACAATTGAGTCCAACAACAACAACAACAACAAAACTTAGTTTGAAAAGCAAGGAATACTGTGGTAAGTCGTAAACCATGATTCTTATGTTCTTTACCCGTTGCATATGACCGGCGTCGTTTCACTAGTAAATCTTGAAAAAACATGAAATATTGGTCCATGCATAAAAGGTCAAGAGGCTGGCATTGACGAAAGATGGCGTAAAGAAGCCGATTTCAATACAAGATAAATAAAGTAATATAATACATCTACATAACATTGAAAGTGGAATCTTACTAATTCCACTTCTAATTATGTTTTATATTGTTACCAATGTTTCGAAATGCATTGTGTTTAATACTAAATAAATGATTAAAATTCAAATCGAGAAAGTCAATTGAATCCTACAAAGCAAGGAATACTGTAGCAAGTCGTAACCATGATTGTTATGTTTTTTACCTGGTGCATATGGCCAACGTTGTTTAACTAGTATAGCTGGAAAAATGATGAAATGTTAGTCAATGATGACACATTGGTCAATGCATAAATAGCCAAGAGGCAGACATTGACGAAAAAGCAATTAAACTACATGATTTTCTCATGCTTCGAGATCTGTAGAACTCGATGGCGTAAAGAGGCCGATTTCAATACGAGATAAATGAAGTTATGTGATCCATCTACATAACACTAAAAGTGGAATTATACTTAGTCCATCACTGGTTTATGTTTTATACTGTATATCAATGTTTCGAAATGCGTGGTCTTTAATAATACGTAAATGGCCAAAATTCAAATAGAGAAAGACAACTGATTCCTTAAAAAACACAAAAAATGCATTTGAAATAGCACGGAATACTGTGGTAAGCCTTTACCATGATTCTTAAGTTTTTTTTTTTTTACTCGGTACATATGGTCGACGTCGTTTATCTAGTAAACCAGGAAAAATGATGAAATATTTTTCGATTCATAAAAGTCAAGAGGCAGACATTGACGAAAAATCAATTAGACTACATGATTTTCTCGTGCTTCAAGATCTGTAGGACCAAATTGCGTAAAGAAGCCGAATTCAATACAAGATCAATGAAGTTATATGTTACATTGAAGGTGGAGTCTTACTAAGACCGTCTCTGCGTTTGTTTTATATTGTTTAACAATGTTTTGCTTCTATTGTTCCTATCGTCAACATAGTCGTAGAGGTAGCCATCATCATCATAGCAATCATCATCATCATCATTATTACTTTTATGTTTATCTGTATACCTTCATTTTCATTACCATATGAATTTTTACATTTTTTTCAATGATTTCCATTCACTAAAGGCACTGTAAACTGGGAAAAAACGTTACGTTTAACCTTCTACCACACATTGACGACTTCTGAAGGAGATTTTTTTTTTAAACATTGCGGGAAAAGGAGGAAAATGCTGGTTACCAGCATTTCCTCCTTTTCCAACATTGTTTTCTACCCTATCAAAGAAAAATCATTTCATCTGAGCCACATTGAAACCGTCATCGACAAAAGCATTTAATTCGGAGAGGTCTGAAATCTTGTCGTGTGGTACATGGTTAAATGGAGCCTTTCAACATGGACATAGAATGTTTATATGCTTGTAGATTTAGATCGCTCATTAATCATCCGATCCAGTACTCTGACTACTCTCAGTCTCTCTATTAGTTTCATTTTTTTTGCATCCCTCTCTCTCTCTCTCTCTCTCTCTCTCTCTCTCTTCATTTTTGAATACCTCATACGCCAACAACCATTTTCAGCATAACTGAATGTGCTGGCTGTTGACCTACTTCTTGACACTGATACAGAATGAATAGATTGTAATTTGCGATTGGTCAAAAATGTGTACATGTTAATTGGAGCCTTTCAACATGGACATAGAATGTTTATATGCTTGTAGATTTAGATCGCTCATTAATCATCCGATCCAGTACTCTGACTACTCTCAGTCTCTCTATTAGTTTCATTTTTTTGCATGCCTCTCTCTCTCTCTCTAGCACATCTGATTCGTGACCTGGTGCTTGCGAGTTCGATACCCCGTTGAGATAAGCCCTCTTTTTGGTGATTTTTCGCCTCTTACCTCTGATGCACATGGGAAAAGTAGCTAGTGGCTTGGAAAGAAAGTTGTGTCTGTATACTGGTGTGAAAAGCCACGAAATATGCGCGAAGGTGTGCTAACCGCCGTGATATGACCTAAGCTGTTTAACTCTTTACCAAACGACAAAATTTTAGACTTGTCCAAATTGACTCAAAAATTGAAACTTGACTTTAGAAGAGTAGAAAACATTGTGGAAAAAGGGGAAATGCTAGTTACCAGCATTTTCTCATTTTCCCATAATTTTTTTTAGATGGCTTCTTCCTCTGGGTCGTAAAATACAGTGATTGTTTGGTAAAAGGTTGAACGACGTTTAGATCCATTACAACTAACCAGCCAATCTCATTCCTTATATTGAATTTCAAAATAGTTTCTGTATTCATTTTTGAATACCTCCTACGCCAACAACCATTTTCAGCGTAACTGAATGTGCTGGCTGTTGACCTACTTCTTGACACTGATACAGAATGAATAAATTGTAATTTGCGATTGGTCAAAAATGTGTACATGTTTATTCAGCGGGTACCTGCTGCCAAATTTGCTCTGGCATTTTTTCATGAAACCAATATTTAAAATCGTTACTAACGCTAGAATTAAACTTTCTTTTTCGATCTGCTTAGAAATTTGATATTTTCAAAAGCGTCATCCAATAAGCGAATACGAGTACTACTTTTTAAGAAATTGAAAACAGTGTAGAAAAAAAAAACAAGCAATTACTCGCCAGGTTACTTTTGTTCTTTTCTTTATTTTACTTTATTTAAAGCCACGGGTCCTGTGTGGCTCAGTTGTAAAGTGTAGAACTCGTGTCGAGGAGTGTCACTGGCTCGACAGGATTTTTTGTCCTTGGACAAGACACTTCAGAGCCTAGCCTAGTACTGATGAAACCCAGGAAATATATGAGCTGTCGCCGTGACTGAAATAATTTAAAAAGCGGCGTATATAGATCCGCAATAGAGTTACAATATTCATATCCAAGTATCTTTAACGCCGTCTGTAGTGTATGGAGTAAACTATGTATATCATATTACTATCTATATAGCTATGTACCATATGTATTCTCAGAGAGTTGTTAGTTAGAGAGTAGACAGCAATACATTGTAGTATCTAGAATACGTGTCTCTTATTATTTTGTCCCTGGACATAACATATTTTGGCGACGAGGATATTGTTCTTTTTTTTTCCCAATTGGAAAGAGGATAATATGGGACAGTTTATACTGGACAATAGTCACTTTCATTAATTAGTATAATTAATTGGATTCAATTCCGTGTGGAAACTGACTATTTTCAACCTCTAAAGCCGGACCTTATTAACTTGTTCTGTGATTAAATTCGAGTAGCAATGGCTAAAGCGTTGCCAGTTGCCAGTGTAGAACAATTTAGTTTGGATGGAGATAGTACTAATTTAGCCAGTAGGTGGGACAGATGGTTAAAATCCTTTAACTACTATATTGTGGGTTCTGGAATAACTGACAGAACACAGAAAAGAGCTTTGTTGTTACATCTAGTAGGTCAAGAAGTGCAACAAATATTTGAAACTCTTCAGGACACGGGGGAAGCCACTGATTATGATCGTGCTGTCGAGAAACTGTCGGAATACTTCCAGCCGAGGAAGAATGTTTCTTTTGAAAGACATAGATTTAATTCGGAGTTACAGAAGTCAAACGAAACAGTACAAGACTTTTGTACACGCTTAAGGAAACTAGCAATGAATTGTGACTTCACCGACACAGAAGATAGGATCCGTGACCACATTGTTGAAAAATGCATTTCAACATCATTAAGAAGGAGATTCTTGAGAGAATCTGAGCTTACGCTAAACAAAGTCATTGAAATAGCTTCTGCACATGAAAGAGCTGATGCCTGCGCGTCCACAATAGAAAAGGTTAAATCCGAAGACACATGCCAAATTAAAAGCCAAAGTCCAAAAGCGCAGAAGAAACCTAGTAAAAAGAAGATGGAATGCTACAGATGTGGAAGATTAGGACATATATCTAGTGATCCAAAGTGCCCAGCAAAATCTGAAGAATGCAGAAAGTGTCATAAAGTAGGACATTTTGCAAAGAAATGTAGATCTAAGTCAAAAGG
Organism: Tridacna crocea; assembly: GCA_943736015.1. Taxonomy (NCBI): domain Eukaryota; kingdom Metazoa; phylum Mollusca; class Bivalvia; order Cardiida; family Cardiidae; genus Tridacna; species Tridacna crocea. Next base: position 14,188,895 of record OX031072.1, read on the forward strand.
AAAGAAGAAGAAAAAGCATGTTCGATCGATAGATGATAAATCTGATAGCGAAAACGAAGAGGTAACATTTTCAGTACTAGATAAACTTTCCAAAACATCAGGCAAAGTAGGTAACATTCCTCTTTCTATGATAATTGATTCAGGAGCTTCTTGTAATGTGATCGATCTGAAAACTTGGAACAATCTCAATAAGCAGGAGAATTTCAAATTCATTTCCAAAAGCAAAACAGACAAGAAAATATTTCCTTATGGCTCTAAGAAAGCACTACCATTAGCTGGAATGTTTAAAGCACAAATATCAAAGAATGACAAATGCCTGGATACAGATTTTCTGGTTCTTAAAGGGACTGGACAACCCCTCTTATCGTGTAAAACTGCAGTTGATCTTGGAGTATTGCAGTTAGTCAACAATGTTGAAAACACAGAAATGCCAATCTCAAAGCAGTTTCCAAATTTGTTCAGAGATGAAATTGGTAAATTGAAGGATTATCAACTCAGAATTCCTATCGATGACACTATAAATCCTATAGTTCAACAAACAAGGAGAATTCCTTACAATTTACGTGATAAGCTGGAGAAGAAACTTGATCAGCTAGAGAAAATGGATATTATAGAGAAAGTTGACGGTCCTACTTCCTGGGTATCACCTATTGTTTGTATTTCCAAGAAAAATAAGGATATTAGGCTATGTGTGGACATGAGACAAGCCAATTCAGCTGTAAAAAGGGTTCGACATCCGATCCCTACTCTAGACGATGTCTTAAATGATATGAATGGTAGCAAAGTGTTCAGCAAATTGGACATTTCGAATGCCTATCATCAAATTGAACTGTCACCAGAATCACGTGATATAACAACCTTCACAACACATAAAGGGTTATATCGCTACAAAAGGTTATTATTCGGAATTTCCTGTGCTCCAGAAATGTACCAAAACATACTTCAACAATTACTACAGGGATGCGAGGGAGTACGAAATGTGATGGATGACATCATCGTTCATTCCAAAACAAGAGAAGAGCATCAAGTTCACTTGAAAAAGGTGCTAAGTGTTTTACAGGAAAAAGGGTTAACTCTGAATAAAGAAAAGTGTCAGTTCTATATGTCAAAGCTAGAATATATGGGTCATGAGTTATCTGAGCAAGGCATCAAACCCTCAAAAGCAAAGATAGAATCTGTGAAAAATGCACGCAATCCGAAAAATGCGAGTGAGGTAAGGAGTTTTCTAGGTCTTGTCAATTATAATGCAAGGTACATACCTGATTATTCAACAATATCAGCTCCATTGCGTGAACTGACCAAGAAAAATGCTAAATTCCGTTGGAACTCGTCGCATAGAAATGCTTTCAAAAAGTTGAAAGATAAATTGTCTGATGCACATGCCTTAGCATATTTTGATATAAATGCACCGACAAAAGTCGTTGTTGATGCAAGCCCGGTTGGGCTAGGTGCAATTTTGTTGCAAGATCAAAACGGGGAATCACGCGTAATAAGCTATGCAAGTAGGAGCTTAACAGACGTGGAACGTAGATATTCTCAAACCGAGCGCGAAGCTCTGGCGGTTGTATGGGGTCTTGAACATTTCAATGCATATCTTTATGGGATAGATTTTGACCTTTACACTGACCATAAACCCTTGGAATACATCTATTCCAAGAAATCAAAACCGTGTGCACGCATTGAACGTTGGGTTTTGAGATTGCAGCCGTATTCTTTCAAAGTTAAGTATTTGAAAGGTAAAGATAACATTGCAGACTCTTTATCAAGGTTACTGACAAATAAGGGAAACAATCAAAATTCATTTGATGAAGTAGATGAAATTAGCTTGATTGCTTCTGATTCCACCCCTTCTTCCATGTCAACTCAGGATATTGAATCCGAGTCGGAAAAAGATAAAGATCTTTGTTCAATCAAGGAATGTTTGTTATCAGGAAAATGGTATTTGCTTGAAAATAAAGCATACTTACCAATTAAACACGAATTATGTGCAGTTGGTCATCTAGTGTTAAGGGGAACAAGGATTGTCATACCAACTAATTTGAGAAATCGTGTTTTAGAAATAGCACATTTAGGTCATCCTGGAATTGTTGTCATGAAACGTAATTTAAGGACAAAAGTTTGGTGGCCAGGTATTGATAAGGATGCAGAAAAGTTTTGCAAATCTTGCTATGGATGCCAACTGGTATCAAACCCTTTACGACCTGAACCAATGATTAGAACACAATTGCCTACAGGTCCTTGGCAAGATTTAGCTCTTGATTTGTTAGGTCCACTTCCATCAGGGGATTATATTTTGGTGTTGATTGATTACTATTCGAGGTTCTTTGAATTGAAAGTCACAAAATCTATTACCTCTGAAAATATCATCAATATACTTCAAAAGTTTTTTGTTACACATGGGTTACCTTTAACTCTTAAAACAGACAATGCAAGAAACTTTACCAGTGAGGTATTTACCAGTTATTTACAAAATAATGGTATTGTGCACAAGAGAACCACACCATTATATCCACAGGCAAATGGGGAGGTGGAAAGGCAAAATCAGTCAATTATGAAAAGAATAAGAATTTCGCAAGCAGAAGGTCGAAATTGGAAATCAGATTTAAATGACTATTTAATAATGTACAGGTCTACGCCTCATTCTGTCACGGGAAAATCGCCTGCCGAAATGCTTTACGGGAGACCGATCAGAACGAAATTACCAGAATTAACATATCATAGATTTGAGCACAATGATTTAGAAACAAGAGACCGTGACTCTGAGGAAAAAGGAAAGGGTAAAGAGTACGCAGATAGGAAAAGGCTAGCAAGTTATAGCGACATTCAAAAAGGGGACAAAGTTCTCTTAAAACAAAAGCGTGAGAACAAAATCCAAACACAATTCAATCCTTTACCGCATAAGGTTGTAGAAAAATATGGTAATAAAGTAACAATTGAGTCTCAAGATGGCGTGAGATACGATAGAAATGTCACACATGTAAAACCATATTTGGAACGAAATAGTGAAAATGAAAAGTTTACAGCTTTGCCTCAGGTACACTCAGATACAAGAATTTCTTGTGAAGAAAATAGTGGAAAAAGTGCTGTGTGTGAAAAGAGTGATAAAGTCATAGATGAAATTCCTCTACAGGACATTTCCCAGCCAAGAACTAGGCCAGAGAGAAACATTAAACCACCTGCCAGATACCAAGACTACGTTATGAACTAGTTAATTGGATAATTAAACATATTGTTTTTATAATTCTGTTATCATTTATACAGGTCTGGTTATGAATGCAATTTGGGTGTTGCCAAAGTTTGTAACCTAGAGTACTGATAAGTAAATTACTTTGGGATCTGATTACCTGAAAAATGTGGGACATGTGGGTGAAACAAATAAATTTGGTGTTATTCATTTCCTTCATGATTAAAAAGGAAAGATAAAGTCTATTTCTTAGCAGGGTTTTACACCAAAAGGAACATTGTGGAAAAAGTAAATTTTGTCTAAATAGGGGAGGATATGTAGTGTATGGAGTAAACTATGTATATCATATTACTATCTATATAGCTATGTACCATATGTATTCTCAGAGAGTTGTTAGTTAGAGAGTAGACAGCAATACATTGTAGTATCTAGAATACGTGTCTCTTATTATTTTGTCCCTGGACATAACAGGGCTTCCCCCGTTATGAAAACACAGAAATATCCTGTGTAAACTATGTATATCATATTACTATCTATATAGCTATGTACCATATGTATTCTCAGAGAGTTGTTAGTTAGAGAGTAGACAGCAATACATTGTAGTATCTAGAATACGTGTCTCTTATTATTTTGTCCCTGGACATAACATATTTTGGCGACGAGGATATTGTTCTTTTTTTTTCCCCAATTGGAAAGAGGATAATATGGGACAGTTTATACTGGACAATAGTCACTTTCATTAATTTTGTATAACAAATTGGATTCAATTCCGTGGGGAACTGACTATTTTCAACCTCTAAAGCCGGACCTTATTAACTTGTTCTAGGATTAAATTCGAGTAGCAATGGCTAAAGCTTTGCCAGTTGCCAGTGTAGAACAATTTAATTTGGATGGAGATAGTACTAATTTAGCCAGTAGGTGGGACAGATGGTTAAAATCCTTTAACTACTATGTTGTGGGTTCTGGAATAACTGACAGAACACAGAAAAGAGCTTTGTTGTTACATCTAGTAGGTCAGGAAGTTCAACAAATATTTGAAACTCTTCAAGACACGGGGGAAGCCACTGATTATGACCGTGCTGTCGAGAAACTGTCGGAATACTTCCAGCCGAGGAAGAATGTTTCTTTTGAAAGACATAGATTTAATTCGGAGTTACAGAAGTCAAACGAAACAGTACAAGACTTTTGTACACGCTTAAGGAAACTAGCAATGAATTGTGACTTCACCGACACAGAAGATAGGATCCGTGACCACATTGTTGAAAAATGCATTTCAACATCGTTAAGAAGGAGATTTTTGAGAGAATCTGAGCTTACACTAAACAAAGTCATTGAAATAGCTTCTGCACATGAAAGAGCTGATGCCTGCGCGTCCACAATAGAAAAGGTTAAATCAGAAGAGACGTGCCAAATTAAAAACCAAAGTCCAAAAGTACAGAGAAAACCTAGTAAAAAGAAGATAGAATGCTACAGATGTGGGAGATTAGGACATATATCTAGTGATCCAAAGTGCCCAGCAATATCTGAAGAATGCAGAAAGTGTCATAAAGTAGGACATTTTGCAAAGAAATGTAGATCTAAATCAAAAGGAAAGAAGAAGAAAAAGCATGTTAGATCGATAGATGATAAATCTGATAGCGAAAACGAAGAGGTAACATTTTCAGTACTAGATAAACTTTCCAAAACATCAGTCAAAGTAGGTAACGTTCCTCTTTCTATGATAATTGATTCAGGAGCTTCTTGTAATGTGATCGATCTGAAAACTTGGAACAATCTCAATAAGCAGAAGGATTTCAAATTCATTTCCAAAAGTAAAACAGAGAAGAAAATATTTCCTTATGGCTCTAAGAAAGTACTACCATTAGCTGGAATGTTTAAAGCACAAATATCAAAGAATGAAAAATGCCTGGATACAGATTTTCTGGTTCTTAAAGGGACTGGACAACCCCTCTTATCGTGTAAAACTGCAGTTGATCTTGGAGTATTGCAGTTAGTCAACAATGTTGAAAACACAGAAATGCCAATCTCAAAGCAGTTTCCAAATTTGTTCAGAGATGAAATTGGTAAATTGAAGGATTATCAACTCAGAATTCCTATCGATGACACTATAAATCCTATAGTTCAACAAACAAGGAGAATTCCTTACAATTTACGTGATAAGCTGGAGAAGAAACTTGATCAGCTAGAGAAAATGGATATTATAGAGAAAGTTGACGGTCCTACTTCCTGGGTATCACCTATTGTTTGTATTTCCAAGAAAAATAAGGATATTAGGCTATGTGTGGACATGAGACAAGCCAATTCAGCTGTAAAAAGGGTTCGACATCCGATCCCTACTCTAGACGATGTCTTAAATGATATGAATGGTAGCAAAGTGTTCAGCAAATTAGACATTTCGAATGCCTATCATCAAATTGAACTGTCACCAGAATCACGTGATATAACAACCTTCACAACACATAAAGGGTTATATCGCTACAAAAGGTTATTATTCGGAATTTCCTGTGCTCCAGAAATGTACCAAAACATACTTCAACAATTACTACAGGGATGCGAGGGAGTACGAAATGTGATGGATGACATCATCGTTCATTCCAAAACGAGAGAAGAGCACGAAATTCACTTGAAAAAGGTGCTAAGTGTTTTACAGGAAAAAGGGTTAACTCTGAATAAAGAAAAGTGTCAGTTCTATATGTCAAAGCTAGAATATATGGGTCATGAGTTATCTGAGCAAGGCATCAAACCCTCAAAAGCAAAGATAGAATCTGTGAAAAATGCACGCAATCCGAAAAATGCGAGTGAGGTAAGGAGTTTTCTAGGTCTTGTCAATTATAATGCAAGGTACATACCTGATTATTCAACAATATCAGCTCCATTGCGTGAACTGACCAAGAAAAATGCTAAATTCCGTTGGAACTCGTCGCATAGAAATGCTTTCAAAAAGTTGAAAGATAAATTGTCTGATGCACATGCCTTAGCATATTTTGATATAAATGCACCGACAAAAGTCGTTGTTGATGCAAGCCCGGTTGGGCTAGGTGCAATTTTGTTGCAAGATCAAAATGGGGAATCACGCGTAATAAGCTATGCAAGTAGGAGCTTAACAGACGTGGAACGTAGATATTCTCAAACCGAGCGCGAAGCTCTGGCGGTTGTATGGGGTCTTGAACATTTCAATGCATATCTTTATGGGATAGATTTTGACCTTTACACTGACCATAAACCCTTGGAATACATCTATTCCAAGAAATCAAAACCGTGTGCACGCATTGAACGTTGGGTTTTGAGATTGCAGCCGTATTCTTTCAAAGTTAAGTATTTGAAAGGTAAAGATAACATTGCAGACTCTTTATCAAGGTTACTAACAAATAAGGGGAACAATCAAAATTCATTTGATGAAGTAGATGAAATTAGCTTGATTGCTTCTGATTCCACCCCTTCTTCCATGTCAACTCAGGATATTGAATCCGAGTCGGAAAAAGATAAAGATCTTTGTTCAATCAAGGAATGTTTGTTATCAGGAAAATGGTATTTGCTTGAAAATAAAGCATACTTACCAATTAAACACGAATTATGTGCAGTTGGTCATCTAGTGTTAAGGGGAACAAGAATTGTCATACCAACTAATTTGAGAAATCGTGTTTTAGAAATAGCACATTTAGGTCATCCTGGAATTGTTGTTATGAAACGTAATTTAAGGACAAAAGTTTGGTGGCCAGGTATTGATAAGGATGCAGAAAAGTTTTGCAAATCTTGCTATGGATGCCAACTGGTATCAAACCCTTTACGACCTGAACCAATGATTAGAACACAATTGCCAACAGGTCCTTGGCAAGATTTAGCTCTTGATTTGTTAGGTCCACTTCCATCAGGGGATTATATTTTGGTGTTGATTGATTACTATTCGAGGTTCTTTGAATTGAAAGTCACAAAATCTATTACCTCTGAAAATATCATCAATATACTTCAAAAGTTTTTTGTTACACATGGGTTACCTTTAACTCTTAAACAGACAATGCAAGAAACTTTACCAGTGAGGTATTTACCAGTTATTTACAAAATAATGGTATTGTGCACAAGAGAACCACACCATTATATCCACAGGCAAATGGGGAGGTGGAAAGGCAAAATCAGTCAATTATGAAAAGAATAAGAATTTCGCAAGCAGAAGGTCGAAATTGGAAATCAGATTTAAATGATATTCTAATATCCTATCTTTTCTTAAAGTTAATTCTTGTTTTAAAAATAAAAAAAAAATCTTGTTTGTTATATTTAGTCTCTATATAGCATGCCAATGTCAGTGTGTGGCAAACCACTAGCTGGGGTTTATCAAAAATAAAGGTGACCTAATAAACACATTTCTTTCTGCATCATCAGAACTTTATGACATCCTTGTAAAATGTGATTATAACGATGACTATGGATTAAATATACGTAGAAAGATGCTCCGTGTAAGCAGTTTCTCCTCTTGCCATGGCGATTTTGAAAAAAGGTCGATTGCAACAGGAATAGAGGTTGTCTGTAGCCGGTAACGTATAACGACAAGGATTTTGCCCTGTATAGCTTTCCGATATGCTAACATTTATGTGTATGCTCTGTAATAAGGGGATTTAATGTACCTGCAAAATGTATCGACCAGGTCAGCCTGCGCTGTACGCGCAGGCTGACCTGAATCGAAACATTTTGCTTTCGGTCGATTTTCTGCATGTCAGTGGGACCAGTTCACCTAATGATTTTGTGGGTTGTTAGACGAAATGGATTTTATGGATCCATAATTATGTGATAACTTTCTTGGTATAAATCATCACGGATATGCATTAATCCTTTACTCCATAGATACTCATTTCTACGCATTGCTTGTAGGAGCATTTGGAAAACACTGTGGCAAAAGGTGAAATTGCTCGTGACGAGCAATTTCACCTTTTGCCACAATGTTTTCTATGCTATCAAAATGTGTCATATACACATAAGAAACAGCTTCATCCTTGCTGTTATTTAGGGTCAATTAGAGATACCATAGAAATGCCTTATGGGGTAAAGGGTTAAAGCCCCTTTATGTCAGAGTTTTGGTCTTATAATAAGAGCATTGTTACGTTACTATCCAGTCGATTTGTCTGCCACTGTTTTGTTCGACATTTTTTTGTTTGTTTGTATTTCACAATTGTGATTGTTTTTTTTTTCGTTTATTTATCTATTTTCTGTATAAATATGAAGATTTGTTTTGATCGGTGTTAAAATTAAAATATATTTATGCTCTTAGGAAAGGGGACATAATACATCGACACAAAGTATCGATTCATTTTAGCCTTTGCAGTGCGCATTCGGCATTCAAAATACTGGCAAATTTGATTCATACTATTTTAAAAGTATAGATATTATGATGAGTTTGACATTGTGGCACATTTCGGTCTGTCCGAGTGTTTCCCACACATAATACCTATAAGTACCAGTTCATACTGTATACTGTTTTGTCTTATGCCATTACATTCGATCCAAGGAAGAAGTCGTTTAGGGGGAAAATGTGGAAAAATGAGATGATGCTGTTAACCAGCATTTCCTTTTTTTCTCTCAATTTTTTTATCCCTGTCATAGGTGAATTCTTTTATATCAGTCACGTTTTATTAAACGTTGGCAAACGCTGTCATTTTTGACTGGTATTTATTTCGCTTAGTAAAGAGCCCTATACTAAGCAATGTTTTAATATGGAAGACATTTTAGCCTGGGTTCGTGTTCGCCAACCATTAGGAACATTCTTAGTCTTATTCTACGTGAGGTTTTTGGGGTTTTTTTTACATTCGAAAGTAATAGAACTTCTGATTGGCTAAACCAAATGGTTTAGCCAATCAAAAGTTCTATTACTTTCAAATTTAAAACATTCCTGAGAATAACAATAAGAATATTCTGTGATCCAGCATTTTTTCCTTTTACCAAAATCTTTTCTTCCAAAGTTGAATAGCTGTCTGTAATTACTTTTCATTTGGTCAAGTCTAGAATTTTGTAAAGGGTTAAACTATCACGTTTCCGGCATAGATTTTAGATATGTTTCATCCTATTGACCATTAAATTAACACCTGTACTTGTACGAGGATCATTACAAAATACGGTAGTGGTGAAGAGTATCAAAACGCTTCGGTACAAATTATCCCAGGTACCAATCGTCCTAAGTGCCAGCTGTACTAGGTACAAATTGCCCTGGGTATGGATAATTCTGGTATGAATTGTACGATATATGTTTTGTTCTGAGTATCCGTTCCTCGCCCAAATTGTCTTGGGCAGTACTTTTCCTGATAAAAGTTACGCCAGGTATACGTTTTGTGCTTGGCACAATTTTCATAGGTACACTTCGTCCTTGGTAATATTTCTTCAAGTGCAAATTGTCCCTGGTAAGCTTTGTCCCGAGTGCCTATGGCCTAGACAATTGTTGTCCTCGGTAATACTAGTCCTGGCACAAAGTGGCCCAAGAAGTTGTCCTAGGTAATACTTGTCCTGGTACAAGGTGTCGCAGGTACGATTTATCCCGAGTATTCAGATCCCCAGGTACGAGTTATCATAAACAATACTTGTTTAAGCACAAATTGTCCCAGGTACGATTCAGCATGGGTACCCATTGGTCTAGGCACTTGTTGCCTTGGCCACAGTTGTCTTGGTAAAAATTGGATAAGATTTGTCCTGAATACCCATTGGTCAAGGTTCGAATTTTCCTGGGTAATACTTGTCCTTGTACAAATTGTCTAGGCACGTACTGTTCTGATACTGGTTCAGTGGTGAGTGTGTCGGACTCATGACCTGGTGGTTGTGAGTTCGATACCCGGTTGAGGCGAACTTTCTTTCCGGTGTGTTTTCGCCTCTCACCTCTGCTGAAGCATGTGAGAAAAGTAGTCGGTGGCTTTGGAAAGAAAGTTGTGTTAGTGCTGGTATGAGAAAGCCAGGAAACACATGAGCGTCACTCACCGCCATAATATGACCTTAGCTGTTAAAGTGGCGTTTAACTCCATTACAACCAACCAAATCTGATACTGGTAAAAAACAAAACACTAAAAAGGGACAATTACTCTAGATATCTCCCTCCCAATTGGACTTAGTGAGACGCTAGGCATAACGATCCACCATACAGATAAATCATCATTAAAGGCGAAGACGGGTCTCTATTCACAAACCATTCTTAAGAACATTCTCGGTCTCATTTTCCTCTAAATTTGAAAGTAATACAACTTCCGATTTGCTAACCCATTTGGATTAGCCTGTCAGAAGTTGCCTTACTTTCAAATTTAGAAAAAAAATCTGGAAAATAGGACCAAGAATGTTCCCGAGAATGGTTGGTGAATACGGGCCTTGCAGGTGTTCTTTCCGAAGGCGTTTTACCGTCGATGGTATTTTGATATGAACCCTTTCCCAAACAATCCCTGATTTTTAAGGGTCTGGAATAGTAGCCTTTTGAAAACATTGTGGGAAAAGGAGAAAATGCTGGTAACCAGCATTTTCTCCTTTTCCCACAATGTTTTTTACCCTATCATAGACAGAAATCATCTTTTCAACAAGAGTTGAATTGTCGTCTGCAAATGCTTTCAATTTGGTCTAGTCCAAAAGTTTGTCGTTTGGGAAAGGGTTAATCAGATGTGTTCTCATTTTTTTCTGACTGTCAGGCGAGTCTCGACCTTGTACGTTTAAGACAAGCCATTGCATACTTGTTTGCTTTTCTGAGAATCTTGTTGGACAAGTAAAAACCTGTATGGGCTACAGTGATCGAAATTCCAGACAAAGCTGATGGATGGTCTATTAATGCTTTCAGCTTATCTGAATTACAGTTCTCACATATAAAATGAGGTGACGCTGTGAACTAGCATTTCCTTTTTTTCGCTCAGTATGTCGTCAAGAACTTACGAAAGCTAGGAAAGGCATAAGTACATTCCCAACGGAAATGTATTTAACCCCGTTTTCTCAGAGAAACGCTCAGTTTTTTTGTGTGAAGATTCAGACAAGGACATCGTGTAAGACTATGAGTTACTTAACCGAGCACATTTTTTACATCGTGTTAACCCTTAACACACAATCCCTACTTAAAACAACTCTGTAAACAGGTTTGAAAACATTGTAGGAAAAGGAGAAAATGCTGGTGACCAGCATTTTCTCCTTTTCCCACAATGTTTTCTACTCTATTATGGCCGAATGTCATAACTTCAACCACCTTCAATTTATCCTCTGCAAATACTTTTTTTTTTTTGTTCCGAGCCTAAAATTTTATCGTTTGAGAAAGAATTAAACTTGAAAAAGAAAAAATTCAAAGGAACCGCCGTTGGCAATTTTTACTCCGCTGACCGCCTTTTTTTTGACGATTATGAGTATAGCCCGATCCTTATTTATATTTTATTGCTTTTCAATGGCAATAAAATTGACAAATATGGGACTACCTTGATTTTCTAACGATTTCTCCTTAACTCTTTACCAAACGACAACATTTTAGACTGTTCCAAATTGAAAGCTCTTGCAGACGACAAATTAAAAGTAACTCAAAAATTGAAATTTGTTTTGTGAAGGGTAGAAAGCATTGTGGGAAAAGGAGAAAATGCTGGTTACCAGCATTTTCTCCTTTTCCCACAATGTTTTCAAAAGGCTTCTATCTCGGGATCGTAAAAACCAGGGATTGTTTGGGAAAGGGTTAAAATCATTGATAGCTAATTTGACCAGGTGAGAAATTCAAAGCATTTTTCTCTGTACGGATAACAAGCTTGTGCCTATGGACATTCTAGTATTTCGCCATGACGATTATCCAATTTCGTTTCGTGAAACAATAGGGATTATATCACAGAGAAAAATCTGTACCATCAACCTGAACGTTTTTAGTTTTTTTTAAGAGATCTTGTTTTCTTGTGTAAAATGCTAGTGTTACGTATGTTCCGATGATGTCTCAGCTTAAGTTCAGAACAACCCTCAAAGACCGAATTCCTTTTGACTTTCCGTCGGAAAATTTTACGTGTAAATTGACAAAATACTTTATTCTTCTGCAGGTATGTTGGTTTGTTTTAACTCTATTACTCCAAATGACAAACATTATAGACTTGTCCAAATTGAAAGCACTTCCAGGCGATAGTATGAATATGACTGAAAAACCGAAATTTGTTTTGGGAAGGGTAGACAAGATTGTGGGTAAAAAAGAGAAAATGCTGGTTAGCAGCATTTTCTCTTTTTTCCCCACAATGTTTTCAAAAAACTTCTTGTTATATAAAATCTGGTTACGGAGATATTATATTCTTATTTGAATTGGGTGGTTGACCATGTATCTTTAGAACGTAAACGCTTGAAGCCCGCCCGACTTCTTGAAACAAAAATGACATCCATTTCCCCATCCGGTTTTCTTTTCAGTCGTGTTAACAGAAACAAACTCCTTGTCGTTTAACTGATACCCAGGAAAAACTAGTTTTTAGCTTTTTTCCCCCTAAAACCCGAGTAAAGATCAGCAAATTTTGTAAGCTGTCGAATTTATTAATTTTCTCTTTTTTTACATTGGGAAAAGATGAACCAGTGAAAATAATACTTATAGTACATATGCATGTACTTGTATGTGATAGCACATTTAAATTCTACAAAACTAGGTTCAAACTAAAAAATATAACTTTCCAAAATATATTGAAACAAAGAGAATGTAACCGTCAATTTACCCACTTGCCACAAAAGTTTAACAGTGCGGTAAAGATTTTAGCCTATTCTTTATTAATTAAGCGAATTGCGGCAGGCAGACATGTTAGGTTTTCTCGTTAAATTTATTTTACATACAGAGGGAAAAGATAGATTAAAGAAAATTATATTTATATCAATATGAGAACGTGCACCTAAAAGTGATGGAACATTTTAAATAGTCTACATAAAAATGCGTAAATCAAAAATATAACATATTAATATTTGGGTACTGTCATATACCATATTGACAAAATGAGAAATCAACTGTCAATTTCTCATGTTGCTACAATAGTTTAACAGTACAGTAGAGATTATTAGCCCCAAAAACCATTATACGCACTGATTTGGTAATTGTTTTTACTTGTATACTTACTTAGCTGTGTCCTCTATATGGCTTGCAACACATGAAAAGGGGCATTCGGACATTTGCGTAAAGTGTCGTCTCGGATCAGCCTGCGCAGTCCGCGCAGGCTAATCCGAGACAACACTTTCCGTTTTGATGCAATTTTCTGTTTTGCACATGTCTACTGAAGGACAAAATCTAATGTAGTCGTAAAGTGCAGTCTCGGATTAGCCTGCGCGGACTGCGCAGGCTGATCCGAGACGACACTTTACGCAGATGTCCGAATGCCCCTTTTCGTGTGTTGCACTCCAATAATTACTGTCCATATTTGGTACAAAGATGCGTTAACCTTTCACCGAATGGACACATGTGTCAACAAACCTATTGTTGCGGGGGGGGGGGGGCTTTTGAAAACAATGTGGGAAAAGGAGAAAATGCTGTTTACCAGCATTTTCTCCTTTTCCCACAATGTTTCTAAATCTCAAAGAGAAACTCACATTATGAAGCGCATTTGTCGTCTGCCAATGCTATCATTTTGGACACATTTTTTTTTCGTTTGCTGAAGGGTTACAATGGATGGCAAGACCTTATGTTCTTGTACAGAGTCATGTTAAACAAGGTGTTAACCGCTAACACATAGCACTGAAAAATGATGATGTCGAACTATTTTTCTGTTTACAGTGCTGAACTTTAAGAAATATTCGTTAACTCTTTACCAAACGACTAAATCTTAGACCTAAAGAATTACCATCAGAAGCATTTTATTGACTTTATTCCTCACCAATAGACAAAATTTTAACATTGACGAATTCGCAAGAATTTTCAGGGAACAAATCAAATATATAACTGAAATGGGTCATTCAACCGAAACTAGTCCTTACGTAGAATCCAATACTTCTTTGGTGCAAACGGCCTGAATTCACCAATCATTCTAGATTGCGGTCTTAGTGTAATTCTAAAGGATTTTCTAAACTTTCAACGCAATCAATTTCTTATTGGCTAAACGATATGGTTCAGCTAATCAGACATTGTGTTAAACCCTAGATTGTGAAAGATCCCAGAACACCAAGTTTCGGACCACTAGTCTTTCGGACATGACGTTAAACCGAGGTCCCGTGTGACGGTGCTCTTCATCGGGAACGTTCAAGAACCAGGGGTATCTCGAAATGGGTTTCTTTCTATATCTTGAACTATCTCCCATTATACAACTAACAGTCCCCATATGGGCAACCGGAGGCAACGATAAATAAACCTGAGGTCAATGAATCGCTTAAGTTTGGTTGGTCGGACCATGCAGGCTAATAAGATATCGAGATTAAGATTTCATGATCAGATTGCAGTTGAATAGGTCGATCTTGATGTCGCTCTTTCGGAATAAGACAGTGGGGTGTAATCCGTATGGCATGTAACGAAAACTGTTGTTGTTGTTGTTTGTTGTAAAGGATGTTGATGATGATGACAATGACAAAGCAAATTTCAAACGGATCATGGTATATAACATGACCACCCGAGCATTAACACGTTATGCATTGTGTTTATTAGTAATGACACATTATGCATTGTTCGGACTGTAGACACCGGTCAACAAACAGTATACCTGGACTTGTTACTTTTATGGCATTACTCATTGTTTGGCTTATTGCTTACTGTAATCAATGATTCACAAACGAAAATCAAACGCATTCCCGCAAAGAATGTTCGTTTTCTTTCTGATAATGTAATGATAACGTCATAAATTACCACTGGAAACATTATTGACCATTAGGTGTCACTTCAGTTGTATTTGCGTTATTTTTCTGTGAATTTCACGTAAAGAATACTCTTTTTCTTTCTGAAATTGTGATAATAATGTGATGAATTACCGTTGGAAACATTATTTAGTGCTAGGTGTTACTGCACTTGTATTTGAGTTTATTCTCGGTGAATTTCACGTTAAGAATGTTCGTTTTCTTTTTTAATTTGATAATGATAATGAATTATTATAGGGAAAGTTCTTTAAAAAAAGATGTAACTATTGTTGTATTTGAGACATGTTGTGTGATTTCGGGGTGGGGGGGGTTAATGCATTTTGCAAAAACTATCGATCGGGTCAGACTGTGTGCTCCGCGCAGGCTGATTTTTATGCGTGTCAAAAAATTCGGTTGTTAGGCAAAATGGACTTTTATTGATTTACAATTGTATGATAACTTTCTTCCTACAATGCTTCACAGAAATGCATCAAAGCTTCTTTTGCCAGAGTGTTGTTCGTTTCCAAATTCAAGGACTTTTAATAGACGAAATCATGTCGAATATTTAGCCTAAACGGAATTTTGAGTGGATAAGGCACTTGATCCCGTATTCAGCAATAACTCTAATTTGCATTTTTAAGTTGTATTCTAAATTTAGAAAGTAAAGTGATGCAATTTCTGATTGGCCAAACCAACTGGTTCAGCCAATCAGAAATGGCGTTATTTTGAAATTTTGAAAATTTGTTACGAATTTGACGATGGATGTTTTCGACATTTTACTTTGAAATTTTGAATAATTTGTTACAAATTTGATGATGGATGTTTTCGACATTTTACTTTGAAATTTTGAATAATTTGTTACGAATTTGACGTTGGATGTTTTCGAGATTAGCGGTTGATACGCATCCTCGCCGGATAAAACCTTTTTTTTTCTCCCAAAAAAACATCTACTGTATAAAGCAATAGGTTTAGCCAGTCAGAAATGGCGTTACCTTGAAATTTAGAAATTTGCTCCAATTCGACTTTTGGTGTTTTTGAAAACGCATCGTTGCAGGATAAAACCTATAAAACCTATGATTTTTTTGTCTGACATAGCTACTAAATATAGCAATAGGTTAAACCAATCAGAAATGGCGTCATATTGAAATTTAGAAACTTGTTACGAATTTGACTTCGGATGTTTCCGAGATTAATAGATGAATTGGCCGATCTTCTTCGGATAAAACTTAATTTCTTGTCCGAAACATCTATTGAATGAAACATCTATTAAATAAAACATCTGTTAAATAAAACCTCTATTAACCCATTACCACAAAATCGCTACTCTTGACTACCCTGAGAAGAAAGTCTTTAGAAAACATTGTTGGAAAAGGAGAAAATGCTGGTAACCAGCATTTTCTCTTTTTCCCACAATATATTCTACCCTTCACAAACGAATTCCAAATTTTCAGTCACTTTTATTTTGTCGTCTTCAAATGCTGTCGATTCGGATCAAACTAAAATTTTGACGTTTGGTAATTAGTTAAATAACAAACATGTGTACATTGAACTATAAATCATGGTTTGTTTTCATTGGAACTGTATTGGACGTAACAAGTTATATTAAGAATATGTTTCAAACATCGTGATTTTTTTTATCGTTGGTGCACAGCTATTGTCTTCATTTTGTGACAAAAAAATGTTCAAATATAACACTTAGCTCGGCAGAGAGTGCTGTGACGTTGTCTCGAGATAGGACTGATATTTGGATTTTATAAAGAGGTGTGTTTCCATTGAAACTGTTTTAACTTTTACCATGAGAGATGGTACACCTCCTCCAACTTTGTCCAGTGGATTTGATGGCAATACAGTGAGTACCAGACTTGGAAATGGCTTGTATAACCTCAAAGAGGGGCATTCGGACATTTGCGTAAAGTGTCGTCTCGGATTAGCCTGCGCGCTCCGCGCAGGCTAATCCGAGACGGCACTTTACGACTGCGTAAGATTTTGTTTTTGAGTAGACTTGCGCAAAACAGAAAGCTTCATCAAAACGAAAAAGGTCGTTTCGGATTAGATTGCGCGAACTGCGCAGTCTGATCCGATACGACACTCTAGGCAAATGTCCCTTTTTCACGTGTTACAGGCTATATAAGCTATATTGTGTGAACGTTGACTTGATGCTTCTGCAAAACATGAAGTATTTCATGTGAAATCTTGGCTTGACGCCTTTGCAAAAAGTATCGACTCGGGTCAGCCTGCGCAGTCCCCGCAGGCTGACCCGAGTCGAAACTTTTTGCTGATGGTCAATTTTGTGCATGTCAAGGGACCCGTTTTACCCCATGATTCAGACGGCTGTTAGATAAAAAGGGCTTTTTATGGATCTTATAATTATGTGAAGTTTTGCTTTGTACCATGCATTAACCCTTTACCGAACAATCCCTTGTTTTTATGACCCTGAAATAGACGCCTTTTGAAAACATTTTGGGTAAAGGAGAAAATGCTGCTAACCAGCATTTTCCCCTTTTCCCACAATATTTTCTACCCTGCTGTAAACAAATTTCAATTTTTGAGTCACGTTTATTTTGTCGTCTGCAAGTGCTTTCAGTTTGTACCAGTCTAAGATTTTGTTATTTGGTAAAGGGTTAAGTCCCCTTTTGCCAGAGCGTGTTTCATAGGTACCGTTTTTAATTGTAGAAGACGGGAACTACCAAGTTTCATGCAAAGTATAATTGTGTTGTTTTTTTTTTTTCTAATTGTGATATTGCAACCATTTCGGGGTTATTACTAAAAACTGAAGGTTTTTGCGGACAGCATAGATCAAGATTAAACTTCACGAAAAGTGTGATCTGATCTTAAACCGATACCATCGGCATGTTTAATCAAGGCTATTGAGATTTTTGAAAAAAGAAATCCTGTTTACTTTCATACGATAGTATTTTGCCCTGAGAAAGTAAAAACGGCTCGAATCTAACTCCGTTTTATAAAGTGTTTATGGAAATGTGCAACAGACTCCGAATATTTTGACTGGTCTATATTGAGAGTGGTTGCAGACTACAAATTCAAGATGACTAAAAAGAGATAAGAGTGTTTTAGAAAACATGGTGATAATAGGAGAAAATGCTGTTAATCAGCGTTTTCTCATTTTCCCTGAAGGATTTTAGCATTTCTTTATTTCCACAAGGTCTTTGGAATATAGGATTGTTTGTTAAATGCATTTAGGGATCAAAACTTGATCTTCTCTCCATCGTTTTTTGTCAATGCACGTCTTTATTAGCGAAATTAAGGCGAGGCAGTTGTTTAGCCACGAATTATTTTTATCTATTTATTAATTAATTTATTTATTTAATTATTTTGGGGGGAGAGCAGGGAAGAAGGGGGACACTCGAGATGAACTATCTACTTCAAGAAGCACAAAATATGCTTTACAGGTGGTTTTGAGCAATGCTAATGTACTAACGTTATACAAACGGCCTTGGGCCGGAAGCGGAAATCATATTACCGCCCAACTATACTTATTACAAAAAAAAAGTAGGGCTTTCGCGGACTTGAAAATTAACGTGAAAATTAACGTTTCTTTGCTACATGTTTTTCCAGGTTAACAAAAAAATACCATTGATTTGAAAAAAAAAACTTATTGTGCACTGTAAACAATTTTTGCAGGGCCAGTGTAAATCGACATCAGACTGCACAAAGCATGCGGTTTGATTTTTATTCTACACTTTTCACTTCATTGAGAAACTCTTACTAAAGCACACTTTGCAAAAAACAATGTAGCATTCCTCTGTGAAATTAGCTAGTTGTTTAACCCTTTCCCAAGCAATCCCTCGTTTTTACGGGTCAGGAATGGAAGCCTTTTGAAAACATTGTGGGAAAAGGAGAAAATGCTAGTAACCAGCATTTTCTCCTTTTCCCACAATGTTTTCTAGCCTATCGTATAGAAAAATCATCTTTTTAGCAACTGTTAATTTGTTATCTGCAAAATGCTTTCAATTTGGTCTGGTCCAAAATTTGGGAAAGGGCTGAAAAAAAGAATGTTTTGGACCCAAATTATGTTGTTTGGTAAAGTTGATTACAGAGACGCATTAAACTTCCTTTTCCCAGAACGCTGCACGATTGTTTTTTGTAATAAACAATTGAATAAAAAAGCGATGAAACAATGTGGGAAAAGGCAAAAATGCTAGTTTCCACTTTCCTCACAAAAAGCTTTCAATAGCCTTTTTTCCTGAGGCTGTATTGGTAGCCTCCCCTGATACAAGTATACCAAAATGTGTTTATACGAATACCAGTGTAATGCAGAGAAATGACCCTCCCCTACAAAATGACTCATGGGTCATTTCTCTACGTAGGGGAATGGCCCATGGGTCATTTCTCTTACATATATGAATGACCCAGGTCTTTATTCTACGTGGAGAACGGACCCCGAGGTAATTTCTCTACGTAGAATAATGACCCGGGTCATTCCTCCACATAGTGAAATGACTTCTGAATGACCCGGGTCATTGTGTAGGGAGGGTCATTTCTGTGCCTTACACCGGCATTTATAGGTGAGGAAGGAAATACCACAATAGAAAACATTGTTGGAAAAGTAGGAAGTACTGGTTACTGGCAATTTCGTTATTTTCTCAGGATAACTTCAACACCCATTGATTGATTGAATTGATTGAAAAACTCAGTGGATCCAGTGAGGCTGAACTCAAAGCCTTCAGATCACGAGTCCTACTTTTTACCACTGAGCCACGTAGGACCTGAGATATCTTCAAGAGCCTTCTTCCTCAGGCGTCGATATGACACGGGATGGTTTGATTTATATAGGGTTGAAAATAAAAGAGAAAATTGACAAGGAAATAGGTTTATAATTTATACTGAGGCAAGAGGTTAAGTGGCAATTTCTGGGACATCGAAACTAGTTTAGGGGGATTAATAAAAAGAATGAGTCATACACTGTGAAAAGGGGGCTTAGTACATCTGCAAAAAGTTTCGACCCAGGTCAGCCTGCGCAGTCCGTGCAGACTGACCCGGGCCGAAACTTTTTGCTTTTTGGCCATTTGGACCAGTATGTATTATAATTCTTTCGATTGTCATACAAAATGGACTTTAGGGATGTATAATACTTTTGATGACTTGCTTGGTATCATTTATGACAAAGATGCTGTGAGCCCCATTTTGCCAGAGCATGGCTCCATTTTAATCTTTTGTACGCTTGTAAATCTGTATAGTGCGCATGTTTCTTTTATCGTAACATGTATTAGTAAGTTGTAACACGTAATACATGGCAATTAAACTGCCCTTTCATCGGATGGGACTTTCCGTGGCCTTTCTTCATCTGCCATTACAAAAAGAAAAAAAGCTTTGTTAGTCGTATTCTAGCTGTAGAAAGTAACGCAATTTTCGATTGGCTGAGCCATGTAGGTTACCCAATGAGAAACTGCGTTACTCTGGAAATTTAAAAAGATTCTTAAATAATACTTAGAATATTAATCAACCTTAGGCTATTTAGTGCAGTTCACTGACCCTTTTCGGACCGTGTGGATCCAGGATCAGACTGCACAGAACGTGCAGTCTGATCCTGGATCAACACTGTCCGATGAGGATATATATAATTATTCCCCAAAACAAACATGTAAGTGAAATAGCAACATTTGGGTTTTACTATTGAATTGAAAATTTTATTTTAGTTATTTAACAAGATAAGGTTTATGAATGGTTGGTGAATTTAGGCTCAAGAGCTCTTTGAATATGGACTGTGTGATCAAATAACTACTTTGTCAATGGTTCGAATCTTCTACTTGGTGAATTTCTGCCTTCGGTATAGTTATAGTCATTGCGACAGCAGTCATTCTTCTCTCGAAGCTGGCCTTTGTATTGAAGATACTTATTGTAGAAAGCACTATGTGAATTTGAAAGAATTTGTTCAAAGCACTGGTTACAGTAACTTCATGAAAGCATGGATAGGTTCACTGTCCGTCCCGATATAACTAAAATAATCTTGAAAACGACATTAAACATAATACAAGCAAAGAGCATAATCGTCTCCTAGATATAGATTTTGGAAAAATACTTCTTATTAGTTCGCTTTCATCAAATAAAGTACTGCACTACTTTTTTTTGCTTAAGGTATAAACAGTCGATTGTTAAGTCGGCTGTTTTTACACACAATAAAGATGAAGATCAGACTGCCAAGAACGAAGTCAGATCTGAAATCAATAATGTCCTATACGCTGCAGAAAATTCATATATTTTTTTCAATTAATCCTGTATTTTAAGTACACTGATCCGAAAATACATCCTTGTTAATGCGAACGCCCAATGCAAATTGCATGTTATGTAACATTACATGCAAAAAATAACGTGGCAAAAAGAAAAATTGCTTGTCACAAGCAATTTTTCCTTTTGACACGATGTGTTCAAAAGTGGCAAGACTGTTAAGAGTTGTTCGTAGGGGGCAACACGTAAACAAGTCAATTGATGTATTTGACAGTCTCGAGATCCTCCCTCCACTTCATATTTGTGGCCCATCACGCGAAAAGGGACCGTCTGGGAATTCTGTACATCAATAAGATGACAGATCAGCAATAGTGCAGGTCTGTTTAAGGTGATAACTCAAAATGATTGAATAACAAGGTACGATGACCACTTTTCATACAGAAAATGTCATTAAAGGTGGGTAATGAAATATTTCACATCTCACCAAAATAAAATATATATCACTGAAATTTATACGAAAAAAAAAAAGTACAAATCATCAATAAATAAGAATCATAATATTATCAAAAATAAAATTCTTGGTGGTGTTCCCTTAAAAGGCTAGCTAACCTTTTAAGGTATTTTTAGATTTTGCGTTAAAAAAAAAAGCATCATGTGAATGTCAAGTGACTGGCACGTGACTAATGAAGCTTAAATTTCATAACATAATAAACATGTAATTATTTTCCAAAATGTCTTCTTCTGACGCTATGTTTGAATTTTCGTCTGTGTATTTCTGGTAAATGAGAGTTGCTCGTGTAAAAATAGACCAAGTTCCCGTCGGTTTCAACCTGGACCGTAGTAAATCTCTTATTTTCCGGTATGAAAATGAGCGAGTTGCTCGTGTAAAAATAGACCGTGTTTCCCGTCGGTGTCGACCTCTTAATTTCTCATTATCTTCCGCTAGATGGCATTATATAAATACTCATCTATCTAATTTGGGCATCCTAGGTACAAAACCGAACCACTTTCCTACGCGACAACCGTTACTTTGATTTTCAAACTAAAATAAATGTTTACTCAATAAAACCTACCTCGTGCAATTCACTCAGCTATGATCAGCAGTCTAGAGAAATCTGGAGCTAAAGCAGGTCTTATTTCTCCTCAAAAGCTATTTTCTACATTACTACTTTATAGAGCGTAATATTACAGTCAGCCCGCTTTTGGGGCTAGTGATGCGTCATATAATTAAGACAGTCGAATATTCGAAGAATATGACATGCGCAGACAACGCTTAATTTCTCTTGTTGTATGATGGTTTTCGACTACTGGGATTTTATTATTGAAAATAAAAGGCTTTGGGAGTATAAGGATGATTTTTTTTTTTTTTGTATTTTTGTAAAAGTTTGGTCCCAAAGTCTGAAGGGCCAGCTTTAATGATATAAAATGAGATGTAACCTCTGGAGCAGTTGCCTCTTTTTCATCACTGTTTTTCATTTCGTTGCAAAGTAATGTGAATAAGGTTACACTGATGAAGATATCTATCAAATTTTCTTATAGAATAAGGGGATCTGTAGCAACGCCCATAAATAGCGAGCAAATACGACAGCGATGGTCCGCAAAATACACATGTGCACATTTTTGGTCAATCGCAAATTACCGTTTATTCTTCCTGTATAAGTCCCAGGAAATCAGCCAAGAGCCAAGGCATCCCGCTACACCGAAAACAAGACAAAGCCATAGACATACTTTATCACGTATACATCATGTATAGGCATCTTATAATATGATAAATGATTTTACCATACCTGTGGTCATGTGTTGTGTACAATAACAACCCCAATAGAAAATAACAAAAGCCAATTTCTATCGTTTTACAAAAATATTGAGAAAGAAAGGAGATAGTACCTAAACGATGATTAACTCATTACCAAACGACAATCTTTTAGGCTTGTCCAAATTTGCAAACGACAAAATAATAGTGACTGAAAATTTGAAAATTGTTTTGTGAGGGGTTAGAAAACATTGTGAGAAAAGGAGAAAATGCTGGTTACCAGCATTTTCTCCTTTTCCCTCAATGTTTTCTAAAGGCTTCTTTCTCATGGTCGTCAAAATTAGGTATTGTGTGGTAATGGGTTAATGAGTAACCCCAACTTGTCTAGAACGTGAACAGCGGACCTTAACGGCTGGTCGCTGAGCGTGAATCGTACACAATAAAATTTGTCATTTTGAACTTTATCTTGGAAAACATCTGAAATATTGTAGTAGAATATAAATAGGATGGAGAACGAGGCGTAAAATTGCTCGGAAACAGTACTTAGCAAGACATGCTACGATAAAGCAAGTTACCTACGACAAATTGGTGTAGATGACCATATGTTACGTGTTTGACAAGATAGTAAAGTTGGACAATTAACGATTCATTTATTACTTAATGAGGTTACCTGTCTGAGATGCGACTAATGATAATCACATAAATTCATTAACTTTGACAGAATTGCCTGTCGTATTACAGTTTTCTACATATTTAGTGATATGTGAACCTGTGATCAGCTGTTGAAATAGATCTACCCCTTACGACGCAATCACTACTTTTAACGATCCTTAGAAAAATGTTTTTTTGTTATCTGCATTTCTCCTTTTCCCACAACACCAGGACTGTTTGTTAAGATTTAATATGTGTATCGTCCTATATCTTGCTGTATATCCCACAAAATAAATTAGCTAACATCCTTTTTAGGGGTGCGTTGCCTTTACGAGGAACCGATGTCGACGATATCAACAAACTCAAACAATCTTTTTATTTTTTTTTTTTCTTGCAGAATAATCAACCTCCAGAGGCAGACAATTTCGAGCAAAAAGGAGAAATTAATGAAGCATTCGAGGTAGACGGCGATGGACCAAAAGTTGAATACTCGAATCTGGGTGAAGCTGATGTTAAATTGCCTGATTCTACAGACAAAGAAAATGAAAATGCAGACATTGACCCAAAAACCGATGCTAAACCAGACGACCAATCACAGACAGAAGTCAGTACAAACGATAAATCTAAGAGTAGATGTAAAGACAAGAAAAAGAAGCGATCACAGAATCTGGAGACAAAGTTAAAAAATTTCGACAAACTGGACAAAGATATACCAGCGACGAGTGATTTGTCTGACGACTACTCGCCCACCTCAGTTACGTCTTCCAGCTCTGCCTTTCCTAAATCAGTGTCGTCGGGAAATTCCACGTTAAAGAAGGTGAGTCGTAAATCTTTGTCCTAAACTTTTTTGCAATGAAGAATATATATGACCCGTCCCGCAAAACGGGACCGTCTGGGAATTCTGTATTTCAATTAGATAAAAACAGATCAACGATAGTGAAGGCCAGTTCAAGCTGATAATTCAAAAGTGTTTGTATAACAAGGTACAATGACCACTTTTCATTCAGAAGATGTCATTAAAGCGAAAAGTATCAACTCTGGTCAGACTGCGCGTATTGCGCAGTCTGACCAGGTTGACACTTTTTGCAGCTCCCAGAAGGTCCCTTTATGCGTGATTGGTCAAATACTTATGTTCTATGGTCCAGGAAAAGAAGGTTTATTGCAAGTCCATGAGGTATTATACCAAGCAAGCTGTCACGTAAATATACATCCATCAAATTTATTATGTTCGCAAACCGACTGAATCATGAGGTAGAAAAGTGCAATTTCACTTATTTGTTTGTGGCCAGTTGAAATATATTTGCGCTAAAAAGTGCAACTTTACTTGTTTGCTTGTGGCCAGTTGAAATGTATCTTCGCTAAAAAGTGCAATTTCACTTATTTGTTTGTGGCCAGTTGAAATCTATTTGCTCTAAAAAGTGTATCTTTACTTATTTGCTTGTGGCCAATTCATATCTATCGTTTGACATGAAGAGAATTGACAGTAAAAGAACCCACTTTTTACAATCGAAACGAAAACAGGAGACAGACAGACAAATAGACAGTGAGGGAGAGAAACGGAGAGAGGGGAGAAGAAAGAGAGAGAAGGAAAGAGAGAAAGAAAAAGACAGAGAGGGAAAGAAAGAGAGAAGAGAGAGAGAGAGTGAAAAGGAGGGAGAAAAAGAGAGTGAGAAGGAGGGGGAAGGAGAAAATGGGAGAGAGACAAACAGACAGACGGACGGACAGACAGAGAAAAAGCGTAACTCTTTTAGGTTGTTTGTACAATGCTGGGCGTTGTTGTCTACATCATTTGAGTTATATCGCGGCTGCCAGTGCTATTAGTTGCTTACTTGCATTCATAGATAACCATGCCCCAAACTCAAAACTTTGACCAGCACTTCTCTTATTCAGGTTTACGATCTCGCTCTATTTCAGAATTGTAATGCATGTGACTTTTGTGGAGCTAAAAGGAAAGATTCTGGATATGTCGGGCAGTATGATAAAAACAAAGTGCTTTGGTTAACAACGTCAAACAGTGATACCAACTCCACAGGTAAATCCCTTGTTAACTTTTAACCTCCTGAGTAAGTTAAATAAAATCCTCAACCTGGTAGTAAAAAGCCCAGTGTTATTTAGAAATTTATTTTGGAGAAAATTATCTCCTTATCGGATAGTGTAAATCCAAGATCAGAATGCACGTTCTGTGCAGTCTGATCTTGATCTATACTGTCTGCAAAAGGTCTTTGAGTTGTGCTAAACAGCCAAAGGGTTAAATGAAATCTTCAACCTGGTGGTTGACAGTTAACTGTTGGCGTTTAAAGTTATTTTTCTTTGGGGAAGGGGGTAGAATTACCTGCTTATAGGACAGTGTAGATCCAAAGTCAGAGTGCACGTTGTGTGTTAAAAATTGCAGCTGCACTTATTTGCTTATGGCCTGTTCAAAAGTATATCTGTGCTAAAGATTGTAGCTGCTTTTCTTTGCTTGTGGCTGGTTCAACTGTATCTGTGCTGAAAAAGTGTAACTGCACTTATTTGCTTGTGACCAATTCAAATGTATCTGTACTAAAACGTGCAACTTTAGTTGATTGCTTGTGGCCAGTTCAAATGTATCTGTGAAAAAAAGTGCAACTTTACTTGTTTGATTGTGGCCAGTTCAAATGTATCTGCGGTAAAAAGTGTAACTTTACGTCTTTGCTTGTGGCCAGTTCAAATGTATCTGCGCTAAAAAGTGCAAGTTTACGTCTTTGCTTGTGGCTAGTCCAAATGTATCTGCGCTAAAAAGTGCAACTTTACGTCTTTGCTTGTGGTCAGTCCAAATGTATCTGCGCTAAAAAGTGCAACTTGTTTGCTTGTGGCCAGTTGAAATGTATCTGCGCTAAAAAGTGCAACTTTACTTCTTTGCTTGTGGCCAGTTGAAATGTATCTGCGCTAAAAAGTGCAATTTCACTTATTTGTTTGTGGCCAGTTGAAATATATTTGCGCTAAAAAGTGCAACTTTACTTGTTTGCTTGTGGCCAGTTGAAATGTATCTTCGCTAAAAAGTGCAATTTCACTAATTTGTTTGTGGCCAGTTGAAATGTATTTGCGCTAAAAAGTGCATCTTTACTTATTTGCTTGTGGCCAATTCATATCTATCTGCGCTAAAAAGTGCATCTTTACTTATTTGTTTGTGGCCAGTTCAAATCTATCTGTGCTAAAAAGTGTAACTTTACTTATTTGCTAGTGGCCGGTATAAATATATCTGTGCTAAAAATATTGCAACTGCACTTATTTGTCTGTGGCCGTTTCAAATGTATCTGTATTAAAAATAGTGCAACTGCACTTATTTACTTGTGGCCGGTTCAAATGTATATGTATCAAAAATAGTGCCACTGCACTTATTTATTTGTGGCCGGTTCAAATGTATCAGTACTAAAAATAGTGCCACTGCACTTATTTACTTGTGGCCGGTTCAAATGTATCTGTATTAAAAATAGTGCCACTGCACTTATTTACTTGTGGCCGTTTAAAATGTATCTGCACTAAAAATAGTGCCACTGCACTTATTTACTTGTGGCCGGTTCAAATGTTTCTGTATTAAAAATAGTGCCATTGCACTTATTTACTTGCGGCCGGTTCAAATGTATCAGTAGTAAAAATACTGCAACTGCATTTGTACCTGGTCGGTTCCTATGAATCTATGCATCACTGCACTTATTTACCTGTTGCCGGTTCAAATTTATCTGTGCTAAAAAGTGCAACTACACTTATTGTCTTGTAGCCGGTTCAAGTGTATCTGTACCAAAAACGACGAAATCTTAAGTTTGTCCAAATCGAAAGCATTTGCAGACGGCAAAACAAAATTGACTGAAAATTTGAAATTGTGTTTTGTGAAGGGTAGAAAACGTTGTGGGAAAAGGAGAAAATGCTGGTCACCAGCATTTTCTCCTTTTCCCACAATGTTTTCTAAAGGCTTCTTTCTCATGGTCGTCAAAATAAGGTTTGTGTGGTAATGGGTTAATTGATTTGCACTATCGACAAAAGTTTTTTTTTTTTCAATTTGTGGTGTTGTAATGATTAACTGTGCCTGAGGTTTAGTATGAATATAATAATTACATGTATATTGAAAAAAAAAATCGATTATCCTCTTTTTTTCATTTTTTCTATATTATAGTTTTATTCGCTTTTTATCAGCTGATATGGTTAGAGTCGAGGCCATCTGTCACCATACCATGTATTTCAATATTAGCATAAAGCTTAGTTTTGGTAGTTACTATTTCGTAGGCTGCACTTTTTGACCAAATCTTCTCATGGTGAAAACTTTAAATTCTTTTCATTTATTGATTATTCATACGACTTGGGCATTTTCCACCAAGTCTGTCCTAAAAGAGAAAATTGTTGTACTATTTTTATCATAAAACTAGTTTTCAGACTCGTCCAGTTGGTTTGGTTTGTATTGGAGTTCGCGCCATTTTAACAGCTTAGGTCATATAATGGCGATCATTGGCGCTCCCATGTGTTTCCTGGCTTTCTCACACAAGTACTGACACAACTGTCGGCCCAAAGCGACTAATTTCTTTTCTCACATGCATCAGAGGTAAAAGGCGAAAAGTAGCCAGAAAGAAAATTCGCCCTAAACGGATATCAAACCCGCAACCCCAAGGTCACGAGTCTTATATGCTAACCACTGAGTTAGCCGGCCGGCCGGGCTCAGACTTCGGACAATCGGGAGTAGTTGTAGACTTCAAATAGACCCTGACTTGCATGAAGAAAGTTATCTTTGATAAGAGTTGGAAACATGTTTTTTCCTTTCCCAAATTTATTTCAAAAGCATTCCCCCTCGGGGTTCCTAGAAAACAGGATTGTTTAGCAATTGCATTAAAAATAGAGATAAATTATTGAAATCTATCTGAATTTTTCTCCATTTTTGGTACGGGATATTGCGGAAAAAATATTTCGAAATTAAGGTCGTGTATAAAATTCAGTTTATATAACCATCACCTGTGATAGTCACGTTGAACTCTCAACGACACTATTTCCTGTTACTATTCTTAACTTTTGACCAAAGGACAAAAAATAGGACCTGTCCAACTCCAAAGCATTTGAAGACGACAAAATATGCGAATCAAAAACTGAAATTCGTTTAATGAAGGATAGAAAACAATGTGGGAAAAGGAGAAAATGCTGGTTACCAGCATTTTCTCCTTTTTCAACAATGTTTTCAGAAGTTATCTTTCTTTGGGTCGATAAAAGTCGGGATTGTGCGATAAAGGATGAAATACCTATCCCTACGTGTATCTTAACCCTTTACTCCATAGATACTCGTTTCTACGCATTGCGTGTAGGAGCCTTTGGAAAACATTGAGGCAAAAGGTGAAATTGCTCGTGACGAGCAATTTCACATTTTGTCACAATGTTTTCTATGCTATCAAAAGGTTCCTATACACAAAAAAACGGCTTCATCCTTGCTGTCATTTAGGGTCAATTAGAGATACAATAGAAATGCCTTATGGGGTAAAAGGTTAACTGTTTATCTGACGACATCATTTTACACTTGCCCAAATTGAAAGAGTTGCAGACGAAATTTTCTTCTTTTCATCCCACAACCATTTCAAAAAAAAAAAATTCCCGGTGTATAAAAGAAAAAATCGTTTGGTCAAAGGAAATGTGAAATTTATGCATTACCTTTTGAATTCAATTTGCAACAGACAACCTGGAATACTCTATGTTATAGTTAGATAGGCGTATTTAACCCACATCTTTACATGTTTCCAGGTAGTTACTTCCTTGGTTATTTCCATCGGTCGTATTTTATGCCACCTTTCGGCCGCCAGGGGCAATATTTGGTAAGAGGATGCAAGAATGACTGTGGTTTCATAAAATAAAGATGAAATGGGTTTTAAAAAAGCTGGTTGATAAAGAGTACAGATGTATCTTAGCAACGTACATTTTTGTCCTCTAATGCTATCCAGTGACGTACTACAGGTGGTGTCCCCATTTTGCGATTGGTGCTATTTCAAATTCAATGAATAACATATGCTGTCCATTGGAGTCCCGCAGTTCTTCGGCAGTGGGACCAGTCTATTTGACATTTACATGAATAAGTCATGATATCTATTGGTGTCAGTCAGGACTCCATTTTGGTACCAGTGCTTCTTGAAATATACACGAATGACATGTGCTTTCTATTGGTGTCGCTACTTTTTGGAACCTGTGCTCTGTAAAATTCACATGAATGACAAATTTTATCTATTGGGCTACATTCTGGGACCAGTGTTACTTCGAATTTACATGAATGAAATAATTATGCAATCTTTGGTGTCCCCCTGGGTTCTAATTTGGGATTAGTGCTATTTCTAAGTTATATCAAGAATATACGATATCTATTGTTGTCCCCAGGGCTCCACTTCGGGATCAGTGCTATTCGAAATTTACATGAATTCCATATGCTATACATTGGTGTTCTCCCAGGGCATCATTCTGGGACCGTTGCTATTTCAAACTTAAATGAATGACATATCCTATCAAATGGTGTCCCACAAAGCTCCATCCTGCGACCAGTACTATTCTAAATTAATATACTAGTGACGATGGTTTGCCTATTATTGATAACTGAAGTTTGAACTTCTAGCCATTGATACGACTTCATTTACAGTGGAAGCAGACGAAGAAGATTCATGGAGACTACCACTGGAACACTTTACATCTAAACGTCAGGGATCGAAAAGAAAGCACAAAAATGTCCCAAGACCCCTACGGTAATTATAATTCACTTGCAACACGCTAGAAGGAACATTCGGATATGTGCGTTAAGTGTCTTAAAAGTCCGCGCAGACTTATCCGAGACGACACTATACGGATACATTCGACTTTGTACTACAGTAAACTACTCGAAAGAGAAAATTGCATGAGAACGGAAAGTATCGTTTCGGATTAGCCTGCGCGGACTGCGCAGGTTGATCCGAGACGACACTTTTACACAAATCTCTTTCCAACATGATGCAGGCCATATATGAGCCATGCTCTGGCAAAAGGAGGTTTGGTCCATCTCTGTGACGCCTTATACCGAGGAAGTCATGACATGATTATGTGTCCTTAAATCCATTTGTCTAGCAATCGACGAAATTCTTAAGTAAACTATTCCTTTGACATGTAGAAAATTCAAGCAAAAAGTTTCGATTTATGGCTGACATTAATCGATACTTTCTGCAGATGCATTTAGATTCTTTTTACAAAGCATTACTGATACACAACTGATTGGGTGTTCTCTTGTTTTAATGTTTGTATATTTACAGAGTATCGATATTATTTTCGGTTATAAAAGACTTTTCCGAACTACAAAATTTAAGACTTGTCCTAATCGAAAGGATTCACAGGCGACAAATAAAACTTGATTCGAAGGGTGGGATTTATTTTTGAATGGATATAAAATATTTAGGAAAATGAAGACAATCTAAGTAAGTAGGTTATGCAATGGAGTATAATCTGGATCCGCGTTTTCACTCTAGATATGAACTTGTTTTCTCCCGATAAAGAATTGGTCAAGTTAGAATCGAAATAATATTTTTTCTATCGTGGTTTATCTTTCAATAAACCACGTTGTTAGTTATGAGGCGCAATGAATAAACTACTCGGGCTATTGCCCTCGTGGATAACTAGTATTTATTGTGCTTTTTAACTCACAATTGTGGTTTATTAAACGATAAACCTCGATAGAACGATTTTTTTTAAATATAGTTGATTCTCGTACATTTGTGAATACTTATACATTCGTGAATCTATGTTTGCTTTTTGCCCACTGCTTTATTTGGCTGCTATGAAAAGGTCTCATTTTATCGAAAACCTCCATTTCCCCCAAATAGTTCATCAGTTGTTTGTACATCACAATATTTATTTACACTTTGTGCTCAGAGTTTTAAAGTTTGATACAGAAAATACATCTGTGATAAGTTTAGCGGCTGTGACCTTTAGGAATACCCCTTAAATAACGTCATGTGACTACATTTGGAATGACTGTGTTTTTCCAAAATGATTCACAAATATATAGGGAATCGTCTGGTCAACTTCTGGCAGTGATCATGTGTATTTTTAGGGTGATTTCGCTATGACAAATGAGTTAAGTGTACTTTCCCTCGTCCAAAAATGATATCTGACACTGTCTATTAATATGCTGGAATTTAATTATTGCTTTGTTTGTCTCTTTGAAAGAATGAAAATACCAGTAAGGTTCACAAATCTTTGAGAGAAGGGTATATATCTAGCAATTCTTGTCAATATATTAACACGGAAATGCTCTTCAAATTTAACCCTTTCCCATACGACAAACTTTTGGACTAGACCAAATTGAAAGCATTTGCAGACGACAATTCAAGTCTTGCTGAAAAGATGATTTCTGTCCATGATCGAGTAGAAAACATTGTGGGAAAAGGAGAAAATGCTGGTTACCAGCATTTTCTCCTTTTCCCACAATGTTTTCAAAAGGCTACTATTCCAGACCCGTAAAAACCAGGGATTGTTTGGGAAAGGCTTAAAAGAATACAGTGAAAAGAGAAGCTGTTTCAACCATACAGTGGCCAAGCCGGGAAGCGATGGCGAGCCATGAAGGGCCTCGTAGCACCACTCGATACAGGTTTCGATATTTCTACGTCTGACTGAATACATTGTAAGGAGGCCATGTCGTCCAAAACCTCATCGTTTTGGATTTTATGGAAATATAACTGACGATGTTCACTCGATGAAATAAATTTCGATCTTTCACCACGAAAAACAATTGTCTTACATTATATAGGTCATTCTACAAAAGCCAAGATGACTTAATCAACCAGTTTGAGGAGATGAGGCTAGAATTAGACGATGCGATGGACAACGCTGAAGATGTGCGAGCACTGAGAAGGAAAGCAAGCCTTTTTGCTAAGTGGACATTTGTTGTTAACTTTGTGAGTATATAAGACTAGCGTGCAGTCCTTGAGAACAGGAGGTCGTGGGTTTGAACCCCGGCTCGGCCAATTTCTTTCCGAGGATTGATGATAGTCATTGCGACAGGATTCATTCCTCTCCCACCTCTGACCTTTGTTTCGATGGCTGTTGCATTGCCCCCTCATTTCATAGAGTATGGACCGAGTAAGATAATCATATAGCATGGGCCATTGTCACAAAAAAATTTAATTCAATGATATTATAACTTCAAATTCTAAAACTATCGATTTTATTGGCTTAAAATCATCTTTTGGACATTCTATATAAAGAGTTATTTTTCGGCGGCGGATATCATTGCAATGAAATAACTACTTTTATTACAGTGTTTACTGGCGATCAAAGTGGTAGCTGTGGTACTGTCCGGATCTATATCCTTAATATCCAGTCTTGTGGACAGTTCGGTGGACCTGCTGTCCGGACTGGTCATCTGGATCACTACACGGCTGGTCAAAAGAACGGACAGATATGTTTATCCACAAGGTGAGTATCTAGTGAACCCTGTACTCAAACCCTGGTCACTTAACTCTTTACCAAACGACAAAAATTTAGACTGGTTCAATTTGAAAGCATTTGCAGACGACAAAATAAAGGTGATGTCCTGGGGAGGGTAGAAAACACTGGTTACCAGCATTTTCTCCTTTTCCTACAGTGTTTTCAAAAGGCTTCTTTTTTCGGGCGTCAAAAGGGGTTGTGTGGTAATGGGTTAAGGTGTACGCCCCCCATTACTCATCGGTAAACATCGACGTTTTCGTGAAGACAATTTGTCCGATCTCGGCAGTTTTTGTCGACTCAAAAACTGATCGGTAAAAATCGTGTAACAGCTAAGTTTTCATTAAGGCCATTCGGCCAATCTCGGCACTTTCCGTCGACGTTTTCGTAAAGACTATTCACCCAGTCTTGGCAGTTTTCGTCTGTTAACCTTTCCAAAATGGCAAACCTTTGGACTACACCAAATGGAAAGCATTTGCAAACGACAATTCAACTCTTGCTGAAAAGATGATTTCTGCCTGTAATATGATAGAAAACATGGTGGGAAAAGGAGAAAATGCTGGTTCCAAGCATTTTCTCCTTTTCTCACAATGTTTTCAAATGTCTACTATTCCAGACCCGTAAAACCAGGGATTGTTTGGGAAAGGGTTAATAATTATGAGAGATATTTACTTGTTGACTAAGTAACTGATTGGTAAGTATCGTGTAACAGCAACGTTTTCGTAGAGGTATTCGGCCAGTCTCGGCAGTTTTCGTCTTTTCGTACGAGAGATAGGGGCCGTAGACTTTGATTTGCTCATATGGGAAAGCAGCCATTGGGTTAAGGAGAGTATTCTTTATACTGCTGGTTTTGAAAAGCTGAAGAGTGTATACGGAGAATTGCACTTACTGCCGCAATATAGCTGAAACTGCAGTTAACCATTTACTACACAATCCTGACTTATAACGACCCTGTGAAAGAAGCCTTTTGAAAACATTATGTGAAAAGGAGAAAAAGCTGGTAACCAGCTTTTTCTTCTTTTTCCACAACTTTTTTTTTACCCTACGTGTGTGCGCGTGTGAGGTCGTTCTTTTGTTCTTTCATTCTTTCGTCCGTTCGTTCGTTTGTGTGATCGATTTATCTATTGATTGATATTTGATTGTCCCATAGAGCTCTGTGCAATTGCTGATAATGTAGATTAACCCTTTACTCCATAGATATTCATTTCTACGCATTGCTTGAAGAAGCCTTTGGAAACCATTGTAGAAAAAGGTGAAATTGCTCGTGACGGGCAATTTCACCTTTTGCCACAATGTTTTCCATGCTATCAAGAGGTGTCATATACACATAAGAAAGAGCTTCATAGTTGCTGTTATTTAGGGTCAATTAGAGATACCATAGAAATGCCTTATGGGGTAAAGGGTTAAGATCAACGTAAATTTTGTAGATATGTAGATTAGGATAAACGGTACAGGACGTTCAGTTCGATCTTGATCAACGCTGTAGCAAGTTTTCTGGAGTATATTCTGGCAAAAATACCAGACAGTATTTTAGTCTTTTAACGATGATTTATACTTTACCAAACGACAAAATTTTTGACTCCTCCCAATTGAAATATTTTCAGACAACAAACTAAACATGGCCCAATATTTGAAACTTGACTTTAGATGAGTAGAAAATATTGTGGGAAAAGTAGAAAATGCTGGTTACCAGCATTTTCTTTTTTTCCCACAATGTTTTCAGAGGGTTCCTTCCTCAGGCTCGTTAAAAGTCGGGATTGTATGGTAAAAAGTTAAAGGCCCCAGTAGATAAAAAAAAGAACGATTCGTTGTTTGTCAGGTCGTCGATGTCTTATCAAGAATGGGAATGTTACTCTGATTATTCGTTCGTTCGTTTGTTCGTTCGTTGTTAGTTCGTTCCTAGGCTTCTGTGTTGTGATCGCTCTCTGTTATTTTTCTTTTTTCAGGTAGGGCAAAACTGGAGCCGATGGCTATCGTAATTTTGTCCGTCATCATGTCGGCAGCCTCACTGCAAATTGTGAAAGAGTCCATCGTGAAATTCATTGGGCTTGCTGACAAATCCCAGTTACCTCCCGTGATGGATTTTTTCACCATTGGGATATCTTCTGTTACTGTTGGTAAGATAGTAATCGATTCTGAAGTGAAAGCCTTTTGAATACATCGGGAGAAAAGGAGAAAATACCAGCCTTTTCTCCTTTTCCCACGATGTTTGGCACACTTCCTTTCTAAACAGTATTTTTTTAATTAACTAAATCGAAAGCATTTGTGGGCGCATCTTCGCGAGCCAAAGTTACGATCACTACGTTGATCTTACCTTTGCGGATTGAGCCCGATTTCGAGATTCCTGCGACACGCCCTCTATTGGATGCTGCTTATTATCTCCCTTTACATCATATTTCTTATAGCCAATGAAATGTTGTTTTACAAACCGATTACGAATACAAGAATTCGGCATGAAGCATTAACCATAAACGTACTTCGACATTCCATGGTCAGTTGCTGGGATATAGCCTAAAACATCTGATAACTGATTGGTCACATTGAAACTTTATGTAAATATTGTTGGTCTATGTTAACTTCGGTAAAAAATCATTACAGATCCTGCACACTTCCACGGAGGTATTCATGTTTACCTTCTATTTTTATCGCGACCCTGTTCTATTTTAATCAAAGATGAGATGCTACGAGCGATTTGATTTGATGCAGTTAGAGCTAGCTGCAACCAATGAAAATGCGTATCGGGTGATTGTCGAAATCAAGCTCAATCCACCAAGGGTAGAGTAGCGTAGTGGATCGTAACCCTTGGCTTGCGAAGATGTTGTTGGCGACAAATCAAATGAAACTCAACCCTTTACCAAACAATCCCTGGTTTTTTACGACCCTGAGGTAAAAGCCTTTTGAAAACATTCTAGAAAAGGAAAAAAATGCAGGTAACCAACATTTTCTCCTCTTCCCACGATGTTTTCCACACTGCTGGAAACAAATTCCTATGTTTATTTTCTCGTCTACAAGTGCTTTCACTTTGGGCCAGTCTAAAATTTTGTTGTATGGTAAAGACTTAAATACCAAAATTCGTCTTAGAATGGAGAGAAATTATTTTGGAAATGTAGAAAATACTGGTTACTATCTCTCTCCTTTTTTTTCAGTGTTTCCACGGTGCATTTTTCTGATGGTCAAAGTTTTGTAAAGGGTTTAATTGTTATTTTTCATACCTTTGTCTTATATCGTGGCGGAGCAATATTCAGTGTTTTCGACCTATCCGCAAACCAGTCACTTCTTTCGAGCTTAGAGTAATTTCCTTTCCGTAAATACTTTCAACAGAAGGAATCCGGAATATTGTCGCCTGATAAACATTAATGGCCTCGAAAAATTTATCTTTTGCCCTGAATGTTTTTATTTTTATCTAAAAGACACTATGGCAAGTGGCTTGCAACACGCGAAAAGGGGCATTCGGACATTTGCGTAAAGTGTCGTCTCGGATCAGCCTGCGCAGTCCGCGCAGGCTGATCCGAGACGGCACTGTACGACTACATTAGATTTTGTGTTACAGTAGACTTGCGCAAAATAGAAAATTACTAAAAAACGGGAAGTGCCGTCTCGTATTTACGCATGTGATGCAATAGGGCTATAGCGTTACTAATGGGGTGAGAAATTTAAAAAAAAAGAATCGATGATTCTGCGTGTTTTTCTACTTGTATTTCTATAAATTTTTTTATTTAAATCACAGATTTCTACGCACATGTAAATATTGATAGTTTGTGTTTTTAAAAAAATCTGGGAAAAAATGTGAATTAAAATCATGTTTAACACCGCTTTAACAGCGAATGACTTAACTCTATACTAAATGACGAATTTTTAGGCTCGACCTAATTCAAGGCTGTTTCAAGACGACAAGTTTTATGTGAATCATGTAACGAAATTCTTTTCTGAAAGGGCAGAAACACAGCAGGAAAAGGAGAAAATGCTGGTAACCAGCATTTTCTACTTTTCCCACAATGTTTTTTAAAATACTTCTTCGTTAGGATCGTCAAAGCTGGGCTTTGTGTGGAAAAGGGTAAAGTGAAACTTTCCTATTCTCGATTCATATTTTAATGACTACTTTTTGTTCTTTTACAGTTGCCAAACTGATCCTGTACCTGTTTTGTCGAAGAGTTCCCCACCCGACAGTGTTAGCTCTCGCACAAGATCATAAGAACGATATTCTATCAAACAGTGCAGCCATTTTGTTTGGATATATAGGTAGTGTGTTTATCTGTTTGTTCCAGTCTGCAAACTACTAGAGATTATTTTTTTTGTCTGCGTGACTTTGTCTCATATAGTCTTCAATTGTCGCTTTGCTGTAGTATTTTCTCCTGGACTCATATAGAAGGTCTTGCAATGTAGGTTCGCAACAGATGCGTGGGGTCTCATATAAAAGGTCTTGCAGTGTAGGTTCGCAGCAGATGCGGGGGGTCTCATATAGAAGGTCTTGCAGTGTAGGTTCGCAGCAGATGCGGGGGATCTCATATAGAAGGTCTTGCAGTGTAGGTTCGCAACAGATGCGGGGGATCTCATATAGAAGGTCTTGCAGTGTAGGTTCGCAGCAGATGCGGGGGATCTCATATAGAAGGTCTTGCAGTGTAGGTTCGCAACAGATGCGGGGGGTCTCATATAGAAGGTCTTGCAGTGTAGGTTCGCAACAGATGCGTGGGGTCTCATATAAAAGGTCTTGCAGTGTAGGTTCGCAGCAGATGCGGGGGGTCTCATATAGAAGGTCTTGCAGTGTAGGTTCGCAGCAGATGCGGGGGATCTCATATAGAAGGTCTTGCAGTGTAGGTTCGCAACAGATGCGGGGGGTCTCATATAGAAGGTCTTGCAGTGTAGGTTCGCAACAGATGCGGGGGGTCTCATATAGAAGGTCTTGCAGTGTAGGTTCGCAACAGATGCGGGGGGGTCTCATATAGAATTCTGGTCTCGCAATGTAGGTTCGCAACAAATGCCGGGGGGTTTCATATAGAAGGTCTTGCAATGTAGGTTCGCAACAGATGCGAGGGGTCTCATATAAAAGGTCTTGCAGTGTAGGTTCGCAACAGATGTAAGGGATTTCACACATATAAAGTCTTGTAGTTCATGTTCTCAACAGATGCAGGGAAAGATCCCATATTAAAGGGCTTGTAGTGTCAGTTTGCAACATATACAGGGACTGCTTATATAAGAAGGTCTTGTTGTGTATGTTTGCAATAGATGCAGGGGATTTTTCGTGTGAGCAAAAGGGGACTTAATGCAACCCCTTTAACCATGATACCTAGCACGCCATCAGATAATTATGGATCCATGATAGCGACTTCTTTTATCAACTGACTCAATCATGAGGTAGATTGTTCTTTTTGACAAAGAGGTAATTGACCAATGGCGAAAGGTTTCGGCCCAGGTCAGCCTGCGCGGAATGCGTAGGCTGACCTGGGTCTATACTTGTCACAGATGCATTAAGCCCCCTTTTTTCACAGAGAACAGCTCAAAAATAAATATAGGATATTTGTAGTTTTTTTTTTTTTTTTTTCAGTGAAAGATCAAAATTTAAAATTTGGAGTGAACACCATCGGTAATATTTTCACGAGTGGCGATCTTTCACCGAAAAAAAGAAACCAAATATTCTATTTATTTCATGCCTTTAACCCATTCTGGGAGAAGCTTTATCAAAATCCAGTTGAATTCTTTTCCGTTATTCCCCGTAGCGTACCCTCCTGCATAGCAACGCATTACAATATTACGTCAAGCGCGTGAGATATAAGGTATATGACGTCATATTTCCCATCTGGGTGTCAGGCACGCGCAATTAACCTAGGCAACAAGAACGTGAAAATCGGTATTTTCACTAGTGGTACTAGTGTAAGATCGAAAAAATTTTTCACTGCCTTTTCTCGATATCCTACCGGAAAGCGTGAAATAATGTTTTATATTGTAGGTTCGCAACAGATGCAGGGGATTTCCAATCTAGAATGTCTTGTCTTTGTAGACCCGATCGGAGCTCTTCTGTTGTGTATATATATCATAGCCACTTGGTGTCAGACAGGGTGGAGTAAGTAGAAAACAGTTTAACCCCTTAGGCTGCTAAGCGCGACTCACTGACCTTTTTGCGGACAATGTAGACTAAGATCAGACTTCACAGAACGTGCAGCCTGATCTTGGATCTACACTGTCCGATAAGGAGATATTATTTCCCCAGAACATAACTTTGAAAAAGCAGGAATTGAAAATATAAATAAGGATTTATACTGATATAATAGTTTTGTACATTTCAAATCGGCCAGATATTCCTTTGATGTCCATCTTGAAATCATTTGTTGATATTTTTGTTAGTTTTCTGAAAAAGGAGGTAATTATAATCTCCCTTTGTAATGAGAATAGAGTGGCACAGGGTTTATAAATTATAATTCTAATAAGGAAAATTAGCTCTGTCAAAGTAGCACTATAATACTCATTTTCAATCATAGCAACTTTTTTAGGATAATATCACAGTGGAAATAGCTGTTTTCTATTAGAATGGTACTACCTTAATAAAGAGATACACTTGTCTTTTGACATAATGTTGATAAACAGCATTTTCTTCTTTTCACAATATTCTTATTTTTCTTCAAGGTTACTTAACCCGTTACCACACAATCCCTACTTTTGACTCCCCGAAGAAAGAAGCCTTTTGAAAACACTATGGGAAAAGGAGAAAATGCTGGTAACCAGCATTTTCTCCTTTTCCCACGGTGTTTTCTACCCTTCCCAGCATAGATTTCTATATTTTGGTCACCTTTATTTTGTCCTCTGCAAATGCTTTCAATTTGGACCAGTCTAAAATTTTCTCGTGTGGCAAAGAGTTAAACATGGGATTGTAAAGTAAAAGATTATTTCACGAAAGAGTCAGGAGTATGAAACAAGGGAGAGAGAGAATCTTTTATGTGGATATAACAATAGTTGTTGTAAATTGCACAAGAAAGCCTATACCTTGGCAAATTTACTAGTTTAAGGAAGTAGACCCGTAACACTTCTAGTGCAGCACGGAATAAAATTTCCTGATAGTTGATAAATACGGATTTATACAGATATTATACTTTTGCACATTTTTAACCGATCAGAAATCTCTTTGATCTCTATTGTGAAACTATTCATTGATACTTTTGTTAGTTTTCAGAAAAGTGGGGTAGTTATTGTCTCTCTTTATAATGAGAATATAGTGGTTTTAGATTTATAAATGATAATTCAAAAAAGGACACAAAGGAAAAAGTAGCTTGATTCAATTATTACAGTAATACTCATTTTGAATAATTGCAAATTTTGTAGGATAATATCATAGTTGAAAAAGCTGTTTTCTATTACGGGTCCATCACCTTAAAACCCTTTAAAAATCTGTTAAACAATAATAAAGTTGTTTTCAGACCTAGGAATTAGACAAAAATAATTGCAATTTCCAAATAGCTTTTTGTACGGAAGATCACAATAACGTGGGCTGCATAAATCAAACTACGGATCAGAATGCATGTTTTGCGCATTTTGATCTTTATCTACCCAGACTACGAGGACCACTGCTATCATAAAAGGCGTTTTAACCCTTCCCCAAACGACAAATTTTTGACTCTTCCAAACTGAAAGAGTTTGCAGACGACAATTTTAAATTCGATGAAAATGGTAGGAAGTTCTCCTAAAGGGTAAAAAACACTAGGGGAAAAGGAGAAATTGCTCGTTACGAGCAATTTCTCCTTTTCCCACAGTGTTTTCAAAAGACTTGTACTGCAGACACGTAAAAACCAGGGCTTGTTTCGGAAAGTTTTAATGGTTCATACTGACCCACCCATATTTTCTTTTATTTCAACGATTGTTTTATGGTTTTTTATTAGTACATTTCTAACTCTTAGAAAGTCTAACGTAAATTTCTTTTCATTTGCAGCTCAAATAAAATTGCTTGTCGGTCATACAGCGAGTCCAGAGTTTTTAAGTAAAATCACATGGATGGCCTTCGATCACCACCGCAAAATACAAAAAGTTGGTCCCGTAAAAGCATTCCACTACGGCAATCTCTTCTTGGTTGAAGTTGTCATATTACTTCCGCCGGAAATGACGTTACAGGAGACACATGATATAAGTCAACCGTTACAACAGAAAATAGAGAGGCTTCCGAATGTAGAACGTGCATTTGTACACATGGATTATGTATCAGTTGAACACAAACGCATGTAAAACGGTATGTAAATATTTTTACATGATTGAGCATTTTTATTTTATTGTTTCTTTTTATACGCCCGAAGGGTCGTATAATGTAATGGCTCGGGTCGTCCGTCCGTCTGCCCGGTCCTTCTGTCCGTTTGTCCTCAGGCCTCTGAAATTCCATTGGTCTATCACTTAATTCAGAATTTTTTATTGGTCTATCATGGGATTAAAGAAGAATTTTCCATTATCGGACACCGTTACTATAAATAGCACATTGGTGAATCCCTTTTTATTCTCTATGATATTGCCAAGTACATTATTTGTTAACGGTATCACGCTAAAATTATTTCCAATTCTTACGTCCCTGAAAAAGAAGCCTATAGAAAGCATTGTGGAAAAAGGAGAAAATGCTGGTAACCAGCATTTTCTCCTTTTCCCACAATGTCTTCTACCTTTACAAAACAAATTTCAAATTTTCAGGCACTTTTATTTTGTCGTCTGCAAATGTTTTCAATTTGGACAAACCAAAAATTTTGTCGTTTGGTAATGAGTTACCTTAGTAAAACGGGGCCTTGGCAGTTGACTAACAAAGTATGTTTGACACAAGTTATACCACTTTGTTGTCTCATTTTTCAAAGAAATAAAAGCATCCACAGCTAAGCATTGGCAGCTGCATGCGTTTCTGCTAATAAATTGCTGTGTTGACCGTTTACCAGACGACAAAATTTTAGCCCTGTCCAAATAGAGAGCATTTGCAAATGACAATTTTGATTTGGCACAAATGGTACAACTTTACTTTGATACAGTAGAAAACATTGTGGGAAAAGAAGAAATTGCTGGTTACCAGCATTTTCTCCTTTTCCCACAATGTTTTAAAAAAGCTTTGAACCAGCATTTACTCCTTTTCCCACTATGTTTTTGAAAAAGCATCTACGCCAGGGTAGATGATAGTCGGCATTGTGCGGAAAATATTTAAATCTCACCAAATCCTTTATACAACACCATGATTATTGTTCAGGAATCATTTATCACAATATTTCTCTTTCTCTGTTTCTCCTCCTGTATACTAAAGTGATTATACAGCATCACACCGGGCACTAGTATACAGACACCCACAAACACAAACCCCGTTGTTTCTGTTATTTTGGGGCCCCAGTAAAATCTGTCCGATTCTACATCGAATTTAAAAAGGGTCCAAAAAAGGGCCACGGATGGTGATATGACGGCTTGAACCACAGCAGCGTATACGGCCCCCTCGGCGTGTTGGATGAGTAAAAAGTTGAACAAGTTGCCTGTAAAAAATACATAGAGGATATTTGTTTTTTTTTCGGCGAAAGATCAAAATTTATTTCATGCTTTCCGGTAGGATATCGAAAAATGGCAGTGAAAATATTTTTCGATCTTTCACTGGTACCACCAGTAAAAATACCGATTTTCACGTTCTTGTTGCCTAGGTAAATTGCGCGTGCCTCACAACCAGATGGGAAATATGACGTCATATACCTTAGATTTCTCGCGCTTGACGTAAAATTGTAATGCGTTGCTATGCGGGAGGGGTACGCCACGGGGAATAACGGAAAAGAACTGTACTGGATTTTGATAAAGCTCCTCCCAGAAAGGGTTAAAGCATAAAATAAATAGAGGATGTTTGGTTTTTTTTTTTTTCGGTGAAAGATCAAAATTTATTTCATCTCGTGAACACCATCAGTAATATTTTCACTCGTGGCTGCGCAACTCGTGAAAATATTACCGATGGTGTTCACTCGATGAAATGAATTTCGATCTTTCGCCGAAAAAACAAATATCTTCTATTTATTTTATCTCGTGAACACCATCGGTAATATTTTCACGAGTGGCTGTGCCACTCGTGAAAATATTACCGATGGTGTTTACTCGATGAAATAAATCTCAATCTTTCACCGAAAAAAAACAAATATTCTATTTATTTCATGCTTTTAACCCTTTCTGGGAGGAGTTTTATTAAAATCCCGTCGAGTTCTTTCCCGTTATTCCCGTGGCGTTCCCCTCCCGCATAGCAACGCATTACAATATTACGCCAAGCGCGAGAAATCTAAGGTATATGACATCATTATTTCTATCTGGTTATGACGCACGCGCAATTTACCTAGGCAACAAGAACGTGAAAATCGATATTTTTACTGGTGGTACCAATGTAAGATCGAAAAATATTTTCATTGCTATTTCTCAATATCCTACTGGAATGCATGAAATAAAATTTTCATACAAAATGGATCTATGAATCAGAGTTATTCTGGCAA
The DNA here is from genome assembly GCA_943736015.1 of Tridacna crocea. Classification (NCBI taxonomy): domain Eukaryota; kingdom Metazoa; phylum Mollusca; class Bivalvia; order Cardiida; family Cardiidae; genus Tridacna; species Tridacna crocea. The sequence continues at coordinate 14,232,288 of OX031072.1, forward strand.
AATGGGATTTTACCGTTTACCACAAGGCAAAATTTTAGACCTACCCAAATTGAAAGCATTTGCAGACGACAATTTAAAAGTGGCTCAAATTGTGCAACTTTGTTTTTATAGGGTAGAAAACATTGCGGAAAAAGGAGAAAATGCTGGTTACCAGCATTTTCTCCTTTTCCCATATTGATTTCTAAAGGCTTCTTTCTCAGGATCGTCAAAAGTAGGGATTGTGTGGTAATGGGTTAACCCTTTACCAAACAACAGAAATTTAGATAGTTCTCGAACAAAAAATAAGCATATATCAGCTCCAAATAGAGGGAGTGATTTTGGTTTCAAAATTGAAAATAGTAGTAATTCTCCACTAAACCCAACGGTGTAGGTACTCATTAGAATGGCCTCATCGAGACTATTCTAATGAGTACCAACAACACATGGCTTGGAAGAGAGATAATGGATTTAGTATGCCATCACTCCCTCTTATCTGTAGCTCTGATTACATATTTTTTCTTACTTTCGGGACAGTAATGTTTGGGTAGTTCATTAGCTTTCTTCATGAAAGTATCTGTGTTCCTTTTGCTAACTTTTTGAAGTACACTCGCATTAGTAAAGGTAGGGTCTACATATTTGCAACCGCTGATGACGCAATCATCAAAAATGAATATGAAATGTAGGAAGTCACATAAAACTATAATACAAGCTTAAGTCCCAAATGGTGTGGCAAAGGAGAAATTGCTCGTTACACTGAAATTTTTCCTTGCCACAATGTTTTGGAAACTGTTTCGCAGCAAGATGTAAGGCCGTCTGCAGTCCGCCAGAGCCTAGGCCCGGTCGGGTAGCTCAATTGTTAGCATATCTGACTCATGACCTCGAGGTTGCGGGTTTGATACCCGGTTGCGGCGAACTTTTTTCCTGGAGGTTTTTCGACTCTCACCTCTAATGCATGTAAGAAAGGTAGTCAGAGGATATGGCTAGAAAATTGTGTCAGTGCTGGTGTGAGATAGCCAGGAAACACATGGGTACGTCACTGACCGCCATGACATGACCTAACTCATTACCAAAAAACAAAATTTCAGGGTTGTCCAAATTGAAAGCATTTGCAGACAAACATATAAAAGTCACTGAAAATTTGAAATTTGTTTTGCGAAGGGTAGAAAACATTGTGGGAAAAGGAGAAAATGCTGGTTACCAGCATTTTCTCCTTTTCCCACAATGTTTTCTAAAGTCTTCTTTCTCTGGGTCGTCAAAAGTAGGGATTGTGTGGTAAGGGGTTAAGCTGTTAAAATGGCGTTAAACTTCAATACAAACCAAATTCTCCTGAGCTAGCTTAGGGAAACGGGTTAATCAGCTCAAACCGTGTAAGTTTTTTACAAGTTCCAATTCGTATACCGACTTTTCTGTTGTCTTACCCAAACAATATCCGATGTAGAAAATCCAAGCTTTTCCTAGCAATCCGTGGCATGACGCCGACGTACTAAATAGACAATACCATCCTCTGTGTAACTTGTGGAAAAAATCACCGGCCGAATCAGACTAGGAAAATAAAAGAGAAGTACGTGCAAGTCAGGGTCCGCATTCACCAAATTGTCTTTCCTTCATGATATGTCTTTTCCTAGGTTTATAATTTATAAAGTGACATCGGCCGCTTTGATATAACTGAAATTATGCTTAAATTGGCTTTAAATGCAGTACAATTCTCACTAAACTGATGTTCGGGCGAAATTCTGAAGTTCCAATAACATTTCATACAGGTGTATTCGTATGAGAAAATCAAAGCGTTGAGAATGCTGAAGTGGTATTTGTCAAGGAAACCCATTTTGTGGAATTAATAGTTTGAAAGAAAAACAGGCATATTGTTCAAATATTGGCTTAAAGGTCAACCCACTAAGCAAATGAATACCATTTTTGGTTGAAGGGAGAGTACTCATGTAACTTAAAACTATAATTTTGAAATATCTTTAGCCTTTTACATTAAATTTCCAACATTACAATCAATTAACTTATGCCTCACTGTATAAAGAAGAGAGAAAGAAAAACTGAAAAAGTTTAGGAAAAGAAGAGAGTGTTCTCTTTACCAAACGACAATATTTTAGGCTCGTCTAGAATTTGCAGATGACAATTTCAGTGTGGCTCAAATGATTAAATCTTTCTTTGACAGGGAAGAAAACATGATAAGAAAAGGAGAAAATGCTGGTTACCTGCATTTTCTCCTTTTCTCATAATGTTTTCTTAAGGCTTCTTTCCAAGGGGTGTCAAAAGTCGGGTGTTAAAGAGTTAAATTGTGTTTATTTCATACTCAGCTAAATTGGAGCTTGTAGATGCAATGGTCGGCTGTACAAATTGATGTAAGCATTGATATTTACCATGCCAAAGCCGGGTATAAAATCGCACCAAAACACCAAGTACATGGTTACCAGCTGGAATATTTGTGACCACGTGACAAAGCTCAGTGAATCACCCTGAAAAAGGAAAAATGTCGTTTGGAAACTAAAGTTCATTCTTTTATGTCGTGTTTTCAGCTGTATTGTTATACCCTGTCTATCGACTCTACGTATTATTTGCATCATACATAGGTTCGTTACGAGACATGGCATAACTGCAACATTGTTGATAGCAGGTATACCCTCTACCAGTGTCCCCACCGTGGGCGTAGCGCCTACTACGCACAATATGCACATGTATTTAACCCTTTACCACACGAGAAAATTTTAGACTGGTCCAAATTGAAAGCAATTGCAGACGACAAAATAAATGTGACTAAAAAATAGAAATTTGTTCTCGGAAGGATAGAAAACACTATGGGAAAAGGAGAAAATGCTGGTTACCAGCATTTTCTCCTTTTCCCATAGTGTTTTCAAAAGGCTTCTTTCTCAGGGGCGTCAAAAGTAGGGATTGTGTGGTAATGGGTTAACCCCTTACCAAACAGTCCCTGGTTTTTACGGCCCTGGATTAGAAGGCTTTTGAAAACATTGGGGGAAAAGGCGAAAAAGGCGAAAATGCTGGTAACCAGCATTTTCTCCTTTTTCCACAATGTTTTCTTCCCTGTTGGAAACAAATTTCATTTTTTGAGTTGCATCTATTTTTTCGTCTGCAAATGCTTTCAATTTGGAGCAGTCATAAACTCAGTCGTTTGGTAAAGAGTAAAAGAAATCCGCAACCAAAGTAGTAAGGAATATTATAGAATATATGGAAGACAAATCACTGAAATTATTGCAATTAACAACGGCCAAGAAGTTAAAACCGGTGTTAAAATACATTCAAAACTAGATAATACCATTTAAAAATAAAGAAAATGTTGTGAAGATAACTATTTGTTGGTGTATGTAGTCCGTCCAAGTTTAGACGCTGGGATAAAATGAATTTCAAAATCAGACAACGAATATACTCAAGATAGTGTGACATGGCAGGTTTTGACCTAGTTTTGAAATTGATTTTTTCCGCCATGGTAGTGAGTAACACGGGGGCCGACCATACAATAACAGCATTTCATCTTCACAATAAATTCAATAATTTTAAATGGTATGCTTTAAACTGAAATGCATTATAACACAAGTTTTGTTTACATTTGGCCGCTAATATCACTTTAAAGGTGGGTACTAAGAAATTTCACATCACACCAAATCAAAAAATATATATATTACCGAAATTTATATGAAAAAACAATACAAATCATCAATAATTAAGAATCATAAAATTAACAAAAAATTTTTTTTCGAGGGTATTCCCTTAAAAGGCTACGTACCCTCTTAAGCTATTTTTAGATTTCGCGCCAAAAATAAAAAATGCATTGTGGGAATGTTAAGTGACTGGCATGTGACTAATGACGCTTAAATTCCATTACATAACAAACATGTAATTATTTTTCATAATGTCTGCTTCAGACAATACGTTTGAAGCTTCGTCTTTGTATTTCCAGTATGTCAATGAGCGAGTTGTTCATGTAAAAATAGAATGTGTTTCCCGTTGATGTCGACCTTGGCCGTAGTAAATCTCTAATTTCTCGTGTTGTCAGATGGTTTTGGACTACTGGGGTTTTATGAATGACGATTATAGGGCTTTGGGAGTATAAGGATGATACTTTTGTATTTTTGTAAAATTTTCGCCCCAAATTCTGAAGGGCCACCTTTAAGGCCAGAATGTTTGACGATTTCATTCATATGTAAAAGTTATCTCTTATCTTGCTATATAACTAATAGTAAATTTTCAATTCAGTATTAATAACTTAAATATTACTGCTTCAAAGTTATATTTTAGGGAATAATAACTCCTTATCGGACAGTGCAGATCAAAGATCAGACTGCACGTTCTGTGCAGTCTGATTTTGATCTACACTGTCCGAAAAAGGTCAGCGAGACTCGCTTAGCAGCCAAAGGGTTAACATATTTACCTCCCCTTTCTTGAGCTCCTTCTCACAAATGACGTTCATAATTCCAGCCGGAAGAAAGCCGATGGCAAAGCAGAGGGGCCACAAGATCCTTGTCAAGGTGGAATGGTTGATTTCCCCGGACCCACCACCACTACCCGGCAGGCCCCAGATCTGTGGCATGGCGGTGATAAATAGACCAATCATCACTGCACCGACACACAAGCTTCTGGAAAAACTAAGACCTGAAATAAAATATTTTACCATTTTACCATACAATACCGACTTTTAACGACCCTATGAAAGATGCCTTTTGAAAACATTCAGGGAAAAAGAAAAAATGCCGGTAAACAACATTTTTTTTCCTTTTTTCCCCACAATGTTTCCTTCCCTTCACAAAACAAACTTCAATTTCTCAAGCACTTTAAGTTTTTTGTCTGCTAATGGTTTCAATTTTAATAGGTCTATTTTTTTAAGTTTGGTGAAGAGTTAACTATGTATTTAGTGGATACCTCAGTCAAGCGAGCTATCAGTTTTCAACCCTTAGGCTGGTGAGCGATACTCAAGGCACTTTTGCGGCTACTGTAAATCAAGATCAGACTGCACATAACATGCAGTCTGATCTTGGATCTACACTGTCCGATATGGCGATATCTTTCTACCAAAATAGCTTTGAAATAGCAATATATAGTGTGTGTTTTTACTATCGATCTGGAAGTTTTATACAAGGTATTTCAGATGTTAAGGATTAGGAAAGAAACTACAAATTTGTTGAAATATTCGAAAGTACTTGCCTTAAACTGTTACCACACGGCAAACTTTTAGACCAATCCAAATTCAAAGCATTTGCAGACGAAAATTTCAAAGTAGCTCAAATGGTGTATTTTTTTTTGTAAGGCAGAAAACATTGTGGTAAAAGGAGAAAATGCTGGTTACCAGCATTTTCTCCTTTTCCCACAATGTTTTCTAAAGGCTTCTTTCCCACGGGTGTCAAAGGTCGGGATTGTGTGATAAAGACTTAAGGGCCCATTGGCAGTAAAAACTGAAGAATTTGGGAGTCATAATGTGAATTTTACTCATATCAAATAAAAGCGTGGATAATACTATGAGGCTCACATAGAGGAAAGTTTTGTTTCGGTGAAAGATCGAATTTTATTTCATCGATTGACCATCATCGGTAATATTTTACAAACGGCACAGTCACTTGTGAAAGTATTACTGATAATATTCACGAGATGAAATAAATTTCAACCTTTAACAGAAAATATATTTTCTATTTATTTTATGCTTCCAACACCTGTTGTGCGCGGGGTGGTGGAGAGAAGAGAACTCGCATCGAAGTCCAGTACAGGTCTTTTCGGTAATTCCCCGTTGTATACCTCCCCTCACATAAAACGAATTACAATATCAAAGCGTTGAGAACGCTGAAGAGGTATTTGTCAAGGAAGCCGTTGTGTGGAATTAATAATTTGAAAGAAAGAGAAATTTAATTAAAATATCGGCTTGAAAGTCAACTAAGTAAGCAAATGAATACTTTTTTGTTTAAGGGAAAGTACTCATGATAAAGTTAGGAATATTTGTATATTGGTGATCTCCCTTTGATCATTAAGAGGAGTCGGAGGTAAAGTCCCTTGACAGTACGATGCATGATGGATAGAGAGAGAAACCATGTGAATACATCAAATAAGATCAAGTTTGTACTTGAAAATAATGATTTTGAAATATCTTTGGCCGTTAACATTTGAATCCAAACATTATAATCGAATATTTCGATCAATAAATACATGTATTCATGCCCAATCAAATGTACTAACGCGCAATCACTGGATGAACAAGCAATGGGACGAAGTGGTTTTGGAATGAAAAAGCCCAGGACCAAGCGATTGATACACATAAAGTTTTGTATCATTGCGAAAATAGGATGCTATGAGCAAGTGAAGCTATTTTCAATCAAACATCGGTATTTTTTCACGATCGATGGCCTCATCAAGAGTATTTCAATATTCCGTTTCCAATTACATATCTGAATGCTTCCGAAAAACTCATTTGTCTGAGAAAAATTGAGTTCAAATGGGTCTGTTTCCTTAGGCTTTGCACAAAATACGATACATGGTCTTCAAAGTTCAATATTGAACTCATAGTGGTATTGTCTTAGACAAATACGACAATAAGATAAAGCGCAAGAAGTGTAGAATAAATTACGCCATATTTTCATAGGTTTGAATGACATGCGCTGTTTAGCCTATGTATGTAACTAGTGCGCGGAAACTTCTGTTTCCGCCCTCATTTTGAAGAGTTGGAAAATGAAATCATTTTTTTTTTTAAATCAATGGTCGTGATCATGAAATGTTAACCAATATTCCAACGTTATTTCTCATTCTAACATGACACGCGACTTTGGCTCTATAAACACAGTGCAAGGAAAACGTGGTAAAATCTGCGACAATCCACGCTGAGTGACGTCATTCTTTATCGAGTGACGTCAATCACTGAGTGGGTTATTCATATCTTCATCCGCGTTTTTACTCTTAAGTTTGAACTTGTTTTCCTGTAATTAAGAATTGACCATGTTAGAATCGAAATAATCTTCTTTCTATCGTGGTATATCGTTCAATAAACCACGTTGTGAGTTATGAGGCACAATGAATAAACCACTCGGGCTATCGCCCTCGTGGATTATTTATTGTGCCTCATAACTCACAACTGTGGTTTATTGAACGATATACCACGATAGAAAGAAGATTATTTCTTAAATAGACCACAGAAAACGCATAAACTAAAATGTGTATATGCACGGTCTTTCGAAATTCCAGTCGCTAGCCGAAAAATAAGTTGTATTTTAACTAGAACTAAAGTTGCCAACTTTCATTCCAGTTTTAGGCCGAAACTTTGACAGACGATTATGTAATATAATGTCAGACTCTTAGTACATAATGTATTTAAAATTTCATTCATAATAGCCTAGCACTGGTGAAACCCAGGAAATACATTAATTTTGTGCTGTTGCCGTGGTATGACTGGAAAAAAAAACGTTGAAAATAGCGTAAATTACCATTCAAACACTCAATTCAAATCGTATGAATTGAGTTAGTTTAAGAATATGATTCCAAAATTGTTTAGTTTTTTTCTGCTATAGGGTCTTTATGTAAGCAAGTATTACTGTTCCTCAAGTTCGTTCATTGCCATTTACCAAAAAATTTCGAGTTTGACTGACTTGGAGCCAGAAGGCTTTTGAAAGCATTGTGGGGAGGGGGAAGGAGAAAATGCTTGTAACTAGCATTTTTCTCCCTTTATCCCCAACAATGTTTTCTACTTCCTCAAAAAGAAACAAATTGCATCATCTGAAGTCATGTTTATTTGTTGTCTTCAAATTTGTCCAGTTTTTTTTTTAATAAAAGTTTTCTGTTCCAAATTCATTCAGGTGGTAATGAAATGGTATATCTTTATAAATAACTGAGTGCATTACCATTCCTGACGGTGAAGCATATTGAAAACAATGCAGAAAAAGGAGAATATGTGGTATAGAGCATTTTCTCCTTTTTCTACAATGTTTTCTACGACCTCCAAAGACTAATTCCACTATATGAGCCACATTTAGGCTAACTTTTTGTCTGTAAATGCAATCAATTTGAACGCCTGTGCTTTTTGTTTACTACCAGTTTAAATCATGAGATAGAATAGTCGTTAAGTGTGCCAGGTTTTTTATCTAACCCTTTACCAAACAATCTCTGGTTTTTACGACCCTGAGAAAGAAGCCTTATGAAAACATTGTGAGAAAAGGAGGAAATGCTGGTAACCAGCATTTTCTCCTTTTCCCACATTGTTTTCTAACCTGCTAGAGACAATTTTCAATTGTTGAGTGATTATTTTGTCGTCTGCAAGTGCTGTCAATTCGGACCAGTGTAAAATTAAGTCGTTTGGTAAAGAGTTAATGCAAAAAGTTTTGACGAAGGTCAGCCTTGGAAGATTGCGCTGGCTGACCTGAATCGATTTTTTATATAGAAGCAAATAAATCTCCATGTCACAGACTATGGTCTATAAAAGTCATCATTGGTAGTCAGAGAGGAAAATAGATATTAAATGAGAGTGTATATATTGTATATAAATTGTATACATGTTTAAAGAAAATATAAGATGAGATGAACAGATGAATAAATTACTGTGTAGGTCAAAATAGACTCATTTAACACGGGATATAATGGTTTTTCAACGTATTGGGTCAATCAGAGTATATCAATTCATCCAAGAGTAAACCTCCTTAGGACAGTTCCTATCAGGATAATAGGAACCATTCCTATTAATCAGATTATCTCCCTTGGCAAAAAAAAAAGGGCAATTTAGATAACCAAATAGCAGATTGGTCCTTTTACCTGTATTCCTTGGCTTTTATCCTTGATTCTCTTAGGGATGTTGCGATACTTGAATGCAACATGATTAATGATATATGTGTACGTTCCCCTTGAAGTATGAAACCAAATTCTGTTCACTGTTATAAGAAAATACCTGTAAATCAATTTGTAAACCAATCTTGCTAGATTTAGTTCAGATATTATCCCAAGAACATGACTTTGTAATGCAAGAAAATCAAGGATAAAAACCAAGTAATCCCCTTATCAAGACCAATGAAGTATTGGAGAGGAATCAAGGGAAATAACTGAAGAATGGCGTTCATTCGTACCGTAACAATTCGGTCTAAGACATTTCGTGCATAGCTCAGTCCTAATACAACTTATCCCTGTACTACTTGTCATTTTAATCGAGTACTTTAGGGATCCTTTCTGGCTCATTGTTTGAACCTTTAGCGAAATTTACCATGTTTCAATGATCCTTGAGAAAAACACCGTGGAAAAAGAGGAAATGCTGGTAATCAGCATTTTTTCTTCTTTTCCCACAATATTTTCTACTCTTTCGCGGACAAATCGAATCGTCGTTCTTACTCCCGATTCTGATTTCGACGGGTCAAAATTTTTACCATCTGGTAAAAGTTTGAGGTTTAACATGTGGAATTATAATCAGGTAAAAAAATGGCTTTATCCCCCTAGCAACGCCAACCTATAGGTAGTAACCTTTAGCAAGGCACAACAAAGCCCCAACCTAGCACTGGTAACATTAAGAAAGGCTATGATACAGTGTGCCGACGACGTGAAATGGCTTGAAAAGCCTTCAATCGTTGGTTATTACACTGATATAGTTTGACATGAACAGATCTCGACAGTTATTTGTACAAAGCCAAGAGTACACGTATAGGCTACACCAGTATCGGTCTGCACGTATGCGCATACTGATCTTGCCCTGCAATCTTCTTCACATAGAACATTCATGTCTGCTTATAACGGGAAAAGAAAAAAAAGTTAAATACGTATTTGACCAACCTTTCCTGAGCCAAATGAGTCTGCATATCACGGTATATGGTATGGTCATCGTCATCAGAATCCCTTGTAAATATGGCGGTGTTCTGTCCGGGGGACTGGCATAAACCACCAAGATGCCATTCAGGGTCGTCAACGTGCCCATAACAAATAATATCTTATAGGAGGCTGTGGGTTTGAATGTGATATTACTGTCAAATGACCTCTGCAGCACGAAGGTCATAACAAGGAAGATCACCACGAACCAAGCTGCCGCCTGCGACAGCAACACATAAGCGTCCGCTTTAATGTAGTCCATCGTTGCTGCATAAATTGGCAAACCAACATTTGCCGCAACGTTAAAAAACACATTTAATAAGGCATAAATGATATTCCGGGCTTGCTTTGAAAATACAGGTTTTCTGTCTCGTTTAAACTCGATTTCTACCGGGGGTTGATCGTAATTTACAGAAGAGTTTCGGGTGTATTGCGTAATTGTGGTGACGAATTCCGGTTCCGGTGAGCTGGCGTCATGGAACCCATAATTCCTTGATGGACGAATCGGACTGCGCAGAAGTTGTTCTTTTTCCTCCTTTTCTCTTTCGTCATAGATAGAGCCAATCGATGACATGATTTGAGTTTTAAGATTCTGTCACTGGTAATTAATATTTTCTTCTAGCTTTAGGTTGATAAGATCATCATTGCCCCTTGAAGAAAATTTGAGGAATTTGATAAAATGCTCTACAAACAGGGAGCTTTAAACACCTGCAAAAAGGTATCGAGTCAGGTCAGCGTGCGCAGGTCGCACAGGCTGACCTGGGTCGAAACATTTTGCGTATTGTCAAGTGTTTGCATGTCAGGGGACGAGTCTACCACATGGGTCAATCGATTGTTTGTCAAAATGGTTTTTATAGATCCTTAATTAGTTGATACCCAGCATGGTATAATGCATCCGAGAGAGGCATCATGCCCCCAGTTGCCAGAACTTAGAAAGATACAAGTAATGAAGACAGGCATTTTCAGACCATGTTTTTGAGATCTTTACTAAGCAATTTCGTGTTCAAATGACCCTAAGAAAGAACCCTTTTGAAAACATTGTTGGAAAAGGAGAAAAAGCAGGTAAGGAGCCTTTTCTCTTTTTTCTCCGTTATGTTTCGACGCTTTCAATGCCGATGGACTAGCCTAAAATCTTGTCTTCGGGAAAAAAAATCAAACTATCTCAAAATGACATGGAACAGTGATATAAAATACCCAGATCACATTTCACTAACCATTCCTAGTCTTACTGTCCAAGGTTTTCTAAATTTGAATGTAACACAATTTTTGATTGGCTAAACCAAATGGTTTAGCCAATCAGAATTTATGTGACATTCCAATCTAGAAAATTTTGCAGAACAAGACTTCGGTCATAAGAATGGTTGTTAAATATGGTACCAGACTGTTCATTGAAAGCATTATCATCTTGACCGGCACTAACCGGCACTGTCCGAATTGTAAAAATACCAGAAAAAGGAGCATTTGTTAGAAACGAATCTATTGCCATATTTCTCATGATATAAGTTTAAATCAGGTTTAATGTAACCAAAAACTGTCATTTTTTTTTGTGTTCAACAAAGAAAAGGAAATTTAATCATCTCAAATTTCTATACTTGTACACCGAATATATTCCCATAAATATTTTGTTCCCATATTTTTCGTCATATGATCGAAACACACTGTTACATTAACACCATTACACACATAATGAATGACTTTCACTCGGGTTATCATAATTAATTGTATCGAAAACGCAACTTATCACTGTATCACATGAACACGGATCTCGTGGGTAGACCTAATTATTGTTGACGCTTTGCCAGTAACCAAAAATGAAATAGATAATCATAGGATGCTAAGCGCAACTCAGTGATCTTTTGCGGATAGTGTAGATCAAGATCAGACTGCACAGAACGTGCAGTCTGATCTTGATCCACACTGTCCGACAATGAGATATCTTTATCTCTAAAATACCTTTGATATACATGTATTTAGGTTTTTGCTCTCAACTTGAAAGTTTCATTTTACTTGTTTAGCGGGATGAGGGTTTAAAGCAAGTGCAGACAAAGAATTTTAAAAATTGATCAAATGGGGTAGATCTATGACTTTAAAAGTGATAGAAAACATGTGGAAGATGAAAGAATGCTGGCTAAAACCATTTTCTTCCTTTGTGCCCCATGATTTCTTTCAAAGGCTTTTTTCCCTAGCTTAATGAAATTCGGGGTCGTTTGGTACAGGGGATTGGTCACATCTAAATTCATATAAATTATTGATAGTTCGAATATCAAAGGGGCAAGGATCCTGCGTGTCTCAGTCGTAAAGTAAGGGACTCGTAACCAGAATTCTCCGGGCTCGAGCCCAACCCGATACGCTGTACCCTTCGTGGGAACGCTCTTTGGCAAGATATTCTAGTAGAGCTCAGCCTAGTGCTGGTGAAACCCCGGAAATACATGAATATGTGAGTTGTCGCCGTGGTATGGCTGAAATAATGTTGAAAGGGGCGTAAAACATAATTCAGTCAATCAATCGAATATATTACCACTGAACCAGTAATTGGGCATTTTTACCCCTGAACCAGGAATCAAACGTCTTTACCACTAAGCCAGAGATCAAGCGTCTTTACCACCCAGCCAGAAAGCGTCTTCACCAGTAAGCCTGAAATTTAGCGTCTTTACCACTAAGCCAGAAATAAAGTGTCTTTACCACTGAGCCAGAAATCCTGCTTCTTTACCACTGAGCTGGGAAATCCAGCTTCTTCTCTAAGCAAGTAATTTAGGCTCTTCAATACATGGTAATCCAGCCTCTTTACCACTGAGCCACTAATCCAGCCCCTTCAACACTGAGCCAGAAATCCAGTGTCTTTAAAACTGAGCCAGTATTCCAGCATCTTTACAATTGAGCCAGTATTCCAGCATCTTTACAATTGAGCCAGTATTCCAGCGTCTTTACCACTGAGCCAGAAGCCAAACGTCTTTACCCCTAAGCCAGAAATTCAACTTCCGTACCATGGAGCCAGAAATCAAGCATCTTCAACACTAATCAAGCAAGGACCTTTTTCACCAGATGGTTTCATGTACATCAGATAAATTCGGATTTCTCCAAATTTGACTAATTCAAAAAATACATCTAGTGGTACACTATTAGCAGAAGTAAGGAAGAAACTACTGGAGACAAGACTCAGAAATCTTCTGTAGATGTAGACACATTTAATACCTTTTTAAAACAGAAGACTTTTGAAAATATATGTGTAGTGAAAAGTGGAGGAAATGCTGGTAACCAGTATGGTAAAGAGTTAAAAGAGAAAATTGTTTCTTAATCTTTACCAAACAATCCCTTGTTTTAATGACTTTCAAAGAAAATGGCTTTTGAAAAAGTAGTGGGAAAAAAGATCAAATGTTGGTAACCAGCATATTCTCCGTTTTTTTTTTTTCCTGCAATGCTTTCAAAAGAAGCGGAGACAGCTATGGTCATTATTAATTGTCATACCAGTAATTGTCGTCTGCAGATGTTTTCACTTTTAAGAAGTCAGTTTTATTTTTTAATTTGGTAAAGTGTTCATCGGTTACTTGACCCTTTGTCTGCTGAGCACGACTAAATGAATCATTGCGGACAGTGTAGATCAAGATCAGACTGCACAAAATGTGCAGTCTAATCTTGAAAGTACAAATTCCGATTAGGTGACGGTTTTTTTTACTGAAATATAATTTTAAAATGGCAACATTCAGATTTACGATTGACTAGAAACTTTCAATAACATATTTGGTGACTACATTTTAATGACCCTGGGAAAGGAGCCTTTTAAAAACATTTTGGGAAAAAGAGAAAATGCTGGTAACCAGCATTTTCTCCTTTTCCCCACAATGTTTTTCTACCCTATCAAAGAATAATGCCCCTCCCCCATTTGAGCCATATTTAAAGCGTCATCTACAAATGCTTTCAATTTGGATAAAGCTAAAATTTTGTCGTCTGGCAAAGGGTTAAGAGTTAAGGAAGATTGCTTTATCTACCTATCAAATGATTAGTAACATACAAAATTCACGTGATACTTTGTGTATTCTATATAATATTATCTCTCATATGACAACAACTATATCGTTAATATGGGATTTACCTAAATATGTGACAGGCAGGGCTAGTTTTACTTACGCTGGTACAGTGGCAGACTTGGTAATGAATCATCGCATAAGGTGTCGCACCACTGCGAGATTGCTTCCGGGTCATATTGTCGTCAAAAGTAGTCCTATGTGAAATTTTGCAATAGCACATTTGTCGCACTGTGACACGGAGCCGAGATGGCTTGGAGGTATCAAATTTAGATTTGATTGAAATTTGGGCAATGTGGGATCACTTCGATGTGTTTTTATTGTCCACTGACAGAACTACTTTGTAATAGTGGAGGAACAAAAACATGGAGTCATGGTGGTGAGGTAGCAGTACACGGTTGTCGGCTAAACTCGCATACGCCGAACTGAACTTCCTCAAACAAAGGTCTATATAGTCAGTCTGAAATTATAAGGAGCACTTAAATGCAACATCACAATCCTAATTCTTTAGATTTTATCAATAAATCATGTTCAACTTGTGAAATAGTGATGTCAATGATCAAAATAAGCAAGTGACATAGTCGGAAAAAAACTGGGAAAAAAAATGCCATTTTAGGCTATATTCCAAAATCACAAAATGCAAACCCAGGAAGCTAGCCTGAAAATGCCAAGCTGAAATAAAACTCGAAACAACATATAATCTAGGGACAAAATCCAAAATAGCACATTACCACGTCGTTTTTTCGCAATCTTTCGTGCCCTGACCCTACCCTTGTTTTTCTCTGCTAGAAACAGCTGCTAGCTCTATGACCGCACACTTTCGCATTTGGGGTCAAACCTATAGAACAAAGAAGGAAAGGTCATGATCCCCTGTTTCACATACAAACCAAATGCTTCTTTTCCTTAATATAACACAATTCATGGGTGTAATAACTACTCTTCTTATCCAAATTGCATTCAAAACCTACCTTACTCATTTATATCTAATTTTGACCTGGCCAATTCGAAGCAAACTGTTTACATGTGCCTGAATAGGTGTTCCTGAGAGGATAAAATTTAGGGTACCTGAGTTGGTTGGAAATAAGCGAAAAACGCAATGTTTTCTTTTTTTTGCGTATATTCCAAAAAAAAAAAGAAAAAAGGCCTGTTGTGGTACTTCTCAGCGTAATGAACGGACAAGTCATAATTTTGCTATCAAGCTATATGCGAAGCTTCAAATATGGTCAATTTTGTTCTATGTTTAATAAGGGAAAAAACATAAACCCAACCTAAATTCCTAACTAGTACTTGTACTAAACTGGTACCCGGATTTCATACAGCCTAACCTTGTACGAGACTTGAACAACTTATCATTGTTGATTGAATTTGCTTATTTATCGCTGCTACCGGTTGCCTATATGGGAGGGCCGTTGGCATTGTGACGAGGGATAGTGCAAATACATGACGAAACCCATTTTAAGTTACGCCAGGTCATTTTACGTGCTCGGTGTACAGCACTGCCATGCGGGACCTCGGTTTAACGTCTCATCCGAAAGACTATTACTAGTTTTAGATGGCCAGCCGTGGGGATCGAACCCACAAAATAAGACTTATCATGAGACTGTACAAAGCCTTAAAAACTGCTTTGATTTTTTACCAAACGACAAAGTTTTAGACTGGTCCAGATTGAAAGCACTTGCAGACGACAAAATAGACGTAACTCAAAAATTGAAATTTGTTTCCAGTACGGTAGAAAACATTGAGGGAAAAGGAGAAAATGCTGGTTACCAGCATTTTCTCCTTTTCCCACAATGTTTTCTTAAGGCTTCTTTCTCAGGGTTGTCAAAAGTAGGGATCGTGTGGTAATAGGTTAAACATCACACAAACAAACAAACCGTTTTCTTGCAAAGGTGGCCTTAATACATCTCCGTAACGAATCATATTCAGCAAGCCATCGCGAAATAATACATCTTTAAAATCAGGGCTATATTTGTTTAACAAACAAGGAAATGATGAGATGGCATGGTCCTTCGACATACAGAAAAAATTTAAAGATTGCAAAAAGTCTCGAACCATATCAGACAGTCTGCGTGGACTTCGTTTGCCGAGACTATAGATTAAGATTAGATAGCACAGAAAACCTTCAAGCTGATCTCTTTTCTTTACTGTTCTTAACTTTATGCAGCCTGATCTTTGACCGACACTGTCTGATAACGAGATATCTTCCCCATCCCCACCCCTACCCACCTCACCCCAAAAAAGAGAAATAAACTTTGAAATAGTGGAACTTTAGTTTTAACTGCCAGCCGTTAGTATATAGTTGAAAGTTCATTTAACTTATTCGGCAGGATAAGGGGATGACGCTCCTTATTTAACCCTCAAATTTCACGGCTTTATATAGTTTGCTTTTTTTGGGGGGATGTCAATGTAGATCAAGATCAGACTGCGCGAAATGTGCAGGCTGATCTTTGATCTACACTGTTCACTTCCCTAGGCCATTGTTGACAAAATGAACCCTAGAACTGTAAATATCTGGCAAAAAAATAATTTGTGGTTCAACCGATCTGACTTGTCTTTATCAGGGGTGGGAAATGTGTGGAAAGCAGAGATCGGGAATATATACGATCCTTGGGAAATGTAAAAGATTTGTGCTTGTTACCATCATATCTTCTTCTCTCCACAATGTTTTCAACAACTTTTTTATTCAGAGTGATTAAAACGCAGGGTTATTTGTTTGTGGGTTAATCAAATATGTCCTTTTGAAATATAATCATGCTCGTTCTGAAAATTGAATGTGACCTGTCACGCAAAAAGGGACTATCAGGGAACTACGAAAAGTGTCACTCTGGCAGACTGCGCGGATTGCCCAGGCAGTCCAGAGTGACACTTCGCTTTTATGATATTTCTGTATGAAAAGCGGTCATTTTACCTTACTATACAATCATTTTTGAAGTATCAACTTAAATTGACCTGCACTATCTTTTATTTGTTTTCATCTAATTGATGCACCGAATTCCCAGATTGACAAATACTTCTATGGAGCCGCATATTGAACATTCGATAGTGCATTATGGGTGAGAAATATGGAGGAAGGCCGCAGACATGATGCGATGGACCATTTGTTCAAATAAAATCGCCCTTCATCAGCTTAAATATGGTATGCTACAAAGATTTTTACATACCAAACAAAAGAAATTAATTCTAATATTTTAAAAATAAGCGAAAATAATGGTTTTGAATAGTCTAGTTGCAAAGACATTTCCTAGATCTATTTCAAATAGAGGTAGATCTTTGAAGGGTAGATACGGGTGATGGGAAATGAAATGCAGGCTGTTTCTGTCAAATGATAGACAGTCAGATGTTATAAGGGTAGATCTAGGTTTTATCTTGTATTTTATTTCACAAAGGAGATCTACTTATTTCATTATAGATCTATTATCAATGTGAGGAACTTGGTTGATTCATGCAAGTAATCAAAGGACTGAAGGTCTTGAAAATGCACATTTGAGAATGATTGATCAAATTATTGGACTTTAATTACCTCATTACCAAACGATAAAATTTTAGCTTTGACCAAAAAGAAAGCATTTGCAAAATAAAAGTGACTGAAAATTAGAAATTTGTTTGTGAAGGGTAGAAAACTTTGTGGGAAAAGGAAAAAAATGCTGGTTACCAGCATTTTCTCCTTTTCCCACAATGTTTTCTAAGGGCTTCTTTCTCAGGGTTGTCAAAGGTAGGGATTGTGTGGCTATGGGCCAATTTAATAGCTTGGGTCATATGCAGTCAGTGCACTAATTTATAGATTTATCTACATGTGTTTCCTGGCTTTTTATACGCCCGTCGAAGATGGGACGTATAATGGGATCACCCGTGGCAGGCGGGCGGGCGGCGTCCAGTTCTTTGTCCGGAGCATATCTCCAAAACTATACTAGCTACGGTTATGAAATTTCATGGGTCGATAGATCTCATCGAGGGGGAGTGCAGTGCACAGGAATCACAACTCTTGCTTGCTTAATTTTTGAATTATTGCCCTTTGTTGTTTTTCCATACTTGAATTTTGTCCGGAGCATATCTCCAAAACTATATTAGCTAGGGTTATGAAATTTCATGGGTAGATAGATCTCATCAAGGGGGAGTGCAGTGCACAAGAATCATAACTCTTGCTTGCTTAATTTTTGAGTTATTGCCCATTGTTGTTCTTCATACTTGAATTTTGTCCAGAGCATATCTCCAAAATTATACTAGCTACGGTTATGAAATTTTGTGGGTGGATAGATCTCATTGAGGGAGAGTGCAGTGCACAAGAATCATAACTCTTGCTTGCTTAATTTTTGAGTTCTTGCCCATTGTTGTTTTTCATACTTGAATTTTGTCCAGAGCATATGCTCAGAGCTATAGTAGCTAGGGTTATGAAATTTCATGGGTGGATAGATCTCACCAAGGGCGAGTGCAGTGCACAAGAATCATAACTCTTGCTTGCTTAATTTTTGAGTTATTGCCCTTTGTCATTTTTCATACTTGATTTTTGTCTGAAGCATATCTCCAAAACTATACTAGCTAGGGTTATGAAATTTCATGGGTGGATAGATTTTCATGGGTGGATAGATCTCACCGAGGGGGAGTGCATTGCACAGGAATCATAACTTTTGCTTGCTTAATTTTTGTGTTAAATTGCCCTTTGTCGTTTTTCATACTTGATTTTTGTCTGAAGCATATCTCCAAAACTATACTAGCTAGGGTTATGAAATTTCATGGGTGGATAGATCTCATCAATGGGGAGTGCAGTGCACAGAGATCACAACTCTTGCTTGCTTAATATTTGAGTTATTGCCCTTTGTTGTTTTTCATACTTGAATTTTGTCCGGTGCATGCCCCAGCTTTACGAACTTGGGGTAAGACGGGCGTATCTTGCGACAATTTGCCGCTCTTGTTCTCTAATTAGATCTAGTATTGATAAAACTTTCTAAAGCCACTGACTACTTTCTCTCATGTATCAAAGCTCAGAGGTGAAAAATTGATTGAAGAAACTTTGCCTCAACTGGATATCAAACTCACAATCACAAGGTCACAAGTCCAACATGCTAGCCACTAAGCTACCTGGGGCAGGCTACATTTGAAAAGGAAAGCAGAGGAATTATTTGCAGAAATGAACAATACAATAATTTGCCTAAAATGCACATTGAGATCGGAAAGAGCCCAGCCAGGTGGCTCAGTGGTTAGCACATCTGACTCGCTACTTGGAGGTCATGGATTCGATACCCAGTTGCGGCAATCTTTCTTTCTGGCAATTTTTTCACCTCTTTGCGATGCTTTGACATGCAGGAAATTTACAAATACCAAATATATTCGACCCATGCCAGCCTGCACGGAGTGCGCAGGCTGGTATAGATCAGTACTTTTTGCAGATGCATGGAGCATGGCACATATTTTCTTGCAGAGGTATTTTCAGAGCCTACACCCAGGTATAAAAAAAACAGTGAAAAGTTGCCATCAACCCATTATCACATAATCCCTACTTTTGATGACCCTGAGAGAGAGGCCTTTTGAAAACATTGTGGGAAAAGGATAAAATGCTGGTTCCTAGCATTTTCTCCTTTTCCCACAGTGTTTTGTACACTTCACAAAACAAATTTCATATTTTCAGTCACTTTTGTCGTCTGCAAATGTTTTCAATTTGGACAAGTCTGAAATTTTATTATTTGGTAATGGGTTAAGGCCCAATAGCAACCAAAAATTCAATGCAGATATTGAAATGCATTTATATTTGAATCATGCCATTATATCATTACCAAATCGCAATATTTTAGGCTTGTGCAAATCCAAAGCATTTCAAGACAACAAAATAAATGTTACTGAGAATTTGAAATTTGTGAAGGGTAGAAAACATTGTGGGATAGGAGAAAATGCTGGTTGCCATGGCAACAAAAAGATACTGAAAAACTTTGAAAATCTTTCCTAAGCCTATAGGGCCTTGGGCTACCATATTTGGCATGTAGCTTCATCTAGTGGACCACTACTAAGTTCCTTCAAATAATAGCCCTGGGGTCAAAATTGCCCTGCCCCAGGAGTCACAAGTTTTATATGGGCTTATATAGGGAAATCTTCAAAATCCCTCTGATACCTATCCATAGTACCTAGAGCTACCAAATTTGGCATGTATCTTTGTCAAGTGGGCGCCTACCAAGAGTGCTCAAATTTAAGCCTTGGGGTCAGATTTGGCCCCGTCCCAGGGTCACAAGTTTTACATGAGCTTATATTTGGAAAACTTTAGAAATCTTCTTGTACCTTGCCATAAGGCCTGCATCTTTGCAAGCCAAGGTTATGATGACTACGTGGATCTTAACATGGTGGATCGAGCCCGATTTCGAGATTCCCGCGATACGCCCCTGCTGGATGCTGGTTATTATCTTCCTTTAGATCATATTTCTTGTAGCCAACGAAATATCATTTTACAAGCCGCTTACAAATACAATAATTCAACATGAAGCAATAACCACAAGCATACTTTGACATTCCATGGTCAGGTGTTGGGATATAGCCTAAAACCTCTGATAATTGATTGGTCACACTGAAATTTCTGTAAATATTGTTCATCTATTTTTTTTTTTTCGGTAAAAAATCATTACAGATCCTGCACACATCTACGGAGGTATTCATGTTTTTATCAAAGGTGAAATGCTACAAACATTTGATTCATGCAATTAGAGCTGGCAGCATCCAGTGAAAATATGTATCGGTCTGCCAAGGGTAAAGTAGTGTAGTGGACCGTCACCCTTGGCTTGCGAAGATGTAAGGCCTGGGACTCCTAAATTTTGCATGTGGCTTTATCTAGTGGGCCTCCACCAAGAGGGCCCAAATTATAGCCTTGGGGTCAAGTTTGTCCCCACACCAGGGGTCACAAGTTTTAAATGGGCTTTTGCGGTATTCAAGTTTGAAACTTATTGGCTAAGTATTGTAATGTTTGGCTTGTAGTGTTTTTACTTATTAGCCAGTGGAGCGATACAGAGCCCTCATGTGTTTTTGTATGCTGTTAAACACAGAGATTTTAAGTAAATTCTCTTTCTGTATTTCAGGTGTATTGGTTTGCAAACAACAAGCTTTGGCGATGATCAATTGTTGGTACCCAATGAATTCTGAATACGGCTCATGAATGCAGTTCCACAGCCCGCCTGACTTTAAGATGGGATCCAGATTCTGGATTGTATTGTAAGAAAAGAAGTAGGAAGTCCTTACTTGATGAAGGTATTGCCATGGAAACCTTTTATTAACCCTTAGAGATCCCAAATTAACCCGTTACCACACAATTCCTACGTTGACGCCTCTTAGAAAGAAGTCTTTAGAAAAAATTGTTGGAAAAGGAGAAAATGCTGGTAACCAGCATTTTCTCCTTTTCCCACAATGTATTCTACCCTTCACAAAACAAATTTCAAATTTTCAGTCACTTTTATTTTGTCGTCTACAAACACTGTTGATTTGGACAAATCTAAAATTTTGTTGTTTGGTAATGAGTTAACCAGCTATACATTTTAATTCTGAATTTAGAACCCAAAGAAATGCTATGAATTTATTATCAATGCAGATTGCAAATGTGGTTCAAATGGGAAGGGATTTTAGCCATCTCTGAAAGGGTAGAAAATATTGTGAGAAAAAGGAAAAAAAGGTCATGGTGACCAGGGTTTTCTCCTTTTCCCACAGTGTTTCTCACAAAAACTCAGGATTGAGATGTAAAGGGTTAAATGTAAAGGCAGTATCCCAAACAACAAAATGTTAGATTGGTGCAAATTAAAAACATTGGTAGATGACAAATTAAATATGAATGAAAAATTGAAATTAGTTTTTGGAAGGGTAGAAAACATTGCTTGAAAAGGAGAAAATTGCTGTTTACCTGCATTTTCTCCTTTCCCCACAATGTGTTTAGAAGGTTTCTTAGAAGTCTTATTTCCGGAGTGAAAATGTGCTGTTAGGGTGGAATTCTCTGCAGCATTGTGTTTTATCAATCATTCTTTCACTTCTAGATACCGTGTTTTGGTGTGTATAACACGCACTTTTTTTCAGCTCTGAATAATTTCAAACTGGGGACTGTGTGTTATACACTACAATAGGCAAAACCATGTTTTTTTTCCTCCTTGAAAGTCGATTGTAATTCGTATACCTGTTCAAAGTGGGTGGGGGAGTGGCGTAGGTACAAAACGGTAAAGTTCTCTCGCCACAGCCTTAACTTTCGTCATCATCCCATTTCAACTTTTACCGATTAAAAAAAAAACATTATGTTTTAATTTTGTTAAAATGTACTTGTACATTCTTAATTTGTTGTCGATTAGGATTCGTAATTTCCCGATTCTATCAGCCATTTTGGCAACGGCGAACGTACCCCGGAATGATAAATATTGATTTACTGTTATCGTCTGATTCGTCTCATATTGTTTTTATTCTTTGTTAATAGCTAAAATTGAACAATTATGAAAGAGTAAAATAACGATTCTTAAAGAAATGAATGATTTAAAAATATATTTATCGCTACTTTTTACAAAAACCGTGATTTACATCATATAGATCTATGTTTATTTCACACCTGTCACATTTGTCGATCGAGGTGAGAAAATAAGAGATTAACTACGATATGGTCGTCAGTTCAACGTGTGAATTTGCAAATGTCATAAGCTGGCATGTTTTTGTAATCCCCCCCCCGAGTACACATCGAATCATTACCATTTCCACTTTGATTAAAAATGGTTATTTCCCTTTGATAAAGTATCGCCATTTACAATTTTTCAAGACGGCACCCTAAGCTTCACATGTTGCGATATTTTGGTCAATTTTTGATGCGTGTTGTACATCCGAACAACCTTTTTTCCTCGGATCTGATGCTGAAAAAGGCCTGCGTGTTATACATGCCTGCGTGGTATACACAGCGTTTTACGGTAGATAAGTTGTATTTTGTCTGTTTAGTTTAAAAACTTTGTAACTACAGTTTTTAACAAGCTGTAGTTACGAGGTTTTTGTAGTGAACCTACAAATACAAAGCTGCTGCAAGACTGAGAGACAGTTTGTTCATAAGTGAGAATATAGTAGTGGACACTGTAGATATGAGATCAGACTACATTATGTGCAGTCTGATCTTGATCTACTCTGTCCAAAAAAGCTTCTCTGGTTGTCCATAGTCTTTGCGGGTTTGTGTTGTGTTTTGATGGTGCATCTTTCAAGTTTTAAAAAAGGTTGGGTTTTTTTTTTCATTTTTTCTAAATTTTCATGTGAACTCTATACCAAATGATATCCTAATAGACTTGTCCAAATTGAAAGCAATTGTTCATTTATAGGTGACAGATAAGACCTAGTTTAAATTGTTATTATCATTAAAAAGAATGGAAAACATTGTGGAAGAAGAAGAAAATGCTGGTAACTAGATCCGGCGTTTTCTCCCTTTCCCATAATATTTTCGAAAGCTTTCTTTTTTGGGCTTGTTGAAAAATCTTTGACTAAGGTTAAAAACATTTTGGTAAAAGGAGGAAATGCCAGTCACTGGAATTTTCTCTTTTTCCAACAATGTTTTCAAAAGATTTTCTCGAGTCAGGGTCATCAGTTAATTCAATTATTTGCTAATTTGTGAAAGAGATTTGGCTTTGAAAAGATTGAAAACATTATGGGAAGTGAAGAAAATGCTGTTTACCAGAATTTTTTCCTCTTCCCACATTCTATTTATAAGATTGAAAAAATGTAATCAGAAAAGCAGAAAATGCCAGTTTCCAGTATTTTTATCATTTTTCCATATTGTTTTCAAAGAAATTGTTTCAGGCAAGGCTGTTAAAGGTGGCCCTTCAGATCTTGGGACGAAAATTTTAAAAACATGCAAAAAAATCATCCTTATACTCCCAAAGCCTTTTAATTTTCATTCATAAAACCCCAATGGTCGAAAACCATCCGACAGCACGAGAAATTAGAGATTTACTACGGCCCAGGTTGACACCAAAGGGAGACACGTTCTATTTTTAGATGATCAATTCTCCCATTTACATACAGGAATACATAGACAAAGTTTCAAATATAGGGTCCGAAGAAGACATTATGGAAAATAATTATTACATGTTTGTTATGTAATGGAATTTAAGCGTTACAAGTCACATGCCAGTGACTTGACATTCCCGAAATGCTTTATTGGTTTTTGGCTGGAAATCTAAAAATACCTTAAGAGGCTACGTAGCCTTTTGAGGGAACACCGTCAAAAAATTTTTTTTTTGTAATTTTATGAGTCTTACTTATTGATGATTTGTATTATTTTTTCATATAAATTTTAGTGATATATATATTTTTTAATTTGGTGAGATGTAAAAAGTCTAAATACCCACCTTTAAAACTCGATTGTGTTGAGAATATATACGTTAAATGTTTTTGAAAGGAATTGAAATAAAAATAGGACAAGGAGAAAATTAATGCCGAGAAAATGCTGGTGACATTTGTCCCCCTTTCCTGTTATGTTAAGAAGTTCACATTTGGTAAGGCTTTTTGAAACTTAATCAATTGTCTGTTAAATTTTTAGCTCACCTGAGCACGAAGCGCTCATGGTGAGCTTTTGTGATCGCCCAATGTCCGTCGTCCGTTTGTGCATCGTCTGTTGTCCACAATTTCTTTAAACATCTTCTCCTCCTTAACCACTGGGCCAATCTTGATGTAACTTTGCAGGAATGTTCCTTGGGTGAAGCTCTACCAAAGTTGTTCAAGTGATTGAATTCCAGCCATAATTCTGGTTGCCATGGCAACCAATAGGTAAAAAATAACAAAATCTTTGAAAATCTTCTCTGAAACTAGAAGGCGTAGATATTTGGATATTTGATATTTGCAAAGGCATAGAGCTTTGATATTTTGTAAGTAGCATCTCCTAGTGAATTTCTATCAAGTTTTTTCTTAGGACGCCCCTGGGGTCAAAACTGGCCCTGCCTAGGGGTCACAAGTTTGATTTTACAGCTTGGTACTCAGGTTAGCGATAAAGAACCATCATGGTCCTCTTGTATGAATAGTTTTGTCTCTGAAAGCTTGAAAAAATTATCGAAAAAGGAGAAAATGTTTGTTACCAATGGATGGTCTTGTACACATGTAAATTAACTCTTTACCACACAATCTCAACTTTTAACAACCCTTAGAAAGAAAGCCTTTGAAAACACTGTGGGAAAAGGAGAAAATGCTGGTAACCAGCATTTTATCCTTTTCCCACAATGTTTTCTACCCTTTCCAAATCAAATTTCAAGTTTTGATTCACATTTATTTTGTCGTCTGCAAAAGCTTTTGACCTGTCTTGTCTAGAATTTGTCGTTTGGTAGAGTTATCCCTTTACCAAACAATCCCTGATTTTCATGGCTGTAGGAAAGAAGGCTTTATGAAAATATTGTGGGAACAGGAGAGAATGGTGGTCAGCAGCATTTTCTCCTTTTCCTTCAATATTTTCTACCCCTATTAACTCTTTACCAAAAGACAAATTTTGGGAATTCAAAGAATCTGCAGACAACATAATATTAAGTCTTTGTGATATGATGATTTCTTACTTTGATAGGGAAATGTAGGAAAAGGAGAAAATGCTGGTGACCAGCATTTTCTCTTTTTCTCACAATCTTTTCTATAGGCCTCTTTCTCATGGTCATTGAAAGTCGAGATTGTGTGGTTAGAGCAGATTAATATTAATTCTGAATTTTTTAGTCAAGTGTGAACTCTTCACCAAACAACCGTATGTTAGAGTTGTCCAAACTGAAAGCATTTGCAAATGACTCAAAAATTGAAACTTGACTTTAGAACTAAAGAAGAAAACATTCTGGAAAAAGGAGAAAATGTTGGTTACCTGCATTTTCTGCTTTTCCAACATTGTTTTTTGAGGGCTTCTTCCTCTGGGCCATGAAAACTAGGGATTGTTTGGTAAAGGGTTTATTTGCATGGTTAATGGCATATCTTGTTTTCCCACATTGTTTTCAAAAGATGGTTTTATTCAGAAAAATCTGGATTGGCTATTTAATGTGTCAAACAGTCTTGTGTTGTGTTGTGTTTGAAAGGGTTAAAAACATAATGAGAAGATGCTGTTCACCAGTATTTTCTCCTTTTTACACAATGTTTTTGAATGATTTTTTTTTTTAGTCTGTGTCATTAAACCCTGGATTGTCTGATAATATGTTAAATAGTGTTGTCCTTGAAAAGATTGAAAACATTATGGGAAAAGGAGAACTTGCTGGTGATCCGCATTTTCTCCATTTTCCATAATGTTTTTAAAAGATTTTTTTTAATTGGGATTGTTAAAACTCTGGATTGTCTGATTAATGTATCAAAGATTGGCCCATTAACCCTTTACCACATGGCAAAATTTGAGGTTTGCCCATATTGAAAGAATATAATCAACATTTCATCTGAAGGAGTTTGTGCAAAACTATTGTAAGTGCATATATAAAGTATTAGCACTTACAATAGTCTTGCACTTACCCCTCGAAATGCTTTCGAATTGACCGCATTAAATTTTGTCCATTGATAGGAAGAAAACATTGTGTGAAGAGGAGAAAATACTAGTTACCAGCGCTTTCTCCTTTTCCAGCCATGTTTACAAAACCTGTCTTTGTCATTCTATTAGGGTCGTTAAAAGTCAGGACTATGTGGTTAAGGGTGAAACTAATTTAGTTATTGTTTCTCTTACAGTTCTTTCAGCCATGCTCTAAAAAATTGGGTTTGACCCTGTACCTCACAAAGCCGACTTTTAATGCCCCTGAAAGAAGGCTTTTGAAAACATTGTGGCAAAAGGAGAGATGCTGGTTACCAGCATTTTCTCATTTTTCCACAATTTTTTCTACCCTATCAAAGAAAAATCATTTCATATGGGCCACATTGAAACTGTCATCTGCAGATGCTTTCCATTCGGACAGGTCTAAAAAATTTTTCAATGTTTAATGTATAGAGGATATTTGTTTTTCTCGGTGAGAGATCAAAATTTATTTCATCGAGTGGGCATCATCGGTAATATTTTCACGAGTGGTGCAGCCACAAGTGAAAGTATTTCCAATAGTGTTCACGAGATGAAATAAATTTCGATCTTCCACAGAAAAAAACAAAATATTCTATTTATTTCATGCTTTTAGCCCTTTCTGGGAGGAGCTTTATCAAAACCCAGTACAGTTCTTTTCCATTATTCCCTGTGGTGAACCCCTCCCGCATAGAAACGCATTATAATAACACATCAAGTATTAGAAAAGTAAGGTAATTGATGTCGTATTTCCATCTGGTTGTGAGGCACGCGCAATCAGCCTATGCAACAAGAACATGAAAATCTGTATTTTCACTGGTGGTATCAGTGCAAGATAGAAAAATATTTTCAGTGCTATTTCTCGATATCCTACCGGAAAGCATGAAATAAAATATGTATATTTGTGCATTTCATGGAGCAAGTCATCACATAATTGTTGGTCTATCAGAGCTCCTGATAGCGGGAGTGATTTTGGTTTCAAAAATGAAAATTTAATTATTCTCCACTTAACCCTCGAAGAGACAATTTTAATGACTATTCTCAACATAAGGTTTGGAAGAGAAATAATGGACTAAGAAAATCATCACTCCCTCTTATCTGGAGCTCTGGTCCATAAAATCCCATTTTGTCTTACAACTGAATCTGGAGGTAGAATAGTCATTTGAGTTGTGAAAAATTTTACAATTAGCAAAACTTTCAGACACATGTCAGCTTATGGTGACTTTGCATGCAGGCATGGGTCCATGAAATGTTGAACCCTTTACCCTAAAGGCATTTCTATGGTATCTGTAAATTCTGATTGACCCTAAACAACAGCAAGGATGAAGCTGTTTCTTATGTGTATATTACACCTTTTCATAGCATAGAAAACATTTTGGCAAAAGGTGAAATTGCTCGTCATGAGCAAGTTCACCTTTTGCCACAGTGTTTTCCAAAGGCTACAAGCAATGCGTAGAAATGAGCATCCATGGAGTAAAGGGTTAAAGATGCATTAAGCCCCCTTTTCATAGAACATGGCTTGTATCTCTTTTTTGCTCACCTGAGCACAACGTGCTCAAGGGGAGCTTTTAGGATCACCAGGTGTCCGTCATCCGTCGTGCGTCGTCGACAATTCTTTAAACATCAACTCCTCCTAAACCGCTGGGCAGATTTGGACCAAACTTGGTAGGAATGTTCCTTTGGACGTCCTCTTTAAAAATTGTTCACAGAATTTGATTCCATCAAAAACTCTGGTTGCCATGGCAACCAAATGGAATTTTTTAGCAAATTCTTTAAAAATCTTCTCCTCTGAAACCGCTGGTCGGATTTTGAAATAATTTCACAGATATGTTCCTCGGGTGACCCTTTTCAAAAAGTGTTCGTGAAATTTTGATTCGTCAAAAACGTGGCTCTGGTGAATGGGGGCTTCTTGCACTATACAGAAATGAAGGAATTCTTTAAAAATCTTCTCCTCTGAAACCGCTGGTCGGATTTTGAAATAATTTCACAGATATGTTCCTTGGGTGACCCTTTTCAAAAATTGTTCGTGAAATTTTGATCCGTCAAAAAATGTCGCTCTGGTGAATGGGGGTTACTTGCACTATACAGAAATGAAGGAATTCTTAAAAAATCTTCTTCTCTGAAACCGCTGGTCAGATTTTGAAATAATTTCACAGAGTTGTTCCTTGGGTGACCCTTTTAATAAATTGTTCGCGAAATTTTGATTGGTCAAGAAACATGGCTCTGGTGAATGGGGGCTTCTTGCACTATACAGAAATAAAGAAAATCTTAAAGATTCTTCTTCTCTGAAACAGCAGGTTAGATTTTGAAATAATTTCACAGACTTGTTCCTTGGGTTACCCTTTTCAAAAATTGTTCGCGAAATTTTGATTGGTCAAGAAACATGGCTCTGGTGAATGGGGGCTACTTGCACTATACAGAAATGAAGAAATTCTTGAAAATTCTTCTTCTCTGAAATGGCTGGACAGATTTTGAAATAATTTCACAGAGATGTTCCTTGGGTGACCCTTTTCTAAAATTGTTTGCTAAATTTTGATTGGCCAAGAAACATAGCTCAAGTGAATGGGGGCTTC
This sequence comes from Tridacna crocea, assembly GCA_943736015.1. Classification (NCBI taxonomy): domain Eukaryota; kingdom Metazoa; phylum Mollusca; class Bivalvia; order Cardiida; family Cardiidae; genus Tridacna; species Tridacna crocea. The sequence continues at coordinate 14,261,102 of OX031072.1, forward strand.
TTGCACTATATGGAAATGAAGAAATTCTTGAAAATTCTTCTTCTCTGAAACCCGTGGTCAGATTTTAAAATAATCTGACAGAGATGTTCCTTGGGTGACCCTTTCCAAAAGCTGTACAAATAATTTTGATCCATCAAGAAACATGGCTCTTGTGAATGGGGGCTACTTGCACTATACGGACATGATGAAATTCTTTAAAATTCTCTTTCTCTGAAACCCCTGGTCAGATTTTGAAATAATTTCAGAGAGATGTTCCTTGGATGACCCTTTTCAAAACTTGTTCGTAAATTTTGATCCATCAAGAAACATGGCTCTCGTGGATGGGGGCTACCTGCTCTGATACAGAAATGAAGAATTCTTAAAAATTCTTCTGTTTGAAACTGATGGTCAGATTTCAAAATGACTTTTACAGGTGACCTTTTGAAAATTGCTTGGCAAAGTTATAAATTTGGTTCCATTGTTTCAATACCTCAAAAAAAAATAGACTATGGTCATCTCAAAAATTCAGGTGAGCGATCCAGGGCCATCTTGGCCCTCTTGTTTTAATCTTTATTCAAACTGTGTCTTACATGACTTCGGATCAGCTGTTTTGTTTAAGGTTAATATTCTTTAATGATTGTTTTCTTTTTAGCTCACCTTAGCACAAAGTGCTAAAGGTGAGCTATTGTGATCTCCCAATGTCCTGCATCCGGCATCCGTCAACAATTTCTTTAAACATCTTCTCCTCCTAAACCACTTGGCCAATCTTCATGAAACTTGGCAGGAATGTTCCTTGGGTGAAGCTCTACCCAAATTGTTCCAAGAATCTAATTCCACCTGTAACTCTGGTTGCCATGCCATCAAAAAGAAAAAGAAAACGAAATCTCTGAAAATCTTCTCCTCTTAAACTAGAAGGGGTAGAGATTTGGTATGTAGCACCTCCTAATGAACCTCTACCAAGTTTCTTCAAATTATGCCCCTAGGGTCAAAACTGGCCCCGCCCTGGGGGAAAACGCATTTGAGCATAGGAATAAAGGAGGAAAACTTTTAAAATCTTCTCTGAAACTTGAAGGCGTAGAGCTTTGATATTTGGTATGCAGCATCTCCTAGGGGACCTCTACCAGGTCTTTTCTAAGTATATTCCTGGGGTCAAAACTGGCCCCAACCCAGGGGTCACAAGTTTGAGCATAGGAACAAAGAAGGAAAACTTTAAAAATCTTCTCCTCTGAAACTTCAATGCGTAGAGCTTTGATATTTAGTATGTGACATCTCCTAGTGGACCTCTACCAAGTTTGTTCAAATTATGTCCCAGGGGTCAAAATTGGCCCCACTCCAGGGGTCACAAATTTGAGCAAAGGAACAAAGGAGGAAAACTTTAAAATTCTTTTCCTCAGAAACTAAAAAGCATAGAGCTTTGATATTTGGTCTTTTGCATCTCCTAGTGGACGTCTACCAAGTTCATTCAAACCATGTCCCTGGGGTCAAAACTGGTCCCACTCTGGGGGTCACAAATTTGAGCATAGGAACAAAGAAGGAAAACTTTAAAATTCTTTTCCTCAGAAACTAAAAAGCATAGAGCTTTGATATTTGGTCTGTTGCATCTCCTTGTGGACCTCTACCAAGTATATTCAAATGATGTCCCTGGGGTCAAAACTGGCCCCACTATGGGGGTCACTAGTTTGAGCATAGATACAAAGAAGGAAAACTTTAAAATTCTTCTTCTCTGAAACTAGATGGCATAGAGCTTTGATATTTGGTATCTGGCATGTCCTAGTGGACCTCTACCTACCAAGTTTGTTTAAATCATGCCCATGGGGTCAAAACTGGCCTCGCCCTGGGGATCACAAGTTCGAACATAGGAACAAAGAATGAAAATTTTAAAATTCTCCTCCTCTAAAATTTGAAGGCATAGAGCTATTATATTTGGCATGTAGCAATTCCTAGTTGATCTCTACCAAGTTTGTTCATATTGTGCCTTTGGGGTCAGAACTGGCCCTGCCTCGGGGGGTCACAGGTTCGAACATAGCAACAAAGAAGGAAAACTTTAGAAATCTTCTGTGATACGTGAAGGTGCAGAGCTTTGATATTTGGTATGCAGAATCTTCTAGTGGACCTCTACCAAGTTTGGTCATATGATGTCCCTGGCCATGCCATGGAGGTCACAGGTTGGAACATAGGAACAAAGAAGGAAAATTTTAAATTTCTTTTTCTCTTAAACGGGAAGATGTAAAGCTTTGATACTTGGTATGTAGCATCGTTGAGTGGACTTCTACCAAGTTTGTTCCAAGGATGCTGCTTTGGTTAAAACTGACCCAGCCCCGGGGACCACAAGTTCGAACATAGGACAAAGAAGGAAAATTTAAAGTTCTTCTTTTGAAACTGAAAGGTGTAGAGCTTTGATATTTGATTGCCCTATGTCCCGTGTCTGTCCCCCATTAACAATTTCTTTAAACATCTTCTTCTCCTAACCCACTGGGCCAATCTTGATGAAACTTGGCAGGGATGTTCCTTGGGTGAAGCTTTACCAAATTTGCTGAAAGAATTGAATTTCACTCATAAGCTATAGTCTAAGGTGAGCGTTTCAGGGCCAATGACCCTCTTGTTTTCTGGGGGTTTTGTTGATAAAATGACTTAATTTGTTGTAGGGGATATTTTCTTTAACCCTATACCTCACAAACCAGACTTTAAATGATCCTGAGGAAGAAGCCTTTTGAAAACATTGTAGGAAAAGGAGAAAATGCTGGTAACCAGCATTTTCTCCTTGTCCCACAATGTTTTCTACCCTTCCCAATACAAATTTTGATTACTTCTGTTGTCTGCAAATGCATTTCATTTGGAACTGTCTATAATTTTGATTTTGTTTTTTGGTGAAGAGTTATGCCCCGTTTTCATTATGAACAGCATGGGTTTTTTTTTTATTCAAACTGTATCTTTCCTGATACTGGATTGCCTGTTTCTTGATAATTGTTTTCTTTTTTCGTTTTTTTGATCAGTTGACTTAATTTGTTGTACGGATATTTTCTTTAACCCTTTACCTGAGAATCCCAACATTTAATGACCCTGAGAAAGAGGTCTATTGAAAACATTATAGGAAAAGGAGAAAATGCTAGTGACCAGCATTTTCTCCTTTTCCCACAATGTTTTGTACCCTTCTCAAAACTAATTTCTACTTTTTAGCCACATTTATGTATTTTGTTTGCAAACGGTTTTAGTTTGGACAGGTCTAAAAATTTTGTCGTTCGGTAAAGAGTTAACCCTTTACTTCACACTACCAACTGAAAATGTTGATGTCAGAGAAAGGAGGCTTTTGAAATGTTTTTGGAAAAGGAGGAGAAGCTGGTAACCAGCTTTTCCTCTGTTTTCCACAATTTTTTCTAACATGAAAGACAAAGTTTATGGTTTTATAAATTTTACGAGTTACATTTAATTTGTCATCTGCAAATGCTTCCAATTTGGACAAGGCTTAACCCTTTACCACACACTGACAACTTTTAAAACCCCTGAGGAAGAAGCCTTTTGAAAAGATTGTGGGAAAAGAAGAAAATGCTGGTAACCAGCATTTTCTTCTTTTCCCACAATCTTTTCTACCCAATTAAAGCAAAATTGCACCATTTGAGCCACTTTGAGATTGTTGTCTGTATATGCTTTCGATATGGATAGGTCTTAAATTTTGCTTTGTGGTAAAGGGTTAAATTTTGTTGTCTTAAAAGGGGTAGTTATTTATGGTTGGTTTATGTTACAAATCAATAACTTGTGAAAACATGCACCTGTTTCATGGGTTTACTACATGACATTATTTTATGCTGATCCAAATTGAAAACAGTGTGACAGGCAACAAATACATTTGACCGAAATGATGGGATGTATTTAACCCTTTACCAAACAACGAAATTTTTAGACTGGTCCAAATTGACAGCACTTGCAGACGACTAAATAAATGTAGCTCAAAAATTGAAATTTGTTTCCAGCAGGTAGAAAAAATTATAGGAAAGGGACAAAAAGCTGATTACCAGCATTTTCTCCTTTTCCCACAATGTTTTAAAAAGCTTTGTTTCACAGAGTAGTTAAAAGTTGGAATTGTGTGGTAAAGGGTTAAAAGGTAAAGATCCTCATGGGAAAAGGAGAAAATGTTGGATTCCAACATTTTCTCCTGTTTCTCCCTCAGTGTTTTTCAAAACAGTCTACCTTGTCGTTGTAGTGTGCTATAGCTTGAGAACAGGTTTATTTATAGAAACATCGTAACAAAAAAGAAATTGCTCTTCACAAAGAAGAAAAAGGCCTTTAAAAAACATAGTGGGAAAAGGAGAAAATGCTGGTTACCAGCATTTTCTCCTTTTCTCGCTATGTTTTCTACCCTTCACAAAACAATTTTCAATTTTGTTGTCTGCATATGCTTTCGGTTTGGACAAGCCTAAAATATTGTTGTTTGGTAATGGGTTAACCATGTTTCCACAAGTAGTTAGCATGATAGAGAGATTTTGTCTTGTGACCAGCTCTTTTCTTTTTTTTGTCACAATGTTTTCACAAATTGTCTGCAAGTCAGGGAGAACTTGTCTTGTGAAGACCAATTTCTCTCTTTGTAACAATGTTTTCACAGTGTCTTCATGGCAGAGAGAATTAGTTTCGTGGCTAGCAATTTCACTTTTTGTCACAATGTTTCCAGCACACTATGTTCTCCTGCCACACTGTTTTCCAGATATTTTTTGTAATTGTTTGCTTACTTTTGTTCATTATTATTATTATTGTTAGTCATTATGTCTTGCACAATGCAGTCCAGAAATAAAAGCAAATATAAGAGCTGTATGGTGTTGTTTTCTGGCCTGGTGTAAATGTCTTGAACTCCACAGTTTTGCATCCGCGTTTTGCTGATCTTTGTTGAAAAATGTCCAAGAAAGCATTTTTCCCATCGTCTTTGGCTGAGAATACATTTATGGAGTTCAAGACCAGTAATCATCAACTGTTCTTAGGAACATTCTTAGTGTTATTATTAAGAATTTCCTAAATTTGGAAATAACACCACTTCTCATTGGCTAAATGGTTTAGCCAATCAGAAGTGGGGTTATTTTTGAATTTTCTAAATTATGAAGTACCACCACCTCTGATTGGGTACCAATCAGAAGTGGTGGTACTTTATTATTCAGAAAATTTGAAAGTAACCCCACTTCTGATTGGCTAGAATAAATGGTTTAGCTAATCAGAAGTGGGGTTGTATTCAAATTTAGGGAACTCTTAATCAGAACACTTAAGAATGTTCCTAATAATAGTTGATGCAGAAGCCTAGGAAGTTTTTTTTTTTCTCTTAAAAACGGCTTTAAAGGGAATACATTCTGAAATATGAAAACGCACTTCATTAGAGACATGTGTATTTCAACAAGAGCTGCCCAAACACCCCGGGGGTAACACACACACACCCCCCCCCCCCAAAAAAAAAAAAAATATGGAAAAATTCTGTAAAACGCCCTTATTTCAATACTCTTTTTTTTTAATAACAGAAGTGTATTTATTATTGAACATGAATTTTAACCTTTTACTCATTTTTAACCTTTTTACTACATTTTCTACATCTGAAATAACATTTCTTTTTAGATAATTTTCCTTCACTGTTTTCTTATATTTACTTTCTTTTTGTAACAATCTTCTGCTTAGTCGGACAATTTTTTTTTTCTATTTGCAATTCGTTACTGATGCGATTCGATCTCAGGTCGCCGGTTTCCAAATCCGGAATCATACCATTGGGCCACCTTGGGTCCCAATAGAATTGATTGTTAGTTTTAATTTGAAATTAATACAGGTAAGAATAATCAATAAAAAAAAATTAACTCCACTCATGGGGGCGGAGTTTCCGCTTTAGAATATAAAGACTACAACACTTCAAGACTGGTTAATTTAAATCATTTACAAAAGACGAATTACATTCGACTCAAAATCTGAAACTTGCTTTTAGAAGAGTAGAAAACAGTGTGGTAAAAGGAGAAAATGCTGGTGATCAATATTTTCTCCATTTTCCACAATTTTTTTGAAAAAATTTGTTCCGCAGGTTCGCTGAACTCTCTCCCCGACGGCAGAATATTATACTTGTCGAACTTGAAAGCATTTGCAAACGATTGTAAAAATGTGGCGAAAATTGAAGAATTCGTATTGGAAGGAGTAGAAAACATTGTGGAAAAAGGAGAAAATGATGGTTACCAGCATTGTCTTATTTTTCCACAATGTTTTGAAATACTGTTTTAATCAGGGTCGTCAAAACTCGTGCTAATGTGTTCCAGAGATCAAGTCGGGATAATTTGGTAAAGGGTAACGGAAAACTTAGGTCACAAAAAAAGAAGAAAATTTGTAAATCTACAAATTAAAAAAAAAAAATTTAAAAAAAATCTTGTTTACAGTTAAAAATGACCACACGTGGTTTCAAAGTTATTTGACTTGCCCGTGCTCTGTGAAAAGGGGGCTTCATGCATTTCCGTGCTTATCGGACAGTGTAGATTCAAGATTAGACTGCACGTTCTGTGCAGTCTGATCTTGATCTACACTGTCCGCAAAAGGTAATTGAGTCGCGATCAGCAGCGTAAGGGGTTAACGTGAACATTCATCGGCCCTTTGCATGACGGTTAGTATTGTGTTACACAACATAAATATTTATATATTTATTAACCTATTACCACACAATACCTACTTTTGACGGCCCTCAGAAAGAAGCCTTTTGAAAACACTGTGGGAAAAGGAGAAAATGCTGGTAACCAGCATTTTCTCCTTTTCCCACAGTGTTTTCTACACTTCCCAGAACAAATTTCAATTTTTCAGTTACCTTTATTTTGTCGTCTGCAAATGATTTGAATTTGAACGAGTCGAAAATATTGTCGTATGGTATTAGAGTTAATATATGTATAAATCTTTGTAATTTCCCGTGCTGTGTATGGAGAAGTTAACCATTTACTTCATAGATACTCATTTTGACGTATCCGCAACAGACAGCTTTTGAAAACATTGTGGGAAAAGGAGAAATTGCTCGGAGCAATTTCTCCTTTTCCCACAATGTTTTCAACTCAATCAGATAGTTGTGTCCTCATTTGTTCATATTTTTGACATCATATCTTTATTTGCTGCTGAAATGGAAGAGCCTCAAATTGGCATATCAGTCGGGGTTGAGTAACACAATTATGCCTGAAGTAAGGTAATCGACCATGCAAATATCACAAGTTTCATTTTCTCAACCATTACTGATTTATTGAATGGTGTTTCACGCCGCTTTAACAGACTTGTGCAGCCTGATCTTGATCTACATGAGTATTTCAGTCTTCACGTCGACAGCTCACATTATTTATGTGCAAGGATCTCCAGGGTTTTTCCATTACTAGGCTAGGACCCAGCTTTCAAGTGCCTTGCCCAAGGACATTCTCAAGAAAAAAAAATCCAGAAAATTGTGGAAAGAAAATTGTGCGAAGTTTTAGTACAAGAGACCCCAGGAAAGCGTGGATAGGTGCACTGGCGTCCGCGATACAACTGAAATATTGTTGAAAACGGCGTTAAACATCAAACAATCAATCAAAGCTCCCAGGGTGGTTCTAACCTGGGACCTTCAAGTCGCGAATCCGACACTGAGCCTCGACGGAACCCCTAGTCATCGAAAAACCCTTCGACATTGCACGTTATCACATACAGGCCTGTACCTTTAACCTTGTCCAAACAATTACTGGTTTTCACGACCCTGGGAAAGAAACCTACGTAGAACATTGTTGGAAAAGGAGGAAATGCTGGTAACCAGCATTTTCTCCTTTTCCCCACAATGTTTCTTCCCCTCCAAAAACACATTTCAATGTTTCAGTACCTTTAATTTTGTCGTGCTTCGAATTTGGACTAGTCTAAAGTTATGTTGTTTGGTAAAGAATTAACCTTTTTCCTAAAGACACATCTTTGGACTGGACCAAAGCCGAAGCATGTACAGACAACAAATTAAATCTTGGTAATAGGATGATTTTTGACACTGATAGGATAGAAAATATTGTGGCAAAAGGAGAAAATGCTGGTTACCAGCATTTTTTCCTTTTTTCAACAAAGTTCTATTGGATACTTTCTCGGGGTCGTGAAAAGTCGGGATTGTGTGGCAAAGAGCTAAACCGTTTCCATGCGACAAATTTTCCCCTCTTCAATTAAAACAAGATGACAAATTCGTATTTGGTACAAGTGAGCCTGACTAGAAAACATTTTCGGAAAAGGACTAAATGCTGGCTCATTAGCATTATCTCCTTTTCCCACAATGTTTTCTACCCTATCATAGACAGAAATCATCTTTTCAGCAAGAGTTTAATTGTCGTCTGCAAATGCTTTCAATTTGGTCTAGTCCAAAAGTTTGTCGTTTTGGAAACGGTTAATCGTCAGGTAAACTTGTCCTTTGACATACAGAAAACTGACCAATTGGGAAAAGTTTCGGGCCAGGTCAGCTTGCGCAGTTCGCGCACCTGGGCTGACCTGGGTCGATACTTTTCGCAGATGCATTAAGCCCCCTTTTCCCAGAGCATGGCTATATTTTGTTTGTTCATTCACCAGTACTAGGCTTGGATTGGACAATGCTTTGCTCAAGAACATTCCAACGAAAAACAAAGACAGTGATTCGAGTGAAGGTAGAATATAGGAACTATGGATTACTTTAAAACCAAAATTTCAAACCACTTGGCCAGAAGAACCCTCGAAAGCAGAATGAGAAAGGAATCACCATTGTGGCTAGCGGTAAAAAATTACATTGTTACAAATGGATACAATATCATATTCAAAAGAACCTTCGAAAGCAAAATGAGAAAGGAATCACCATTGTGGCTAACGGTTAAAATTACATTGTCACAAATAGATATATCATTTTCAATAGGTTTTCCATTTATCACAATATTTTCTCAAGCAAACAATTCCGCAATTTAAAAAACATCACACAATAATAACTTGGTATTATAAAGCAAAAGTGAAAATAGCTATCAATTTGCATACATGTACATGGATGTATAGAATAATATATCAAAACATTGAAGTAAAACCATCCTTTCAGCACCAAAGAGAAAACAAGACCCTTTGTGGACGGCATAGATCAAGATCAGACTGTACAAAATGTGCAATCTGATCTTACATCTATTCCGACCTCTTGTATAACCTTTTTCCACGAAATGACTACTTTTGACACCCCGAGGTAGAAGCCTTTAGAAAACATTGTGGGAAAAGGAGAAAATGTTGGTTCCCAGCATTTTCTCTTTTTCTCACGATGTTTTCATTTTTTCCCCTCAAAAGACGTCGTGATGTTGTGGTAAACGATTAAAAAGTTTAACTAGATTTCTTCATCAGAAAAAACATCGAACAAACAAAACATAAAAATAAACAAGAAAAACATCTTTACCACCTAAAATTCTGTCTTAATGTTTTAACCTTCAAGAAATAAAGATTTTATTATTATTATCTATCAAAAAATATCTTTGAAAATCCTAACAAATGATCTGTAAAGCAAATATAAATATGTACAAAAGTAACTATATTGCCTTTAAGTGTAAAGAAGAAAAAAAAAAAGGTCAAAGGGAGGTTACTGCTAATAACAATGTCATATGGTCGTACGAGTAGTCTCCCTTTGACCATAATAAATTTGTCCCTGAGAAAGAAAAAAAAAAAAAATAGCCACAGTAGTCATATCCATCATCAGATCAAAATTTCCCCAAGAAATCTGAGAGATGTTAAACAGGACTACCAGGAAGGGTGACCCGTAACCAGTTTGAAACTCAGTGGTAGCTAGTTCGAATTCCAAATCGGCCATATTAACACAAAGTGATTCTAAAATCGGCCGGTCAAAACGTACCCTAGCACATCTGATCTTTCTCTTCACCATCTATATACAACAGCAATTTAAGCCGTGAGTAGAACAGTTTGAGCTAAAAAGAGATCTGTTGATAAAGCTGTGTAAAATCACCAGACCTACAACCGAAAATCACCAAAAAAAAAATTAATCAACCTTTTCCCGGGCGATTCCGTGTTTTCATGTCCCCAGAGAAGAAAGCAATTGAAAACATTGCTGAGAAAGAAGAAAATGCTGTTGACAAGACAACTCTACAAGCAAAAAATATTAGCCATGCTCTGTGAAAATGGGGCTTAATGCATCTGCCAAAAAAATATCGACCCAGGTCAGCCTGCGCAGTCCGCGAAGGCTGTCTTGGTCAGAAAATTATAACTATTTGTAAATCTTATGCGTGCTCAATAACCGTTCTTCTTCCAGATTCAGTTAACCGTAGGACAAAGTGGATCAAATTTATAGATATATAATTATGTGATGAGTTGCTGGACAAAAAATGCGACCTGTCACGTAAAATAGGGACCTTCTGGGAACTGTGAAAAGTGTCAACCCTGGTCAGACTGAGCAATTCGCGCAGTCTGACCAGGGTTGACATTTTTCGTTTTAATGACATTTTCTGTATGAAAAGTGGTCATTTTACCTTGTTATACAATCATCTTTTGCATTATCAACTTAAACTGACCTGCACTATCGTTGATCTGTTTCCATCTAATTGATGCACTGGATTCCCAGATGGTCCTTCTTTTGCGTGATGGGTCACATTTTAATTCGAAGCCGCTGGCTGCTTTCTTTCATTATGACTACCTGTAAGACAAATAATTCCTGTTGCAATGATTATTCGCAACGACTATCACAGAAAACAAACAATTTTTTTCTCTAAAAAGTTACAGGGTGGGAGATTTTGCCTTATGGAATCATGTCTTTGCCAGGTGTTAGGAAGGTTTGAATCGACCGAAATGAAACCATGTGCAAACAACATATTAAATGCAGATCAAGCGTTGAAAACTGTCTTAGTAAAGGTAGAAAACATTGTGGAAAAAGGAGAAAATGCTGGTTACCAGCATTTTCTCCTTTTCCTACAATGTTTTCAAACATTTTCTTTCATAAGGGTCACCACTTATAACTTTGTGTGGTAAAGGTTAAATTAATAGGTTAAAATAAACTAGAAGGCCCCGAAGGACCTGAAATCGCTCTACTGGCAGAGTTTGCTTTTATGCGAGCATACATTATGAATTCATGATGCAAAAAAGAAAACCTGTAAAATCAGTGTGAAGAAAAGCACTTCTAAACAAGAAATGGAAATTTTCAACTTTGAATTGCTCATTTCCCGTACTGATTGTCAGGTTTTCTTTGTCAATAGGTTCCAGCTGCTGATGAGACAAAGCAACTGGATAAGTTTGATGAATATCCAACCAAAAATGCCGACTTAAACATGTAAATTAGAAATCCCAATTTTCAACTAAAAATGGCTACTTTTCCATTACTGTTTGTTGGATTTTTTTCAAAGTCAACAGGATAAAAGCTATTGATGAGATTAAAAAAACTGAAAAATTCACAAAAATCTGATCACAAAATACTTTATCATGTAAAAAGGTAACGAAAGTTTTCGACTTGAAATTGAAGTAGCCATTTCAAGTCGAAAACTTTCGTTACCCGGTTTTCCAGTAGTGTTTGTCGATTTTTTTCTAAAAATCAATAAGGTTGAAGCTATTGATTAGATAAACAAACTCTGCAAGTTTCATGGAAATATAACCATAAAGAAAGACTTTATCGCGTAAACAAAAATGGAAATTCTAAACTTGAAATGGCTACTTTTCCCATATTGTTCGTCGGATTTTTTTTTTTAATCGATCGGGTTAAAGCTATTGATGAGATAAACAAAATGTACAGGCTTTACAAAACTCTGACCTCCAATGCAGACTTTATCGCGTAAACAAGAAAAGAAAGTTTTCAACTTGAAATGGCTGTTTTTCTCATACTGTATGTCGATTTTTTTTTCAAAATCAATAGGTTTGAAGCTTTAGACAAGATAGACAAACTCTGCAAGTTTCATGGAAATCTGACTACAAAGACAGACCTTATCGCGTAAACAAGAAATGGAAGTTTTAAACTTGAAATTGCTACTTTTCCCATATTCTTTGTCGATTTTTTTTTTTTTTTTTTTTTTTTTTTTTTTTCAAAATCGATAGGGTTAAAGCTATTGATGAGATAAACTAACTGTGCAAGTTTCACGAAAATCTGACCAAAAATGCAGACTTTATCGCGTAAACAAGAAAAAGACTAACGGACGGACGGACGGACATACGGACGACGGAAACCACGGCATGATATAGGCTCTGCTGGCTTTCAGCCAGTAGAGCTAAAAAAGAAACACATTGTAATATTAGCATTCAGTGCTTTTTTCATGGCTCAAACCGGAAACTCATTCGGTAACGAAAATATCAGAAAATCATTGAGTCACAGGCTCGAGCCCTAGCTCGACCATATTCTGTTCCAACTTCCGGGGTTAATGATCACACAAGGACAACATGGTTAAGTTTCCTGGTCGCCTAGATATTAAGCAGAATGGTGTTGAAAACGGCTGTAAAATTTAAACAAAAAACAAAACTAGAAGGCCCTGAAGGGCCTGAATATACTGTACTGGCAGTCAACTTGAAATGGCTACTTTTCCCATACTGTTTCTTGGATTTAAATCCATAGGGTTGAAGCTATTGATGAGATAAACAAACTTTGCAAGTTTCACAAAAATCTGATTACAAATGCACATTTCATCGCGTAAACAAGAATTTGAAATTTTCAACTTGAGATGGCTACTTTTCCCATATTGTTTATTGGATTCTTTTAGAAATCAATAGGCTTGAAGCTACTGATGTGACAAACAAACTGTGTGATTTTCATGAAAATCTGACGAGAAATGCAGACTTTATCGTGTAAACAAGAATTTGAAATTTCCAAATTGAAATGGCTACTTTTCCCATACTGTTTCTTGGATTTTTTATCAAAATCAATAGGGTTGAAGCTATTTTCAAGATAAACAAACTGTGCAAGTTTCACTTAAATCTAGCCACAAATGCAGACTTTATCGCGTAAACAAAAATTGGAAAATTCAACTGGAAATGGCTACTTTTCCCATACTATTTCTTGGTTTTTTCTTAAAATCAATAGGGTTGAAGCTATTGATCAGATAAATAAACCGTGCAAGTTTCATGAAAATCTGACGAGAAATGCAGACTTGATCGCGTAAAAAAGAATTTGAAATTTCCAACTTGAAATGGCTACTTTTGCCATATTGTTTGTTGGATTTTTTTTTCAAAATCAATAGGGTTGAAGTTATTGATAAGATAAACAATCTGTGCAAGTTTCACGAAAATCTGACAACAAATACAGACTTTATCGCGTAAACAAGAAAAAGACTAACGGACGGACGAACGGTCAGAAAAACGGACGGACGAAAGACGGAAACCCCGCCATGACATAAGCTCTGCTGGCTTTCAGCCAATACAGCTAAAAATACCTTTTTGCTATCAATCAAAAAATCCCTCTTTAAAAATTATGGCAAATAATCTTCATAGCAAATCTAAATGTTTACAACAGTAATTATATTGCATTCAAGCGTTAAAAAAAAAAAGTTCAAGGGAGGTAACTGTTAAAGGCATAATAACATATGGTCGTACGAGTAGTCTCCCTTTGACCATAAATGATATGTAGTTGAGAAGGAAAATAAGAAATGACCACAGCAGCAACATCTTTCGTCTGATCAAGAATTCGTCACAAAATCTGAAAAAGCTGAAAGCTGTTGGATAAGACTATTAGTTAGGTCTGCCCGGATCCAGTTTGAAACCCAAGGGTTGCTAGTTCGAATTCCAGACTGGCCATATCATGTCAGATAGTTTGTGTGGTCATCGTGTCAGGATAAATTCATCTCGCCGATGATATCATTTTGTGTGGACTTTAACTCTTTACTATATAAATTGAAAGCATTTGCAGACGATAAAATAAATGTGACTGAACAACTGAAATTTAGTTCGGAAAGGGTAAAAAACTGTGGAAGAAGGAGAAAATGCTAGTTACCAGCATTCTCTGCTTTTCCCAAAATGTTTTCTTCCCTTCCAAATTTGATTTTTAGCCACATTTATTTTGTCGTCTGCAAACCATTTCAATTTGGACAAGTCTAAAATTTGGTCGCATGGTATAGAGATTGATTGAATTTGCGTTTATTTATTGTCGCTACCGGTTTCCCATTTTATTGTTGCTACCCGTTTCCCATATGAGCGACGCCCCCCCGCCCCGAAGGCTGTGAGTATTGTTACGGGGGAGAATATTGCAGATACCGAGGACGAAACCCATCATATAAGTGTCGCCTGGTTCTTTAACGGGCTCGGTGTATACCACCGTCACATGGGACCTCGGTTTATCGCCTCATCGGAAAGACTAATATTAGTAATTTTAGATGGCCAGCCGTGGGGATCGAACCCACAGCTAGAAATGACTCGAAAGATCCCGTTCACGAGTCTTACTGGAACAGGTTGAAAACGGCTTTAACTCTTTTACAAACAACAAAATTTTAGACTGGCCCAAAATTGAGAGCATTTGCAGACGACAAAAAAGTGTCTCAAAAATTTAAAATTTGTTTTAGGAAGGGAAGAAAACATTCTGGGAAAAGGAGAAAATGCTGGTTACCAGCATTTTCTCCTTTTCCTACAATGTTTTCAAAAGGCTTCTTTCACATGGTCGTTAAAAGTAGGGATTGAGAGGTAAAGAGTTAAACACAAAATAGATCAATACATTTTGATAGCAATGTCATTAAACACCATAACGAATGAGCTGCATGGCATATCTATATGTGTACAAAACAAACCTAACTACGAGGAGTGAAAGTTTTATACAACTCAAAGGGAGATAAATCTTACAGACATATAGCATAAGGACGTACGAGTAATCTCCCTTTGACCGTAAATAGTTTGTCGTTGACAGGAGGGACAAAAGAAATGACCACAGCAGCCACATCTTTCGCCAGATCGAATTTCCTCACGAAATCTGAGAGATGTTAAACAGGACTACCAGGCAGGTCGACCCGTAACCAGTTTGAAAGTCAGAGGTTGCTAGTTCGAATACCAGAATGGTCATATTTTGTCAAAGGTTTGGTGGCAGTCATTGTTACAGGATTCATTCATCTCGCCGATAATATCATTTTGATAATCTTTAAGAATTGATTGATTTTATAGTGTTTAACAGCGTTTTCAATCATACTCCTGCGGCAAGTGTACCTGTCCATGCTTTCCTGGAATTTCTGTTACCAGAACTCTGCACAATTTTCTGTCCAAGCCACTGGCTACTTTCCCATAGAATTATCATCGAAATAATGGTCAGTAGTTGAGAGAGGAATGAATCCTGTCGCAGTGACTATCATCAATCCTCGGAAAGAAATTGGCCAAGCCAGAGGTCGTAGCTAGGGATCGAACTGTAAACCCTGTATTCTCAAGTCCTGCACGCTACCGACTGAGCTACCGGGCCTCGGCTAATGTTTAAGAAAATGGCGTCTCTGCTTTCTACAGAAAGTAAAAAACACTTGCAAAAGAAACTCCTTAACTCTCTACCACTAAATCCCGACTTTTAACGACCCTGAGAAAAAAAAGCGTTTGAAAACATTGTGGGAAAAGGAGAAAATGCTGGTTACTAGCATTTTCTCCATTTCCCACAACGTTTTTAAAGGTTCTTTCTCAGGCTCGTCAAAAGTCGTCATTGTGTAGTCAAGAATTAAACATCTTAACGAATGATCTGAATAACATATCTACAAGTGTACAAAACTTACCTAAGTATAAAGAGAAAAGTTTGAATCCAAGTCAAGGGAGGTAAATGTTAAAGGAATATTGCATAAGGACGTACGAGTAATCTCCCTTTGACGATAATATAGTTTGTCGTTGAGAGGGGAGACGTAAGAAATGGCCACAGCAATCACATCTTTCACCAGATCAAAATTTCGTCACGAAATCTGAGAGATGTTGAAAAGGACTACCAGGAAGGTCGACCAGTTACCAGTTTGAAACCCAGAGGTTGCTTGTTCGAATACCAGAATGGCCATATTGTGTCAGAGGCTTGGTGGTAATCATTGTGACAGAATTCATTCATCTCGGCGATGATATCATTTTGTGGACTTTAAGGAAATGGTGTCTGTGGTTTTAACAGAAAGTGAAAAGCACTTGCAAACGAAACTCCTTAACCCCTTACCAAACAATCTCTGCTTTTTACTATCCAAAGGAAGAAGCCTCCTTTTTTTGAAAACCTTGTGGGAAAAGGAGAAAATGCTGGTAACTAGCATTTTCTCCTTTTCCCACAATATTTTCTACTTTTCTAAGTTCAAATTTGAATTTTTGATTTTGAACCATATTCATTTTATCGTCTGCAAATGCTCTCAATTTGGAAGGGTCTAAAATTTTGTCGTTTAGTAAAGAGTTAAGAACAGGAATAGGTGTACTGTCCACCGTGAATCTTCACCAGGTGACAACATTTAACCTTGTTCTACACAATACCGATTTTTAACACACATTGTGATAGAAGTCTCTTGAGAAAACATTTTGGGTAAAGAAGAAAAAGCTGGTAACCAGACAAGAAGGCGCAAAACTGACAAAAAAATAGGATGGCATGGACAGTTTCACTGAGCGCCGCTGTATAACTAGAACTGTGTTGAAAACGACTTTAAGTACAAAACGTAACCAGCATTTTCTACTTTTCCCACAATGTTTTTTAAGGTTTTCTTTCTCAGAGTGGTCAATAGTCGTTATTGTGTGGTAAAGAATTAAACATCAGCAAATTTAAAAAAAAAAAGTAAATAGAGAAAAAAAAAAGAAAAGAAAATCCCGGAACTAATACACAGTTGCACTGATCCCCTCAAAATAATTTGGACGGTCTTGAAAACGGTTTTAAACACCAAACAAATCAATACAATTTTGCTTCCAAACTGAATATCTACCCTTGAACATCATAACGAAAGATCTGCATAGCATATCTACAGGTGTACAAAACTCAACTATCCATGTACATCGAAGTTTTAATAGAAGTCAAGGGAGATAAATCTTACAGACATATAGCATAAGGACGTAGGAGTAATCTCCCTTTGACCATAAATAGTTTGTCGTTAAGAAGAGAAACGTGAGGAAATGGCCACAGCAGTCACATCTTTCTTCACCTCTGCTGCGACTCACTGACCTTTTGCGGACCGTGTAGATCAAGATCAGACTGCACAAAACTTGCAGTCTGATCTTTGATCTGCACTGTCCGATAAGGAGATATTATTCCCTAAAACATAACTTTGAAATAGCAATATTCGGATTATTACTACCGACTTAAATTTTTTCATTTTGATTATTTCAGGATAAGGGTTAAGATCAAATTTCGTGACGAAATCTGAAAGATGTTGAACAGGACTACCAGGCAGGTCGATCTGTGACCAGTTTAAAACACAGGGGTTGTTTGTTCGAATACCAGAATGGTCATTCTGTCAGAGGTTTGGTGGCAGTCATTGTTACAGGATTCATTCATCTCGTCGATAATATCATTTTGATAATCTTTAAGAATTGATAGATTTTATAGTGTTTAACGTCGTTTTCAATCATATCCTTATAGCCAGTGTACCTGTCCATGCTTTCCTGGAATTTCTTTTACCAGTACTCCGCACAATTTTCTTTCCCAGCCACTGGCTGCTTTCCCAAAGAATTATCATCGAAACAATGGTCAGAAGTCGCGAGAGGAATGAATCTTGTCGCAATGACTATCATCAATCCTCGGAAAGAAATTGGGCAAGCCAGAGGTCGTAGCCAGGGATCGAACTGTAAACCCTGTATTCTCAACTCCTGCACGCTACCGACTGACCTACTGGGCCTCGGCTAATGTTTGAGGAAACGGCGTCTCTGCTTTCTACAGAAAGTGGAAAGTACTTGCAAAAGAAACCCCTTAAACACATGGATAGGTGTACTGGCCTCAGTAATGTAAATAAGAATGGTGTTAAATCTTCCCCAGACGGCTATTAAAGATGTGTCCAAATTCAAAGTCTTTAGCAAATGACAAATTGAATGTCGCTCAATCGATGAATACATGTACATGTACTATTTTTGAGAAGGTAGAAAACATTGTGGGAAAGAAGAAATGCCGGTTACCAGCATTTTCTCCTTTCCCTAAAATGATTTAACACACTTTCTTTCGTTAAAACTCGGGATTGTGTGGTAAAGGGTTAAATTAAGTCAAGAACAAAAATAGAATTAAGGTCTACGATCCCTTACTCTCATATATAAAAGACGGAAGTTGCCGAGATTGACCGGACAGTCTTCAGGAAAAGTCGATCTAAAACGTTATTTACCGATGAGTTAGTGAGTCTGCTCACATTAAATCACGTTAAATCACGGAAGTTGTCAAGATTGACCGGACAGTCTTCAAGGGAAGTCTACGTAACACGTTTTTTACCGAAGAGTTGGTGAGTCTACAGCCATATTAAAAGACGGAAGCTGCCGAGACTGACCGAACGGTCTTCTCGAAAAGTCGATGTAACACGTTATTTACCGATGAGTTGGTGAGTCTACACCCATATTAAAAGACGGAAGCTGTCGAGACTGGCCGAATAGCCTTAACGTCGATGTAAACCGTTAGCGTAAAAAGAATATTCGAACGATGCCACTCCTTTTTTTTTTTCAAACATACGGGGGCGGGGGGACAGAAGAAGCAAAACGGACAAAAAACAAATTTAGGACAGCATGGACAGTTTCATTGACCGCCTCTATATAACTCTTTTACAAACGACAAAATTTTAAACTGGCCCAAATTCAGAGCATTTGCAGACGACAAAAATGTGTTACCAGCATTTTCTCCTTTTCCCACAATGTTTTCGAAAGGCTTCTTTCACATGGTTGTTAAAAGTAGGGATTCAGTGGTAAAGAGTTAAACACAAAATAAATCAATATATTTTAATATCAATCTAAATGTCATGAAACATATAAAGAATGAGCTGCATGGCATTTCTTTATGTGTACAAAACTAACCCAACCATGAGGAGAAACTTAATACAAGTCAAGGGAGATAAATCTTACAGACATATAGCATAAGGACGTACGAGTAATCTCCCTTTGACCATAAATATAGTTTGTCGTTGAGAGGCGAGACGTCAGAAATGGTCACAGCAGTCACATCTTTATTAACCCCTAAGCTGCTAAGCGCAACTCACTGACCTTTTGCGGACAGTGTAGATCAAGATCAGACTGCAGAGAACTTGCAGTCTGATCTGTGATCTGCACTGTCCGATAAGGAGATATTATTCCGTAAAACATAACTTTGAAATAGCACTATTCGGGTCATATTATCGACTTAATATTTTTCATTCTGATTTTTTCAGGATTCATTCATCTCGCCGATGATATCATTTTGATAATCTTTAAGAATTGATTGATTTTATTGTGTTTAACGTCGTTTTCAATCATATCCCTGCGGCCAGTGTACCTGTTCATGCTTTCCTGGCATTTCTTTTACTACTCGTGCGACCATATCTCATTATGCTATTAACAGTTACCTCCCTTGAACTCTTTTTTTTTTACACTTGAATGCAATATATCTACTTTTGTACACCTTTAGATTTGCTATGCTGATCATTTGTTATGATCTTCAAAGAGGGACTTGTTGATTGGTAGCCAAAATATATTTTTGTTTAATGTTTAAAGCCGTTTTCAACACCATTATTAACTCACCTGAGCACGAAGTGCTCATGGTGAGCTATTGTGATCGTGCTGTGTCCGTCGTGCGTCGTCCGTCGTCAGCTTTTTACCGTGTATACGCTCTAGAGGCCACAGTTTTGGTCTGATACTCATGAAAGTTGGTCCGGATGTTTGTCTCGATAAAATCTCATACGAGTTCGAAAATGGGTCATGTGGGGTCAAAAACTAGGTAACTAGGTCAAATCTTAGAAAAACCTTGTGTTCGCTCTAGAGGCCACATTTTCAGTCGGACACTCATGAAAGTTGGTCAGGATGTTTGGCTCGATGATATCTCGGACGACTTCGAAAATGGGTCACGTGGGGTCAAAAACTAGGTCACTAGGTCAAATCTTAGAAAAACCTTGTGTACGCTCTGGAGGTCACATTTTCAGTCGGATGCTCAAGAAAATTAGTCAGGATGTTTGACTCGATGATATCTCGGACGAGTTCGAAAATGGGTCATGTGGGGTCAAAAACTAGGTCACTAGGTCAAATCTTCGAAAAACCTTGTGCACGCTCTAGAGGCCACATTTTCTGTCGGATACTCATGAAAGTTGGTCAGGATGTTTGACTCGATGATATCTCGGACGAGTTCGAAAATGGGTCATGTGGGGTCAAAAACTAGGTCACTAGGTCAAATCTTAGAAAAACCTTGTGTACGCTCTAGAGGCCACATTTTCTGTCGGATACAAATGAAAGTTGGTCAGGATGTTTGTCTGGATGATATCTCGGACGAGTTCGAAAATGGGTCATTGGGGGTCAAAAACTAGGTCACTAGGTAAAATCTTAGAAAAACCCTGTGTACGCTCTAGAGGCCACATTTTCAGTCGGATACTCATAAAAGTTAGTCAGGATGTTTGTCTCGATGATATCTCGGACGAGTTCGAAAATGGGTCATGTGGGGTCGAAAACTAGGTCACCAGGTCAAATCTTAGAAAAACCTTGTGTACGCTCTAGAGGCCACATTTTCAGTCAGATACTCATGAAAGTTGGTCAGGATGTTTGTCTGGATGATATCTCGAACGAGTTTGAAAATGGGTTACGTCGGGTCAAAAACTAGGTCACTAGGTCAAATCTTAGAAAAAACTTGTGTACGCTCTAGAGGCCACATTTTCAGTCGGATACTCATGAAAGTTGGTCAGGATGTTTCTCTCGATGATATCTCGGACGAGTTCGAAAATGGGTCATTTGGGGTCAAAAACGAGGTCACCAGGTCAAATCTTAAAAAAACCTTGTGTACGCTCTAGAGGCCACATTTTCTGTTGGATACTCATGAAAGTTGGTCAGGACGTTTGTCTTGATGATATCTCGGACGAGTTCGAAAATGGGTCATGTGGGATCAAAAACTAGGTCACCAGATCAAATCTTAGAAAAACCTTGTGTACGCTCTAGAGGCCACATTTTCTGTCGGATACTCATGAAAGTTGGTCAGGATGTTTGTCTGGATGATATCTCGGACGAGTTCGAAAATGGGTCATGTGGGGTCAAAAACTAGGTCACTACGTCAAATCTGAGAAAAAACCTTGTGTACGCTCTAGAGGCCACATTTTCTGTCGGATACTCATGAAAGTTGGTCAGGATGTTTGTCTCGATGATATCTCGGACGAGTTCGAAAATGGGTCATGTGGGGTCAAAAACTAGGTCACCAGGTCAAATCTTGGAAAAACCTTGTGCACGCTCTAGAGGCCACATTTCCTGTCGGATACGCATGAATGTTTGGTCAGGATGTTTGGCTCGATGATATCTCGGACCAGTTTGAAAATGGGTCATGTGGGGTCAAAAACTAGGTCACTAGGTCAAATCTTAGAAAAACCTTGTGTACGCTCTAGAGGCCACATTTTCTGTCGGATACTCATGAAAGTTGGTCAGGATGTTTGTCTCGATGATATCTCGGACGAGTTCGAAAATGGGTCATGTGGGGTCAAAAACTAGGTCACTACGTCAAATCTGAGAAAAAACCTTGTGTACGCTCTAGAGGCCACATCTTCTGTCGGATACTCATGAAAGTTGGTCAGGATGTTTGTCTCGATGATATCTCGGACGAGTTCGAAAATGGGTCATGTGGGGTCAAAAACTAGGTCACCAGGTCAAATCTTGGAAAAACTTTCTATACACTCTAGAGGCCACATTTTCTGTCGAATACTCATGAAAGTTGGTCAGGATGTTTGTCTGGATGATATCTCGGACGAGTTTGAAAATGGGTCACGTGGGGTCAAAAACGAGGTCACCAGGTCAAATCTTAGATAAACCTTGTGTACGCTCTAGAGGCCACATTTTCAGTCCGAAACTCTTGTAAATTGGTCAGGATGTTTGTCTCGATGATATCTCGGACCAGTTCGAAAATGGGTCATGTGGGGTCAAAAACGAGGTCACCAGGTCAAATCTTAGAAAAATTTGTGTACGCTCTAGAGGCCGCATTTTCAGTCGGATACTCATGAAAGTTGGTCAGGATGTTTGTCTGGATGATATCTCGGACGAGTTCGAAAACGGGTTATTTGGGGTCAAAAACTAGGTCACCAGGTCAAATCTTAGAAAATCCTTGTGTACGCTCTAGAGGCCACATTTTCTGTCGGATACTCATGAAAGTTGGTCAGGATGTTTGTCTGGATGATTTCTCGGAAGAGTTCGAAAATGGGTCATAGGGGGTCAAAAACTAGGTCACTAGGTCAAATCTTAGAAAAACATTGTGTACGCTCTAGATGCCACATTTTCAGTCGGATGCTCATGAAAGTTGGTCAGGATGTTTGTCTCGATGATATCTCGGACCAGTTCGAAAATGGGTCATGTGGGGTCAAAAACGAGGTCACCAGGTCAAATCTTAGAAAAACCTTGTGTACGCTCTAGAGGCCGCATTTTCAGTCGGATACTCATGAAAGTTGGTCAGGATGTTTGTCTGGATGATATCTCGGACGAGTTCGAAAACGGGTTATTTGGGGTCAAAAACTAGGTCACCAGGTCAAATCTTAGAAAATCCTTGTGTACGCTCTAGAGGCCACATTTTCTGTCGGATACTCATGAAAGTTGGTCAGGATGTTTGTCTGGATGATATCTCGGAAGAGTTCGAAAATGGGTCATTGGGGGTCAAAAACTAGGTCACTAGGTCAAATCTTAGAAAAACATTGTGTACGCTCTAGATGCCACATTTTCAGTCGGATACTCATGAAAGTTGGTCAGGATGTTTCTCTCGATGATATCTCGGACGACTTCAAAAATGGGTCATATGGGGTCAAAAACGAGGTCACCAGGTCAAATCTTAGAAAAACCTTGTGTACGCTCTAGAGGCCACATTTTCAGTCCAAAACTCTTGTAAGTTGGTCAGAATGTTTGTCTTGATGATATCTCAGATAGTTTTGAAAATGGGTCATTGGGATTTAAAAACTAGGTCACCAGGTCAAATCTTAGAAAAACCTTGTATATGCTCTGGATGCCACATTTTCAGTCCAACACTCTTGAAAATTAGTCAGAATGTTTGCCTTTATAATGTCTTGGATGAGTTTGAAAATGGGTCATGTTGGGTCAAAAACTGGATCAATAGGTCAAATGTTATAAACACCTTTTGTATGTTCTGGAGGACACATTTTCAGTCTGATACTCCTAAAACTTGTTCATAATATTTGTCCTGGTGATACCTTGAATGAGTTTGAAAATGGGTCATGTGGAGTCAAAAACTAGGTCAATGGGTCAAATATTAGAAAAACCTTGTGTACACTCTGGAGGCTACATTTTCTGCCTGATACTCTTCAGACTTGGTCAGAATGTTTGTTTTGGTGATGTCTCAAAAGAGTTTGATAATGGGTAATTGTCGGGTCCAAAACTAGGTCACTTGATGAAATCTTAGAAAAACCTTTTGTACACTGTAGAGGCCACATTTTCAGTCAAATACTCATGAAACTTGGCCAGAATGTTTGTCTTATTGATATCTCAAAAGTGTTTGATGATGGGTAATGTCTGATAAAAAAACTAGGTCACTGGGAAACTACATGGTGCATGTTTGGTCAATAAACTCAGGTGAGGGATTTCAGGGCCATCATGGCCCTCTTGTTTTTATATTGAGGCGGCCAGTGCAACTATCCGTGTTGTCCTTTTTTTTTCTTTCCTCTAGTATAGCCGAACTCTGACTCGAGCCAGGATTGCAGGTATTAACGTTACCGACTGAGTTTCCGGGATGAGCCTTCAAAAAAAAAACGCTGAATGCTGATATTTCATTTGTTTCTTTTTTTACTTTAACGTATTAATTTCACCGTTTACCACACAATCCTGAGTTTAACAATCCCGAGTGATGATACTTTACACAATTATGAGTTATAACGATTCTGATGAAAGAAAGTGTTGGTAAACATTGTAGGAAATGGAGGAAGCATTTGCAGACGACAAAATGAATGTGGCTAAAAAACTTGAAACTTGACCTTAGAAGAGCAGAAAACATTATGGGAAAAGGAAAAAATGCTGGTTACAAGCATTTTGTCCTTTTCCCACAATGTTTTCCGAAGGCTGCTTCCTCTGGATAGTAAAAAGCAGGGATTGTTTGGTAAAGGCTTAAGGGGTATCTTTTGCAAGTACTTTTCACTTTCTGTTAAAACCACAGACGCAATTTTCCTAAAGTCCACAAAATGATATCATCGGCGAGATGAATGAATCCTGTCACAATGACTACCACTAACCCTCTGACATAATATGGCCAATCTGGTATTCGAACTAGCAACCCACACACTTTTCAACAGCGAGAGAGAAAAATGTATTTTACCAAAGTGGCTATCAATAATCCTGAAAGTTAGAACAGACTATGGCCGAGCTAGACTCGAGCCAACGACTCTAGAATTGCAGGTGTTTTTATTACCGACTGAGTTTCCGGGTTGAGCCATAAAAAAAGACATTGAATGCTAATATTTATTACCCGGCGAAACGAATATTTTGAGGGTGTACTTGAATGCGCCTGTCTGTCCGTGCTTACCAGCATTTTCTCCTTTTTCCACAATGTTTTCTACTCTATTTTAAAAAAAAATTACACCATTTGAGCCGCACTGAAATTGTCGTCTGCAAATGCTTTCAATTTGGACAAGGCTATAATTTTGTCGTCTGGTAAAGGGTAAAGCCGTTCAACACTGTTCCAACTAGAG
Organism: Tridacna crocea; assembly: GCA_943736015.1. Taxonomy (NCBI): domain Eukaryota; kingdom Metazoa; phylum Mollusca; class Bivalvia; order Cardiida; family Cardiidae; genus Tridacna; species Tridacna crocea. Next base: position 14,285,746 of record OX031072.1, read on the forward strand.
CTATCACTTAACGTGATTATATCCCCAATCAGCTCCTTGTCACAAAAACAGGTTTTTGTCACTGAGTTGAAAAAAACTTCAAGGGGAGATAATTCCGTAACAAATTGCAACAGGGTCATGAAAATTGTACATGCACAACTTCATATATTTACAAACCATGAGTGTAAATTTTAGTACAGTACGCGAAAAACTGTAGGAGTTTTGCTCCGGACAAATTTGTGCCTACGGACAGACGGACTGACGGACGGACGGACAGACGAAGAAGACGAAGACAGCCATATTCAGCCACGTAGGAAGCATTTCAAGATGGGGGGGGCTAACTTCGAAACACTGAGATTTTTTGCGTGTTTTTTGCATTGCGATAAAAACTCATATTTTAGTTACTATGATTTTCAAAATTATTGGGGGAGCCCCCTGTTCCTGATATTGATTCCTGTAAACCCCTTCCACTACGTTGTGGGGGTATAATTATAAACAGGCGGTCAATGCAACTGTCGGTGCTGTCCTAGATTTTTTCCCTCGATTTTCTTCTTTTCATTCCCTTTATTTGGGGGTTTGGGGTGGGGGGAATTTCATATATTCTTTCCAAAGCTATCGACTTGCTTTGCCATATATCATCGGAGAGACATTAATCAAGGATGAGAACGACGAGAAAAACATACAATCTGTGTAAATGACTATTAAATTATTTCAAAGAAAGGGGGCGGGGACAGAGAAGAAGCAAAACGAAAACAAGAGGGCCATGATGGCCTTGAAATCGCTCACCCGAGTCTATTGATCAATCAAGAACCATTTTCAATCTAGTTTCCCAGTGACCTATTTTTTTATCAGACCTAACTCATTATCAAACACTTTTGAGATATCAATGAGACAAACATTCTGACCAAGTTTCATGAGTATTGGACTGAAAATGTTGCCTCTACAGCGTATCATAGGTTTTTTCTAAGATTTGACCAAGTGACCTAGTTTTGGACCCAACAATTACCCATTATCAAGCTCTTTTGAGACATCACCAAAACAAACATTCTAACCAAGTTGAAGAATATCAGGCAGAAAATGTGACCTCTAGAGTGTACACAAGGTTTTTCTAGTATTTGACCCAGTGACCTAGTTTTTAACTCCACATGACCCATTTTAAAACTCATTCAGGGTATCACCAAGATAAATATCATGAAGTAGTTTCAGGAGTATAAGACTGAAAATGTGTCCTCCAGAGTATACACAACATTTGACCTATTGACCTAGTTTATGACCTAACATGACCCATTTTCAAAGTCATCCAAGATTTTATCAAGACAAATATTCTGACCAATTTTCAAGAGTGTTGGACTGAAAATGTGGCATCCACAGCATATACAAGATTTTTCTAAGATTTGACCTGGTAAACTAGTTTTTGACATAACATGACCCATTTTCAAACTCGACCGAGAAATCATCAAGAAAAACATTCTGACTGAAAATGTGGCCTCTAACGCGTACAATATGTTTTTCTAACATTTGACCTGGTGACCTAGTTTTTGACCCAACATGACCAATTTTCAAACTCATCTAAGATATCATCAAGACAAACATTCTGACCAACTTTCGAGAGTTTTGGACTGAAAATGTGTCCTCTAGAGCGTACACAAGGTTTTTTCTAAGATTTGACCTAGTGACCTTGGTTTTTGACCCGACATAACCCATTTTCAAATTCGTCCAAAATATCATCGAGGAAAACATTCTGACCAAGTTTCATGAGTATCGGTCTGAAAATGTGGCCTAAAGAGTGGACACAAGGTTTTTCTAATATTTGACCTAGTGACCTAGTTTTTGACTTGACATGACCTATTTTCAAAGAAGTATGAGATTTTATCCAGGCAAACATTCTGACCAACATGAGTATCAAACTGAAAATGTGGCTTCTAGAGCGTACACAAGGTTTTTGTAAGATTTGACCTAGTGACCTAGCTTTTTACCTGACATGACCCAATTTCGAATTTGTCCGAGATTTTATCGAGGCAACATTCTGACCGAGTTTCATGAGTATCGGACGAAAATGTGGCCTCTAGAGCGCACACAAGGTAAAAAGTTGACTACAGACGACGGACGCAGCAATATCACAATAACTCACTCTAAGCACTACATGCTCAGGTAAGCTAAAAAAAAAAAAAAAAAATGGGATGGCATGGACAGTTTCACTGACTCTCTCTGTATAACTGGAAATGTGTTGAAAACGGCTTTAAACACCGGACAAATCAATATATTTTGCTACCCATGTAAATACCCTTCTTTAAACATCATAAGACCGGCATAGCATATCTACATGTGTACAAAACTAGCCCAACCATGTGCAGAGTGTAATACAAGTCAAGGGAGGTAAATGTTAAAGACATATAGAATAAGGACGTACGAGTAATCTCCCTTTGACCATTATAAATAGATAAACGTTGAGCGGAAAGACATAATTAAGATTGGCCATAGCAGTTACATCTTTCGTCAGATCAAAATTCTGTCACGAAATCTGAGAGATGTTGAACAGGGCTACCAGGTGGGTCGACCCGTAACCAGTTGGAAACCCAGGGGTTGCTTGTTCGAATACCAGAATGGCCATATTATGTCAGAGGGTTAGTGTAGTTATTGTGACAGGATTCATTCACCTCGCCGATAATATCATTTTGATAATCTTTATGAAAATTGTGTCAGTGGTATCAACAGAAAGTGAAAAGCACTTGAAAAAGAAACTCCTTAACCCTTTACCAAACAATCCCTGCTTTTTACGAAACAGGGGAAGAAGCCTTCGGAAAACATTGTGCGAAAAAGAGAAAATGGCGGTAACCAGAGCGACATTTAATTTGTCACTTGCAAATACTTTGAATTTGTACTCATCTTAGCTCTTTACCAAACGACAAAACTTTAGACTGGTCCAAATTGAAAGCTTTTGCAGAGTACAAAATGGATGTGACTAAAGAACTTCGAAATTTGGAATGGAAGAAAACATTGTGGGAAAAGGGGAAAATGCTGGTTACCTGTATTTTCTCCTTTTTCCACAATGTTTTCAAAAGGCTTCTTTCACAGGAGTGTTAAAAGTCGGGGTTGTGTGGTAAAGGGTTTAATATTGGTGAAGATTTACCATCATTCTCATTTATATTACTGTGACCAGTACACCTATTTATGTTCTTAAGATATTCTTTTGCAAGTGTTTAAACATATTTATTTTACATCGATTGAGAAACAAGTTCTTACAACTTATACTAATTTCTCTCGATTCTGCAAGTCATTTTTAAAGCCATTTTCAACACCATTCTGTTTATATTTAGGTGGCCAGGGCAACTATCCGTAATGTCCTTTTTTTTCTTTTGCCGGGGGTGGGGGGGGGGGGGGCTTGGAGTAGGCCAGACTTTATGTACAATTATTATCCTTTCAAAGCTACCAATTTCATTTCCATATATTGTAGTATTCCCATGTACTTGCTGATTCATCAAGAAACATAGCTCTGATTGGGGGGGGGGGGGGGAGGCACTTGCACTTAAAAGTTTTTATTCTTGTCAGATTTTGATATAATATCACAGCCAAGTTTGGTCCAAATTGGCCCAGTGGTTTAAGAGGAGTTGATGTTGAAAGAATTGTTGACGACGTACGACGCACGGACGCACGACGGACACCGCGTGATCCTAAAATCTCCTCTTGAGCACGTTATGCCCTGGCGAACTAAAAGGGTCACCAAAGGAACATTTCTGTGAAATTATATAAAAATCTGACCAGCCGTTCCAGAGAAGAAGAATTTTCAAAAATTTCTTTATGGCCTTTTATGTATCGTCGGTGACCCTCTTTGCAAATTGTTGGAAAAATTCTGATCCATCAAGAAACATGGCTCTGATGGTTGTGGGCTATTTACACTGTACGGACATGAAGAAATTCTTAAAAATTCTTCTTCTCTGAAACCGCTGGTCAAATTTTGTAATAATTTCACAGCAATGTTCCTTGTGTCTCTTTTCAAAAATTGTTCACAAAATTGTGATCTATCAAGAAACATGGTCTGATGGTGGAGGCTATTTGCACCACAGGAACATGAAGAGGAATTTCTTAATTCCTCTTCTCTGGAACGGCTGGTCAGATTTTGAAATAAATTCACAGTAATGTCTCTAGAGTGACCCTTTTCAAAAACTGTTTGGGAAATTTTCATCCGTCGAAAAACAACAGCCTTTTGTTGGCACCTGCATGTGGTGGTGTTTTTTTTTTATGTTTTAGTCACCATCGAGCATGTGCTCTTCTTCAAGAAATTATCCTTAGGTGATCAAATCAAAAATTCATTTGCAGAATTCTGATTCATCAAAAGCATGGATATGGTGATGATTGTAGGGCTGGTGACAGATTTTGAAATAACTTTTACAGGTGACCTTCTCAAAATTGCTTGGCAAAATAATGATTTTGTGTCCAAAGTTTCAATACCAAAAAACAATGGCAAATGACTATGGTCCTCTTAGATATTCAGGTGATCGAAGGGCCATCTTGGCCCTCTTGTTTGGTTCTAGTTTTTAAAAAAAGGGATACCACTTACCAACATTTGTAACAGTCTGTCAATTTCGTCGAAAACATTATAAATTTATACATCCATTTTGAAATGTTCTTTTGCTTCGAAATTCCTTCATTGGAACAATCGTTCTGACCTAACACTGTATCAAACGAACCTTCATGTTAATGACCCTGACCAAGTTAGTGTTACTGACAATATTATTGAACACACAGAAAACACTACTATCCAACATTTTCTACAGTTCAACTTAGTTTGAATTTCGTTCGGAGACATAATTAACACATTTTCCCACATTTTCTTTGTCCACAAATGCCTTAAACATGGCAAAAACTTCTTTTCGTCTGGTAAATAACGTGAATGTTACACGTAATTCTGACAACTAGAGTAGACCTACACAACACGTGTACGATTGTGTCGGGGAAAGCCACGAACATAATATCGGTAAATATTTTTCGCGCTTGAACACTCAGGGCCCTAAATGTTCATGTTTGGAAAGGGGACCAGACTACTGCATATTCATGTCGATTCTTATTTTAACCCATCACCACACATTCCCTACTTTTGACGACCCTGACAATGAAGCCCTTAAAAATCATCGTGGGAAATATAAATAATATAAATCGTATAAATCATGCTGGTAACCAGCATTTTGTCCTTTTCCCACAATGTTTTCTACCCTTCACAAAACAAATTTCCAATTTTGAGTCACTTTTAATTTGTCGTCTGCAAATGCTTTCAATCTGGATAATCCAAATATTTCGTTGTTTGGTAAAGAGTTAAAAGTAGTGGGAACTATTGCTTTTTCCGTTCGGTTTTTCCAGGCATAGATAAAGAAGACGGGCCACACTTCTTTTTCCAGCAATGCTAATCGTAAAAGGTCTAAATCGTTCCAATAACGCCAACCAGAAAAGTTGCAAAGGTTGACTAGATGTTTAAAACAGTAAAACAAACAATGGTTGATGGATATTTTTCGCCCTTGTCAACATTTTTTCAGTAATATTGCGGCGGCCAGTGCATCTATCATGCTTTCCTGGAGCTTCTTTCATCAGTACTCCACACACTTATTCTGTCCATACTGCTTTCCCACATAACCCTCGTCGAAAAAATGTTAAGCAGTGAGGAAGGAACCAATCCTCTGCAAATGATTGGTTTAATAAACATTCCTTGGACAGAAATCAGCTGAGCCGGGGACCCGAGACAAACCAAAAACATGCAAAGGGAAGTAACCATTGAATTTTTTTACGAATATTCTTTCCTAGAGTTACCTCGCTTAGACCATAAAAATAAAAAACAACAACAACTTCAAAATGGCGGAAGAAATTAGTTTGAAAGAATTTTTAAAAATAATCGAAAAGAAAAGATATGAAAAAGACGTTGAAGTGACTGGATCCTTTCTGGTAATCTTGCTTACACATACTGAATTGCAAGGAAACAATGAACGGGCTTGTTTGTATTATTGTAAATTAGGAAAAAGCTTTTTGACAGAAATTAGAACAAATTCGTAACCTTGTCACTTCGTACCAAAATTTGAAAATTGACTATTTAATGTTTTTTTTGTTGTTCAGTCCAAACTATGAAACAGGTAAAAAATAAAAAATCTCCCCTTTTAATAAAACCCACTCCAGACGTCCTGTTCAGGTGTTTTTCTGCTGATGCAGTACATTTTTAAGTAATGCACTTTTTCCACAATTAATTTTTTCAGGTAAGAAGCAATTTCTCATTTTCAAAATAATTTCAAAAAACTTTTTCTGCAAGTTTTCAAGCATTTCAAAGTTGAAATCATTTCAATGAAAATTTCATTAGTAATATCCAAGTAGTCATTCAGCTTCTGAAAATCAGTTTGGACAAATCTTTATAAGATTCTTTTGTCTTTACCCATTACCACACTATCCCTACTTTTGACGACCCTGAGAAAGAAGCCTTTAGAAAACATTGTGGGAAAAGGAGAAAATGCTGGTAACCAGCATTTTCTCCTTTTCCCACAATGTTTTCTACCCATCACATGACAAATTTCAAATTTTCAGTCACTTTTAAGTTTTATTTTGTCGTCTGCACATGCTTTCAATTTTGGACAAACCTAAAATTTTGTCGCTTGGTAATGACTTAAACTGAGTCAATGATTTGAACTACACTCTGGTAAAAGGGGGCTTACAGCATCTGCATGATCCAAGATATCAAGCAAGTCACTGCATAATTATGGATTCATATGTTTGATGACCAACTGAATCATGAGGTATACTGGTCCTTTGACATGTTGAAATATGACCAAAAGTGGAGGCTTGCAGCCAATGGCAGCCTGCGTGGACTGTGCAAAGGTACCACGGTGGATATCCTTCTGCAGATGCATTGACCCATTACCGCACAATTCCTACTTTTGACACTCCTGGAAAAGAAGCTTTTTGAAAATATTGTGGGAAAAGGAGAAAATGCTGGTTACCAGGATTTTCTTTTTTTCCCCACAATGTTTTCTACCCTTCAAATAACAAATTTCAAATTTCCAGTCACATTATTTTGTCATTTGAAAGTGCTTTCGATTTGGACAAACTAAAATTTTGTTGTTTGGTAATGTGTTAACTCTTTACCACATGAGAAAATTTTAGACCGGTCCAAATTCAAAGCATTTGCAGATAACAAAATGAATGTGAATTAAGAAAAATTGAAATTTGATTTGTGAAGGGTAGAAAACATTGTGGGAAAAGGAGAAAATGCTTGTTACCAGCATTTTCTCCTTTTCCCATAATGTTTTCAAAAGGCTTCTTTCACAGGGTCGTTAAAAGTTGGGATTGTGTGGTAAAGAGTTGAGCCAGCCTCCTATTCACAAAGCATGGCTCATATGTTTTTTTCTTCAGGTTTTAGATATCAAGAGGTATTTGAGTGACCAGAAGCACAGATCTCAGCTTGGAATCCAATCAACAGACAGTTCACCAGTTGACGTAGTTCAGGTAACTTTGACAGATGAAAAAGAAAAGATCAGAGCTGTCTTGGATCCCAAGTTAAATTCACTTGTACAAAAGAATCAAGTAAGCTGTACCACATTGTACCTTATGGTCAGGCAGTACTTCTACTACCTGCTAACTTTTTGTTTAACCCTTTACCATTTAATCTCTGTTTTTCACGACATTTGAAAAAATTGTTGGAAAAGAAGAAAATGCTGATAACCAGCATTTAAAATTTGTTGTTTAGGAAAGGGTGAACTCTTTTATCAAATTAATGATAAAATGTTAGACTTGTTGAACTTAAAAGCATTTGCAGTCCTCAAATTAGATAAAACTGAAATAATTGTAAAAGGTTTTGAAAGTGAAGAAAACCACATGGCACTACTTTGAATTTGGACACTGTTAACTTTTGTCATTTGGTAAAGAGTTAAATCTTTGTCTCACATACATACAGGTATTAGATATGTGATATAGCAACATTGTGATCAGGCTTATAATATGAAAGTCCTATTGCACCAAGGCTGTTGACAGGGTCATTATGAAGTGAATATACTTGTAATGTATTGAATTACCTTTTGCAGAAGTCTATTTCAACTTTGGCCTATCAAAAAAATATCTGTGTCTAGAGTTTCCCGACCCTACCTAGAAAATGCTGCCAACCCTTCAGTTTTATGCCACAATCCCCACCTACAGCATCTCATACCAAAACCTGAAACACAGATTTTTTTTAAGAGGCCTTATTTGTCAATATTTGACCTTCTTTTCCTTATCTTTCATTTACTAGCTACAGGCAGGCAGTGTTATCACTCCCATAGATTGTCTGATTTATAATGATGAGACCAGTATGCTCTGTGACAGTATCATTATTGTGAAGGATCTGACAGTGATTGACAAGAACCTGCATTGGAAGAACAAAGGTCTCTTATATACATATGTAATAGGAAATAGTTTTTAGGACTAGAGACATTGTGAATGTTTCAGGATTTCAACATGAAAAGTACCAGTTAAAAAACTGGCTTGTGTTGACAAAGCATTCTTAAAAACAGTTATTTTCAAGAATTTTTTTCTATTTGAAAACAACTTGACTTCTGACTGGGCTACAGATACATCTTAACCCATTACCACATGAGAAAAATTTAGACTAGTCCAAATTGAAAGCATTTGCAGACGACAAAATAAAGGTGACTGAAAAATTGAAATTTGTTCTGGGAAGGGTAGAAAACACTGTGGGAAAAGGAGAAAATGCTGGTTACCAGCATTTTCTCCTTTTCCCACAGTGTTTTCAAAAGGCTTCTTTCTCAGGGGCGTCAAAAGTAGGGATTGTGTGGTAATGGGTTAACAGCAAGAGAGTAAATAAATGCTGCTAAAACTTGTCAGGGTGTAGAATATAGGTAGCAGTGTAAACATAGATATAACATAACATAAGATGTATGGAAGAAAGGAGTTCTTGGGATCTGTCTTTGATTTAAAACCAAAGACCATCACAGTGATGTCTTTGATAGCTACTGCTACTTGGGAATGAATTGCATTTTCTGTCTATCATAATCTGTGCAACTATGCAATTGTCATTGGCAACATTTGTCATGAAGATACAAGTATGATTATAGTTTTATAAAAGAAGGATGATTGTTACTGTATTTTACAAATTTTATCTTTAGATTGGAAAGATGTTAGATGGCTGAGGGGTTACGGGGAAGAAGATCCCTTAAACGGTCACGTCACATCAGCCAGGGGATACTTCTTGAATGTATGGTCATCAATGGAAGTGACTGGCGAGGTCTGGAAAACGAATCGTAAGTCCTCATTAGATATGCATGAGAAACTAAAGCATAGCTTTTCTATCCTCTTAATCTCCTACCACACAGTGTTGATTTCCAAACTGGTTGATAAGGCTTTTGAAAACATTGTTGGAAAAGTCATATCAATAACAGAAACAGAAATCAATTGAGCTACATTTGATTTGCAGACTGCAAATGCTTTCAATTTGATCCAGTTTAAAATTTTATTTCTCGTAAAAAATACCTATCATTTATTGCCTTTTAGACCAGTAAAGGTCAAGATTAGACAGAAAATCTGCAGTTGTTAAGTACTCTGATTTACACTGACTGCTTGCTGAGTCATTTTAGACAAAAATTTTGCACTGTAATTTTGATCTCTTTCACTTTTCAAATCTAACTGGCTTTAAAACTTGATTTTTTTCCTTGCTTTTTGTGTTTTTTTTTAATCTGGAAATAATGGTGGATTTTAAGATTTGATTATTCAGTTACTTCTAGTGAAATGAATCAATTTCATAGCAACCAGTATGGAAGTACAAAAAGTCTTGCACCATGTTTAAAACTTCACCCTTTCAAGCGTTTAAAAATAATATGTAGTATCATTAGTCTCAGTTTACTAAGATATATATATTAGCTTAGTCAAGTACATGTAGGTAGGTACTCGTCATTTCTTCAAAAGCTTGCTTTTGAATTTGTTCCCATTTCTCTTTTTTCATCCAATAGCAATTAATTTGGAAATGTATCATTGTAAACTTACTTTGTGTGAAATTTTCATAATTTTGAAAAAAGTATGTCTTTTTTCTGTTTCCACAGAATCTGTACAAGATGGACTAGGAGAACATGTAGATGACATCTTTCTGTTGAAAGAATTACATAAAAAGATGAGCCCAGACCCAATGGTACTAGTTAAGGTTCTGATGAAGTTTCGGTTATACCATTATGCTAAACCCAGCAAAGATGATAAATGGCCTTTTCAGGTATTGTGCACAGCATGGTTTCTTGCTTTTGAGCCCTGAACTAAGTTTTTACCCTATAGAAAATTTTGTAACTTGTGTTGTATACCAGTTTACATCAAGATCAGACTGCACAGATTATACAGTGTGATCTTTATTCTTCATTTTCCACTGTACTTAGACATTTTGACAAGAGCAAACAAGAAATTCCACTTATTTAGGCTCATTTGTAGACTGCTAATGTTCATTTGGTTTATTCTATGTGGCACAGCAAAAAAAGGCATTCTGAATATAGTGAAAACTTGGGAAAACCATTTTCATTATTCTAAAAACATTTTTCAAGATGAAAAACAAGTAAGAGTAATTTGTTCCCATTTCTTTGAAGGCACAGATGCTTGTTGGTGACTCCAGTGGTATGTTTGTATTAGTGTTATGGAATAAAATGTGCCCAGAATGGTACTATAGGTAAGTGGATATTCTGTTTGTGGGAAATTTTATTTTCATGATAACAGGTAGTTCAGTATTAAACAGAAAAAGCTTGTAACTGCATGTATACTATAAAGCATTCTTGGATTATTATATCCCTGCAAAACAAATGTTTTCAGGGGTATACTGGAATGTGTCTGTGTGTCCGTCTGTGTGCAAAATATTAGTAATTGCCTGTTTCTGTCAAAGCACTGGCGGGGGTATTAAGTCACATTCAGTGACAGCTCTAGTTTGATTTTGTGTGTTTACCATTACTCTATATGCATATTGGGTAGTCTGAGTTTGCATTTAACAAGCACTTGTTTTTTGACAAACTTCTCCCTCTGTATTCTATGTAATTCAAAGGTCAAGCTTGTAACCTGCTGAGCGTTAGCCCCTAATATATGTATTTGTTGCATATTTCTGAGCAGGGATGGAAAAAGGTTTCTTTACTTTCTTTTGTTTTGCTGCAATTAAACTTTAGTTTTAGTTTTGGTATACAGAAGGGAACAAATGGATAAACTTTAACCCTTTCCCAAATGGCAAATTTTGGACCAGACCAAAATTGAAAGCATTTTGCAGGTGACAAATTAACAGTTGCTAAAAATATGATTTTTCTATACAATAGGGTAAAAAACATTGTGGGAAAAGGAGAAAATGCTGGTTACCAGCATTTTCTCCTTTTCCCACAATGTTTTCAAAAGGCTTCTATTCCTGGCACGTAAAAACCAGGGATTGTTTGGGAAAGCATTAAGAGGCGTAAAGATTGAAGCTCTAGTGGTGAAAAACTCTTTTTTTATTTTGACATGGAATGGAAATAATGATATGATGGTTAATACATTCAACAAGTCAGATTAACTTAACTATTGGCTTTTGGAATAACTTTGAGCTGCTAATAGTGGAATTGACAAATCAGTTTGGTCCCATGTATATTTTGTTTACTCATTGAAGATTTAGAAATGATGGCAGCTGTTTCCTTAGGTGAAACGAACGCAGTTCATATAGATTGTATCTGCCTAATTTTTCAGTTTGTCAGTTGGAGATGTGTTGCTCATCCGTAAATTTGTCTTGAAGTCACGATACCAAACTCTACCTTCGAGCAAAGTTACAAAAGCCAGTAAAGATCTGAACCTTTTGAACTTTGACCTTAGCGTAAATAGTCACCACCCACCAGCAGAGGTCACTAAGATCAACCCACAGTCAGTTCCCAAGGAAATAGATCTACCCCCAGTGATATATAAACTGGCATCCAGAAAACTTGTGGGGTAAGATTTATTTTAGAATAATTCAGTATTACATGCTTTCATCAATGTTGGCAAGTTTTGATAGGCTGAAGATGCATCTGTTTTTGTACAAATGCTGAACTTATCACACATGCACTAGATGCACTAGTCTTTTTTACTGTCAGACATTGTTTTTGTTACTGTATATTGACTATTTTAGCCATATTTTGCTTAGAATTGATATTTCTGAGAGAAGAAGATTTTTCTTTAAAAAGCAAGAAAGATTGGCTAGGAAAGGCAAAAATGCTATGCAGCATCATTTTCTCCTTTGGTCACTTTCTTTTCTAAAGCCTTTTTGATAAAAGGTAAATCCTATTAAACAAACCTGACTTTAATGACCCATAAGAGAACATCCATAATTCCAGAAACATTGTAGAAAATGGAGAAAATGCCTCTTACCAGATATTCTTGTCGGTAGCATTTTCCCCGTTTCTCATATTTTTTTCTTCTTTGTCATAAAACAACTCTCAACATTTGAGACAGGCTTAATTTTGACGTTTATAAAAATGTGTTTTCAATTCGGATTTGTCCAATATCTTATTGTCATGTACATAGTTCAGGATTTTTTCTTATAGACAATTACAAGAAGATACTATTGTTGATATAGCAGGGGTTGTTACATACATAGGCAGATATGAGAGGGAGCCTATAAGTAAGTGCTATTTAATAACTATTTCATCTCTTGAAATGAAAACGCTTTGAGATATACTTAAAAAAAAGAAATTCCTCATGAAAAAGAAAGAAATCTTTTGCTATAGCTTGTTGACTAGCATTCATTTGTTAACTCTATACCAAATGACAAAATTATAGACTATTCCAAATTCAAAGCATTTGCAGGTGACAAAATAAATGTAAAAGGAAAATTGAAATTTGGTTTTGGAAAGGCAGAAAACATTGTGGAAAAAGGAGAAAATGCTGGTTACCAGCATTTTCTCCTTTTCCCACAATGTTTTCAAGAAGCTTATCTCTCAGAGGTGTTAAAAGTCGGGATTGTATGATAAAGAGTTAACCTATATTTGAACAACAAAATCTTCATACTTTGGATAATCAAGCCTGACTTGGTAGCTCAGTAGTTTCCATATCTGATGTGTGACCTGGGCCCGTACTCGCCAACCATTCTTAAGAACGTTCTTTGTCTTATTCTTGAACATTTTCTGACAGAGAAAGTAACAGAACTTCTGATTGGCTAAACCATATGGTTTAGCCAATCAGAAGTTCTGTTACTTTCACACTGACGAAATTCTGAAGAATGAGACTAAGAATGTTCTTAAGAATAGTTGGTAAATATGGACCCTGGTGTTTGCATGTTCAATAGCCGGTTGCGGTAAACTTTCTTTCTGGTGGTTTTTGCGACTCTTACCTCTGATACATGTTAGAAAAGTTGTCAGTAGCATGGAAAGAAAGTTGTGCCAGCACTGGTGTTAGAAAGCTAGGAGACATATGCATAGACCGATTGCCTTGATATGACCTAAGGTGTAAGAGGAGTTATAAACTGCAATATGAACAAACAATTTTTACAAGTCAACAAAGTTCTAGGCTTCATTGAATCGAAAGCATTTGCAGATGATAAATCAAATGTGTCGGAAAAGATGAAAGTTGTAAAATAGTAAAATTATTTCCCCTAGTCTACTGTAGGCTTCATGAATAATCTTTTCTGGTTTGTTACAAACACACGATTGTTTGTTAAATTTATCAGATGACAAAATTAAATGATATTGAAAACATGGCATCATTTGGTAAAAAGATAACTCTGTACCAGACAATAGTAATTTAGATCGGCAGATTATTTGCAGGTGACAAAATAAATATAGATGACAGTTGAAAAATTAAATATTGCTCAGATAATTTTATTTGTGTTTGAAAGGCTAGCAAACATTGTGGGGCGAGAAGAAAATGCTGTTTACCAGCATTTTTTTCTGTTTCCAGTATATTTTCAAAAGTCTTCCTTCCCAATTAAGAATCGAGATATTATGGTAACCAGTTAAAGAGAATACAATCAAGTTTGATCAGAAAACTTGGGATAGAATATAACACCTATGATATTTCAGATAGCAAGTTCGGAGAAGATAGTGGTTCATACTGGATTAGACTGTGGATTTATCTTCATGATGGATCAAGCAAATTACCTTTTAAAGTGCAATTGTATCATGCAGCCATAGTGAGTTCTGCACCCAAAATCATTTTTTTCCTTAGATAAATTGGTATGATTTATGATAATGAACAGAGCCCTGATAGCTCTGCAGATTCGGGGTACTGGACTTGAGAACAGGGGGGTCACTGGTTCAACCTCTGGCTCGGCCTATTTTTTTCCCGAAGATTAAAGTGACTGCAACAGGATTCATTCTTCTATCACTGCTGGCCATTGTTTCAGCAATAGTTGTGTGGGAAAGCAGCCATTGGCTTGGAAAAAATGTTGCGAGTAGCACTGCTAAAAAAAAAGAAATCCTGGAAAGCTTGGATAGGTACACTGGCATCTGTGATATAACTTAAATTATGTTTAAATCCTACAATTAATCAATCTAAAGTAAATTGCAGCCATGAGTTCTGAATGTAAAATAAGGATGATGAGAGTCAGTGGTGGTTTGACTGTTTCAGCATCAAATACAATAACTCTATCGACTGCACAGAATACAATCAACAATGTGTGAAATTGTTGCGGTAAAAGCTCATGAGGACTAATCGCAACACTTTTTCTTCTTACAATTTGTTTCTTCTTTTATCACAATGTTTTTAGCTCACCTGAGAATGATTTACATAGTAAGCTTTTCAGACCATGTTGTGACCATCATGCCATGTCTGTAGTGTGGTCATTAATAATGACCTTGTCTGCGCTCAAAAGACCACATTTTTAATTATGTACAGTTCTTGGTTTCAGACATATAAAAATTTCATCTGCAAATGCTTTCAATTTGGACAAATCTAAATTTTTTCATGTACTGTGGAGTTGTAACAGGCTTAGGTGCTTTATAGATATGGCCCCTGTAACGATTTTGACCATACTTTTTTTCCCAAAACTTTCAGGGAATAGCAGGCTTAGAAATCAAGCCAGGGAAGATATTATTTTGTTCTAATGTTCGAGTGGTACGTCTTCCAAATACTCAACTAACATCAAGACCTCTTAGACACACTTGTTTAACATCGACTGGAGAAACTGAGGTTAGTACCTGTCTTTAACTCTTTACCTAACAACGAAATTTTAGACTGGTCTAAATTGAAAGTATTTGCAGATGACAAAGTAAAAGTGACTGAAAAATTGAAATTTCTTTTGGAAAGAGAAGAAAACATTGTGAGAAATGGAGAAAATGCTGTTTACCAGCATTTTCTCCTTTTCCCACAATGTTTTCAGAAAGCTTCTTTCTCAGGATTGTTAGAAGTCGGGATTGTGTGGTAAAGGATTAAATCTTCATCAGACGACAAAATTTATAGACTGGTCAAATTTTAAAAGGATTTGAAGATGGCAACTGAAATGTCACACAAATGTTAAAACTTTTCTTTGAAAGAGTAGAAAACGTTGTGGGAAAAGAAAAAAATGCTAGTTACCGGCATTTTATTCCTTTTCCTGCAATGTTTTCTACACTTGTAAGAGAAATTTCATGATTTGAGACACATTGTAATTGTCGTCTGCACATGCTTTCAATTTTGACAAGTGTGCACTTTTTTCGCATGATACAGGATTACAATTGATGAAAAATGAAATAAGGCTGTAATTTTTTTTTCTAATATTCAGGTGAAACTTTTAGATGATACAACAATGTCAGATCTAAAAGAACAACAAGTGATTGAAGATTTAAGGAAGTGGTCCGAGACACAAAGTTGTCGAGAAGTTTTAGACAGATATGGTGGCGTAGGTGGGTACTGCCAGGGCCTTCCTTTATCTTGTAACAGACAGGACGTCTGGGATTTGATGAAAGATTCTCCTGTAAGGATGTTTTGATTGTATTACAGGCTATCTTTTTTCTTTTTAGTTTTAGACTTTTCTCAATCAGAACCATTTATACTGTAAATACATATTGAAAGATTCTTAACCCTTTCCCAAACAACGAAATTTTAGACTGGTCCAAATTGAAAGTACCTGCAGACTACAAAATAAACATAACTCAGTAATTGCAATTCGTTTCCAGCAGGGTAGAAAACATTGTTGGAAAAGGAGAAAATGCTGGTTACCAGCATTTTCTCCTTTCCCCACAATGTTTTCAAAAGGCTTCTATCTCAGGGTTGTAAAAACCAGGGATTGTTTGGTAAAGGGTTAAAGTCTAAGGGATGGTTGCTTTTTAATTGTTTTTCCTTTTTACTTAAAATTTATTTCTATTTTTGATATGTTTAAAAAACTATGCTATCAGTTTGCCATGTAAAAAGCCGAGTCCTGTTACCTTAATAGGTAATATACAGGACTTAAAAAAAGGGGCTCTCTGGTTTGATCTCTGGCACAGCCAATTTCTTTCAAACAATTGATGATAGTCATTGCAACAGGATTTTTTCCTCTGTAGCCGTTGTTTCAGTGACGTTATGTGAGAAAGGAGTCATTGAGATGTAACGCAGCCTGCACATACATCAAAATATGCAAGTATGCAAGTTTGGAGCTAGCTGTCTGTCCTTTCACCACAATGTTTTCATGTTTATATACATATCAAAGCTGATTTCATTTTGATTACCAAGCATATATCCAGAGGTGCATACTCATACTACTTCTATAACATTATGTGTAGATGATTTTATATTGTAGCCAATACCAAGTGACCAGTGGCTGAATGTTTTTACCAATTTGAAGTATAGAGAGACCAGACAGGTAGCAGTCTATGCTTATCTTGTATCCATAACATACCACCCTGGGTGAGTTTATAGTTTACTATAATTATGGCTTGCAATATGAGAAATGGGGCATTCAGACATTTGCTTAACACACTACCAAACGACAATATTTTGGAGTGGTCCAAAATGAAAGCATTTGCAGACGACAAAACAAAAGTGACTGAAAATTTGAAATTTGTTCTGTGAAGGGTAAAAAACATTGTGGGAAAAGGAGAAAATGCTGGTTACCAGCATTTTCTCCTTTTCCCACAATGTTTTCAAAAGGCTTCTTCCTCAGGGGCGTCAAAAGTCGTCATTGTGTGTTAAAGGGTTAAACTGTCATCTCAGATCAGCCTGGGCAGTCCACACAGGCAATTCCAAAAGGACACGATCTGTTTTTAATCAATTTTCTGTTTTGCCCAAATCTACCATGACATACAATCTAATTTAGTCATAAAGTGCTGTCTCGGATTAATCCACACGATTTGCTCAGGCTGATACAAGACATCACTATACATATATGTCAGAATTCCCCTTTTTCCATGTTGCAAGCCATATGACAAAACTTGTCCAAAAACTGGCTCAAATGATGGAGTTTGTTTTCAATAGGATAGAAAACATTGTGAGAAAAGGAGAAAATGCTGGTTACCAGCATTTTCTCCTTTTCTCACAATGTTTTCACAAGTCTTCTATGTCTGGGTCCTGAAAACTTTTGATTGTAGAGAGTCAGCTCTTTACTACATGAAAATAACATAGACCTGTCCATGTTGCAAGAGTTTATGGATGACATAAAATGAAATGTGACTTACATTACAGTATTTTCCTTTTAACCCTTTCCCAAACGACAAATTTTTGGACTAGACCAGATTGAAAGCATTTGCAAACGACAATTCAACTCTTGCAGAAAAGATGATTTCTGTCTATGATAGGGTTGAAAACATGGTGGGAAAAGGAGAAAATGCTGGTTACCAGCATTTTCTCCTTTTCCCACCGTGTTTTCAAAAAGCTACTATTCCAGACCCCATAAAAACCAGGGATTGTTTGGGGAAGAGTTAAAGTTTGGAATATATTGTAGGAAAAAGAAGAAAAAATCAAAGAGTTGCAGCTCATGTTTGCTATTTGGGACTCTAGATGCTTTCAGTTTGGAGGAAACTAAAGCTTATCACTTTTTAAAGAGTGAACAAATGGCCTAAGTTTCCATATCAAGGCCCTCTTTGGATTAAACTACTATTGTTTTTTTTAGACGTCTCAGAGAAGAACATTGACAACTTTACAAGTCATCAGATATATTTCACTAGTGTTACGAAAGACCACTCCTTCATGCATTGCTTCATCCCAGTTTTAATACAATACCTAACAACTGCTTTGGAGAGATATCTCTTTGGCTCGGTGATTAAGGTATTGGCTTTTCGTGTGGGCATTCTAGGGTTCGAATCCTGTACGGTCCCTTATTTCTTCCATGCATTTGTTTCTTTGTTTCTTTGTTAAGGACATTGTTTGTAAGACAAGGTAATATTCTTTGTACATTTTTTAGACAGGTGCTGGCAAAGTCTGCAGCCAAAAAGGTAAGTATACAGGATAACTGTTTCTGTTTTGTTCTACCTCTGTACCTTACAACGTTACGTTAGACCACATCAAATCTAAAGCAGTCGCATAGGACAGATTACATCTGTCTACAAGATGGCGAAAAATATTGTTGCAAAAGCAGAAAACTCATTTGTATCCTTTTTCCAATAATGTTTTCAAAAATGTATTTCTTAAAGATGGTTCAAACTCTTAACTCATTACCACACAAGAAAATTTTGGACTGGTCCAAATTGAAAGCATTTGCAGATGACAAAAAAAAAAGTGACTGAAAAGTAGAAATTTGTTCTGGAAAGGATAGAAACACTGTGGGAAAAAGAGAAAATGCTGGTTACCAGCATTTCCTCCTTTTCCCACAGTGTTTTCAAAAGGCTTCTTTCTCAGGGGCGTCAAAAGTAGGGATTGAGTGGTAATGGGTTAATTGCATGGACATGGGTTTATGCCTCTTTCTTTACCCTTTCTACCGCATGCTCTCAGGTTTTTGATAAACCAAGTGTGTTAGGCTTTTGAAAACAAGGTGGAAAAAGGAGAAAATGATGGTAACCAGCATTTTCTCCTTTTCCCACATTTTCACTACTGTCTCTAACACAGAGATAATCTTTTGAGCAGCACTCAGTTTGTAGTCTGCAACTGCTTTCGATTTAGATCAGTCAAAAATTTTGTCATCTTAGAAAGAGTTAAAAATGTTACCGCCTACAATCAACTTTCATTTCTCTTGCAGCAGATGTTTTTTAATTACTAAATGTCAAGGTTATATACATACATGCACAAAGGCTGTTTCTATGGTGATAAAAATTACAGAAAATGAGACCAGTGAGTTTTATCTGCATTGTATGCACGATACGGCTCCCACATTAATCAGGTTGCAAATGCAATTATAATTATCTGAGACTCTTAACCCTTTACTCCATAGATACTCATTTCTACGCATTGCTTGTAGGAGCCTTTGGAAAACATTGTGGCAAAAGGTGAAATTGCTCGTGACGAGCAATTTCACCTTTTGCCACAATGTTTTGTATGCTATCAAAAGGTGTCATATAGACATAAGGAAAAGCTTCATCCTTGCTGTTATTTTAGGTCAATTAGAGATACCATAGAAATGCCTTATGAAGTAAAGGGTTAAATCAGAGCTCCAGATATGAGGGAGTGATGGTATTCTATATCCCCTATTTCTCTTCCAAACCCTATGTTGTGGGTATTTATTAGAATCATCTCGATGAGTACCCATAACAAAGGGTGTAGTGTAGAATAATGAATATTTTGAAATTTGAAATTAAGATCACTCCCTCTATTTCGAGCTTTGTTGTATTATCTCTTTTCCAAACTACAAAATTTCGGCCTCGATCAAATTGGAAGCAAATGCAGACAGATAAATGTAGCTCAATAGAGAATTTCTGGCATTGATAGGGTAGAAAACAATGTGCGTTGACACGGTATAAAACAATGTTGGAAAAGAAGAAAAATCAGTAAAGTGTTTTCAATATCTTTCTTTTACAGGGCCTTTAAACTATGAGACTGTTTGATTTAGTGTTATCTGCACATATTACATGCAGGTTGCTTTTTCTGTTTGACTTGAAGCAAATGTGGTTATGCAAACACTGTGTCAAAAGGAGAAAATCCTTGTAACAAAAACCTCTATTGCCAAAAATTTTTTGACATGCTCTGCCATGTTTAAATCTTTACCCCATAACCAAAGACTTTAACCCATTACCACACAATCCCTACTTTTGGCGCCCCTGAGAAAGAAGCCTTTTGAAAACACTGTGGGAAAAGGAGAAAATGCTGGTAACCAGCATTTTCTCCTTTTCCCACAGTGTTTTCTACCCTTCCTAGAACAAATTTCAATTTTTTAGTCACCATTATTTTGTCGTCTGCAAATGCTTTCAATTTGGACCAGTCTAAAATATTGTTGTGTGGTAAAAAGTTAATCAACTTATCCAGTTCCATTTTGCAGACAACAAATAATGCATCAAATTGTCAAAGATGCCTTTGATAGAGTAAAACAGCATTTTCTCCTTTTCCAACAATGTTTTCATAAGTCCTCTATCTTGGGGTTGTTGAAAATGTTGATAAAGTGGTTAAAACTGCCATTCATTGAATATCCATATTTTTAAAGAAAAAACATCAGTGTTTGTCTTCTGCGATTGTAAGCTCTGTCAATATATTTACTATTTACTTCTGTTCATTCCCCAACCATCCAACCAAATGTCTTTGATCCATCCAGTCACCTGACCCACAAAGCCATTTATTATACCCCCTCAAAACAAATGTATTAAGGGTATTAAGTCACATTCAGTGACAGCTCTAGTTTATCCTACCTTCCATCTATTCTCTATTTATAGGTAAGGCTGTCTTTTTCATCCATCCAATCAATAGACCTGCTAAACCATTTATTTATCATACTCTCTGTCTGTACTTTATTCACAGCCAAAGCTGGACTTCACATTAGACGTTGATGTCAAAGACAGTTATCAAAACTTAGCTGTGATAGGAAGGGACTACCTGGATACAGAGGAAACTTTTCCTGCAGTGTTTTCTGAAGAAAGATGGCCAGGATTAAAGCAGAGACTAGATTTTCCTTGTGTAGATCTTGAGTCTACTACAGTCTGTCAAAGCTCAGGTAATCAATGATTTCTTGTTTTTTACAGGTTGATACCCCCAAAAAATGCCATCCAATAAATTGTTCATAAAATTCACAACCTTTTCTGCAATCCAACGATATTTGGTACAAAAGAGTTCAGCTTTCATTTTCCATAATTCTGTCAAAATTTTGCAACTGTTCATTTAATAAAATCATTCTTGATACATGTATGTATGGTATAGCACGTAACTTTGTATGCCCCTGCTATTTGAAATGGGGGGGGGGGGGGGGGCGATATGATGTTACAAATTGTGTATGTATATGTTTGTACAGATGTATGTATTATGTATGTGTTTTCTGTAAAAAGTGCAGTTGGTGTCTGGACAAAACATTTCCAGGTACATAGTCTGATTCTAAAATAATTTGGCACAACTGATCACAGATAAAGCACATGTTATGAGCAACAACCCTGTTTCCAGCTTAAAGATCAAGGGCTTAACCCTTTCCCAAATGGCAAATTTTGGACCTGACCAAATTGAAAGCATTTTGCAGGTGAGAAATTAACTGTTGCTAAAAAGATGATTTTTCTATATGACAGGATAGAAAACATTGGGGGAAAATGAGAAAATGCTGGTTACCAGCATTTTCTCCTTTTCCCACCATGTTTTCAAAAGGCTTATATTCCTGACCCGTAAAAACCAAGGATTGTTTGGGAAAGGGTTAAAATGAGGGCATCAGTATCTGTGGTGCATCTCTAGTTTTGTCTTCAAACTAATGCTTGTGTTTATATTTCAGGTCAATTTGAAGTTAGAAAGAATCCGTATTTCTCTTTCCCTATGGATTTTTGTGAACAAGCCGACCCACTAATACTCACACCTACTATATCAACATGATATGACAGTACAAGTATAATAGATAATGGATCTGTGATACATCTCTAGATTTGTCTTAAAAATTAATGCTTGTATTTATATTTCAGGTCAATTTGAAGTTAGAAAGAAGCCATATTTCACTTTCCTTTGGATTGGTGTGAACAAGCCGACCTTATTGTACTCACATCTGCTATATCAACATGATATTAATGACAGTACAAGTATGATAGACATACTGACTGGTCAATCAGTGGTCAATGAGGAAGCCGAAGAGGCCAGTTACCATGTTCTACGGACACTGCTTGCCAGTGCAAAGAGTTTAGCTCGGACAAAGATGCATGTTGTGTTAGATTTCTACCAGTATTCAGAAAAAGAAACGGAGATAATAATACACAGAGCATTTAGGACGGAGAGTGCATGAAGCTGTAGATGAACAACAAGGATTGTTTAAGACTGTGATTGTTTTAGCATGCCTTTAAATGTTACTTAACCCTTTACCCCATAAGGCATTTCTATGGTATCTCTAATTGACCCTAAGTAACAGCAAGGATGAAGCTGTTTCTTATGTGTATACGACACCTTTTGATAGCATAGAAAACATTGTGGCAAAAGGTGAAATTGCTCGTCACGAGCAATTTCACCTTTTTCAACAATGTTTTCCAAAGGCTCCTACAAGCATTGTGTAGAAATGAGTATCTATGGGGTAAAGGGTTAACCCTGTACCAAACAATTACTGGTTTTAAAGACCTCGAGGAAGAAGCCGTATGAAAACATGGTGGAAAAAGGAGAAAATGCTGGTAATCAGCATTTTCTCCTTTTCCCACAATGTTTTCTACCCTGCTGGAAACAAATTTCAGTTTTTGAGTCATGTTTATTTTGTCTTCTGCAAGTGCTTTCAATTTGGACCAGTCTGAAATTTTGTTGTTTGGTAAAGAGTTAACCCTCTACCACACAATCCCGACTTTTAACACCCCTGTGAAGGAACCCTTTGAAACCATTGTGGGAAAAGAAGAAAATGCTATTTTGTATCCTTCCTGAAACAAATTTCAATTCTTTAATTACATTTATTTTGTCATCTGCAAATGCTTTCAATTTGGACCAGTCCAAAATTTTGTAGTTTGGTAAAGAGTTAAGACTGATTGTTTTAGCATGTCTTTAACCCTTTACCACACAGTCCCGACCTTTAACACCCATGTGAAAGAAGCGTTTTGAAAACATTGTGGGAAAAGAAGAACATGCTGGTAACCAGCATTTTCTCTTTTTCTCACAATGTTTTTTTTTTTTCCCTTCCTAAAACAAATTTCAATTCTTTAATCACATTTATGTTGTCGTCTGCAAATGCTTTCAATTTGGACCAGACTAAAAATTTGTTGTCTGGGAAAGAGTTGATACTCTGATTGTTTTAGCATGTCTGTAAATGTTATGTTAATAAGTGTTCACATGCAGCAGTGAACAGTGCACCTATCCTTGCTTTTGTGGTTTTTTTTTACCTATACTTAGCATGATGTTCTTCCAAAGCCATTGGCTGCTTTCCCTTATAACCATCACCAAAACAATGACCATTAGAGAGAGAGAAAGAGAGAGGATGCCCTTTGAGCATAGCTTGCTATTTTCTTCAAAAGATGCCGAGCCCCACTAGTGCATCAGCCGATATAGCTCAGTAGATAGAGTGTAGGACTCGTGAACACAATGTTTTGGGTCACTACAGGTTGTGGGTTCCAATCCCCGGCTGGCCAACTAATAAAAGAATACTAATAGTCTTTTGGATGAGACATTAAACCGAGGTCCCATGTGACGGTGCTATACACCAAGCACATTAAAGAACCAGGCGAAGTTCTCAGTAGTTTCAACCTGTATCCATGCACTATCCCCTGTAACAACTAATAACAATAAATAAACGACAAATAAATGGAAATAACCAGCCAACCCCACTAGTGCAGTCATTAGCATACAGGAATTTGAGAAAAGGAAGACACTGGCTTGAATGTGGGAAAAGTAGAGAGAGAGAGAGAGAGAGAAAATGCTGGAAGCCTTCTGCAAACATTGTTTAAAAAGTAGAAATTGTTATTTTCCAGCATTTTCTTCATTTCCCTAAATTTTTTTTTTTTTTTTTTTCAAATGTCTTCTATTTTGGGGTTTATTAAAACTCAGGGAATGTTTGATGTAGGGTTATCTTAACTCTCAGCAAACAATCCCTGGTTTTTATGACAAAGTGGAGGAAGCCTACGGAAAATATTGTGGGGAAAAAGAGGAAATGCTGGTAACCAGCATTTTCTCCTTTTCCCACAATGTTTTCTTCTCTTCCAAAGTCAAGTTTCAATTTTTGAGTCACATTTATTTTGTTGTCTGCAAATGCTTTCAGTTTGGACTAGTTCAAAATTCTGTCGTTTCGTAAAGAGTTAAGCCCCCTTTTCACAGAGCATGGCTCAATTATACATGAGTATCTTTAACCCATTACCACACAATCCCTACTTTTGACGACCCTGAGAAAGAAGCCTTTAGAAAACATTGTGGGAAAAGGAGAAAATGCTGGTAACCAGCATTTTCTCCTTTTCCCACAATGTTTTCTACCCATCACAAAACAAATTTCAAATTTTCAGTAAGTTTCGCCTGCAAATGCTTTCAATTTGGACCAGGTTAAAGTTTTGTCGTTTGTTAATGGGTTAAAGCACGTACAGCAGAGAGAGAGAGAGAGAGAGTGATGTATATATATCTTACCTCTACAGTCGATGTAGAACAAGATCAGATTGCAGACGTGCAGGTCTTATCTTGATCCACATCATCCACTTTGTTTGAACTTTACATCTTCCCCTCCCCCCTTTTCTCAGGACGTTTTACAGAGATTTTTTTTTTTTTCAGTCTGAAATTTATATAACAATGCACTCTAGCAATTTAGGGAGAGAGAAAATGGCCATCGCAAAACCCATTTTTAATTTCTTGGCTTTAATTTGATTGCAATTTTATTTTCCTATTCGCCATAGAAACACCTGCATTGCTGAATATATGAAGAAAATTTAATTTTTGTCTCTGTATAGAAACACCTGCGTTACATTTTTCACCCTGCTGGCTTGTTTTCAAGGTCAATTTCTTGACATCTTTACAGTCAGAGGGGGAAGGGGGGAGTGGGGCCGGAAACGGTGATGAAACTTGATAGTCTGTAGAATGGTTAAGAATTAATTCAGCTGCGTAAACATTGATAAATAACCAATAAACTGTTTATGGTGTGAGGGATGAACTACCCGAGGAATTCGTCTTCGATTCAAAACCGGAAATAAATGCAGTGATTTCTTTGAAGGTCTTAAGAAAAGAAAATACATTTTTCAATCCGTCGCAATCTGCGACCTTGCAACCATCAGGAGCAACAAGTTGGTGTGAAGATACTAGAATGATTAAAGAGACATGAATTAAAGCTGAAATGGGTTAAGAAATGTCTGACAACAAGGATAAATGTATCTTTAACCCATTACCACACAATCCCTACTTTGAACGACCCTAAGAAAGAAGCCTTTAGAAAACATTGTAGGAAAAGGAGAAAATGCTGGTAACCAGCATTTTCTCCTTTTCCCAAAATGTTTTCCATCCTTCATAAAAAACAAATTTCAAATTTTTATTTTGTCGTCTGCAAATGCTTTCAATTTGGACAAACCTAAAATTTTGTCGTTTGGTAATTAAGTTAACCCTTTTCAATCAAACCCGTGCTTTAAAGTGTCTGCATTGCAAGTCTTTTGAAAACATGGTGGACAAAGATGAAATTGCTCATAACGAGCAATTACACCTTTTCCCACAATGTTTTCTACCCTATTGGAGAACTTTCTTCCATTTTTATCAAATGTAACGTTGTTGTCTGCAAACTCTTTTAGTCTGGGAAAGTCTAAAATATTGTCGTTTTCGTAAAGGATTAATATGGCGTCTGCACATGCCTTCAAAATTAACAAGGTTATAATTTTTTCGCTTTCAAATGCTTTCAAAATGGACACGTCTGTAATTTTGACGTCTGGTGAAGATTTATGCCCTCCTAATTGATTAAACCATTTATGAGCCAATCAAATCGAATGAAAATTTCAGTCCTAATCCTTTATCAAATAATCCTGACATCTATCGGCCCACAGAAAGAAAGCTTTTCAAAACATTGTGGGTAAAGGAAAAAATGCTGGTATTCAGTATTTTTCTCCTTTTTCCACAATGATTTCTACTCTTCTTGAAAGAAATTATAAAAAAAATGTATAGAGCATGGCACCCACCGGGCTCCGTATTTTACCCTGAAACTGTTATGTAACTTACGATATCAAAATTTCCTTCCATTTAGTAAAAGAAAAAAGGGTGCTAGGACAAACTAAAACACGAATAGTTGAAGACGAGGTTATTGAATAAAAACAAACCATGACGTCAAATGTCTTTTTATTTTTCTTTTTGTTTTGTTCATTGTGGAATAAGAAAAATGTTCAAACTCGATGTTTAACCCTATACTAGACAATCCCGACTTTTAACCGTCCTGTGAAAGAAGCCTTTTGAAAACATTGTAGGAAAAGGAGAAAATGCTGGTAACCAGCATTTTCTCCTTTTCCCTCAATGTTTTCTTCCTCTCCTAAAAGAAATTTTAATTCTTTGGTTACATTCATTTTGTCGTCTTTCAAGTTGCTTTCAAGTTGGACCAGTCTAAAATTTTGTTGTTTGGTAAAGTGATAATACATGTGTATTGGTTGCACGAAAACAAAAACATGTCTCGGGGGGGTGGGGGGGTTGTTTACCTCTTCTGGCACTTTTTTCCCTTTTGTCACAGTACGTTCAAAGGTCATCTGCATTCAAAACAAAAATTGTCATTTGCAGGTGATAAAAAGTTCAGCCAATTAAATGACAGAAAAGACGAACTTGGATTAGATCTATTATATACGTCAGGCAAAAATGATCATTAGTCTGGGGTTTCCAGATGAACTGAGTTGAATAGCGTTGTCTAGATTTTTAAAAGTTTTTCTCGTATTTGAATAACTCGGGGTCGATGGCTTTTGAAAACGTTGTGTGAAAAGGAGAAAATGGTGGTAACCAGCATTTTCTCCTTTTCTCACAATGTTTTCAACCATTTTAAAGAGAAATCAATCTACTTTCAATTTGTCATTAGCAAATGTTTTTAATTCAGATAAGCTACGAACTCTATCGTCTGCTAAAAGACTTACCAGCGATGTTTTTTCCTTTTTTTTCACACGTCTTTCTACCCTAATTAAAAGACAAGTTGCATCATTTAAGCCGAACATCATTATCTCCCGCTAGATGGCATTCTACAAATACAAATCTATCTGATTTGGGCATTTTGGGTACAGAACCGGACTACTTTTCTGCGCGACAACCGTTTCTTTGAATTTCAAACTAAAATAAACATTTGCTCAATAAAACGCTACCTGGTGCGATTCATTCAGCTGTGATCAGCAGTTTAGAGATATCTGGAGCTAAAACAGGCCTTAATTCTCCTCAAACGTATTTTCTCCAGTGCTATTTTTAGAGCGTATTTCTACATTCCCCGCCCCCCAACTTTGGTGAGAGTGATGCGTCATAGCAGACAGGTCCAATCTTCGAAGAATATGACATGCGCAGGCAACGAGCCAAACCTAGGTAACTCAGGCAGGGATACACACGACTTGAGAAGAGGAGGTCACAGGTTCGAGCGTTGGCTCGGCTTGTTTCTTTCCGAGTATTGATGATAGTCATTGCGACAGGATTAGTCTCTCTCCTACTGCTATGTTTGAATTGTCTTAGAATTGATTTGTCATCTACAAATGCTTTCAATTGTTAGGTAAAGGATTAACTCTTTACCACACGAGAAAATTTTAGACTGGTCCAAATTGAAAGCATTTGCAGACAACAAAATAAAGGTTACTAAAAAATAGAAATTTGTTCTTGGAAGGGTAGAAAACACTGTGGGAAAAGGAGAAAATGCTGGTTACCAGCATTTTCTCCTTTTCCCATAGTGTTTTCAAAAGGCTTGTTTCACAGGGGCGTCAAAAGTAGGGATTGTGTGGTAATGGATTAATAAATGCATAGATTGCTTGCTATGCCATCTCTTAACCCCTTCCCGAACAGCAAATTTTGGACCAGACCAACCTGAAAGCATTTTGAAAGTGACAAATTAACAGTTGCTAAAAAGATGATTTTTCTATATGGAAGCGTAGAAAACATTGTGGGAAAAAGGGAAAATGCTGGTTACCAGCATTTTCTCCTTTTCCCACAATGTTTTCAAAAGGCTTCTTTTCCTGACCCGTAAAAACAGGTATTGTTTGGGAAAGGGTTAAGTTATGAATTTGTCCAAATTTAAAGGATTTGCGAACGGGACATACGGCATATGTTATTGAAATAATGCTTTGTTTGTCCGGTGTCACGTGATGCTTCTGGTGCACCGGTTACAACAAAATGGAAATATCGCTTATATCAAATCTAATTGGCAAATAGTCTATTATCTGTGAAACATTTTTAGATAATTCATGCTTACGGCCACTGAAAATACTAATTTTTACATTGTAACTCTTCAATTAAAGGCGGAAACAGTTGTTCCCGTGCTCTAGTTACCTAGGTAAAAAATGCGTGTGCCTCACAACCAGATGGAAATATGACGTAATTTACCTTACATTTTTCGCGCTTGACGTAATATTGTAATGCGTTGCGGGGGTACGCCACGGATAATTACTGAAAAGAACTGTACTAGACTTTGATTATGTCCTCCATCCCGAAAGGGTTAAAACGTGGAATTTACTTCATCTCGTGAACATTATCGGCTGCGTCACTCGGGAAAACATTACCAATAATGTTCAATTATTGAAATAACTTTTGATCTTTCACCGTAAAAAAAACGAGAAATATCCTCTATACCTTAATTTAGTACCAATAACTCCCCCCGAATGCTTATTGGGCATTCTGGGTGCGTTTACACGGGTCAAATCCGTAAAGAAATCTCCGCACTGATTTTTTGCGTAGATTTTAATGCCGAATATTTTCACAAACTAACGACAAAACTACAATTTGAGCATACTTGTGAGTACCCGTTGCTTTCTTCGTTTCAAAGGCAAAAAGTGTTAAACCTAAGGCTCCTAAGCGCGACTCACTTACCTTTTGCGGACAGTGTAGATCAAGATCAGACTGCACAAAGCGTGCAGTCTGATCTTGGATCCACACTGTCCGATAAGGAGATATTAATCCCCAAAACATAACTTTTAGAAAAAAATCAATATTTGTGTTTTTACTGTCAAATTGAAAGTATCATTTTAGTTATTAAGCAAGATAAGGGTTAATCTTCGAAAACGCTAAAAATAAGAGAGATGTCCTGATTGGCTCAGTGGTAAAGTGAAGGGGTCGTAACCAGGGAGCCTTACTGCGCCCCTTTGGTTTTTCGTGGGAGTGTCTTTAACATAGTTGACTCGTAATAGGAAACACCTACATGTATTTCCACTATAAAATTGCCTTTCAAAATTTGCTATGATTAAAAATGAGTATTATTGTACTACTTTAACCGAGGCACTTTTTCCTTCTTTTGCTTCTTAAAATTATCATTTACAAATCTAAAACCGCTATATTCCTATTACAAAAAGGAGAATAATTACCTCCTTTTTCTGGAAAATAACAAAAGTTTTAAAAAATAATTTCAAGACAGACCTCAAAAGAATTTCTGTTCGGTTGAAAATGTGCAAAAAATATTATATCTGTATAAACCGGTATGTAGCAGTTATCACAACATTTTTTTCCATGTTAAACATGAAGTATTACGGGTCTAATACCTTAACTCCTACTCCATAGATACTCATTTCTACGCATTGCTTGTAGGAGCCTTTGGAAAACATTGTAGCAAACGGTGAAATTGCTCGTGACGAGCAATTTCACCTTTTTCCACAATGTTTTCTATGATATCAAAAGGTGTCGTATACACATTAGAAACAGCTTCACCCTTTCTGTTACTTATGGTTAATTAGAGATACCATAGAAATGCCTTATAGGGTAAAGGGTTAAGTATGGTACTTCAGAACCCTAGTCTAGTTCTGATGAAACACAGGAAATACATAGATAGGTGAGCTGTGTGATATGACTGAAGTGATGTTGAAAGCGGCGAAAAACACCATTCAATCAAACAAAAGAAAAAACAGTTTAATTCATCTGTTACACAAGATGTTTGCGCTTCCAAAAATAGAAACAATATGGCTGCCAAACACGATAAATTTCGTTATTGACATTTTATAAATGATTTTTAAATGCGCTTTCCATAATGAAACGTTTAATGATTCGCCCTTGGTTATCTTGTCACTAAAAATAAATTGCATTTTACTGCAATACAGATTAACTGTTTACCAAATGACAACATTTTAGACCCGACCGAATTGAAAGCATTTGCAAACGACAATTTAGATGTATCCCAAATGATATTTTCTTGCATTGATAGTGCATAAAGCATTGTGCAAAATGGAGAAAATGCTGGTTACCAGCATTTTCTCCTTTTTCCACAATGATTTTTATAGGGTTTCTTTCTCAGGGTTGTTAAAAGACGGGATTGTTTGCAATAAGATTAAACCGACGAAACAGTGAGTCAGTATAGGGCCGTAGTTTTTCGCGCGGAAAATATTCATCGCGAACTTGAGGCGGTATACATGGTGCGCGTGCAATAAACGGCCAAATATGAAGAAAAAAAAAAACATCGTAAACTTCGTCTCATTATTCAGGCTATCATTTAAAATATACTCTCTCAAAAAAGAAACGCAACATCAGATTATCTTTTTGAAATATTATACCAGATATTGACAATTTATGAGTGATTTATTGACAATATGTGACAAAATGTGATATTCCAAGGTAAAAGAACTCATGAACAAGAAGTGTGCCAATTTTTGCATTCCTGTGTAAATTATTTATATCATAAATTATGAAAATAATATATGAAGTAAATTTCCTATTTTCTGTATGTTGCGTTTCTTTTTTGAGAGAGTATAGATTTGACTGTATCTGACCTGTAACAGAGAAGCAAAATAATCAAATACTCTAATCGCTGACCAACGCTCAATAATGGCGTCTGCAAAAGCTTTCAAAAAGGACAAATCTGAAAATTTCTATTGTGCGGAAGCGTGAGAGTAAAAGTGCCAAAAAGGAAACACAACAGTAGGACAAAAGGATTTTTTTTCTTTTTTATTTCACCTTTTTGGATATTTTATCGAGAAGTAATGTTTGGTGGAATATAAAGAGGATATTTGTTCTTTTCGGTGTAAGGTCGAAATTTATTTCATCGAGTGGACACCATCGGTAATATATTCCCGAGTGGCACAGCCACGAGTGAAAATATTACCGATGGTGTTCACGAGATGAAATAAATTTCGATCTTTCACAGAAAAAAACAAATATTCTTTTTATTTCATGCTTTTAACCCTTTCTGGGAGGAGTTTTATCAAAATCCAGTACAGTTATTTTCCGTTATTCCCTGTGGCGTACCCCTCCCGCATAGCAACGCATTACAATATTACGTCATGCGAGAGAAATCTAAGGTAAATGATGTCATATTTCCCATCTGGTTGTCAGGCACGCCCAATTTACCAAGGCGACAAGAAAGAGAAAATCGGTATTTTCACCGGTGATACTAGTGTAAGATCGAAAAATATTTCCACTGCTATTTCTCGATATCCTACGGGAAAGCATGAAATAATGTGCCATATTTTATGGTTACGACAAGTGAAATATATCGATTTTATTTTCTAATCTTCAGTTGAAGGCGGAAATGGTAGTTCCCGGGCATTAGTTACCTTAGACTGGTATAGCTACATGTACATGTACCAAGGTAAAAAGCGCGTGTCATTCAACCAAATGAAAATATGACGTCATTTACGAAACATTTCTCGCGCTTCTCGTAATATTGTACAATACATGTACGTTGTTATGCAAATGGGGTACGCCACGGGTATTACAAATATTAGCTGTACAGGGTTTTTATGAAAGTATCCCCAAAAAAGTGATTTAGAAGAAAGAAATAAATACTGGCACAGCTGCTCGTAAAAATATTAGCGATGATGTTCACTTGATGAAATAAATTTCTATATCTTTCACCGAAAAAGAAAAATCAATTTCCTCTATTTTCTTTTTTCTTTTTCTGAGAATAGGGGCTATCTGAAAAAGCAAAGAAAAAATAATTCCTGAATATTTGTCTACATTACAAAAGCTATGTGAATCAAAAATAGAAAGTTTCATTTGTGTTGTAATGAATAAATGGCTTTATCCTTTACCAAACTACATAGTTATTTAACGACCTTAAGAAAGAAGCCTGTCGAAAACATGGTGGGAAAAGGAGAAAATGCTGGCATCCAGCATTTTCTCCTTTTCCCACCACGTTTTCTTTCCCTGTTGAAAATAATTCACATCTTTTGAGCCACATTTAGCTTATCATCTGTAAATGCTTTCAATTTGGACGAGTCAGTTGTCGTCTGGAGAAAGGCACAGTAAGAAAAATACTTGCGTGACTCCATCTGACATTGTGACTCATTACACCTATTTATTCTACATCGATTACTTAATTCGTGATCTCCTGAAGCGAATTTACAGCACGCAACTCATTCGGAAAACCTCGGGTGATCCGTCTATCAAATCCGGTCACGGAATTGACCGAGTTGTGACGAGTGCATGAAACTGTAAATTCAGTAGGCTTATTATCAAGCGACGAACTATACAGCGATGTGCCAAAAGCGAGTCAAGTTTTCTTTAATGGCGTCATGCAACAAATTAAACGTAAAGAAATCTATATAGGTCAACTTACTCTCTGATGTTTGAAAGTTGTTATTAATATTTTGTAAAGTCCCCTTTTTGAACTATCACTTTCCGACAACGACGAGGTAAACTGTCATAAAACATTTGAATAAAGAATAAAAGGGACATAATTCCAAGTACGTATCAGTTGGTCTTTAAGGTCATTTACATTGTGGATCAGACAAATACGATTTTTAATTTCATTTTGCGTAAAGTGCTAAACATTTTCAGTTGGAGATAAATCAGGGGACTTTGCTGGCTAACTGAGTTGTGGTATTTGATTCCTGTGTTTCCATTCCTCCGAGAGACGTAACCTATGACAAGGGGGCATTGTCATCTTGGAAGAGCCGGCTGTTAACTCCATTGTTCTTGGCCACAACTTGCCAAATGTTGTCATCTGAAGTCCGAATATATTTTCAGAGTTCATTATGTCGTTCAACAAAAGCCAAAGTTCCAATCACCTTGATATGCATCCCCATATTTCAGTTTTTTGAGTTACGTCTGTTTTGTCGACTGCAAGTGCTTTCAATTTGGACCAGTCTTAAATTTATTTTGTCGTTAGGAGAAGAGTTAACAAAACGAGAACATTTTTAACCGAGCCAAATTCAAAGCATTTCAAGACGATGCACTTCTTTTTATTAACCCAAAAGGTAACCCCAAAAGAAATACTACTTTTTTTTTTCTTTTGAAAGGACAGAAAACATTGTTGGAAAAGGAGAAAATGCTGGTTACCAGCATTTTCTTCTTTTCCCAAAATGTTTCAAAAACTTCTATCTTAGGGTGGTAAAAACCAGGCATTGTTTGGTAAAGGCTTAAGAATAAAAATCTATCCCTTTTTCAAATGATTATGTTTTTTAATTCACCTATTACCACACAATCCCTACTTTTGACGACCCTGAGAAAGAAGCGTTCAGAAAACATTATGGGAAAAGGAAAAAATGCTGATAATCATCATTTTGTCCTTTTTCTACAATATTTTCTAGCCTTCACAAAACAAAGTTAAGATTTTCAGTCACTTTTATTTTGTCTTCTGCCAATGCTTTCGATTTGGACAAACCTAAAATTCTGTCGTTTGGTATTAATGAGTTAATGACCTTGAAGAAAAGAACTCCTGAAATCATTATTGAACAGAGAGAAAATGTTGGTTCCCCCTTCCCACATTATTTCTGCCCTATTCAATGGCAAATAATTTTTGTACCAATGAAATTGTCGTCTGCAAACGCTTTTTAATTCTGCTAAGTCAAAAATGCTGTCTGAATTTTTTTTTTAATCAAAAACGAAATGTTGTCTGCTGCACAGCGTGCAAGTCGTCTGCAAATGGCAATCTGTAGAAAAGTGTTCTGAGATGTCGTAATTAATGTCTAATGTTGACTTCCGGTGTGAGACTATCCTAATTGGGAGGAAGCACGATCTTGTAGACACTCTAAAACCCCACTGACAGAAATCACTTCTTTCCCGTCTTGACAGTCTGAGAGGAGATCAGATTAAGATCAGTCTGCAAAGCTTCTTTCGCTGCCTGAAAAAAAAGCACTGAAACTCGGAAAGATTTTATCCTATTGGCTGTAATGAACAAGCGAAAGGTAGAGATTCAAGATAAAGATTAAACTTATGTGCAGTCTGGGTCCGTATTCACCAACCATTCTTAACTCTTTACCAGACGTCAAAATTTTAGACTGGTTCAAATTGAATGCATTTGCAGACGACAAAGGTGACTGAAAAATTGAAATTTGTTCTGGGAAGGGTAGAAAACACTGTGGGAAAAGGAGAAAATGCTGGTTACCAGCATTTTCTCCTTTTCCTACAGTGTTCTCAAAAGGCTTCTTTCTCAGGGGCGTCCAAAGTACGGATTGTGTGGTAATGGGTTAAGAACAGTCTTTGTCATATTCTTCAAGATTTTCTAACTGTGAAAATAACAGAACTTCTTATTGGATAAACCGAACGGTTTAGCCAATCAGAAGATCTGTTACTTTCATATTGACAAAATTCTGAAGAATATGACTCCGCAATCTGATCTTGACCTATGAAGTCCCAGAAACCCCTGGTTTTGTCTCTGGCACTGGAATGATGTTGTTCATGCCATGGCAGAACAGTGTTGTATAAGATGCCGTATTTTATCAAACAATCAGTTAGATCTTAAACCCTGATTAGTTACCATAAATTTGTTTACGCCATCTTTCCCAGCCAAGGTATTGAAGAAATCATATATCACGTGACATTGTACTGTTTAGACACCTAATAAATATCAATAAAATTGTTCAATCTCTCGTCAGTCGTTTTAGCTTCGCAAGGAGTGTCTCTTCAAAGATTAAAGGCGTTTTTGTACAACGCTTAGTTTTTCAGAATTAGAGAACTATACCAGTATTCACATAACACGCAAAAAGGAGCATTCGGACTTTTGCGTAAAATGCTTTCTCGGATCAGCCTGCGCAGTCTGCGCAGTCTGCGCAGGCTAATCCGAAACGACACTTTACGACTACATTAGATTTTGTGCTTAAGTACAATTGCGCAAAACAGAAACTTACATAAAAACGGAAAATGTTGTTTTTGATTAGCCTGCGCGGAGGGAGCAGACTGATCCGAGACGACACTTTACGACAATGTCTGAATGTTTCATTTCACGTGTTACAGGCCATACTGCAGGACACTTTTCTATGTTAAATGGGATATTTTGCTAGTACAATTTTCTCAGTGTGTTATTATTTAACCACTGTTTCTCGCACAAATAGGAGTAGGTTTTTCTTTCGTGCAGCATTAGCCAGTACCAGACCGCACTGAATCTTTAGACTGAGTTTAAATCTACGTCATCCACTTTTCAGCTTTAAATGTTACCAACAAAATCCTCTTCATTCTGTGATGGAACTGTGATAAAACAATAACAAAAACAAGCTAAGTCTGTTTTGTTGATAGCGAACACTTGACGGGCAGTTGCCGTATGCTATGGCGTTAAGTTTGGATAATAGTACGTGGACAGATGTTAACATCTCGGAACACGACGAAAGCACAAATACTTTCATAGGTGTTGTGCCGCAATGGAGCAAGGCAATCATGTCCGGTATTCTGGTGGTGTTGTTTATCATTGGTGTACCCGGGAATGTCCTCGTGGTGACGACGGTGTTGAGACTCAAACAGAAGACTTCAACCGATTGGTTTATTTTGTTCATTTCTCTCAGTGATCTTTCATCATTACTGATAAGCTGTCCTCTGTATATAATGATCTTTAATTCCTGGTTGTGGAGACGAATAGGCACATCTTTTCTGTGTAGCTTGCATCACTTTGTTTTACATGTAGTTTTTATTTCTTCAAATTTGTTCATTCTCGCCATTGGTCTAGATCGTTTCTTTAAGACATGTAAACCGCACAAGCAGATTTTAGATTCAAGACGAGCTGTCAATGCTTGTGTTATCATGACGACGATGTCCCTTCTGGCCTGCCTGCCATTTCCGTTCGGTTCTTACAATAACCACGGACAGTGTGTGTTCGGAAATAAAAAGATGAGGTCTGTGCTGTATTCGTTTTTGTTACTTATTGTACTGGCAGTGTCTGTCGTGCTACTGTACATATACACAAGGATATACTTTGTGATTCGCAGAAGAAGTCGTACCAGACCAGAACTACTACGCGCTTCTACGAATGGCCAAAGTGGATCTCTTATTTCTGAATACAACAATATAAAACAAACAATAGAGATAAGACGTCTATTCGGCCAACCTAAAACGAAACACGCCTCTGTCAGTGTCATTACATGTGTCTCGAGTGACTATATGCTAGGGACAAACACAAATATCTCTTGTACTGAAAGAGGAAATGAACACGGTGCTTCAAATTTCTCGAACGACAAACAGGACAAATGCGTCTCTTCTACGTCCACCGGCATTGCTTTAAGACCGGAAACGAGTGGTCAGGTGACGTCTGGACAGGAATGTTTACTGTATCGTAGCACCAATGGTACATTTGCTAGACGCTTTGAGAAAACAACCAGACTCGTTGGAATTATAACTTGTATCTTTGCTTTGTTTACAATCATACCGGTGATTTCGGTGGTTTTTCTTATTAACAGCGAGTCAAACGATCAAAGGGCAGGAAAAATAGCGGTGTTTTTTCTCTTACGAGTTTATGTCTTTAATAATGCATCCAATCCAATATTTTTTGCACTCCTGAGCTCAAGATTTAGGGAGAAAGTAAAGACAACGCTCATGTGCTATAAGAAAATATGCTAGATACATTTACCTTAAAAGTGACATAAAACACCGGGCACTGAAACGCAAGTTGTTAAAAATTACAAACATTTCGGTCGCTAAAGGTAGTTCCAGTTGGTCATTATTGGCTGCCTCATGCCAACGATTTTCTTTTTGCAGAAGATTCGTTATGAAAATTTTGTGATAACAAGTTTGTTTTGGTCACGAGTTAACTCATTACCAAACAACAAAATTTTAGGTTTGCCCAAATCCAAAGCGTTTGCAGACGACAAAATAAAAGTGACTGAAAATTTGATATTTGTTTTGTGAAGGGTAGAAATAATTGCGGGAAAAAGAAAATGCCGGTTACCAGCATTTTCTCCTTTTCCCACAATGCTTACTAAAGGCTTCTTTCCCATGGTCAGAAGAAGGGATTGTATGGGAAAGGGTTAGAGTAACTAAGACTGTTACCATTCTTCTTCCCTCGACAAAGTGGACGTGTGAAAGCTGTCAGTACGTCTAAATATTTTGTCGTCAGGTAATGACTTTAAATCCAATTAACTAAAGTATATTTTTTTCCGACGTGGTGGTATCCTGGTTTACGGCAATGGCATTTTGTGTACAGCTGCGTCATCACGTTTGGTATATTTTCACGACTCGCATGTTTAATAAGGTTAAATACAGTTTATGTATTGATACAGAGATAAATTGTTTTTTTCCTTTTTCTAGTAATGATATACTTTTTTAGTTCGTCTAGACGAAGTCCAGGAGGAGGCGCTGCAGTACTTCCGGTGTCAATATCAAGTGATTGCATCAGCATTGGAGTCGGCGACAACATTTACATCATTGTTTTCTACTCTTAACTTACTAAATGTGTTAAATGAAATCTTCATCTATGGCAAAAAATCAAATGTTTTTATTTAAAAGTTATTTTGGGGGTAAAATCTCATCGGACAGTGTGTAGCCAAGATCAGACTCCACGTTTTGTGCATTCTGATCTTGATCGACACTGTCTGAAAAAAAGGCTCTTGAGTTGCTCATGTCTGCCTTATGGCGCCAAACCGTATGAGGTATATGATTCATAGTTGGTCTGAAATCCATTAAGGTCTATGATTTCTTTCAGCATCGAGCACGTGATGCTCACGCCCATATTCTTCAGATCTAACATTGTACTTAGATTTTTAATATTAAAATATTAAAGTTCTGAGTCAAAGTCAACGAGTTCACTTTTTCCAAACTTGATGATGGATTTGGTTCAATCTGATGTGATGATAGATATTGGTTTATCGTCGGTTTACTTCATAAACCTCGTAACCTTGTTACAAGCTGTAGTTACGAGGTTTTCGAAGTAAATCGACTTTATGTTTCTTTTCACCATGGATCCTGCCCATGCCCATGATTCTAAGGTCAAGCACGTAGGTCTAGACTTTTATATTTTACATTCAAGTTGTTCGCTGAAGACTTTCTTAAGAGCATATATTTTTCCAAACCAAATGATAATTTTGGTTCAGATTTGTTATGATGACGGACGCAGATACTAATGTCAATGTCAAGGTCACAAATTTTGCAGCTTTTGTATCAAAAGTTTTTCTAGCATTTTAAATTAGGACGGAGTGATTGATGTGGTTCATATTTAGTATAATTTTTTATGATGTTGGATGTAGGTCCACAGTTACATTCAGCTTCAACCTTGCCAATGCCTAACATAAAATGGTCAAGGTCAATTTGCTGCACATGTCCTGGGATCGGAGTTGTTGCTCGGTCTTTTGTCCCAGGCTGGGACCCTGCAGTCTTTTCAAGGTGCTTCTGTCCCAAACCATTTAACCCATTACCACACAATCCCTACTTTTGAAGCCCCTGAGAAAGAAGCCTTTTGAAAAACACTGTGGGAAAAGGAGAAAATGCTGGTAACCAGCATTTTCTCTTTTTCCCACAGTGTTTTCTACCCTTCCCAGACCGAATTTCAATTTTTCAGTCACCTTTATTTTGTCGTCTGCAAATGCTTTCAATTTGAACTAGTCTAAAATTTTGTCGTGTGGTAAAAAGTTAGTTTTCTAGAGGAGTCTGCTGGACGATGGTAATTCTGTTTCATGTATGTCAAAAACAATAGAGCCATGCTCTGGCAATTGGGGCATAATACTTGTTTTGACCTTTGGCCAAGCAAGTCATTACATAACTATAGGTTCACGAAATCAGTTTTGTATGCTGTACTATGACTATAATTGTTAATAAATGTTTTGTTTTGTTTTTTTTTCACTGAGTCACATAACAAAGACATTTTACATTTATTGATATCTGAATGTGATTGAAAAATTCATCGTGTATGTTCGAAAAATAAATAGCATAAAAGGCCGTCAAATTGAAAACGTCGCAAATTACTAATAATTTGAAATCTGTATAAAAGAGGGTATTGTCAATAAAATCAAATGAAATTACCACACAAAACTCTTGCATATTTTATATACATGCACGTTCAATTTTACCTCTTTGTCTGATTTTTAAAGCTATATTATAGATATACAAAAGTGCTACCTTACTTTCCGGACACCCTGTGCAATGTTTTCTTGATCAGAAGAACCCATTGTCACTAGCATTTTCTCCTTTTTCACAGAATGGTTTCGAATCGCTTGTTATCATAGGGCTTTAATGTTTTTGATATACCGCGTGAATGTCTAGGGGAGGGCAACTGTGTTGTGCCTTAATATGCTTTTAACTCTGCTTACATTGCTTTTACTTTATTGAATAAAATATCCTTGGACTAAACTAGGGGAATAAATTAAAACCCGAGATTTTCGTGAAAAGATTTTTAAAACGGTGCATTAACGACCGTGCAGGTTGCACCACTGTGTTTTTATGTTAAGGTAAGACCTGTGTAATGCACTTTCGGTGAAAATTCTAATTGAAAAATAAAGACAAACAAGGATTTATGCAGAAATAATATTTTTGCACATTTCTAACGGATCAAAAATTCCGTTTATGTCTATCTTGAAATTATTTTTTGATACTTTTGTTAGTTTTCTGAAAAGGGAGGAAATTATTATCTCTATTTGAATTGAGAATATAGTGGTTTTAGATTTATAAATGATAATTCAAAGAAGGAAAAAAATGGAAAAAATTAATAGGTGAAAGTAGTTCAATAATACTCATTTTTAATTATAGATAATTTTGCAGGATGATATTTTAGTGGAAATAGCTGTTTTCCATTAAACAGGTCTTACCTTAAAAAATGTCTACATATAACATAATATTCTAAGTCTTGTAATGTTTAATCACATGACGTCACCACAATACATAAGCACATGACACAAGAATGAAACATAAACATGCCTAGTTTGGACTTAAGCTCTTTAACGTGACTCCATATTTTTGTGTGGACGGTGTAGATTAAGATCAGACTACAGAGTGCTTACAGTTTGATCTCGAATCTACACAGTCCAATATTGTGAGATTTATTTTACGACAAAACAACTTTATGATCCCAATATTTAGTCTTTCCTTATAGGCTTTTTTTTTTCCTGGCTATGATGTTTTCGAAGAAAACGTCGATAATGGTGACCTGCAAAACACGAAAAGGGGCATTTGGACATTTTCGAAAAGTGTCGCCCCGGATTAGCCTGCACAGTACGCGCAGGCTAATCCGAAACGACACTTTTCGTTTTTAAGTAGTTTTCTGTTTTGTGCAAGTCTACTGTAGCACAAAATCTAGTGTAGTCCAAATATGCCGTCTCGGACTCGGATCAACCTACCTGTATTTCCTTGTAAAAGATTCTTGTAAACCAATAACCCCCCCCCCCCCCACAAAAAAAAAGATATATAAAATAAAAAATATATATATATGACTTCATTTTTCCTATTTTATATTTTGTTATGTGTTGCTATTAAGTTCGATACACATTAAATCAAAATGAAATTGTATGAATCTGTCAACAAACACCAGAAAGCGTAGGAATTGTAACAGTGTTTTCAAAACCAAAAAAGTAGTCCGAGTACGTTTAAACTAAATATGAGTACAAGCATCTCCCTTAGGGAGTTGGTCGACTCGGCCCCATTAAATTTGTTGTGGGGGTAACATTGTGTGGGCTCGTCTATACAGGAATAGAACAGGGTACCTATGAACATATGCCAGTGTGCTCTCATATGTGGATCTGCGCATGCGTCGTTGATTTTATTTTCCAGTTCTGTTCGCAGACTTTGCTCTTCTCTGAAATGAATAAACAGGAAACTTGGTTTTCCGCTGTGGCGCCAAAACCCGTTTAAGCAGACTATTTCAAAGATATTTTTGGCGTCGTCTGCTGCAAACGTGTTTCAGAATTATGAGTTTAGAGTAATCAAATCGAAACACCAAACATTACATTTCTTGGCCGATTAGTTTTAAACTAGAAAAAAATATGAAAATTTGTCTCACCAGTACTTCGCAAAATATCCTTTCCAAACTAAAACTTGATTTCCAACTTTCCAACTTAAAAAAAAGCATCTAAACATTACACAACGAGAGAAGAACGAGTCCTGTCGCAGTGACCATCAAAAGTCCTCAAAAAGATTTTGTCCAAGTTTGGGCAACTGCACAAGCCCCGTGCATCGCTGACTGAACTACCGGAAGTGACTTATTTTCCTAAGAAAGATACTTACTTGCACTGGGCGGCCATATCCAACATACCGTTGATGCTGTGGTTGTGAATGGTATTCATGAACATGGCAATGGCTGAGGAAATGTTGGCCGTAGAGGCACACGTCAGGACCATGTCTGCAACAGATGTAGCGGGCTTGGATTATCTGTTTTATTATTTGTTCAGGCAGAACAAAAAAAAATCAGACCTGTAAAGATTCAATCGTTTGCAGAACACGGGACGACATATCAAATGTGGCTCAAGTGATGAAATTTGCAATTGTAAAAGTAGCAAAAAAAACGATGGAAT
Source organism: Tridacna crocea (assembly GCA_943736015.1). Classification (NCBI taxonomy): domain Eukaryota; kingdom Metazoa; phylum Mollusca; class Bivalvia; order Cardiida; family Cardiidae; genus Tridacna; species Tridacna crocea. The sequence continues at coordinate 14,327,340 of OX031072.1, forward strand.
AGAGGAGCAAAGACATTTTCAGAGCAAACTACGACAAATTAAATGTGACTCAAGTATTGAAATTTGTATTTGTTAGAATAAGAAAGATTAAAGTGGGAAAATTAATTGATTTTCTAAATGTGAAAGTAACACAACTTCCGATTGGCGCAAAATCTAAAAATCCCTTCAGAGGCTACGTAGCCTTTTAAGGGAATACCATGGATCTTAATTGTTCATTATTTGCATTATTTTTTCATATTTATTTCAGTGATATATATATCTTTTAATTTGGTGAGATGTAAAAATTCTAAATACCCGCCTTTAAAAGCGAAATTTTCAATTAGATCATTGAGCCATGCTTTGGCAAATGGGGGCTAAATGCATCTCCGGGATGCATGGTACCAAGCAAGTCATCACAAGATTATAAAAAACATAAAAATCAATTCAATCTCTCAAACAACTGAATCATGAGGCAAACTAGGTCCTTTGACATGCAGAAAATTGACCATATCAAAAAGTATCGGCCAAGTCTGCAACAAGTTGATTATCCTTTTAATTACATTCCTAATTAACCTTCTTTTTTATCCTAATAATTGTCAAGAATGGTACAATATAAGCAATATAGGAAAAAAAGTAGTTCCGGCAAACAAGCTTATAATATATCTTCACCAGTGATGATACCATTATTATCATCATTAGTGGTGTTATTGACTGTGAAATCTCAGTAATTTACTGATATGAATACAATGAAAGAAATATCAAATTACTGCTTATATTTTCTTGCAAAAAAAAAATATTATTCCCTTCCATATCTATCAGCTAAATTTTTAGGCAACACAGAATAGATATAGAGGATATTTGTTTTTTTCGGTGAAAGATCAAAATTTATTTCATTTCGTGAACACCATCGGTAATATTTTCACGTGTGGCGCAGATCTTTAACCGAAAAAAAAATATTCTATTTGTTTCATGCTTTTTACCCATTCTGGGAGGAGCTTTATTAAAATCCAGTACAGTTCTTTTCCGTTATTCTCCGTGGCGTACCCCTCCCGCATAGCAACGCATTACAATATTACGTGAAGCGCGAGAAATGTAAGGTATATGACGTCATATTTCCCATCTGGTTGTGAGGCACGCACAATTTACCTAGGCAACAAGAGCATGAAAATCGGTATTTTCACTGGTGGTACCAGTGTAAGATCGAAAAATATTTTCACTGCTATTTCTCGATATCCTACCGGAAAGCATGAAATAAACAGCAACAATTGGATCCCTGCTGTCATAGCTGTGCCTCCAAATAAACGCGCGACAAGATCCGCAAGCTAAACATGTCCAGAACATTGACCAATCACAAATCACCTTTTATTCATTTGACACTTAATCCAACCGGAAGTAGGGCAAGAGACATTTTATAGAGCTGCGCCGAAGAGGTGAGATATTTGTGAAAGGCCATTATTTACGACTGCATTAGACTGTTCGTGAATTATTACATGGGTGCTCTAGTAAAATGGGACTTTCATTGCGTAACTTTTGATCTATGGAAACCCTTTTGTTTAACAAGCAACCAATTAATTACTAGGAATGGTCCTTGGACGTACAGAAAAGCAACGAACAGCAAAAAGTTTCGACCCATGTCAGCCTCCGCGAACTGCGCAGGCTGACATAGGCCGATACTGTTTGCAGATGCATTAAATCCCCTTTTAACGGAACTTGGCATTTCTAAGTTCTTCACATACCTGAGTTGTCAAGGGAACACATACAGTTGTAAGCAGCCACAAAAGGCTCCCCTGTGGCGCCGAAAATGGCGGAGATTTGTGGCTCGTAGAGACATTTTGTGATCAAATTCTTGATACAGCCTTGAATCATTCCTTTGGAACCGTCCCTGGAAAACAGCGAGTATAGATAGTCTATCGTTCATCATTCATACCAAGGCGATTGAGGGATTAAGATCGAGTGAACATAATCGGTAATATTTTCACGAGTGGTGCAGCCACGACTGAAAATATTACCGATGATGTCCACTAGATAAAATTAATTTCGATCTTTTACCGAAAAAAGAATGATCTATTTCATGCTTCTCGTCCCCCCCCCCCTTTTTTTTTGGGGGGGGGGGGGGAAGGATGGGGATACTTGCATACTTGCATACAAATCCGGTACGGCTTTTTTTTTTTTTAAAATTCCCCGTGGCGTACCCCCTCCACATAACAACGCACTACAATATTGCGTAAAGCGCGAGAAACGTAAGTTAAATTACATATATTTCCATTTAGTTGGATAGCTCGCCAGGTAACTAGTGCGCGGGAACTACTGTTTCCGCCTTACATTGAAGAGTTAGATAATAAAATCGGTATTTTTCAGTGGTCGTACCCATGAAATATCGAACATTATCTCATGCTTTCCGGTAGGATATCGAGAAATAGCAGTGAAAATATTTTTTGATTTTACACTGGTGCCACCAGTGAAAATACCGATTTTCACATTCTTGTTGCCTAGGTAAATTGCGCGTGCCTCACAACTATATAGGAAATATGACGTTATATACCTTACATTTCTCGAGCTTGACGTAATATTGTAATGCGTTGCTATGCAGGAGGGGTACGCCACGGGGAATAACGAAAAAGAACTATACTGAATTTTGATAAAGCTCCTCCCAGAAAGGGTTAAAAGGGTTTTTTTTTTTTTGGTGAAAGATCGAAATTTATTTCATCTCGTGAACACCATCGGTAATATTATCGATGGTGTCCACTCGATGAAATAAATTTCGATCTTTCACCGAAAAGAACAAATATCCTCCATATATTCCACCGACCGTTACTTCTCGATAAACTACTGAAGGACTTCAAGAAATAGAAATAATTACTATCACGCCAAATACGATTGATACTATTGGGGGCTATTCCTGTCAATTAAATTACCTTCCTTGCCAGATAAGGACTGAAGGTAACCAGGTAACACAGTTATCATTTCACCTGTATTCCTTTGTTTTTATCCTGGATTGCCTTGAGCATGTTGCGATAATTTTAACAATGAGTACTGATGACTGCTTTAAGGTCCACGAGTAATTCAACTCAAATTCTGTTCTTATAGATATGTAAAACAATCTAACTAGATTTACTTGAAATATTATCTTGGGAAAATAGCTGTAAGCTGCACTAAGCAAGAAATTCAAGGATAAAATCCAAGTAATTCCCATATCAGGACCAATTTAGTGCTGGAGAAGAATCAAAAGAAATAACAAGAATGAACCTTATTAGATGAACCACACTCTTGCATTATCTTTGTGACAGATTATATCACAGGCCTTTGAAGCTCTATTGGTCTATCACAGAACACTGAAATTGTCCTTGGTCGATCATCGAACATTCATTAAAAATGATACTATAAATAGTACAATTGGAAATCCCTCTGTATTGTATTTAACAATTATATACAATAAAGAGGGAATCCCCAATGTGCTATTTATAGTAACAGTGTCCGATAATGAAAATTTCTTTATCCCTTTACAGACCAATGGAGCTTCAGAGACCAATGATTATAACAGCCAAGTTACAATATCATTATAGAACCTAAAAATCCCATTTTGGCGAATAAACGATTTAGCCAGGAGGAAGAATGGAATGATCATTTTACATGCACAAAATTGATTTATAGCGAAACAAAATAGATCCAGATCAGCCAGCAGGTTGATCTGATCGATGATTTATGCAGATGCATTTAACCCCCTTTTTCACAGAGCATGAGTACACTATTTTTCCTTCTAATTTTAGCTTCAGCAAAAGCCGTTTAAAAATGTCACTGACAGTGAAAGAAGATAAAGGCCAACTCTTATCCTGTTGAGTTGAGTTCTTGAAAACGTTAAATTCGATAATAGTATAATCGATTGATGATATTTCTTACCTGTTTTTGCAAGAAAAGCATCACCTTATCGGACAGTGTAGATCAAAGATCAGACTGCACGTATGTTGATCTACACTGTCCGCAAAAGGTCATGACTGCACGTTCTGTGCAGTTTGATCTTGTTCTACACTTTCCGCAAGAGCACTTGAAATTCGTGTCAAGGTTTCAAAGAATTAATGAGGATTAAACGACAATAGATAGCTTACAGGCTACGGAAAAAATAAGACGTGTTTCAATTACTTAATTGTTTTTGGTCTCATAGATATAGTATAACGACGATAATGTGTCAGAGTTAAATTACTTGGCAATTAACGTTAGCAGGCAATGCGTGTTCATTCAATATAACTTTGAATAAATCTTATGAACGATAAGTCACGATTTCGAAATTTAAGGTGCCCTGTATATGTTGTTATCGCTTTGTTGACATTATCTCCAGCTGGATAGCATTCTACAAATACACATCTATCTAATTTGGGGGTTCTTGGGGTACAGAGTAGGACTACTTTTCTACGCGACAACCGTTATTTTGAATTTCAATCTAAACTATCAAAGTGATCTTTGGAGTTTGATCTCCTTTTATTCATTTATAAACTAAAATAGACATTTACTCAATGGAACGCTGCCTGGTGCGACTCATTCGACTATGATCAGCTAGCATGTAACCTATGCACAGGAATATTTATTAAAACAGCCCCTATATGATTGCGTAATAGGCTAAAAACTTCGATATATGCCCTACTTTTTCCATGTATAAGGGGGTGAGTGATGCGTCATAGCAGAAAGGTCCAATCTTCGAAGAATATGACATGCGCAGATAACAGCGTTGTTGATTGATTGATTGATTTTGTCGACCGTTTTTCAACAATATCGCGGGGGCCAAGGCATCTATCTATGCTTTCCTGGATTTTTTTTTTCTCCAAAGCTCCTCACAATATTCTTTCCAAGCTACTGGTTGCTTTCCCAATGTTTCGACAATGGTCAGCGGCGAGAGAAGAATAAGTTCTGTCTCAAGTCCTGAACGGTACCGACCGCGGGGCTAAGTAGGTGGTGGATGCACTTGCAATTGACATAATATAAACGTTGAATTATACCTGCAAACTGACTCTTTTTGTTTTGTTACATAGCATTTTGATTAAAAACTGTCCAACAGTTGAGCAACAACTATCATTGCTACAAGATCATAATACTCGTCTATGAGGACCAGCGCCAAGAGCTCTGGAGTAAAAGCATGAGAATTGTGAACGTCAAATCTCAGGCCACCTGAAGGTGTGGGTTCGAGCCCGACGGCTGGCCACTTAGAATTACCAGAAAGACGTCAAAACGAAGGCCCGTGTGATGGTGCTTTACACTGAGCACGTTAAACAGGCAGGCGTAATTTAGAATGCGTTTCGTAATATTTTTTTTACCTCTTATGCACCTGAGACAGTAGGCAGTGACTTGGTAGGAAAGTAGTGTCAGTATTGAGTACGTATTCACATTCTTAAGAACATTTTTTGTCGTATTCTTCAAGATGTTCTGCCAGTGAAAGTACCAGAACTTCTCATTGGCTAAACCAAATGGTTTAGCCAATCAGAAGTTCTGTTACTTTCATACTGACTGAATTCTGAAGAATAAGACTAAAAACGTTCTTAAGAATGGTTGGTGAATACGGACCCAGGTGTGAGAAAGCCAGAAACACATCCGTAGGTGCACTGAACGCCTTGATGTAACCTAAGCTGTTAAAAAGACGTTAAACTTTAATTTAGTCGATCAATGGATACAGGCAAGATAAGAATTTGGGTACAAAATCATTACGTGGGATTTCCGAAAATATCGGAGGGTATTTTATTTCGTGGTTGAACATTTCTGTTTTCAAAGAAATTCATTTTCAGGCTTTCCTTTGTCAGATATTGAACTAAGTGCCCTCAGCTCGACCCAGACAAGGTAAGAAGGCTATCCTTAAATTTGATATGGTGCTAAATGCCCATGAGGAAAATAAAAATAATACTGCCAATTATATTCGCACAAAAGACATGACAGATCTTTTTATTTCTTTTCCTGTGAACACATTCTCGAAATGATTGAAATTTAAGTCTATAGTCATGCATATTTTTCCATTAATTAAGAGAGAAAGAAATAAACAACATGGGATTGTTTATTAAAGATTAATTCAATAAAAATATCGGATAATCAACTTGTTGTGAGTGATATCAAAAACCTGTCACTAGAATGGGATGTGACGCGGTTGATAAAAAACGATTCCAACGAGCTTTTTAATCGCATCAAGTCCAAATCGAGTATTAGATCTTAAATATCACACACAGCGAGTTGATAATCCTATTTATTGTTTTTCTAATTCACACTTTTTTATTCTAATAATTATCAAGAATGGTACGATGTGAGCAGTACAGGAAAAAAAGTAGTTCCAGCAAACATGGCGACCAGCCTTTAATCTTTTTTCCCTATATGTTTTTTGCTATCCTTTTTCAAGAAAAAAACAATCATCGTTTAAATAATATCTAATTTGTCACCTGCAAATGCTTCCAATCTGAAAAGTCTAGAATTTTATTGTTTGGTGAAGAGCTAAATTTCCCTACAACTTACAAGCACATCTCTCCCGCATGTGTGAGACTTGTTGGTGTTGGAATTATACCATCCTTCACGATGGCCCCATAGCTCGCATAACACTGTATGATATCGCTATTGAGACGTTTGAGTGTGCATGGATAGTAGGACGTAGCGACATCCTGGCACGGAAAGACCACCGTAGACAGGTACTCGTGCATAACGTTCTTGTTGCCTTCTGTACAATGGCCATGTGCGATTGCTTCGTCGTAAAGTTCCATAACTCTTGTGTGTAAGTGCTGAACTGGTCTAAAATGATAAAAGGAAACTACAGTTTAATCTGTTTTAAAGAAACATAAGCTGCCAACAGTAAACATAACAAGTATTAGTATGCGTTTAATTTCAATAATACCATTAAAAAGTATGGAAAAGATTGTGAAAAGGACAATCGGTTATGGTACGGTCGGTCCAACAATGTTTTCTATCGACAATGTTTTCTACCCTGCTGGAGACAATTTTAATCTTTGAGTTACGTTTATTTTGTCGTCTGCAAGTGCTTTCAATTTGGACCAGTCTAAAATTTGTCGTTTGATAAAGGGTTAAGACAAGCCTCATTATTCGATTCACATTTCATTTGCCCTCTGTAACGATCTCGATTTGGTTGAGTCTAAGCCTTTGACGTCTGGTAATGGATACTTTTTTAACAAAAAAGGGCATGGTGCAACTACATATATGGCCATACCGTTACTAATCGTCGATACCAGTTGCCAATATGGGCGACGCTTGAAAAGGACTCATGTATTTAATGTATTTAATTAATGGGAGATCATATGGCTTGCAACACGCGAAAAGGGGCATTCGGACTTTTGCGTAAAGCGTCGTCTCGGATCAGCCTGCACAGTCCGCGCAGTCTTATCCAGGACGGCACTTTACGACTACATTAGATTTTGTCTTACAGTAGGCTTGAGCGAAACAGAAAATCACGTTAGAATGGAACGTTTCGTTTCGGATTAGCCTGCGCGGGTTGCCCAGGCTGATCCGAGACGACACTTTACGCAGATGTCCGAATACCCCTTTTCGCGTGTTGCAAGCCAATTATTTTAAGATACTGACCAAATTCATCCTAAGTCACACCTTATTCTACAACGTGCCTGGTACATGGCACCGTCATACATCACCAAGATTTAACGTCTAATCCGACAGACTATGAGTAAATTTTAGTTTGCAAGCCGTGGGAACCCCACATCCAAAAGTATCGGAACTTGTCGCTTACCAGCATACTGTGTTAGTTCAGAGACATGCGCGTAAAATGACGTCTACAGCAGAGTCGCCTGTCACGACATTTTAAAACTGCTGATATTAACTATATTTGGATGAAATTGGGTAATTCATCCCTAATAGCAAGAAGAAGGGTTTAGTCCAGCTTTAAACTCCATATTTTTTCCACTTACATGAAAAATGAAAGAAACAAAAGTACAATTATGAGGAAGATTACCTGCACATATCATGAAGAGTTCCTGTCTGGGGGTCCACCATATCGATTTCAGACACAGTTTCGTTTACAATATCTTGTATCATGTGAGCAAATCCGTCGTAAATACAAGTCATATCGTGCTCTAAAGGAACGGTGAATGAAAGAAATCACGTAACTATATAAATGAATGAATATCTTCCTAAATAGACATCATATTGTGCTAAAAACGAATGGCGTTAGAATAAACTTGTAACTAAATTTCCTTTGAACAACTGTTTACATGTAAAAAAAAATGTCCCGTGAATGAATTAAGAAGGGTTGTATCAAAATACCCCAAAAGATGTTATGATAATATGCAAAAGTAACGCACACTTGGTAAAACTGGATTTGAAAAATAGAGGTGGATAGGATAGGGGAGCTTGCCAGAACGGCGCATCGAAGAAAATCGGAAGATTTGAAACCGATGATTAAAACAGCGATTACGTAATCGCTGTTTTAAAAATATGATACAAAATTAACTTCTATTCTTTTTTAACCGACATGAAGATATCACAGTAGAATAAACAATACGTGTCGCTGTCCAGCCAGTATACGTGCCATGATAAACCTAACATGTCAATAGAATAACCAGAATTTGACGTCCATTACTCTGAGAACAATCTTGCTCTCGGCATATACGGAGCATAATTCGGACATTGTTGACTTCTGTCGGAATACACTGCACTTGATCGCTTGTCCTGATGAGCTGACGATAAATTTACGTAACATAACGAGCGATGGACTTCTGTGATTAAATTAAAAGGACGTGACCTTGCCAAATATCCAAGATTTTTTTTTTTTTGGAAAGCAAAAGTAGGAGTTCACTGAACCCAACGCATATATACCTTTCAGCCAAGGACACATGTTGTCAAAGATTACTGACAAAAAGCCGACGAACTTATGTTATTCATCTTGAAATATAAAACGTAAAACGTGTGTCCCTTGGCAGAAAATTGTCACATGGCTGAAAATGACAGAAAATGTTATAGTCGAGCACTATTACCTTTGTTCTCTTCCTTACATATGCCAGTGTATCCGGCCAGTAGTGCCGATCCCATAAATCCAAAAATAGACTTGACCTTTTTATCCGAGGCACAGGTGGAAATGACGCTGGTGATACAATTCTTGATATCGGAAATGGTTCGTCTAAGATGATAATAATAATATAGTTTTAATGTATTAATAATAATACAGTCAGGCTCATATGTGACCTGCAACACGCAAAAAGCAGCATTTGGACATTTGCTTAAAGTGTCGTCTCGGATCAGCCTGCGCAGTCCGCGCAGGCTGATCCGAGACGGCACCTTAAGACTACATTAGATTTTGTGATACAGTAGACTTGTGCAAAACAGAAAATTGCATAAAAACGAAAAATGTCAATTCGGATTAGTCTTCGCGGACTGCGCAGGCTGTTCCAGAAGGACACTTTACGCAAATATCCGAATGCCCATTTTCTCGTGTTGAAAGCCATCTAAAGACCACCAAAGATAAGTAAGAAATTTGTTCTCTTGAAACACGTCTTTCAATGAAATCCCAATTACGTGGTTTGAAGGCAGAATATAGAATTAAAACAGTCATCTCTAAAAGCAGTGGATTGCTTAATACAGACAGTCTCACAGAAAGGTTTGATCATCAAAAAGACAAAAAGCCAACAATGGTTTAGAAAAATTTCATGTGTTCATCTTGTTGAAGATTCATCATCACTGTTTAGCCTGCAACAAATATATCTTTGACATGAAGAATATTGACTAACGGCTAAAAGTTTCGAACGAGGTCAGCCTAACTTAACAGCGCTGGCTGACATATGTCGATACCTTTTGCAGAAGCATTCAAACCTGCTTCTTCCAGGGCATGACACATTTCGTCGGTTTACTTCAAAAACCTCGTAACTACAGCTTGAAACAAGCTGTAGTTACAATGTTTTTGAAGTAAATCGACGATTTGTTTCTGAAAAAAAAAATAGTTCACTCACTTGCAGAAGTTAATAACACCGGCTGACCCATTCACCACAGGCACGATAAAGTCTGTTCCTGGTTCCATCATATTGTCTGTCAAACATTTGTTGGCGTTAGCGTGTATTGATGCGATGGTACACCGTCCTTCGGTATGGACAAAGGCAAGCAAAACAAAGACTCCTGTAAAACAGTTATTGTTATGTTGCGAAAAAGATACCTCTAAAACATTTACGTGTTGCGAAAAAGATCTACTAAAACAATTACAAGGTGCAAAAGAGATTGTTGTTAAACAGCTACATATTGTGAAAGATATTTCTGTAAACAGCTGCAAGTTGCGAAAGAGAATGTTGTTAAACAGCTAAATGTTGCGAAAAAGATTCTTCTATAACACCTACATGTTGCGAAAGATATCTCTGTAAAACAGATACAAGTTGCGAACGACATGCCTGTGAAACAGCTACATGTTGCGAAAAGATTCTGAAAAACAGCTACAAGACGCGAAAGAGATCCCAATAAAACAGCTACATACTGCAAAATGATCCCCACAGAACAGCTACAAGTTGAGAAATGTATCTCTATAAAACAGTTACAGGTTGCGAAAAAGATTCCTGTAGATTAGCTACATGTTACAAAAGAGATCCCTGTAAAACAGCTACAAGTGGCGAAAGATATCTCTGTAAAACTGTTACAAGTTGCGAAAAAGATTAATGTAACACAGCTACAAGTTGCGATAAAGATTCAGGTAACACAGTTACAAGCTGCGAAAGATATCTCTGTAAAATAGTTACAAGTTGCGAAAAACATTCCTGTTAAACAGTTACAAGTTGCGAAAAATATATCTGTAAAACAGTTACAAGTTGCGAAAAAATATTCCTGTTAAACAGTTACAAGTTGCGAAAAAATATTCCGGTTAAAAAGCTACAGGTTGCGAAAAAAGATTCCGGTTAAACAGCTACAAGTTGCGAAAAAAGATTCCTGTTAAAAAGCTACAGGTTGCGAAAAAAGATTCCGGTTAAACAGCTACAAGTTGCGAAAAAAGATTCCTGTTAAACAGCTACAAGTTGCGAAAAAAGATTCCTGTTAAACAGTTACAAGTTGCGAAAAAAGATTCCTGTTAAACAGCTACAAGTTGCGAAAAAAACACAGTAACACAATTTCAGGCTGCCATAGAGTGAAATACAAACGTACACAGATATAATAAGTAAAATAGAAGACATTTTACTTTATATTTAGGTCCAAAATACATTCATGGTACATGATACATTTCCAAACCATGATTACATATCAATTTTAGTACACTAATTCATTTCATAACTCCCTACTTCTGAGATTAGTATAAGTTGTAAGAACTTGTTTTTTCAACCGATGTAAAATAAATATGTTTGAACTAATGGATCTACTATTATGTGATGACCTACTTAGCATAGTGCATCATGGAGATGCATTAAATCTGTGCCAAACGACAAAATTTTAGATTGGTCCAAATTGAAAGCAATTGTAGACGATAAAAACAATGTGACTCAAAAATTGAAATTTGCTTTGGGAAGGGTAGAAAACATTAAGGTAAAATGAGAAAATGCTGGTTACCAGCATTTTCTCATTTTTCCTTGATGTTTTCAAAAGCCTTTCTTCATCTGGGTTGTTAAAAGTCGGGATTGTGTGGTAAAGGGTTAAACATTCTTCTGTCAAAGCAAATGATACTGACGCTACACCAAATGACGTTGACAAAGGTTGTTTGTTAGAAATATCATAGGATAAAGGAGAGCACCCTGGTATCAGTATCAGTATTTCTTCTTTGTCCACATATTTCCCCACCCCTTCAAATGTGCTCGGATTGAAGAAAAAAAAGTATTTTGCCGTCTGGCATAAAGTTGAATATCAAACAAAAATCGATCGAGAAGTTTAAAAAACCAACATTGGATACATACCTATTTTGGTAAGGTCCTTCATTTCTAAGCTCTAACTTCGGTAGCTGTTCCTACTGTTGAGAAATTCTTCAACAATGAAAATAACAACTTGGTGTAACCATGGAGATGTTCTTGTGTTTATTGTTGACATAGCAACAAAGAAAACAACAACGACGTCTTTATCCATTTCTAATGGAAGACGCACCCGAAAATTATCGTCATTCACACATAGGCAAGCCAAGGCCTGTATTCACCAACTATTCTTGAGAATATTCTTTGTCTTATTCTTCAAGATTTTCTGACTGTGAATGTAACAGAACTTCTGATTCGCTAAATGAAATGTTTTAGCCATTCAGATATTATGTTACTTTCATAATGACGAAATTCTGAAGAATAAGACTAAGAATGCTCTTAAGAATGGTTGGTGAATACGGACTGAGATCCTCAGTGCCATATATGTGTTGGACACGTAACCACAGTACAGATATTTCTGATCCATCCTTCTTCTTATTATTATTATTCGTCTTCTTCTTCCACCTCACTGTTTTCAGTTCCACGTCTCTCATCGTCATTGACGGCGTGGCCATCTGCATCATCTTTTCCAACAGCAACAGATGATTCAGTATAGTCTTTACAACCTACACAGTTTTCAGTATTGTGTAACATCTATCACACAACTAACCTTGTTTTCGGTGTAGTACAGCTATGCGACTTTTCTTATCTTACACACGTTTGAGATAGGCATCATGTGACGTCATACGTAACGTCATTTTATGATTAATGAAGAGAGGTGAGTTTTTTTTTCTTATCTTACACAGTTTTGAGACAAGCATTATGCGACGTCATACGTGACGCCATTTTATAATTTGGCGAAGGGAGGTGAGATCTTTTATCTTACACACGTTTGAGATAAGCATTAAGTGACGTCATACGTGACGTCATTTTATAATTGGTGAAGAGAGCTGGGTTTTTTTTATCTTACACATGTTTGAGAATAGCACTATGTGACGTTATAAGTGAAGTAATTTCATACAATATGAAGAAATTTGAGGCTTTAGTCGTGGAAATTTCCACTTATGTGTGTATATTCCGACCCAAAAATCTTGTGACAATCGCATAATTATATTATATTATAATAATAAGAATCTTGCATTCGTTTGCTTGTGAGATAAAATGTTTTAAACTCGTTTGTAAAACTTTTCAATTAGCTCGAACGGTATGCATCGTTTGTGTGATAAAAAATATCCGAAATACTAATTATTGCCGGAACCTATACATATGAGGCACGCTCTGGTAAAAGGGGGGCTTAATGCGTTTGCAAAAAGTATCGAACCAAGGTCAGTAGTCTTCGCAAGCTAACCTGGGTCGAAACTTTTCACTGTTAGTCCTTTTTCTGTATTTCAAACCCTTCTACCCCAGAATTTAGCCGGATGTTGGACAAAATTGATTTGATGGATTCGTAGTGGGCGGCAACACGCGAAAAGGGACTTTCGGACATTTGCGTAAAGTGTCGTCTCGGATCAGCCTGCGCAGTCCGCGCAGGCTAATCCGAGACGTCACTTTACGACTACATTAGATTTTGTGCTACAGTACCCTTGCGCAAAACACAAAATTACATTAAAACGGAAAGTGCCGTCTCGGATTAGCCTGCGCGGACTGCGCAGGCTGATCCGAGACGACACTTAACGCAAATGTTCGAATGCGGTTGGTATAATATGTCACGGAGATAAATTAAGCCCCCTTTTGCCAGAGCATGGCTCATATCTGTCACCGCACCATGAAAGAAGAAAAATAAATACCAATCGAATCATATTACTCAGAAATATAATAATACACTTGAGCTGGACTATGGAAAAGGGGATTCCTGGGTCGGCCGAATCCTTTCCGAGGATTGATGATTGTCACATTATCTCCCGCTAGATGGCATTCTATAAATACTCATCTATCTAATTTGGGCATCCTGGGTACAGAACCGAACCACTTTCCTACGCGACAACCGTTACTTTGAATTTCAAACTAAAATAAACATTTACTCAATAAAACGCTACCTCGTACAATTCATTCAGCTATGATCAGCAGTTTAGAGAAATCTGGAGCTAAAGCAGGTCTCATTTCTCCTCAAACGTATTGATAAAAGCTATTTTCTACATTGCTACTTTATAGAGCGTAATATTACAGTCTGCCCGCTTTCGGGGCTAGTGATGCGTCATATAAGACCGGTCTAACCTTCGGAGAATATGACATGCTCAGACGACGATGATAGTCATAGCTACAGGATTCATTCCTCTCCCACCGCTGACCGTTGTCTCGACGATGGTTATGTGGGAAAGCAGCCTGTGGCTTTGAAAGAGAATTTTGCAAAGTGCCGGTAAAAGAGACTCCAGGAAAGCATGGATAAGTGGAATGGCCGCCGCGATATAATTGAAATAACGTTGAAAACGACAATAAAAATTATACAATCAGTCTGGCAAAAGGGGGCTTATTGCATCTTCGTGATGGATCCATGGATCCATAAAATCCATTCATTCTTACAATCTGCTCAATCAATAGGTAGATCAGTCCTTTGTAGTGCAGAACATTGACGCAGAGCAAAAACTGTCGACCCAGGTCAGTTTGTGCGAACTGCGAAGGCTGATCTGAATCGATACTTTTTGTGGAAGCATTAAGCCTCCTTTTCACGAAGTTTTGCTCACTTGTGCGAGAATTATGAATTGAGAGTTCTTAGAGTTTGGGGCTAAAGGGGAAAACTGTATATTGCTTGCAGCACACGAAAAGAAGCATTCGGACATCTGCGTAAAGTGCCGTTTCGGATCAGCCTGCGCAGTCCGCGCAGGCTAATCCAAGACGACACTTTCCGTTTTTATGTCATTTTCTGTTTTGCGCATGTCAACTGTAGCACAAAATCTAATGTAGTCGTAAAGTGCCATCTCGGATCAGCCTGCGCGGACTGCGCAGGCTGGTCCGAGACGAGACTTTATGCAAATGTCCGAATTTCCTTTCATAATTGTTTCTTTTTTATTTGTTTCGGGAAGCCATACAACTAAAAAATGTTTCGGAATCTTGGTTTTATAAAACAAAATATAATTACAAACTACAAACAACATTCTCTGTTAGCCCGCCTTTGTAATATCTGAAACAGAAATGTTTAAAGATGTGAAAGAAATATAATGAATAGTTCTAGAAATTAGAGATGTCAAGTATTGGAATTAAAGTAGTACCATTCTAATGGTAAACAGCTATTTCCGTTCTAATATTATCCTATAAAAATGAGTACTGTTGTACTACTTTGACCGAGCCACTTTTTCCATTTTTTTTTTCCTTCTTAGAATTATCATTTATAAATCTAGGGCCACTCTATTCTCGTTACAAAAGTAGACAATAATTACCTCCCTTTCCTGAAAACTAACAGAAATATAAACAAATAATTTCAAGATGGACATCAAAGGAATTTCTGGTCGGTTAGAAATGTGCAAAAATATTATATCAGTATAAATCCTTATTTATCAACTAAATAAGAAATATCATTCCATTTTGCACTAGAAGCGTAAGGATGGCAATACCTTAGTACAACATAAGAAATAGGCCACACGTTAAACTTTGTAAAAAATAGTTTCTCTACTTTTTATTGATCTCATGTATTTTATACCACTCAATGACAGATTGTGAGTTTCACAATATTTTCCATACTTTAAAACGGTTTGATTTACATGTAAATTTAAATGTACGTCTACGGCCCCTAACTCATGGGTAAATACCGTGTAACATCGACGATTGCGTACAGGCTATTCGGCCGATGTCGGTAGCTTCCGTCTTTTGATATGTGAGTTAGGGACTGTAGATTTACTTACTCATCGGCAAATATCGGTAACATCGCCGTTTTCGTAAAGAATATTCGACCCATCCCAGCAGATTCCATCTTTGAATATGATTGTTAGATATTAAGTTTCTATGATTCGCAGACCTTTAGTTTCTATGGCTAAACCAATAGAGGATGATCGTTGGTGTCCATGGCTGTGAGGTAGAGCTTCATGAGGTCCTGAGTTCGATACCCGAGAGGGGGTGTCAACTTTGGGATTTTTCATTAGCTTACACATTCGGCGCGAGTACTGGTGTAGTTCCCAGGAAGCAGAATCGAGAGAGATTAGTGCAAGTTGTTAAAACTTGTTTCTCAATCGATGTAAAATAAATAGGTTTGAACTAATCGTTGTTGACACTCCCCACAACGTTTATAAGTGTTCACTTATGGAAGAATAAAGGTTTTCTGTATAAAAACGTATAATATTACTGTATTGACATATCCATGGAAACTCTGCAGGCGTGGAAAACAAGATCCCTGTACAATGAACATCGTCCCATTGTCCCCGTCTTGCTGGTACAAAGATACCGCAGTCCTCAGCGTCGTGGGAGTTTTCTATATAACGACTCGGCATCCAGTTTTTGTACTTCAACGGAAAATCTGTTAAGTGTAAAAGGGGGGGGGTTACTTTAATACTTTCATTGCTGAATTAACCCTTTACCAAACGACAAAATTTAAGACTGGTCCAAATTAAAAGCATTTGCAGACGACAAAATCAACATAACTTAAAAATTTAAATTTGTTTCTACCAGGGAAGAAAACATTTACGACCCTGAGAAAGAAGTATTTAGAAAACATTGTGGGAAAAGGAGAAAATGCTGGTAAACAGCATTTTCTCCTTTCCCCACAATGTTTTCTAAAAGCTTCTATCATAGGGTCGTAAAAATAAGGGATTGTTTGGTACAGTGTTAATATAATTGGCCGCTTCAGTTATGAAAAGAATCTGCAATATCGAATTTTCTTTGTTGTTATGGCCAGAATATGTATCACAGTAGCGGACAGTGTAGATCCAAGATCAGACTGCACGTTCTGTGCAATCTGATCTTGGATCTACACTGTCCGAAAAAGCAACTCAACTCCTTTCTAGAGCTTTATGGTTAATTCGTAACCAACGAGTCAATAATCGACTCGCCTACTTAACCCTTTACCCCATAGGGCATTTCTATGGTATCTGTAATTGACCCTGAATAACAGCAAGGATGAAGCCGTTTTTTATGTGTATATGATACCTTTTGATAGCATAGAAAACATTGTGTCAAAAGGTGAAATTGCTCGTCACGAGCAATTTCACCTTTTGCCACAATGTTTTTCAAAGACTCTTATAAGCAATGCGTAGAAACGAGTATCCATGGAGTAAAGGGTTAACGACATCTCCTTTTCCAGCAATGTTTACAGAACACTCTTCTTCAGGGTCATTAAAACTCTGGGTTGTGTGGTAAAAAGTTAACTGTTTGTCAGGCTACAAATGTTTAGACCGGTCCAAACTGAAAACATTTTCACACAACACATCAAGTTTAGCTGAAATGGCGGTAAACATTTGTTAAAATGTAGAACACGTTGTGTGAAAAAGAGAAAATGCTTGTTAACGACATTTACTCCTTTTCCAACAATGTTTTCAAGAGCCTTCTTCTTCAGGGTCGACCAATCTCAGGCCTGTGTGGTAAGGGATATAAGCTGTTTCTTGTACCATAGGCAGCTGAAGCTCTATTTGGGCTATGACGGAACACCTAAATTTTCATTGGATGGTCATCAAGCACCGTTACTAAAAATAACGTATTTTTCATCGCCTCTATGAACTATGGTTTATGTGATAAAAATAATTTTGTGTCCCACATCTCGATTTAATTGAGGATCAAAATGCCTTTTTTCGGCAAGGAGCTACTGCTTTGGCGAAAACTACTTAACTACATCAATAGAATGACTCAGAAGTGTTAGGGAAATGAAACACTGTTAAACGCCAATTTAAAGGTCCAAATAAACAACCAAACCAAAATGTCTGAAACTATGGAAACCAAGGGTTGATTGATTGATTGATTGTATTTAGCACCGTTTTCAACTTTATTTCAGATGTATCGCGACAGTCAGTGCACATATCCATGCTTTCCTGGAATTTATTTTACAAGAACTCCGCACAATATTCTTTCCTAGCCACTGACTGCTTTTCCATTTAACAATAATGAACCAATGATTAGTGGTGAGAGAAGTAACCCAAAGAGTGCATAAAGTTGTATATTACATTTCATGTGTCTATTTGTAGAAATTGTATGGGTAAAGAAATGTAATTTAAGCTGGGGTGGAATTATTTCCATGTCACAGTAAATATTTTCCTCCTGCCGAAAATCTGGAACTAATTTGTTATTCTACTGTTAAAAGTGTTAAAAATGGCATAAATTGACAAAATAATCAGACGAAATATAATATATAATTTATTTCATCAGCCTGTGGTTATATCGGGAAATATTTGCCTCAAAAGGGAAAGGTCTGCGAAAATAACTCGTGCCTTACGGCACTCGTTATTTTTTTGCATACCTTTCCCTTTTTCGGCAAATATTTCCTCATATTAAACACCGGCTGATGAAATAAACTCTATTTTTTACCTGACACCCATTCCCATGATTCCTCCTTGTTAATATCATAAAGCCCGAGCCATACCGGTCCATAGAACTGCAGATCTCCCAGCATGCTCCTGACAAAATCTTGGTCCGATTGATCCCGAATGTATAGCATCGTCCCACCACGTTTTGGACAGTCGAATTCGGCATGGAAGAAAGAGTTCTTTTGGGGATTGAACTCGTAACAGAATTGGTCGTGGACATATAGTCTGTCCCTCGGCGAATGGTTCTTCACTCTCGTCGGACACAAAAAATTATTTCCTTGAACTGTTAGAGACGATCAAAAGTGTCATTATAATTATCTTAATCATCATTACAAATTGTTTTCATGAGTGTGGGAATAAAAGCATACGTCACTTCCGCCAGGCATGAATATTTATTGCCTTGGTCTGTTTTTCTGAAGATAATACAAAATGTGTTGGAATCATTTTTACGCTGCGCCACTCGTGACAATATTATCCATGATGTTCACTCGAGAAAATTAATTTCGATCCTCCACCGAAAAACAGGTCAATTATTCTGTATGTTTCGTGCTTTTAGCCTTTTTTTGTAGGTACTTTTATCAAAATCCAGGCGACCGTTTTACGAACGAAAGTTCCGTACTGTAGTACCGTACAGGTTGCCAACAAATCGATTTAATTTCACAGTTCGTAACTATTAATTATCAGACCTCATAGTCCATCATTATTTCCCGGTAAATTACTAAAAAGCATAACGCCAGGTTACTTAAAAAAAAAACTCGTTTGAAACAAGCTGTAGTTACGAGGTTTTTAAAGTAAACCGACAATAAGATTAAACATATCGTCGATTTTCTTAAAAAAACCTAGTAACTACAGCTTCAAACAGACTGTAGTTACGTGGTTTTCGAAGTAAATAGACGATATATAGTATTTGGCGCCTAAACAGTGCCAATACAACTATACCTGGATTAACAGGGGCTGTAACAACAGTATGCGCATGCGTAGTCGTTTTCGTAGTTCGAATTGTTGTCTTTGTCGTTGGCTTGGTTGTGGTTAACGTTGTTCTAATGGTACTTGTCTTTTTCGGGGTTGTCGTCGTTTTTATCGTCGAGATGGTTGAAGTCGTAGGCTTGGCTGTCGTTGTTATTGTGGTAGGTTGAGTTGACGTCGTGAATTGTAGTGTACTTTGTGTACTCGTAGTTGGTTTCTGAGTGGTTGTTGTTGTTCTTGGCGTAGGTGTCGTTGTTTTTGTTGTCGATGGTTCAATCGATGTCGTCGGTTTCATAGTCGTTGTTGTTGGGGTTGTTGTTGTTGTTGGGGTTGTTGTTGTTGTTTGAGGTACTGTTGTTGTTGTAACAGGGGTTGTTGTTGTAGTTGTTGGTGCCGTCAGGTACTCCTGAGGTACTAAAATATACTGTTGATGAATTAACCTTATAGACAAAAATTGTTTTTACTTTTTGAAGCTGTTCATAGGTATATAAAAGAGATAAAACGCTTTTTCATTATCGGACACCGTTACTATAAAAGGCATATTGGTGAATCCCTCTTTATTCTATATAAGTCTTATTACCTTTTTATACAGCAAGGAGGCAGTTGCCACTTGAACTGGCCACCGTTGTATACCGTTTATTACACGTAGTAGTATCAGGGGCGGTAACCAGTCTAGTTGCCACTGTGCTATGTATAGTAACGGTGTTGAAAATTTCACTATTCCGTAATACATACAGGCGATGCACCAGTGCTTTCATAAGCGTACAATGATCGACCAAGGAAAATTTCATCATTCTGTGATGGATCAATGGAAACTCAAAGGCCTGTGGTACAACTGAGAGCACCATCCGATTGCCTTCACCTCTCCCTTTCTTTTCTTTCAATACCCTTCTTCTTTCCTTTCGTTTTTCACTTTTTTCTTTATATACATGTATACATTGGAACAGAATTCATTGTGGATATATTGTGATTGTTGTAAAAATAATTTTTGAAATTGTTTTGTAGAGGAAGGACCAATTCTAAGTTGGCAGATCTTGTAGTCCAAAGCCATTTCAAAATTTTATGAAATAAAATATCTTAAAAACTAAACTAAACTACTAACATATAAAATATTTTACCAATCAATTCCGGACAGCGTTAAGTCTTTACCACACAATCCCGAGTTTTGACACCCTTGAAGAAAAAGCCTTTGAAAACATTGTGGGAAAAGGAGAAAATGCTGATAACCAGCATTTTCATCTTTTTTTCACAATGTTTTCTACTCGTCCCAAAACAAATTTCATCTATTGAGCAATGTTTATTTTGTCGTCTGCAAATGCTTTGAACTTGGACCAGGCTATAATTTTGTCGTTTGGTAAAAAGTTAATTGATATTTTTTTCGGTGAAAGATCCAAATTTATTTAATCAGAATCCAGTACAGTTCTTTTGTGTTATTCCCCTTGGCGTACCCCCTCTGCATAGCAACTTATTATAAGAGTACGTCAAGCGCGAGAAATGTAAGGTAAATTACGTCATACTTCCATTTGATTGTGAGGCAAGCGCATTTTGCCTAGGTAACTAGTGGGCGGGAACAACTGTTACCGCCTTCAACTGAAGAATTAGGGTACAGAAATAAGTACTTTCACTGGTCAGAACAATGAAATATCAAAAAATGTTTCACGGATATTTCTCAATAACCTAACGGAAAACATGAAATAATAAGCAATAATTACCTTTGTCTGTGTTTGGGATACTTCCTTGGCATATCTGTATTGATAAATGAGTGCCGGATACGACAAAGCCGAGTTGATTGCGGTTACCAAGGGCTTTATATGTCGGAGATACCCAAGGTAAGTCGTAATAGGGTCGACAGTCAAACTCGTACAAAAGATCGTTGACCGTTGAGTTAACGTCTGGATGTTCGTATATCTTGGTTTCAGTCTCGTATGTACAGAGGCAATCGTAGTCCGCCATAGACGGTGCAAAGAGGTAGAAGGTGAGGAGCAATGGTACCATGGCTTTTCTGGTCTTCGGTCAGAACTAATAATTTAGTAATTACAGATTTGTTTTGAAGTTAAGAATGTTTGAGTTATGCCCCGTGTAAAAAGGGACTTAACTCATCAGCAAAAGGTATCGACCCAGGTCAGCCTGCGCAGAATGCGCAGGCTGACCTGGGTCGAAACCTTTTGCTAAAGGTCAATTTTCTGCAAGTCCGAGGACCAGTTTATCTCATAATTCAGTTGGTTATTGGGAAAAATGGGGTCTTTGAATCTACGGCTGGTTATATAGTGTTGTGCTTGGTAGGATTAAAAAGAGGTTTGCTACAAGACAAAAACAAACATAGCCTTGTAGGTGGTAACATGTCAGTTTGAGTCCATAATGCTTAGCCTTTCACCACATACATGCGCATTTTATGCGTCCTCATCAGGCGACCTTTTAGTTTAGATGTGATAATACAGGGTACATGTAATGCATTGGGTACAAGCTATTGGATGCCCTTAAAACACTGCATGAAAAGCAGCAGAAACTGTTGCATAATTTAAGCAAGTGCCCGTTGTCCACACATACTTTCTGTTGGTCACATTGAAAATAGTATTGCTCTGTAGTGAGAAGTCACTTGTTCACTTATATATAATATAAAAATGACTGATTGATTGATTGTTTGATTGATTGATTGTACAGTGTGTAACGCCGTTTTCAACAATACTTCAGTGATATCGAGGCGGCCTGCGCACCTATCTATACTTTCCTGGGATTTCTTTCAGCGGTACTCAGCACAATTTTCTTTCCAAGTCGCTGGCTTCTTTTCCACATAACAATCGTCGAAACAATGGTCAGCGGTGGGAGAGGAACGAATCCCGTCGCAATGACTATCATCAATCCTCGGAAGGAATTCGGCCAAAAACGGGATCGAACCCACGACCCGGTATTTTCAAGTCCTGCACCCTACCTACTGAACTACAGGGATTCAGCATGACGTAAAATCTAAAAATAAAGTTATGCATGTACCTTTAATACAAAGCAAAGGTTAAACCCATATATAACTGTCATGTCCCAAGAATTCAAAATCATCAAGGCGCTTAAAGCCGTTGAGGTCAAAGATAAGAACTGATGATAAGAATAAATGTGTGACAATCTGTGAAAAGGAGACTTAATGCATTCTGCAAAAAGTATTGAGCCATCTCAGCCTGCGCAGTCCGCGCAGGCTGACATGGCTGAATACTTTTTTGAAGTTTGCCATTTTTCTGCATGTCCCGGGACCATTCTATCTTCAGATCAAATTGATTGTTGAATAGTATTGGTTTCAAAAATTCATACTAATGTGTTGACTTCCTTGATATATTGTATTAAGGAGATAAATGTACATCAAACCCCCTTTTGTCAGAGCATGGCTTTTAAATAGATGTCCCATTTTGACCTGTTAAGTATCTTTAACCCATTACCAAACAATCCCTTTCGAAAAAATTGTAGGAAAGGGTGAAAATGCTGGTAACCAGCATTTTCTCACTTTCCTACAATGTTTTCTACCCTTCACAAAACAAATGTCGAATTTTCAGTCACTTTTATTTTGTAGTCTGCAAATCCTTTTGTAGGTTTGGACAAATCAAAATATTGTCGTTTAGTAATGAGTTAAAGCCTTTTCAAAGCCACAGACGAAAACATCTTTGAATTCCTTTCAAAGCCCCCAACGAATATAGACGCTTTCTGCGAACGGCATGGGTCAAGATCAGACTACACAAAACGCGCAGTCTGATCTTGGACCCATACTGTACTCTTATTTAATCAATCCAGTAAGATGATTTCAAATGTCTTAGTATCCGAGAACTGTATAGAGAGTCCCCGAAAGAGTCCCATTTAGCCCTGAACGATTTAAAACTCTTTATTTAAAGGTCTCTGGTATTATCGACCCTGAAGAAGGAAGCTTTAGAAAAACATTGGAGGAAAATGAGAAAATGCTGGTAACCAGCATTTTCTCCTTTTCCTACAATGTTTTTTACCCTGTCAAAGGACTTCGGTTCATTCACAACGGTTGCTAATTTAAAGATTTTTCGTCTTCAGATACCTGTAATATGAAAGTGTATAACATTTGCCGTGCAGAAAGGAGCTGAATCCTGGCCCGTTGAGATCAACACTACGGGTAGTCCGGACTGTTGGCTCGAAAATGTTTACCAGCCGGACGAAAATTTCATATGGTGTAAACACTACGTTTCTAAGACGAAAGAAAAGGGGTTTGCCCGATTTTAATGCCGTGGATCAATTTTTATTGCGATTTGAAATTCGGATATTTCTACTGTCCGAATACTATTCCTTGTACAATAGTAATCCTGTTGTTTCCTGTTTAGTCACAATGTATAATCGACAAAACTGGTGTTTCAGAGGTATTTTGCCATTTCAAAGGCACTGCTGGATTTAGGGATTGATTTTATTAATATTCTGTATGTTTCGTATCTGTCTATTTGTCTGTCCGTCCATTTGCGTATCATTTGCTTGCACTTTACACTATTCAAAAGAACTGCCTTTGAATTTTGCGTATAGGATTGCTTTGCCTCTGGTCGATCGGCAGGACAAATCAAACTGCCTTCAGACTTTCCGCCTGCGATGCAGTAGACGATTTGCCAATTATATTTGATATAAGCGACGTTTATTTTTTATCCTAAGCGGCGCATCGGAAGTATCACGTGACACCGGACAAACAAAGCATTATTTCATTGTCAAATGATGTTCGCAAATCCTTTAAACTTGGACAAATTAATAACTGAAAAGAAACTGACATAGCAAGAAATGTAGAGGAAACCAATTCTAACACAATTTAAACATATTTCATGCTATTACTTTTTGAAATAATAATCATGAACAGACAAAATATGCATTTGATGAGATCGTATTGAAATAAAGAGCATGTTAATTTGGACATAATTGATTCACCTCTCATCGCTGTACATTGTTTTCACGACCTTTATTTGTGGGAAAGCAGTCAGCGGCCGTTAATGAAAATAAGAAACTATAGCAAAGCGTGGATAGGTACACTGGCCGCCGCGATATAACTGAAATTTTGCCGCAAAACTATGTTATGCTGCACAAAACGCAGAGTAAACAAACAATTAAATGTGTTTTAACCCTTTACCACACGACGAAAAAAAATCCTCAACTTGAAATCGTTTGCAGATAACAGTTTAAACGTGGTTCAAACGATCTAACTTGTCTATGGTAGGATAGAAAACATGATGGGAAAAGGGAGAAAATGCTGGTAAACCAGCATTTCCTTCTTTGTCCATATTGTTTTCAAAAGGCACATCTCTCAGGATCGTTAAATTTAGGGAATGTGTTGTGAAGGGTTTAGTCAATAACAGTCTTCTTGGGCTTAAGGTTCCCGTATATGGAAAAGGGTTTCTTTTGATAAGATATCACAGATGCGTGCAGAGATATAGAAGGTGTCCCTAGTTCAAAGACAACATGGCCGCAATCTTGCTTTCCTTAGTTCTATTGGGCTGTATTCATTTTGGTAAGAAACCGCGTTTATTTCATGCTTTCTTATTATTCGATATTTCATGATTATGACCAGTGAAACAATCGATTTTATATTCTAGCTCTGCAGTTGAAGCCGTAGAGCCAGATGGAAATATGACGTCATTTACCTTACATTTCTCGCGCTTGACGCGATATTGTAATGCGTTGCTAGGCGGAAGGGGTTCGCCATGGGAAATAACCGAAAAAAAAAATGCACTGGATTTTGATTAAGTTCCCCCCCCCCCCCAGGGTAAAAAGCATGAAATAAAGAGATTTTTTTTTTTCGGTGAAAGATCAAAATTTATTTCATCGAGTGAACATTATTGTTAATATTTTCACGAGTGGCGCAGAGAACAAGGAACAAAGTCACTACATAATTGAGGATCCAAAATATCTACTTTTATTTAACGTCCAACTTAACCATGAGAAAGAGTAGTCATTGGACATACAGAAAATTGGCCTATTGCGAAAAGTTTCGGCCCAGGTCAGACTGCGCGGACTGCGCAGGCTGACCTGGGTCGATACTTTTCGCAGATGCATCAAGCCCCATTTTGACAGAGCGTTACTCATTTAAAAAAAAAGTATCGACCCATGTTAGCCTGCATAGTCCGCGCAGGCTGACGTGCGCCGAAACATCTTGCTATTTCTGCATGTCAAAAGACCAAAGTTTTATCGTTTGGTAAAGGATTGGCTGGGTTAAACGATGGATTTAAGAGTTTAAGATGCACCCTTACAGACAGAGAGCAAACAAACTCTGTTAAATAGAGGATAATCAACTGGTTATTTTTGATATGAAAAATATCTCACGAGGATGCGTTGTTAGGCGTTGAAAAAACGAGTGCGCAGCACGAGTTTTTTTGACGCCTTACAACGCATCCGAGTGAGATATTTTTCATATCAAAAATAACCAGTTGATTATTCTATTTATTATATACTTTATTAACATTTATATCTTTAATCAACACTATCTATAAGTGCTTAATGAAAAAAAGTAGTTCCTAAATTACGGCAGGAAGTGAAAGTGAAAGTTGATATCGTCACTAGTGATGATATCAAAATTTATTACACTGGGAAATTCCAGGATTTCACTGCTGGGTATATAATAAAACGTTTTATTATATGCCTAGCAGTGAAATCCTGGAATTTCCCAGTGTAATAAATTTTGATATCATCACTAGTGACGATATCAACTTTCACTTTCACTTCCTGCCGTAATTTAGGAACTACTTTTTTTCATTAAGCACTTATAAATAGTTTTTGTTGTTTTCAAACGAAAAATTAAAATAACAATGTTAATAAGGTATATAATAAATAGAATAATCAACTGGTTATTTTTGATATGAAAAATATCTCACTCGGATGCGTCGTAAGGCGTTAAAAAAACTCGTGCTGCGCACTCGTTTTTTCAACGCCTAACAACGCATCCTCGTGAGATATTTTTCATATCAAAAATAACAAGTTGATTATCCTCTATATGTACAATGTGTAGAATCTAGATAGCCGTCTAAACGTAGATTTCAAAAAAAAAAATCGATACAAGTGTATAGGAATAAAGTGACGTCAGAAATTTGTGTTCGATTTAAACCGAAAACTGTGGTTATGTCTAGGGATATGTAGCCTACGTAGAACGAAACGCATTTACTATCCGTCGTAATCTGTTCAACCTCACAACCGTCAAGGGTAGCATTTGGAACGAAGGTACACAAGAATGATTACAATTTCATAGAATAACGATAAAATTAGTTTAAAAAAAAATAACTGGTGGAAAAGGAGTAATAATACATTTTTAAATACTTGCCGTCCATCAAAAATCGTTTTGAAGTGTTTCATACGTAACAGAAAAGTCTTACCTGGTGAGATGGCATCCACTTAAGCAGTAAGAACCAAATATATGTGACCCACCACACAAAAAAGGACCATCTGTGAATTCTGTACATCAATTCAATTACAACAGATCAACAATAGTGCAGGTCAATTTATGTTGATAATTTAAAGATGATTGAAAAATAATGTACATTGACCACTTTTAATACAGAAAATGTCATTAAAGCGAAAAATGTCAACCCTGGTCAGACTGCGCAATTCGCGCAGTCTGAGGAATGTTGACATGTTTCGCAGTTTCCAGAAGGTCCCTGTTTGCGTGATGGATCACATTATCTATACTCAGGCTTGTAAGCGGACAAGGTCCCACCTTGTTTAGATATTCATACCATAGGTTTCCCTTGGAAAAAAAAAAAGAAACTTATTTTTTACGTCTAACCGAAGAAAATTATAGCCATCTATCTTGTTTGAATGTAAAAATTTACCTACGTATTGGCTTTTCCTATTTGCAATGCCCATCGAATGAATTGATTTCTGAATTTATTACAAAATGATTGCTTTAAAAAAGCAACTGATTGTAGCACCCAATAGATAGGTAAATTATAATAAGTACATGTAATACAGGCGGCTGAAAATGGATTTTTTTCCCACGGCGTTTTCAAAATGCCTCTATCTCAGATTCGTAAAAACCAGGGATTGTTTGGTAAGGGGTTAAAAGCCACTTATATCCCCTTTTAGATGCTAATACACGTTAAATTTTCTTTGAATACGAAAGGTGTTGCCGTAAATGAACAGTGCCCGGCTCATCTGTCAAAGACTGATTATTTGAGGCAGTTTGGCTCCTTCTGCTACGAGTTCGTGCTGGACCATCCGGGAGACTGGTATCATGCAGAGAAAGATTGCATTTCGAGAGGTGGATTCCTGACTGACATACATTCTTACGCGGAGCAAGCATTTCTGATGCATAGTATGGAAGTAAGAGCATGAACTTTAATGATATCCTTATTGTTTAACACCGAGGTGTCAGACTAGACAATAGACCTTATACTGGTCAAGACCGGAGTGTTCGAATTAATGAGGCATACAGCTTCAGGAAACCTATAGAGATTATGTTTTGTCACGTGCCTTGTCATAGCCAAGTTGGATTGCCATACCTATCAGCATTCTCAAACATCAAGAAATCGATAAAGATGAGCGGTATTAACTTACAGATTTGGTAGTTTCCGGAGTTTGGCATACCTAGACCTACTCGTCACAACTCGGTAGATTCCGTACCTACATCTGACCTCTTCCGTACAACGGTCGTTTCGAATTGAACAGCGAACCACGTGATCTTATACATGGCTTGCCACTGTCAGTCGTTTAGCAACGACATAAACAACCGTTGTCTGCGAATGTCGTATTCTTCGAAGATTCGACCTGTCTTATATGACGCATCTCTCCCCCCCATAAGTGGGGGAATTGTAGTAATACGCTCTATAGAGTAATAGAGAATAGAGAAAATAGCTTTTATCAGTAGGTTCGAGGGGAATCAGGCCGGTTTTAGTCCTAGATTTCTCTAACCTGCTGATCAAAGCTCAATAAATCCTACCAGGTAGCGTTTCATTTATTGTGTAAACGTATATATTAGTTTGAAATTCAAAATAACAATTGATGCGTAGAAAAGTAGTCCGGTTCTGTACCCAGAATGCCCAAATTAGATAGTAGTGTATTTATAGAATGCCATTTAGCGGGAGATAATGCCGTTATACGGACGAGGCTAGATGTAGGTACGGAATCGGTCGAGTTGTGACGAATTAGTTTTAAAATTCTACGTTTTCTGTTTTGCAGCTCCTCGGGTTTCACAACGACAAGGGTGTATGGATTGGGTTGACTGATCACATGATAGAGGGTTCTTGGAAATGGGCCACTGGTACGTTAAAACTAATGCTCAAACTCAAGTCAACTATATATTATCTATACTCTCTGAAAAGGGCGCTTAATGCACTTGCGAAAAAGTAGCGACCCAGGTCGATACTTTTCGCTCTTGATCAATTTTTTGTATGTCTGAGGACCAGTCTATATTACGATTAAGTTGATCGATAAAAAAAACTTGGATCCTATGGATGGATCCATACGTATGCGATACCTTGCATGGTATCATGGATCACAGTGATGCATTAAGCCCCCTTTTTGCTGGAGCATGTTTCATATGATCTACACTCTGGTTAACCCTTTACCCCATAAGGAATTTCTATGATATCTCTAATTGACCCTAAATAACCGCAAGGATGAATCTGTTTCTTATGTATATATGACACCTTTTGATAGCATAGAAAACATTGTGACAAAAGGTGAAATTGCTCGTCACGAGCAATTTCACCTTTTGCCACAATGTTTTCCAAAGGCTTCTACAAGCAATGAGTAAAAATGAGTATTTATGGAGTAAAGGGTTAACTCCTTATCACAAAATCCCTACTTTTGACAACCCTGAGAAAGAAGCCTTACATCAAAATCCATTACATTTGTTTTCGGTAATTTCCCTTGTCGCACCCCCTCAGCATAACCATGGATTACAATTCACGTAAAGCACAGAAATTGTAGGGTAAATTACGTCATATTTCCCTCTGGTTGAGTGGCACGCGCTGATAAACTCGGTAACTTGTGCGCGGGAACTACTGTTTCCTCCTTCAATTGAAGAGTTTCAAAATAAAATCGGTATTTTTCACAGGTCATAACCATGAAATACCAAATTCTATTCCACCGCTATCTCTCGACAAACTGCTGAAAAGCACGAAATAAAAAATAACCACTTATGTAATACTATTATTTTTCTTTTATCACATAACATCCCTTGTTTTCAGTGTAATATACCCATCACGAATTTTCTTATCTTAGCTCAATCTCCGAGCAGAGTTGTCGTTCGTTACTCTCACCATACATCTCTGCGATGGGCTAAATGACAAGAATCTTGTCAAACCGAGGAAAAGATATTTTTTTTACTGTTTAACTGTTTCATGAGTAAAATTATAAAGTAGACAACGGAAATATGATTCTGGATACATTATAGGTGCGTTCAAACTGATGAATTTACCTGTATACAATGGAACTATTTTTTCCGAGCCTCTTTACTGATCAGAATCTTATGCCAATTTTAACAAAAATGGCTGCGCCCATGAATGGTGACAACAGTTTTGACACACCGATAAATCTTATGTTTTAAGATTAAAAAACAAGTTTGGTCCTTTAAAAGACATTTAGATCTACGCTTTTCAGAAAATCCGTCTTTTTCACATTTCCTACCACTTAGTCTGATTGTCCGTATGCTGTTTGAACAGCAAACAGAGCAATCGATATTGATCTTTCTTTTACCGGCATTTGTGTCGCCATTTTGAGTTCTGGTCATGTGACGAAAGTACCACGTAATGATGGACTACTTTCTGAGCCTACGACAGAGGTGAATGTGAATGATCCGGAGTGCAAGAGAGTGATCTTAGCTATACACGTTTGATATCAAATCTGTGTGACGTCATTTTTGACGTCGTTTTGTACGTATTTCATAGAAGTAAATAGATCTTAAGGATATTACCGCGGATGCATTTATCATTTTTTTTTACATCGTCTTGTCTATATTTTGTGAAATGTCGTTATGTAATAAAAAAATATCTGACATTCGATTTTGTTAAACTCGCAAAAGGCTCGCTTAATAACATTTCCCTTGACTCGTTTAATACAATCTTATCTCAAAAACCCACCCATGTCAGATCCTATATTTATCTTACAGAGTCGAATTTCACTTTCTCGAACTGGGCCCCGGGACAGCCTGGGGTTCTCTCTGGATCGGAGGACTGTGCCCTAATGGAATTTTCGGATCACGGGCTGTGGCATGACTACCCATGTCAGGGGCTTCTCTTTCTCACGGAAAACCACGGATGGATTTGCAAATACCGTGCGTATTTTTTTAACCCCTAAGCTGCTAAGTGCGACTCACTGACGTTTCGCGGACAGTGTAGATTCAGATCAGACTGCACGGACCGTGCTAATGTTGAAAGTGGCATCAATCAATCAATCACTCATCCAATCAGCCAACCAATCAATCGGTAGGTCAGTCAATCAATCAATTAGATCAAATCAACCCATCAAACAATCGATCTACCAATCAATCAAATAATCGATCCCTCTTTACCTCTGTTCTCTAGTGTTAACTTAACGTAGGCAGTAATTTCTTTTTTTTTTAACCAAAACTCCCACATTTTAACGACGCTGAGGTAGGAGGCTTTTGAAAATATTTTGGAAAAAGGAGAAAATGCTGGTCAGCAGCATTTTCTTCTTTTCCCAAAATATTTTCCATTTTGTATTCTTATTTTTGTACGTAGTTACGGTGTTTTTTTTTTTTAATTTCTCGTCTGCAACGACTTTAACTCATTACCAAATGACAATATTTTAAACTGGTCCAAATTGAAAGCAATTGCAGACGACAAAATAAAAGTGACTGAAAATTTGACATTTGTTTTGTGAAGGGTAGAAAACATTGCGGGAAAAGGAGAAAATGCTGGTTACCAGCATTTTCTCCTTTTCCCACAATGTTTTCTAAAGGCTTCTTTCTCGAGGGCGTCAAAAGTAGGGATTTTGTGGTAATGGGTTAACCCTTTCCCAAACGGCAAATTTTCGACCAGACCAAACTGAAAGCATTTTGAAGATGGCAAATTAACAGTTGCTAAAAAGATGATTTTTCTATGTGATAGGGTAGAAAACATTGTGGGAAAAGGAGGAAATGCTGGTTACCAGCATTTTCTCCTTTTCCCACAATGTTTTCAAAAGGCTTCTATTCCTGACCCGTAAAAACCAGGGATTGTTTGGGAAAGGGTTAAATTTTGGAGAAAAAAAAAAATCAATTTTTATGTTGTTTGGTAAAGTACTAAACGAAAGCAGAATAAATCAACAAACAGACCGTACTATGTGCTTTATTCTTTATACTGTAAAATACATGAAACGAAAATTTCCACGTCATTGTAAAAACCCAAATACTACGGTTTCATAACTGATTTCACCGAGAAGAAAATGCCCGTATCAGACAGTGTACATCAAAGCTCAGACTGCACGTTTTATGCAGTCTGATTTTGATCGACTCTGTCAGGAAAAGCGGCCGAAGTCGCCCCTAGCGGCTAAAGGGTTACAATTATTTATTTTTCAGGTACATAAAGACCAACATGTTCAACAAGGAAGGATATGTTATTGTTTTTATCGAGAATAAAGCCACCAATAAGACATTGTTGAAGTCTGTACAACATACACGGCTCTTCTTAGTCAAAACTTCAAATTTTCCACACTGTATACACTGGATAAAACTTCTTAACGGTCTTTTTAAAGCCTGAATTCCCCGTAAACCAAATGGTTCAGCCAATCCAACCAGAAGTTGTGTTACTTCCAAATCTAGAAAATCTTGGAGAATAAGACTAACCATATAAGACTGTTAGGTAGGTAGAGGCCCTGGGCCCATATTCACAAACCATTCTTAACCCTTTCCCAAACGACAAACTTTTGGACTAGACCAAATTGAAAGCATTTACAGACGACAATTCAACTCTTGCTGAAAAGATGATTTCTGTCTATGATAGGGTAGAAAACATTGTGGGAAAAGGAGAAAATACTGGTTACCAGCATTTTCTCCTTTTCCCACAATGTTTTCAAAAGGCTACTATTCCAGACCCGTAAAAACCAGGGATCGTTTGGGAAAGGGTTGAGAATATTCTTTGTCAATCTCTCCAGATTTTTCTATGTTTGAAAGTAACACAACTTCTGATTGGCTAAACCAAATGGTTTAGCCAATCAGAAGCTGTTTTACAATCAAAGTTGCAAAATCTTGGAGAATAAGACAAAGAATGTTCTAAAAAAAAAGGTTGGTGAATACAGCCCTGCTGGTCTCCAAACTTGACGCTGGCTTTTTTAAACTGAGTACACACATTTCTTGCGTACGCAGGTTAGTGAAAGGCGGCCCAGGATCTTAAAAATAAGATTGCTTGGGTAAGGATTATATTAGCCAAAAAATGGTTATAAGTTTATGTATGGTTTCCGTTGAATACGAATTCTTTAATTACTTTGAAGCTATGCTTCTTTTTCACAGCATCTTGTAGGCCTATGTTTTCCCTATACTTTGTCTTATTTCGTAAAAATATTCGCGACAACGTGTCCCTTTAACCCTTTCCGAAACAATCCCTGTTTTTTAAGGGTCAGGAATAGAAGCCTTTTGAAAACATTGCGGGAAAAGGAGAAAATGCTGGTAACCAGCATTTTCTCCTTTTACCACAATGTTTTCTACCCTGTTATATCGAAAAATCATCGTTTTAGCAACTGTTGATTTGTCACCTGCAAAATGCTTTCAGTTTGGTCTGGTCCAAAATTTGCCGTTTGGGAAAGGGTTAAACGTCTGTTCATTTTGACGATTAGTTTCCGATGGTCTCGTTTGTTTCGCTAACCTCTGGAGAGGTCGCGTTTCCGGTGGGTTGGTTTGTTGTACTATACTGTATTGTAGATGTTTCATTCCCGGCAGGCTCGATTGTTGTATTATACGGCACTGTAGATGTTTCATTTCCGGTGGTCCCGTTTGTTGTACTATACTCTTCTGTAGATGTTGACGTCATTGGTGTTGTTGTGACCACTTTGCCTAAATGTTTAATTAAATATCAAAACATGGAACAAGAATCAAAATCTTTAAAGAATTGATCATGATCTCGCTGATAACGATGCTATTTTTGCAAAATAGAATAAACTTACCAGAGTCCGATTTATTACTTATTAACTTTGTACCTGGGGCATATACTTAAGAAATAATCTTCTTTCTATCGTGGTATATCGTTCAATAAACCACAGTTGTGAGTTATGCGGCGCAATAAATAATCCACGAGGGCGATAGCTATGATCACTTAGCATGTAACCTATGCACCAGCCATTTATCAAAACAGCCCCAACAGGTGCTGGGTAATAGGTTTCGGTTTAAGGCCCTACTTTTGCCAGGTATAAGGGAGTGAGTCATGCACCATACCAGACAGGTCGACAACGGTATCAAAGAGGCCCGACACTAAACAAAACTTTTAAACCGCCACTTATAGGCTAGATTTCCCCGTAGGCTTCCGTTGTCCTTGGCATCCTCTGTCCAGAAAAGAGGCAGTTGGTTCATTTACTTTGATGTTTAGGAGAACAACTGAAAAGTGTAAAAGCATACTCTAGCCGAAGTTTGAGAAGAATTTTTCGACCTGTCCTATTAAAATTAAACAATATTATATTTCATGTGTCTATTTTTAGAAATGTTATGGGTAAAGAAATGTCGTAATTTAAGCTGGGGGAATTATTTACCCGTCACAGTGAATATTTTCCTCTTGTCGAAAGTCTGGAACTACTTTTCGGTTATCCGGTGAATTGACTTGAGATCACTAGTTTTAAAAGAGGCATTCGTTGACAAATTAATCAGGGGAAATATAATATATAATTCATCTCATCAGCTTGTGGTTAATATTGGGAAATATTTGCCTCAAAAGGGATAGGTCTGCGAAAATAACTCGTGCTTTACGACACTCGTTATTTTCGCATACCTTTCCCTTTTTTGGCAAATATTTCCCCATATTAACCACAAGCTGATGAAATAAAATCTATTTCATTCACTTAACACTGAAAATTGTAAAACCATTTTTCTTAAAACCTAACTCTCCTTCTCTCGGGTTATATTTTTGTACAGAAAACAATTTTCATGTTATTCCTTATTGCTGGCAAAATTTATCAAAATGTAAGCTTCGCTTTTTAACCTGGTTTGTTTGATAGGTACCGCGCATGCTTAAACCATGTGTTTTCCCCCATTTTGAAAAAGAGGTTGCCTTTCATCGGCTAAATTGAAAATATTTTCATTACAATGCCATGTCTGTCGTCCAGGCATGTGTTGATTTCTTTTTATTGACCAGTCTATTACTTGGTCAAATTTACAGGAGAAACACAAATAGCTAGTTAGCAATTGGGTGAGTGTATCCCTGATATTCGGGAACCATTACCCATGTCTGCGCATGTCATATTCTTCGAAGATTCGACCTGGGCCCGTATTCACCAACCATTCTTAAGAAGGTTCTTTGTCTTATTCTCCAGAATTTTCTATTTGGTTTAGCCAATCAGAAGTTGTGTTATTTACAAATCTAAAAAAAACTCGGAGAATATATAGAATAAGAATATTCTCAATGTTTGGGGAATATGGGTCATATCAGCCATGGCGCATCACTCATCCCCGGATACCTGGGAAAAGTAAGGCTTATACCGAAGCTGTTAGCCTAATACCCAAGCATGTAGGGGCATTTAATGAATGGACGGTGCATAGGCTACATGCTAGATGATCATAGCTGAATGAATCGCACTAGGTAGCGTTTTATTGAGTAAACGTTTACTAGTATTTAAGTTTGAAATTCAGATAAACGGTTGTTTTGAAAAGTAGTCCGGTTCTGTACCCAGAATGCGCAAGTTTGATAGATGTGTATTTGTAGAACGCCGTCTAGCTGGAGATAACGGTACTATTACTCACCATATTTGCATATCCATGGATGAAAAACCAACAGTCCACAAGAGTCAGTGTACCATTCACCACTTCGCGGGTCAATTGTCACGCAAACTTTCGAATCTCCGTGTTTAGACGGCTCACCTGTAGCCCAATTGGTATATCCGCCTGAAATACGATTTTCTTTAGGATAAGTCACCCTAATGGGATTCATATAACATTCGTGTAACACCGACTTTCATCGTCAAGATCGGAAAAATTCGGCCGAGACTCGCGTAATCCGTAATCGATCGTCTGATCGATTACTGAATACCCGAATCTTGGCCGAATCTGCACGTCTTTTCGGCGATGAAAGGCGATTTTACACGTTTCCCTTTTGTGCTCCTTATTTTTTATAATACCCCAAAGGCTGTAGAGCGAGAATCACTGACCTTCGGCGGACTGTGTAGATCAAGATCAGACTGCACAGAATCTTATGCTTCCTGTATTCGCGCCGAATGAAAATTCCCAAAGTTGACACTCGTTTCCTGTATCAAACTCAGACTTTAAGATGATGAGGCCGACGCTCTACCTCACGACCACAGACATCACTCGACCACGGACCACGGACACCAGCATTTTCTCCTTTTCCCACATTGTTTTCAAAAGCCTGCTCCCCGATGGTGGCTAGGGTCTTCGGCATCTTACTCTCTTATTGAAAGACGGAACCTGCCGAGATTGACCCAAAAGCCTTTACAGAAGCAGACTCGAGAGAGATTATTGTAAGTTGTAAGAATTTGTCGTGAGTTCGATCCCCGGCTCGGCCAATATCTTTCCGGAGATTTATGATAGTCATTGCAACAGGATTCATTCCTCTACCACCACTGACTATTGTTTCGATGGTGGCTATGTGGGAAAGGAGCCAGTGGCTTGGAAAGAAAATTGTTCGGAGAACTGGTAAAAGAGACTCCAGGAAAGCGTGGATAGGTGCACTGGCCGCCAAGATATAACTGAAATAATGTTGAAAACGGCGTTAAACACCATACAATCAATTAATCAGTCAATGTTTCAAGTAAATCAACATCTTATTAGCATTCCATCAAAATTCACTTTGTCTATCGAATTACTGATTTTAACTTGGATAGAGTGTTCCTTTGACATGCAAAAAAATTCACCGATAGCAAAAAGTTTCGGCCCATGTCAGCCTGCGCGGACTGCGCAGGCTGACATGGGTCGATACTTTTTGCAGATGCATTAAACTCCCTTTTCACAGAGTATGTCTCAGGTATATTTTTACCGTTTTCCTCCAGCATCAAGACCGATTGGTTAAAGCGGCCATGCCTCCCGATCCAGACACGCTCATAATATCCAAGAACCTGTAATCAAACAAAGAGTAAGAAGTAACAGCTTGAAAATACAAGTTCAATATCTTCGGCTAAATGGCATTCTACAAATACACATCTGTCTGATTTGGGCATTCTGGGTGCAGAATCGGACTACTTTTCAAACCATACTTTGATTTTCAAAATGAAATAAACGTTTACTCAATAAAACGCTGCCTGGTACGACTCATTCAGTTACGATTAGCAGTTTAGAGAAATCTGTAGCTAAAACAGGTCCGATTTCTCCTCAAACCTATTAATAAAAGTCATTTTATCCATTGCTACTTTAAAGCGCGTATACCTACAACCCCCCTTACACAGGGGGGAGTGATGCGTCATAGCAGAC
The DNA here is from genome assembly GCA_943736015.1 of Tridacna crocea. Taxonomy (NCBI): domain Eukaryota; kingdom Metazoa; phylum Mollusca; class Bivalvia; order Cardiida; family Cardiidae; genus Tridacna; species Tridacna crocea. The sequence continues at coordinate 14,364,077 of OX031072.1, forward strand.
AGGTCGAATCTTCGTAGAATATGACATGCACGGACAACGTGCAATACTATGGTTAACGTCACGATATGTGTAATAATTTGTTTCTTTTTTGCCTATTACTTGTTCAAAATTGCAGAAGAAACAAAAGAAGTTTTGCTGAATGTACATCAATCATTCTCAATGTAATGCTATATTTAGAACGTGACACATTTCTCAAGCCAATCAGAAATTACTTTACACTGATCCTGTTAAACGTCCTTTGTAAGTGTGTCCGGGCCAACGTCCTGGGCCCCGTTTCAACAATGTGGTTACGAACAAACTTTGCGTAAGTTTTACGTAACGATAGTAATGTATAGTGGCATTATTCTGCTAAGAAATACATGAAAACTGTGACGATAGTTTTCATGTGTCTCATGGCAGATTAATGCAACCATACTATAGTTACGTAACAGTTACGAAAATTTTATTCCTAACTACCTCCATGAAACGTGGCCCTGTGCCAGTATTCGCCATCCATTCTTAAGAACGTCCTTTGTCTTATTCTCCAGTATTTTCTACATTTGTAAGTAACGCAACATCTGATTGGCTAAACCAACTGGTTTAGCCAATCAGAAGTTGTGTTACTTACAAATTCGGAAAACCTTGCATGGCCAACTTTATCATGCAAATCAAACCCGGTAACTGTTATTTGACCGCTATGTAAGCCAATTAAATTATGAGAGTTTGATCCCTTTTGGCCGTGAAATCGATAACGTACGGAATTATATATTGACTGGCGATCTCTGCAAACCCTTAGCACTTATAACCCGAATTTCGCGCTTCAAGTGTAGAGGGTTTCAATTTATTGGAAAACAACTCTGCGGGATATCTGGGGTTGTAAATAACTGGGGTACCAAAATTTGTAGGATTTGTTTTCCTTTCAGGTCTTGCAATTTGATCTACCTCAAATTTTACCGAAAGCACGCGTTTGAAAAATTATGGTCAGCTATAGAAATGCTTTTGACCAGCATTTGCTCTTTTTCAAGCAATGTTGTCATGCCTTAATTGATACAAATTGAATAATTTGAGCCATATTTATTGTGTTGTCTACAACTGCTTTAGATATTGGGACAGTCATACATTGCCAGTTCCTGAAGAGTTTAAAAAAAAAAAAGAAAAATATCCGCAGTACAAGTTTCTTATGATGAGACTAAAGCCGGGGGAGGAGCGCGACACGAACGCTCGAAATGTAACAGCACATATGTTTACTGCATCTTTGGAATTTTATCTCTGATTTTTTCATCATAATTTTGAATTCAATCTCTGATGTATTTATTGATTTATCAACAAAAATGGTACAATAGTAAAAATACTTCGGTTGGATATATTTCTGAATAGCTAATATAGCTAACAAAGTTAAGGATATTATGAAGAGGCTTCTCTTGTTACAATGTTTTTGAAAACATTAATCTCCAACCTGTTGCATAGAGCTATTACATAGTCAACAGACGGCATTTTATTGTAATTGTTTTGCATAGCATCGTTACAAATACATGTACGTACATGTATATTAGGCTGGGGAAGTAGATCAGACCACACTGGTATCGTCTGATCTATCATAAACAAACCAACCGTATACAAATTGTACTTTTTAACTTTTATGTTCAATAGGTCAGTTCTGTTTAAAATAATTTCGTCATTTTTTTAGAAGAAGTCAGTGGTTTTGTGAGCACACGGTAAACATAAATCAGCCTGCACAATATTGTTGGAAAATCAAAATTATCTTCAGGGAAGTCAGAAAGCTTATTTATTGTTTTTTAATATGGCGTAGTTTTCAGTCATTTAGAAAATACATTTTTAGCCCTTTTTACACCTTTTTAAAGCAATTATCGTATTTTCTTTCTTTTTCCCTGATCGTTTGCATTGTGCCGGAGTTCTCCGATGATGACCGAGTCTCACTGTTAGATAAGACGCCTATCGGGTATCTTGATTGGTGTTACGTAATGGTATACATTGATACATTTATACGGGGTAATCGGAAAGAAAGTACATGTATCAGGAAAAAAAATCAGGCTTCTTTAGGGAGAGGCACCATATAAGCTTTGATGCTTTCGTTTCAATCCTTTTCGCAATACATGTTGTTGTACATGAATGATGTTAGTATATTGAATAAATTAAAACTAAATGTTTAAACTAAGATCATAATTTTTTTACGAGATTATTTATAAGGATTTAAAGTTTAACAAGATCTTGTATAAGGAAGTCCAATTTGCCGCCTTCTCTCTTTAGCTCTTTACTTGCAAATGTGTGATGATTAATGCATTTTCAAAAGTATTTTATGGCGAAAGCTCACATATTCAAATTTCCTCGCTATTTTCAATCTGATCACATGTATTTTCTCCCTCTCATGTGTTTTCAAAAGTCAATAATTTAAAACCTTTTCCCATATGGAGAACTTTTTGACTTCACCAACTTAGAAAAAAAGCAATTTCAGGAAATAAATCAAATGTAGCTAAATTGATATTCTTCACTTTAACCCATTACCACTCGGACAAATTTTAGACCTATCGAAATTGAAAGCATATGCAGATGACAATTTCAGAGTGGCTCAAATGGTTCAATTTTACTTTCATAGGGTAGAAAACTTTGTGGGAAAAGGAGAAAATGCTGATTGCCAGCATTTTGTCCTTTTCCCACAACGTTTTCTAAAGGTTTCTTTCTCAGGGGTGTCAAAAGTAGGGATTGTGTGGTAATGGGTTAAAAGAGTAGAAAACATTGTAGGAAAAGGAATCAATACTGGATATTGGTATTTCTCCTTTTCTCACAATGTTTTCAAAAGGTTTTATGCAGGACCGTTGAAATTCGGGAGTAAGCTGTACGGGTCACATCAATACTCTCAAAACGCAAATTGTTTTCTGCTGATTTCAGTCACATATTGATATTGATACGTCAATTTTTTTAAGCCAAAAGAATTTCGACACATAAAATAAAACCGATTCGGCCCAGGATCAGACTGCTTGTTTTGTACAGTTTGTTACTGGTCTATTGACTGCATAATTATTATAATGATCCAATAGTACAACAAATTCAATCTTCTTTAGAAATAAAAAAAAAAAAAAAAGAAAAAAAGAAATAAAAATGCAATTTAAAGAAATTTATGCTAACTAAATTGAAATTATTTTCCAAAAAGAATTAAAAAAGACGATACTGGGAAAATAATGGTTTTTACAAATCTCTTAAAAGTTTTCACTGATGCAAATAATATACACGTATATGTATAAAAATGATAAATACAATCATTATGATATTTGGACAAGGTGTAAAAACAGGATCCAGGTTTAACAAAACAATACAGACAAGGTTATCATGTCATCAGTTCTTATCTTCCCTTTATCCGTTGCTAAATCTTTTCACCCAGTCTTATAATCTCACTTTGCTCGATACTGCATTTTTTATACAAAAATTAACGATAGTGTCGTTTTTAAACTAAAATGGACGCAAGATCTCAATTTTACAAATGTAAACGAATACTTTGATCATAATCACAACAAAACATAGAATACTTCAAGACGTTATAGATTTTTTGCTTGCAATTCATTTTTATGTTATTTAGCGTCAAAAACGGCGCAAGAGCAAATTTCTTAAACCTTTATATAGAAATAAGAAGGAGAATGGGTCAGTAACTTTAAATCTAAATGGACGCAACTTCCCATTTTGCTACAGGAATTAAAATTATATTGAAGTAAAGTAGAGATATTACAGAATACTTCACGACGTTATAGATTTTAATCATTTTGGAAGAAAAATGTGTTTTAGTCGATCAAAAAATTTTCCCTTCTGAATCCTATATGACAGGCCGTTATCGGAAATCCTTTCGGACCAGATAATCGATAAGTTCCAAGGAGAGTAACTCTTGCTCGACCTGCAGCTGAAAGTTGGGGATGGAGAATAAAACTAAGAATATTCTCGAGAATGGTTGGTGAAACGGGGCCCTTGTCTTTATGAGCTACAATCCGTCCATAATTTATATGGAGTACAGAACAAAACTACATGAACCAAGCCGTTTTAAGTGGAACAATTCCACATAAAGATCAAAGAAAAAGCCACATAAAGTCGAAATGGTAGAACACTAGTCCGTCCTTCTGTCCGTTCGTCCGTTTGTTTGTTACTATTTATATCTTTATATCTCATTTCAAACAATACGATTAGATCTACACAAAGGAGGTAAGACTTACCTGCATCATATCTAGGACTCGGTTATTCTCGGCTTCAGATTCGATGTCCATCAAGCGGCCTCCTTTAACCTTGCATACGAAAGAAGCAAGATCCCACCACACCATTTTGCTGCTTCCAAACCACTCATAAGTGTATGGACCGAGCTTTATCGACTCGCCTTCACTTGATCCAAGAGAGGCAAATACTGAAACCAAAATTAAGTTGACCCTTGATTTAAATAAAGGAGATATTGCATACCCGCATGATTGTCAGGACTAAGTTATTTTCGTCTTCAGACTCGACGTCTACTAAGATGCCTCCTTTAAACTCGCAAATGGCAGCAGCTTCATCCCAATTCTCCCTCAGTATTCCATACCACTCATAAATGTACGGACCGATTTTTATCGATCCCCATCCATTTGATCCCACAGAAGAAAATACTGAAACTAAAATTTGTTTTGACTATTGACAAAACGGCAAATATTAGACTAGTTCAAATTAAAGACACGTTCACATATTAAATAAATGAAACTAAAATTTGCGTTGACTATTGACAAAAACGACAACATTAGACTAGTCCAAATTAAAGACACGTTCACACATGGAGTGCATCACGCGAAAAGGTGCATTCGGACATTTGCGTAAAGTGTCGTCTCGGATTAGCCTACGCAGTCCGCGCAGGCTAATCCGAGACGGCACTTAACGACTACATTAGATTTTGTGCTACAGTAGACTTGCGTAAAACAGAAAATCACATAAAATCGGAAAATGTCGTTTCGAATTAGCCTGCGCGGACTGCACACGCTGATCAGAGACGACACTTTACGCAAATGTCCGAATGACCCTTTTCGCGTGTTGCACTCCATATTAAATAAACTAAAATTTGCATTGACTATTGACAAAACGACAAATATTAGACTAGTTCAAATTAAAGACACGTTCACAAATTAAATAAATATGGATCGTGTGATGGAATTTTGACGCTGAAAGTGAAGAAAAAATATTGTTTGAATGGAGAAAATGCTGGTTTCCAGCATTTTCTTCTTTTCCCACAATGTTTTCAAAAGGTTTCTATCTCGGGGTCGTAAAAACCAGGGATTGTTTGATAAATGGTTAAACCCTTTTCTTAAAGAGTTGGATCCATCTTAGAATTTTTTTCAAAGATTTCTGCACATTTTTAACCGGCCAGAAATTCCTTAAGTGTCCTTCTTGAAATCATTTCTTGATACTTTTGTTAGTTTCCAGAAAAAAGGGAGGTAATTATTATCTCCCTTTTTGATGAGAAGATAGCGGTTTTAGATAAATACATGGTAATTCCATCCTCGGATACCCCGGGATCTCCTATTTGCTACGCTACATCGACCCCTGGGACAATTCATTGAATTTCCGTCGCTTTACCGCTGGCCGAATGCTGGCTTTTCATTGGTTCCATCATCATTTTGTGATGGGCGAGTGGAGTGTACGCTAAGACGTTTCGTATCGATTTTCTGCGGCTGATTCAAAGTTTTATTAGTCAATTGTCCCAGGGGTCGATGTAGCGTAGCAAATAGGGAGACCCCGGGGTATCCGAGGATGTGGTAATTCTAAGAAGGAAAAAAAGAGTTGCTCGGTTACAGTAGTACAATAATACCTATTGTTTATCATAGCCAATTTTGTAGGATGATATTACAGAATCGAGAGAGATAAGTATAAGTTGCAAAAAAAATAAGACTTGTTTCTCAATCGATGTAAAATAAATATGTTTAAACTTTACAGATTTCGAACGTGCCATGCTCTGTAAAAAAGAGGGCTTAATGCATCTGCGAAAAAGTATCGACCCAGGTCAGCCTGCGCAGTCCGCGCAGGCTGACCTGGGCCGAAACTTCTCGCTGTGGGTCAATTTTCTGTATGTGCAAGGACCAGTCTACCTTAAGACTCAGTCAATTGTTGGGGAAAAAATGGATTTTTTTTTCATCCATGAATATGTGATGCCTTGCTAGGTACCCAGAGATGCATTAAGCCCTATTTTGCCAGAGCCTGGCTCAAATATTTCACGAGATCGAACATGCAACATGTACATACCGATTGCTACAAGCGAAAATATTGACAAGTATCCCATTTCTTGCTCTGATCTTTCAGTTGCGCAGAATCGAGCCTGACTGGTTTTAGTCCTACAAAATAATGAGGGCTTTATACGCAAATCGCTGAAGGGAACCCTGTTGCGTGTAAGTTGCTTGACATAATAGATAGGAAATTTTGTCAGCCAATAAAAGAATAAAGGATTAGATTTTGAAAAAAAAAAAAACGCATACTGTGTGACCGCTGACATCCTCTCTTAGAAATAGCTTAGACCGTGATTAGATAGGATGTCCTTACGGTTTGAACTTTAGACCCAACTTAACTCATTACCAAACGACAAATTGATAGACTGATCCAAGTTAAAAGCATTATGCAGACGACAAAATAAATGTGAATCAAAAATTGAAGTTTGATTTGGGAAGTTTAGAAAACATTGTGGGAAAAGGAGAAAATGCTGGTTACCAGCAAAAAAAAAATGTGAATCAAAAATTGAAATTTGATTTCGGAAGTTTAGAAAATATTGTGAGAAAAGGAGAAAATGCTGGTTACCAGCATTTTCTCCTTTTCTCACAATGTTTTCTAAAGGCTTCTTTCTAGGGGTCGTCAAAAGTAGGGATTGTGTGGTAATGGGTTAAGGTATTACCACCCCAACGCTTCTAGTACAAAATGGAATGAAATTTCTCATTAGCTGATAAATAAGTCTTTATACTGATAAAATATCATAATATTTTTTGCACATCTCTAACCAATCAGAAATTCCTTTGATGTCCATCTTGAAATTATTTGTTGATATTTTTGTTTGTTTTCAGAAAAGGGAGGTAATTATTATCTTCCTTTGTAATGAGAATGAAGTGGCCCCAGATTTGTTAATGATTAAGGTAAGACCTGTGTAATGGAAAACAGCGATTTCCACTAAAATATCATCCTGCAAAATTAGCTATAATTAAAAATCAGTATTATTGAATTACATGTACTTTCACCTTTTCATTTTTTCCATTTTTTTCCTTCTTTGAATTATCATTTATAAATCTAAAACCGCTATAATTTCAATTGAAAAAGAGATAATAATTACCCCCTTTTTTAGAAAACAAACAAAAGTATCCAAAAAAAAGTTTCAAGATAGACATAAACGGAATTTCTGATCCATTAGAAATGTGCAAAAATATCATTTCGGCATAAATCCTTATTTATCCTTATTTAACAACCAATTAGAATGTTCACCGGAAGTGCATTACACAGGTCTTACCTTAAAATGAAAAAAGTGGCTCGGTCTAAGAAGTGCAATGATACTCATTTTCAAACATAGCAACTTTTTTAGGATAATATTAATGTGGAAATAGCTGTTTTCCATTAGAATGGTACTGTCTGAAGTTGCTTTTTTTCTTGCAGGTTGCATAGATTAAGATCAGACTGCACGTATTCCATGCAATCTCGGTCCTTATTCACCAACATTTTTTTAGCCCTTTCCAAAACGACAAACTTTTGGACTAGACGAAATTGAAAGCATTTACAGACGACAATTCAACTCTTGCTGAAAAGATGATTTCTGTCTATGATAGGGTAGAAAACATTGCGGGAAAAGGAGAAAATGCTGGTTACCAGCATTTTCTTCTTTTCCCACAATGTTTTCAAAAGGCTACAATTCCAGACCCGTAAAAACCATGGATTGTTTGGAAAAGGGTTAAGAACAGTCTCTGTCTTATTCTGTAGATTTTTCTTCATTTGAAAGTAACCCAAACCTCTGAGCGGCTAAACCAAATGGTATTCCGCGTTTTCTGCGCATGTCATATTCTTCGGAGATTCGACTGTCTTATAATTTTATGACGCGCCACTAGCCCCAAAAGCGGGCTGACTGTAATATTACGCTCTGTAAAGTAGTAATGAAGAAAATAGCTTTTATCAATACGTTTGAAGAGAAATGAGATTTGCTTTAGCTCCAGATTTCTCTGAACTGCTGATCATAGCTGAGTGAATTGCACGAGGTAGCGTTTTATTGAGTAAACCTTTATTTTAGTTTGAAATTCAAAGTAACGGTTGTCGCGTAGGAAAGTGGTTCGGTTCTGTACCCAGGATGCCCAAAATAGATAGATGAGTATTTATAGAATGCTATCTAGCGGGAGAAAATGGGTATTCCGAAACAAAATTCGGTGTTATGTCAGAGAAGATTGGTTTTATGGACCAATATTTATGTGATGACTATAATGGTACCAAGCATCATTTAACTCTTTTCCCAAACGACAAATTTTATACTCTTCCAAACTCAAAGAGTTTGCAGACGACAATTTCAAATTTGATAAAAATGGCAGAAAGTTCTCCAAATGGGTAGAAAACACTGTGGGAAAAGGAGAAATTGCTCATTACGTGCAATTTCTCCTTTTCCCACAGTGTTTTCAAAGGACTTGTACTGCAGACACATAAAAACAAGGGCTTGTTTGGGAAAGGGTTAAATACCTTATGCCCCCTTTTGCCGGAGAACTAGGGATCGTGTAGAAAAGTTTAACCCGTAGACGGCTAACCACGACTTACTGACCATTTTCGGACAGTGTAGATCAAGATCAGACTGCACAGAACGTGCAGTCTGATCTCTGATCTACACTGTCCGATAAGGGTATATTTTTTTTCCTGAGAATAAATGGTTTGAAATAGCAACATTTGTGTTTTTACTATCGACTTCAAAATTTCAGTTTAGCTATTTAGTAGGATAAGGGTTAAATTTAATTCATTACCAAACGATAAAATTTTAGACTGGTCCAAATTGAAAGCCTTTGCAGACGACCAAATAAAAGTGACTGAAAATTTGAAATTTGTTTTCTGAAGGGTAGAAAACATTGTGGGAAAAGGAGAAAATGCTGGTTACCAGCATTTTCTCCTTTTCTCGTAATGTTTCCTAAAGACTTCATTCTGAGGGGCGTCAAAAGTAGGGATTGTGTGGTAATGGGTTAGGGGTCTAAAGGCTGGTTAAATTTAAGCAGGGGGTTATCATACATGTCGAGACTGCAACATTTTTCTGGTCTGCATCTGAATACGCCCATTGTTCTTTCCTTCTTTCTTTCTTTCTTTCATCCCTACCTCATTTCAATCTTTCATTCATTCCTCAGACCTTTTTTTCCTTCCTTTCATCCTTCCCTCACCCCTCCCCTCTCCCTCCTTCTTTCCTTCCTTCATTCCTTCCTTCCATCCTTCCCTCCCCCTTCCACCCTCATTTCATTCCTTCCTTCCTCCCCTCCCCCTTCCTCCCTTTCCTTCCTTCCTTCCTTCCTTCCCTTCCTTCCCTTCCTTCCTTCCTCCCTTCTTACCTTCCTTCCTTCCTTCCTTCCATTCCTTCCTTCCTTCTTTCCTTCCTTCCTTCATTCCTTCCTTCCTCCCTTCCTTCCCCCTCCCACCCTCATTTCCTTCCTTCCTTCCTTCCTTCCTTCCTTCCTTCCTTCCTTCCTTCCTTCCTTCCTTCCCTCCCTTTCCCCCCTTCCTTCCTTCCTTCCTTCCTTCCTTCCTTCCTTTCTTCCCTTTGGAACGTGCAGTCTGGTCTTAGTCAACACTGTCCACAAAATGTCAGTTAGTACCGCATAGCAGCCTACTGGTTAACTCTTTACCTAACAATACCTGGTTTTTACGACGCTGTGAAAGAAGTCTTTTGAAAATATTGTTGGAAAAGGAGAAAATGCTGGTAACCAGCATTTTCTCCTTTTCCCACAGTGTTATCTACCATACACAAAACAACTTTTAAATTTTCAGTCACTTCTATTTTGTAGTCTGCAAATGCTTTCGATTTGGACAAACCTAAAATTCTGTCGTTTGGTAAAGAGTTAAAAGCATAGAAAAAAGCTGTGACCATGACAATCTGGTATTGCAGGACCAAGTTATCCCATTACCACACAATCCCTACTTTTGACGCCCCTGAGAAAGAAGCCTTTAGAAAACATTGTGGGAAAAGGAGAAAATGCTGGTAACCAGCATTTTCTCCTTTTCCCACAATGTTTTCTACCCTTCACAAAACAAATTTCAAAGTTTCAGTCACTTTCATTTTATCATCTGTAAATGCTTTTGATTTGGACAAGCCTAAATTTTTGTCGTTTGGTAATGAGTTTTAGTCGCTGGCAGAGAAGTTAATTTCAAAACCAGATTGAAAGTTGCCACGTCCCTCCGTCTTTTGTTTACATTCTGCCTGATTTTAAAATTCAACTTTCCCCCATCTACTAACACTTTGATCGACTATACAATAACAGATTTTATTTCATGCTTTCCGATAGAAATAGCAGTGAAAATATTTTTCGATCTTACACTGGTACCACCGGTGAAAATACCGATTTTCATGTTCTTGTTGCCTAGGTTAATTGAGCGTGCCTCACAACCAGATGGGAAATATGACGTCATTTACCTTACATATCTCGCGCTTGACTTAATATTGTAATGCGTTGCTATGCGGTAGGGGTACACCACGGGGAATAACGGAAAAGAAATGTACTGGATTTGATAAAGCTCCTCCCAGAAAGGGTTTAAAAGCATGAAATAAATAGAATATTTGTTTTTTTCGGTGAAAGATCGAAATATATTTTATCTCGTGAACACCATCGGTAATATTTTCACTCGTAGCTGCTACACTCGTGAAAATATTACTGATGATGTTCACTATATGAAATATATTTGAAAATTATTGAACTACTTTCACCTATTCATTTTTTTTCTTTTGTCCTTCTTTGAATTATCATGTATAAATCTAAAACTACTATATTCTCAATTCAAAAAGAGATAATAATTACCTCCCTTTTCAGAAAACTAACAAATTTATCAAAAAATAATTTCAAGATAGACATAAACGGAATTTCTGATTTGTATCCTCATTTGTCCATATTTTTGACATCATATCTTTATTTGCTGCTGAAATGGAAGAGCCTCAAATTGGCATTTCAGGTGAGGGGTTAAGTACATTTTAACTTTATGATAATTATTTACTTTTGGGCCACTGTTTGACCTGTAAAAGGATGCCATGTTCCATGTATTTCGCCCTGGGTTGCGTCGTCTAAGGCAACGGTTTCGATACTCTGTCAAAGTGTAAAGTGCAATATTATGGTCACACACCCAACCATTAACCACGAAGCATATTGCTTTACCATCACGAACAGATGTGCACAAAAAAAAAAACGCTCATTGCTGTAAAGGCGAGCTAATCACCAAGTCTAACGTTTATCTTGATATAAAAAAAGAAATGAAACTTTCAAACCGATGATAAAAATCAAAATTTTGCTATTTCAAAGGGGTTTTTTTGCTAGTAAGCTATCTCAATATCGGACAGTGTAGATCCAAAATCAGACTGCACGTTCTGTGCAGTCTGATCTTGATCTGCACTGTCCTCAAAAGGTCAGTGAGTCGGGCTCAGCGGTTAAAGCGTTTAACCTGGACCCTCTCTGTGACAAGATAAAACCACAGTAATGACGAGAACGCCTTGATAAATAGGTTTGTAGTGCATGTTTCGTAATTTACTAAATATGTCGAATGGAATGTTGAACAATTCGTGAAAAACAGCATGGCTGGTCTCGTACCCAAGACTGTGACTTAAAGGAACCCTGGGAATTCATACATTACCACACAGTTCCGAGTTTTAACAACCCCTTGGAAAAAGCATTTTGAAAACAATGTGGGAAAAGGAGAAAATGCTGGTTGATTCAGGCTGACCTGAGTCAAAAGACTTTGCCTTTTGCCATTTTTTCTGCATGGTCTAGATCCATTCTACATCATGATTTGGCTTAGTTTTTTTTAAACAAAATCGATGCATAATTATCATTAGCTAAGTCACTCGTTGCGTCACGAAGATTCACTAATCTGCCTTTTCAGATCTAAACCACGTAATTGCAAAATACGCATCCAGCAGACCAAGCGACAGGTTGTTTAGTGTGTATTGATTTGCAATAAACAATAATCAACAATAGTTTATTTGTTAATTTATTTTTGTTTATTATTACATTTTAATTATTCACATGTATTAATTTTGTTTAATCCAACATTGAACTAGGTATATGTAAAAGTCAAAGACAAAGTTTTGCTGATTCCAACATTACTGGTCGTCTGTGCTTGTAAACGTTGGACCGGTCGCCATATCTACCGGCATGTCTGACGCCATCATGTTTGTGTACGGCATGGCAGACATTTTGTTTCCGGCAAATGTCTCCGTCTCATATCCTCTAGTTACAACTTGTGGTGAGGTCGACAGCACAGGTGCAGTGGCGTCTAATACAAAGATAAAGGAAATAATTAATACTCACTGGCTGATCTAAATCAAAGCTGTGAAAGTACCGGTGTGGTCTCATGGTCCCGTAAAACAAGTTATCATTTGGTATAGTGTTGACCGAGACAGAATCTTGTAAAACATGTTATTCATGGCATGGAAAAGCTTTCAGAGCCATGTAACACACTAACTATCAGTCTGAATCAAACACTTGAAAGTAAAAAAAAAATCGGAATATTGTTACATTGAGAGCGTTACCTTGGGTTAGTTTTCTGACTTATTCTTAATTCGTAGGCTGCTTAGCTACTTAGTCTAATCATCTGCAGATAGTGTAGATCAAGATCAGACTGCACAAAACGTGCAGTCTGATCTTGGGTCTACACTGTCCGATGAGGAGATGTTATTTTCTAAAACATACCTTTGAAATAGCGATATGCTGGGTTTTACTATCGAATTGAAAATTTCATCTTAGTTATTTAGCAAGTTGAGGATTAAATCAGTTTTAAGTCAAAATTTCAAGACATGCTATTTGAAACTGGTTTTTGAAATCATTTTTTAATCAAAATTAATCGGATGGCTTCTGAATACGACCCCGAACTCATGCTTTGCTTTATTCACTTTATGTTTCTTTTTTCCATAATAAAAGCTCTGCTACAACGGCGAAAACAACTACAAGCACGGAAAGAGTAGAAGCAGAGGTAGTGATGTTAGTAGTAATAGTAGTACTAGCTATAGTAATAAAAGTAGTGGTAAAACTTGTAGTGGTAATAGTTGTAGTGGTGGTGGTAGTGACAGAAATTATACATGTACATAGTAATAATTAAAGTAATAATTAAAGTAATGATAATAATAATGTTGATGATGATGATGATGACGACAAAGACAATGGTACCGATGATGATGATGATGATGATGATGGTAATAGTAGTAGTTGTAGTAGTAGTAGTAATGATAATAATAATAATAATGATGATACTAATGATGATGATGATGATGATGATAATAATAATAATGATGATAATAATGATAACAATAATAAATAATAATAATAACAGCTTTACATACCATACTTGCACACCCATCCGTGTTTTTCTGATGAAAACAAGAACCCGCTGCACGGGTAATCATGCCATTTTCCGTCCGAGGCTCGAAGTATAACACAGTCTTCGAATGTACCCAAGAGTCCTGGCTGCCCAGGAGCCCAGTTTTTATAGTTCAATGGTGTACCTTTTGAAAAAAAGAACTATCATTTTATAATTGTTTTTATTCTTTTTCCTTTTTCTATGTTTTCTGTTTTTGTTTATACCTGCGTTTGTATTCGTCAACCATTCTGAAGAAAGTCCTCAGTCTTATTCTCAGAATTTTCAAAAATTGAAAATAACATAACTATTTAGCCAATCAGAAGTTGTGTTATTTTCAAAATAAGAAACCCATGAAGAATAAGACAAAGAATGTTCTTAAGAATGGGTGATGAACACAGATCCAGTTTGCCAATCCCCTTTGCTCAAACGTTAGCATAATGATACTGTAACCTAGCTTCTCTTCAAGACGTAGATCGCGACATGATATGATTCCTCTCTGATGGCCAAACATTGGTTCGACTTTGTTTAAGGTGAATAGGCGCACTGACCGCTGCGATTTAACTGACATAATATTGAAAAGGGTGTTTAACTCTAGACGGACACATTTACCAGATTAGAAAAGTGGGTATTCCAGCAGTCTGACTGGTTTATCCATGCTCTGTGTACAGTGGGTTAAGATATTCGATCCGTAATAGAAAACAGCTATTTCTACCATAGTAATAATTATTATCGTACACAATTTGCTTTGATTAAAATGAATGTTGTTGTAATACTTTCATAAAGCCACCTTTTCCCTTTTTTTCCTCCTCAGACTTATCATTTATAAATCAATTTATTCTCACTACAAAGTACTAGGCTTGGGCTCTGAAGTGTCTTGCCAAAGGACGTTAATAATTACCCCCCCTTTTCAAAGGAGATAATAATTACCTCCCTTTTCAGAAAACAACCAAAAGTATCAGCAAGTAATTTTAAGGAAGACATCAAAGAAAGTTGTGTTCGGTTAAAAATGGGCAAACGTATTATTTAAGTATAAATCCTAATTCATCAACTAACAAGAAATTCTATTCCATATTGCACTATGTTTGGTTGGTTGTATTGGGGTTTAACGCCGCTTTAACAGCGAATGTCATATCATGGCGGTCGGTGACTCACATGTGTTTCCTAGCTTTCTCATACCAGTACTACTACACAACTTTTCTTTCCAAAGCCACTGACTATTTTTCTCACATGCTTCAGTAAAGGTGAGAGGCGAAAATACGCCGGAAAGAAAGTTCGCCTCAACCGGGTATCGAACTCACAACCACCAGGTCATGAGTCCGACGCGCTCACCACCGAGCCATCCGGGCTGTCAAATGAGCTATTGGTCTAATACCTTAAATGCATTGAGCAAAAAGTGCCTGCTCATGTTAGCATGCAAGATCCACACAGGCTGACCAGGATCAATACGTTTTAGGTTGTTGTTAATTCCTGCATAACAAAGAACCGTTCTACCTCCCGATAAAGTTGGTTGTCTAACAAGATGGATTATACGTATTCATAATTATTCAATGGCTTTCTTGGCGTAATAGAATCACAGAAATACATTCAGACCCTTTTTGCCAGACCAGAGAATATTAAAACGCACGAATATGTACACTGAGCGCCATATAAGAGAGAGTGACGGTATTCTAATTATTCCATTATTTCTTTCCCAAACCCTATGTTGTGGGTACTCATTATAATCGTCTCGATGAGACAATTCTAATGAGTACCCACAACATAGGGTTTAGTGGAGAATTGATATTTTCAGGTTTGAAATCAAAATCACTCCCTCTATATGGAGCTTTGGTACATGTTATGATAAAGTAGGCTACATATTTCGAATCCCTTAAAATATTCGTTTACGTAAGGTTATCCTTGGCAGATATTTAACCCATCAAGACGTCAAGGCTTTTACCGCCTAAGGAGCAAGGCATTTCAACATTTATCCTTCTAAATAACTAAAGTCAAATTTCTAATTCGATTGTAAAATCCCCAATATTGCTATTTCAATCTTATATTTTAGGGAATGTATCTCCTCTTCGGACAGTGTAGAATCAAGATCAGACTGCACGTTCTGTGCAGTCTGATCTTGATCTACACTGTCCGCAAAAGGTTGGCGAGTCGCACTCAGTAGCCTAAGGGTTAAACGAAAAAGAAAGGGTCCAAAGGTGAACTATGCAGGCTTCCATACGTACTAAGGTTAAAGTCGAACTAGATTGTTATGGTGGCATATTTCTGCCACGAGATACGGCACAGATGATAGCTGTCATTATAGTTATCATGTTAATTTTCGTTGTCTGCGCATGTCATTTTCTTCGAAGATTCGACATGTCTGCTTTGACGCATCACCGACCCCAAATGCTAGGGAAAAGTAGGGCTTACACCCAACCCAACCTTGCTTGGACTGTTTTAATAAATGGCCGCTACATAAGTTACATGCACCAGGTAGCGTTTTATTAAGTAAAGGTGTAATTTTAGTCTGAAATTCAAGTAACATTTGTAGCGTAGAAAAGTAGTCCGGTTCTGTACCCAGAATGCCCAAATTAGATAGATGTTTATTTGTAGAATGCCATCTAGCGGGAGATAATGTGATAATATTATAAGAAACCCATGAAGAATAAGACTATCAGTATACATGTAGTTCAAAGTTTCCTGGAAATTTCATCGAGATAATTAAAAGTTTACAGAAAAAAATACAACAAAAATATTAGATTTTAGATCCTCACCTAAATGGGACCAGTGCCAATTGGATTCTTTTTCCTGATCTGTAAGTCCGATCCAAACACCTTCGTCTAGTACATAGCCGAGTTCCTGCAACATTTTCGGTAACAGATTTTGGTAAGTTGTGATGGGAAAGACGGGGGTATGAACAACCCCTCCCAACTTTCAACACACACAGACATAGAGGATAATCAACTGGTTGTTTTTGATATGAAAAATATCTCACGAGGATGCGTTGTTAGGCGTTGAAAAAACGAGTGCGTAGCACGAGTTTTTTTAACGCCTTACGACGCATCCGAGTGAGATATTTTTCATATCAAAAATAACCAGTTGATTATTCTATTTATTATATACCTTATTAACATCATTATTTGTAATTTTGCGTTTGAAAGTCGAAAAAAATGTAGTCGAAAAAAAAGGTAGTTCCCAAATGACGTCAGGAAGTGAAAGTTGATAACGTCACTAGTGATGATATCAAAATTTATTACACTGGGAAATTCCAGGATTTCACTGCTAGGTATATAATAAATTTATATATACACGGACCTTTAGGCATGGCAAATAAAGCTTCACAAAACCAGTTTCTGTGACAAGCACACGGAACAGCTTAACTTTTAGAGCCAAAAATATATGGCTTGTAACACGCGAAAAGGGGCATTTGGACATTATCGTCAAGTGTCGTCTCGGATCAGCCTGCACAGTCAGCAATGTTACACGATATCTACCGATGAGTTGGTGAGTCTACGGCCACTGACCCTCAAATCAAAAGACGGAAGTTGCCGAGATTGGCCGAATAGCCTTTAGGAAAACTTCAATGTTACACGATATCTATCAGTGAGTTAGGGGGTCGTAACTCTGAATGTTAGAGTTACGGGCCATAGACTCACTAACTCATCGGTAAATATCGTGTAACATCGACGTTTTCGTAAAGGATATTCGGCCATTCTCGGAATCTTCCGTCTTTTGATACGAGAGTTTGGGGGCGTAGAACTTTTAGCAAGTTGTTTATCTCATAGGCTTTAATTGACAGGCGGACATTACATATCGTCGGCTTACTTCCAAAACCTCGTAACTACAGCTTGTTACAAGCTGTAGTTACGAGGTTTTGGAAGTAAACCGACGATATCCAAGATCATACTATGACTTTGTGTTGTATGCAGTCTTATCTTGGTCATTTTGTCCACAAAAGCCATTGTTTTAACCATTGCTTGATTGATTGAAGGGTGTTTTACGTCCCTTTCAACATTATTACAGTCATATAACGGCGACAGCTCATACATTCCTGGGTTTTATCAGTACTAGGCTAGAGCTCTGAAGTGTCTTGCCCAAGGACATTTCGCCATTGCGTAAATGTGTTAAACATAATATCGTCGGTTAACTTCTGAAACCTCGTAACTATAGCTTGAAGCAAGCTGTATTTACGAGGTTTTTTAAGTGAACAGAAGAATTTGGAAGCGGAAAAATAGCAGGGTGCTCCCATTGAACAGGGTGACATTTTGGGCTCCCTGGGTTTGAACGATTTTTTCAGTGTCTTATACATGTATTTAGTTTAACTCTATCAAGGACTCCTTAACGCTTTCATGTATAAGATGGACTGAACGAACATTGGAAAGAGGCCTTTTGAAAACAATGTTGGAAAAGTAGAAAATGCTGGTAACCAGCATTTTCTCCTTTTCCCGCAATGTTTTCTACCCTGTCAAAGAAAAATTACAACATTTCAACGTTCTTAGTCGATTTCTCCAGATTTTTCTAAATTTGAAAGTAAGAAAACTTTTGGTTAGCTATACCAAATGCTTTAGCCAAACAGAAGTTGTCTTACTTTTAAATAAAGAAATGAAAGTAAGACAACTTCTGATAGGCTAAACCAAATGGTTTAGCCAATCAGAAGTTGTCTTACTTTTAAATTTGGAAAATCTTGGCGAATAACCCTATGAACGATATGAAGAATAGTTGGTGCAAACGGATCTTGATTCTCGTAAAACATTCACGTTTTCAGACATGTGACTAATTGTCCAATCAAAATTTATAACGAAATTGTGCCTTGCAATGATTAAGTTGTCATTTTATTGATCGATCGACCAATCGACTAATACACTGACTGATTAATTAGTGTTTAACACCTCTTTCAACGTTATTATTATTCATATCTAGAAACAAGCTCACATATTTATTCATGTCCGGGGTTTCCTTAGTATTAAGCTAGGGCTCTAAATAGGGCTGTAGGACACTTCCATGAAAACAACAACAGAACTCCGAGTAGGGATCAGTTGCCTCCAGATTACCCCTTTCCCAAACAACAAACCTTTGGACTAGACCAAATTGAAAGCATTTGCAGACGACAATTCAACTCTTGATGAAAAGATGATTTCTGTCTATGATAGGGTAGAAAACATTGTGGGAAAAGGGGAAAATGCTGGTTACCAGCATTTTCTCCTTTTCCTACAGTGTTTTCAAAAGGTTTCTTTCTCAGGGGCGTCAAAAGGAGGGATTGTGTGGTAATGGGTTAACTCTTTACCACCATATATGCATTATTCTTATTTGACATATACCCTTATTGTATACATGTTATACTTGGGTTGATAAAGTAATGTTCTGTTATGTTCTGTTCTGATTAACTCTTTACCAAACGACAAAATTTTAGACTGGTCCAAATTGAAAGCACTTTCAAATAACAAAATAAACGTAACTCAAAAATTGAAAATTGTTTCCTGCAGGGTAGAAACATAGTGGGAAACGGGGAAAATGCTGGTTACCAGCATTTTCTCCTCTTCCCACAATGCTTTCAAAAGCTTTCTCCTTCAGCGGTGTTAAAAGTCGTCATTTTGTGTTAAAGGATCAAGAATCCTACGCTGATCCTCGAAGGATCTCTCCGCAACGATAGTTTATACAAACTGCGAGTTTTGTGTACTATATAAAGGGAGAGTAAAATTACAAGCTTTGATAGCATGCTTACCTCCCTTGTTCTAATAATATTGCCATTCAACATGCTGGCTTCTATAGAGAAGCTTTTTATATTGTTTCGAAAAGAAAATTACTTCTTTGTGAAATATTGAGGAGTAATAGTGAAATGACCCCAGCTTTTAAAATTTTCTGGTGTATATAGCTTCCTCCATGTTTGGAAAAGCAGCCGGTGGCTTGGAAAGAAGCGTTGTGCTAGGGACGAAACTGCAGGAACGCATGACCAGTTTATGTGATCGACTGCAATCATGTTAAAAACAGTTTACCAAGTTACAGTGCATCAAGTTAAAAGGGACATTCGGACATTTGCGTAAAGTGTCATCCCGGATCAGGCTGCACAATCTGCACAGGCTGATCTGAGACAACACTTTCCGATCATGTGCTATTGTCTGTTTCACCCAAGTCTACTGTGGGGCAAAAAATATTGCTGACTTAAAGTGCCGTCTCGGATCAGCCTGCGCGGACTGCGCAGGCTGATCCGAGACGACATTTTACGCAAATGTCCGAAAGCCCTTTTTTTGCATGGTACACACCATTTATATTTTGCGATGAAAGCATCAAATTTGCAAACAATGTAAAACGCAGGTTCGAAACAGACTTTTAAAGTTTCACACATTCAAGTAACTGGGAAAAAAATGAATAATGTACAACTGTGCTCCCTTCGATACCAGCCAAGTTCTTTTAATCTACTGAATCCATAACAACATCCAGTTTCAGCAATATCTGAATTTAGCAATAAATCGGGGTTGGGGTAGGGGGCGGGGCATCTTCGCAAGCCAAGGCTGACGAGTCACTACGTTACTCTACCCTTGGCGGATCAAGCTTGATCTTTACATTCACCCGATTTGCTTTTTCATTGGATGTAGCCAGCTCTAGCTGCAACGAATGAAATTGCTCGTAGCATTTCATCTTTGATGAAAATAGAACAAGGTCGCTACCTTTCGAATAGAAGGTAAACATGAAAACCCACGTGGATGTCTGCTTATCGCTTCATGTGTATTCGTAAGTGGTTTGTAAAACGATATTTCGTTTGCTTTTAGAAATATGATGTAAAGAGAAGGGGGGGGGGGGGGGGGTAATAACCAACATCCAATAGAGGGAGCATCGCAGGAATCTCGAAATCGGGCTCAATCAGCCAAGGTAAGATCCACGTAGTGATCGTAAACTTGGCTCGCGAAGATGGGGCCGGGGTGGAAGTGGGGATGTAGTATGTGCAAATAAGTCGTACCCGCAATGTTCTGTAAACGAAGTAATTTTCGTCACGTGTGTGGATGTCGACCAAGTAGCCTCCCTTGACCTTACAGTCTTGATCTGCATGGCCCCAGTCCACGGGATGGCTCAGGACAAACTCGTAGCAGGACGAGCCGAACAGCCGTAAGTTTCGGTTTCTCTGAATGTTTCCTGGGCACTGTTCTAAACCAGCGAACACTGAAATGTTAAAATTACGTGACTGAGATAATTCGCTCTGCTGCTAGAATAAACTGAGTACAGTAACTCGCTCTTCTATAGTAGTGTGACGTGACTATGCTATGACCATCTCTATCGAATCCCTAAATGCAATTATTATAGCAACACACTAGTTACAAATATTTTTTTTTGCGTTTTGCACAATGTTTTTTACATTTTCAAAGGAAAATCTTCTCTTTTGAGCCATATTAAAATTTTCATCTTTGAATGCTTTCGGTTTTGACAAATTCTGTCGTCTGTTTATACGTGTTAAATAAAAGCATATGAGCGGCGTTTTCGGAAAAGGAGCTTCAATGCATGTCACACTCGTGCATTATCACTGGCAAGTCACATAATTGTGGATTCACAAAACCCTATAGTTGCCAAACGAAAAAACTGAATCGTGAGGTAAAATGGTCCTTCAACATGCAGAAAATTTATAAATATAGCAAAAACTTTCGACCTATGTCAGCCTGCGCGGACTGCGCAGGCTGACATAGGTCGATAGTTTTTGCAAATGTATCAAAGCCCCCCCCCTTTTTTTTTCATCTGGCATGACTCATAAGTAAATCATACATACCAGTTGGAATAACTAACAAAATGCCAAAAGAAGCTAAATAATCCATTCTGCGAGCTGGTCCTATATAGTATATGAGTTTACCCGAGTAGCTGGTATGACATACACGTTTCTTTCTATATCTGATAAACCTTGGGTGACTAACAGTTTATATAGAAAGTACGCCCAAGTGTCGTTGTGTTTAACCCATTACCACACAAAGGCGACTTTTGAAGACCCTGGGAAAGAAGCCTTTCGAAAACGTTGTGGGAAAAGGAGAAAATGCTGGTAACCAGCATTTTCTCCTTTTCCCACAATGTTTTCTACCCTATCAAAGAAAAAGTGCACCATTCGAGCTACACTAATATTGTCGTCTGCAAATGCTTTCAATTTGGACGAGGCTAAAGTTTTGTCGTCTGGCAAAGAGTTAATCCCATCATACTTAGTATTGCTTAACCCTTTACCAAACGACAAAATTTCAGCCGTATCCAAATTGAAAGTAGTTGCAGACGACAATGTCAAAGTGGCTCAAAAGATGTATTTTTTCTTTGACAGGGTAGGCAACATTGTGGGTAAAAAAAGGATAAAAACTGTTACCAGCATTTTCTCCTTGTCTTACAATGTGTTTTTTTTTCCGAATGCTTCTTTTTCAGAGTCGTCATTGTGCAGAACTGTGTGAATAGATAGACTGGACACCTTTCATTAAAAGCAAGACAGGCCCTTTTCGAATTTCTATGTTATTTCAGTTATGCAAAATGTTAAAAAGTAGGACACAGTGCAGAGTCAAGATCATCATGTATATTATGTCCAGCTTTTTTTTACAGTCTGATTCTTGATACACAGTGCCCAAAAAGACAATTAATTAAGTTATAATTAGCCCCCAAAGAAGGGAGAAACCCTTAGACTTAGAAAAAAATTAAGAGGTCATTTTCGGTTTTTTTGAAAACAAAAAAAAGTCCCAGATTTCACAAGAACAAAGTTTTTTTAACCACATATATCTCAAAAATAGCAGACAATGTGAATCAAAGATCAGATTCAAGTTACTTACAGACTAATCTTGATCTACAGTGTTCTAAAAACAAAACATTTACGTCGTGAGTTGCCCACTAAGGGTTTTGCAGCATGTAAATAGAGATGCTGGAATTAGTATAATGAAGAACACTTCTGTTTCGTAACATGAACCCTGTAGGCTACCAAACAGCCCCTTATCTTTACAACCATGAGAAAGGAGCCTTTTTCAAAAACATCGTGGGAAAAGGAGAAAATGCTGATAACTAGCATTTTGTCCTTTTTCCGACGATGTTTTTTATCCAGTAAATTACAATTTTCACCATTTTACCTATCTTTATCAGTCGTCTGTAGACATTTAAATATGGAGGAATCTTAAATTTGACGTCTTGTGAACAGTTACACTTTCTGTCGGCTTGTTTAGTTTAAACATCTTACATCGATTGAGAAATAAGTTCTTACAAAACTTAAATTAATCACTTTCCATTCTGCTTCCTGGGCACCACAAGGGTCCGTATTCACCAACCATTCTTAAGAGCATTCTTAGTCCTGTTCTTCAGAATTTTGTCTGCATGAAAGTAACCGAACTTCTGATTGGCTAAACCATTTGGTTTAGCCAATCAGAAGTTCTGTTACTTTCACTGTCAGAAAATCTTGAAGAATAGAACAAAGAATATTCTTAGGAATGGTTAGTGAATACGTACCCAGTACTCGCGCCGAATGTGTGGGCCAATGAAAAATCCCAAAGTTGACACCCGCTCCCGGGTATCGAATTCGGTTACGAGGCCGACGCTCCACCTCAAAACCACGGATACCACACTGTCGGCGTGTTTGATATTTGGTTCAGAAAAAAAAAACACAAGAGATACTTATAATTATCGAAATTATACGATTAGAATTAGAACTCATACAAATGATAATAACAAAAAAATAATTCTATACCAAACGACAAATTTTTGGCCATTCCAAATTGAATGCATCTATATGTATACAGAAAACATATCATAAGTATCCAAAATGATGTGATTTTTGAAATCTTCGAAATGGTTACAAACATTGTGAGGAGAGGGGGAAAAATGCTGGTTTCAAAGGTTTAAATCATTAGGGTCAGTAAACTGTCAGTAAAAAGGGGTCGCTTTGGTAAACTGTTAAGATACAAACTTGAAGAACAAAACTTAAATTTGAAGCAGATGACAAAGGTTTCTAGCCTATCGAAAACCGACAATTTCTCTTATGAGGATATGTTACCTTCAGTTAAAGCTTCTGGAAAAGTAAAGCCTTTTTTCCTAATCCTTGATGAGCACTATACAAATATTATTTGCACGTAAGATCCCCCAAAATGAACGACGCCTTTTTAACCCTTATCCTGTTAAATGACTAAAATTAATTTTCTAAGTCGGTTTTAAAAATCTATTCAAAAGTTATGTTTTGGGGAATAATATCTCCTCATCGGACAGTGTAGATCCAAGATCAGACTGCACGTTTTGTGCAGTCTGATCTTGATCTACACAGTCCGCAAAAGGTCAATGTCTCGCGCTAAGCAGCCTGAGTGATAATAACCAATCAGAACGCCCGATATTTTTAGTCTACAAAGACCAAAGGTATTCAGACAAATTAAACGATGCTCTTGTTCTAAATGTCCAAGTCAAGTGGACCGTGTACACTAAAGATTAGACAGGACGTGTTGTGCCGTCTGATCTTGATCTCCAGCGGTCGTAAAGGCAGGTGAAATTTTGGAAGCCCCTTTAGGGTAAATATAATTATATTTACATTCATTCCTTTAATTCCTAGTGACTCTCCTATGCCAGGCCTATATATTATATTTCGTCGGTTTACTTCGAAAATCTGTTAACTACACCTTATTACAAGTGGTAGTTACGATCCTTTTAAAGTAAACTGACAATTTGTGACCCGTCATGCAAAAAAGGGACAGTCTGGGAAATCCGTACTTCAATTAGATGAAAATAGATCTAAGATAGTGCAGTTCAATTTAAGTTGATTCTGTAGTTTAAACAATGATTGCATAGTACGGTAGAATGACCACTTTTCATACAAGAAATATGATAAAAGTAGAAAGTGTCGACCTGGTTAGCCTGCGCAATCCGCGCAGTCTGACCAGGGTCGATACTTTTCGCAGTTCCCAGATGGGCCCTTTTCGCGTAACGGGTAACATTTATATCACTTATGTGATATGGGTAAATTGATGAAAGGTTAATGACCTATTAGAGCATTGCACTTAACCATTTGGTGGGGGACAGCCCCAGATGGACCAGTATTCACTAACCATCCTTGAGAATATTCTTAGTCTTATTCTCCAAGGTTTTCAAAATTTGTAAGTAACACAACTTGTGATTGGCTAAACCATTCGGTTTAGCCAATCACAAGTTGTGTTACTTACAAATGTAGAAAATTCTGAGAAATAAGACACAGAAATTTCTTAAGAATGGTTGGTGAATACGGACCCAGGAGGACTTGAGGCTGGGGTGGGTGGCGGGATGGGGGGAGTTCGAATCTCTACATCGGCCGATTTCTCTCCGAGGATTGATCACAGTCATTGACATGAATCATTCCTCTCTCAAAAAAGGCCGTCGTATAATCCTGCTAAATTACTAACATGATTTTTTTTTAACCCTTTACCCCATAAGGCATTCCTATGGCATCTCTAATTGACCATAAATAATAGGAAGGATGAAACCGTTTCTTATGTGTATATGACACCTTTTGATAGCATAGAAAACATTGTGACAAAAGGTGAAATTGCTCGTCACGAGCAATTTCACCTTTTGCCACAATGTTTTCCAAAGGCTCCTATACAAGCAATGTGTTGAAATGAGTATCTATGGAGTAAAGGGTTAAAATTCGATAGTAAAAAAAAAAAAAAAAATATTTCAGTTTCAAAGTTATATTTTGGGGAATAAAATCTCCTTTAATATCTCGGGCCGTGTAAATCCAAGATCAGACTGCATGTTTTGTGCAGTTTGATCTTAATATACAATGTCCGCAAAAGGTCAGTGAGTCTTAGAAGCCGAAGGGTTAACGAAATTATTGACCCAATCAGAAGTTGTGTTACTTTCTAAATATGGACTGAAATTATACATGGCTGATAAATACGGAGCTTTGCAGAACTTTTCTTTAACCCTTTCGGGGCAAAAAGGAACAACATGGACTTTTGCAGATGGAAAAAATTCAAGATCGGACAACAAAGACCATGTGGCCCTGAACGTGCGAAAAGGAGCATTCGGACAATTCCGTTAAGTGTCGTCCCGCATCAGCCTGCGCAATCTGCGCAGGCTGATCCGAAACGACACTTTTCGTTTTTATGTAATTTTTCTTCTTTTTTTCTTGCAGGTCTTCTGTAGCACTAAATCTAACGTGGTCGTAAAGTGCTGTCTTGTGCGCAGGTTTATCAAGACGACTGTGACTTGACGCAAATGTCGGATTGCCCCCTTTTTGCTTAGTACAAGCCAATTATAGTCTGATCTCTATACTGTGTGCTTGTTAAGTCAAGCCCGGCAGACAAACGCCTCACACGTCTGTTTCAGTGGATTATCAGCATTCAAAAGAAGTGAAATACCGTATTTGTCGCTGAAAAATCTCAGTCAACAAGCTATATTTGACGAATTTTAACACAATATTTTTTTCTAATTTTCACAGATCCAAGTTCTTTTGGCAAAAATCTCTTCTAAAAAATATAACTTGTTAATGGTTTGTTACACGAGCAGTCCCTTTGTTTCTTGAGTTCCAGATTGAAAAGCACTTCATAATACGTTTTCCACACTTCCTGTCACGTGACCATTAACTAATCGAGCGTACGGTTGTTTTCCTGCTCACGTAACCTAGTCTAAATGTCTCGGCTTTTTTCGCCCAGCTGACTTCAAATTAGTCTATGAGTTTTCTTTGTTGTTGCTTTTTTTCCGAGTGTGATTTGAATCCCTTCACCAAACGCCATTTTTTTACTTGTCCAAATCAGAGCCATTTGTAGACGACCATTCAAATATGGCTTAACTTTTCACCAAACGACAAAATTTTAGACTTGTCCAAATTGAGGGCTCTTGCAGATTATGTACAAATTAAAAGTGACTAAAAAATTGGAATTTGTTTTGAAGAGGGTAGAAAATATTGTGGGAAAAGGAGAAAATGCTGGTTGCCAGCATTTTCTCCTTTTCCCACAATGTTTTCAAAAGGATTCTTTCACAGAGTCGTGAAAACCCAGGAATTTTTGATAAGAGGTTAATGTCGCTTTCAAAAAATCAATCAATCACAGCGACAAGTTACGTTTTCATGTCTTTACTTGGTTTCACCAGTGCTGGACCGGGGCCCCTGGATAATTTTACAGAAATCCCAATCTGGTAAATGAATAAAATACCTATGTATATAAACGAGGATTAGCAGAGTTTTAGTCTCGCCTCCAAACATATTTTGTAAATAATTAGCACAGGTACTAATCAGCACAAATATCCAGCTATTGAGTCATGTGTTTCCGCGAAATGCAGTAAAAAGTCTAAAGCGGAATACCTCGGATTTTTACGCACTGTTGATTGGTAATTAACAGTCAGTTATACTCGGAGCTCCCGCTTATTCCAAAACCTTAACCCATTACCACACAATCCCTACACTTGACGCCCCTGAGAAAGAAGCCTTTTGAAAACACTGTAGGAAAAGGAGAAAATGCTGGTAACCAGCATTTTCTCTTTTTCCACAGTGTTTTCTACCCGTCCCAGAACAAATTTCAATTTTTCAGTCACCTTTAATTTGTCGTCTGCAAATGCATTCAATTTGAACCAGTCTAAAATGTTCTCGTGTGGTAAAGAGTTAACCCTTTAGGAAATAGTCCCGTGTTTTGACGACCCTGAGGCATATCATTAGAAAACACTGTAGGAAAACAATTTGAGAATGCTGGTAACCACCATTTTCTCCTTTTTCCCCACAATGTTTTGCTGAAGGGCGACTTCCGTTATTGAGTTCTATCAAATTCTCAGTGTGTAAACTCTTTCTTATTTCGAACCATAAACACTACCAAACAATCAAGCTTTTTAACGACTATAAGGACGAATGGGTGAGTAGACGTTGTCAGAAAATTTTAAAAAAAGTACAGGCAGCTCTCATTTTTATCCGTTTTTCTCTCAGTATTTTTGAAAACCCTACATGGGCAAATTTCATCATTTTAGCAACATTCAAGATTTCGTGTCTAACGGGTTTTATTCGACTTGCCAAAAAATTCGTTGTAAAGAGCAAAGTTAAACTTGATAAAAAAATCAAAATGAATGGTGATTAAAAATGAAAGCAAAACCACACAAAAAATGCAAATATAAATAAATTTCTTTCCTCTGAAAGAAAATCATAATTATAGTATCGGATTGTGTAGATCCAAGATCAGACTGCACGTTCTGTGCAGTCTGATCTTGATCTACACTTTCCGCAATTGTTTAATAAAGCTGCGAGTCTAAAGATTCATATCCCAGTGATGCCTTCTGCCTAGCTACTGTAGAATGTCTGTGACAACTACCTGGAAAGTTTCCATCATATTTCTTGTGGGAGAGATAGACAGAGTGTATATCAGGCAAATCATTTATATCGCAGTTTTGTGTTCTATATTTGCCCCTTTTTATCAAAAAATACGTCTGGATTTATCTTTTTGAATCGGAATTAATGAGAAAAAGTTAAGAAAAAAGTGAGTATTGAAACATTTTACTTGTTGGGTACACGAATTTGTTGTGACCACTATTTTGCTTGTTTCTTTGTTTGTATGCTGTATTTCGGTTGGTTGGTTGGTTAGTTGGTTGGTTAGTTGGTCGGTTGGTTGGTCGGTCGGTCGGTCGGTCGGTTGGTCGGTAGGTTGGTCTGTTGGTTACTTGGTTACATGGTTGATCGGTCGGTTGGTTGGTTGATCGGTCCCTCGGTCGATCGCTCGGCTGGCTGGCTGGCTTGTCGGTCGGTCGGTAGTTCTCTCGTTTTTTCATTCGTCCGTTAGCTCGTTAGTTCAATCGTTGGCCGACTGACTGGCTGATATAAAATGCTGTTTTAACATCATTTCGGGTATATCAGGTATTGGGTGGTTGATAGATCGGTTGGTTGGTTGATCGGTTGATCGGTTGGTCGGTCGGTCGGTCGGTTAATCGGTAGGTAGGTTTGTTAAACGGTAGGTTGGTTGGAAGGGTCTGTCTGGAGGTCGATTGGTTGGTAGGTGCATGAAGCGTGGGTGGATTGGTTGGTGGGTTGGTTGATGGTGGGTCGGTCTGTTGCTTGATTAGAATGTCTTTCTACCAATACAACCAAAATCACTCATGGGAAGCCAGTAAGATAGAAATACAAAGGTTCAATGGACTAACTATATATCAGACCGTCGACAGCCTTGAAAAATAAGAGAGGACAATAAGTAACGACACAAGACAGACCCATCCGGGAGTCTTTAGATTTCTAGACAAGATCAGTGTATTTTATGTCTGCGACGGAGCTGTCGCCATTTTTCAAGACATTAATGAGGTCTGAGACTTTTGAACCATTCGTACTTTGGTAGGATAAACAGTCCCTAAGCTGTATTAATTCTTTACAAAATAACACCAAGTTTTAACGGCTCTGACAAAGACAGGCTTTTGAAAACATTGAAAACATCACGGGAAAAGGAGAAAATGCTGGTTTCTCCTTTCCCGCAATGTTTTCTTTCTTTCAAAGGAGGAATTAGGAGGAATTTTAGTTTAATAATTTCAGATAATAGTCACTGCAACAGGATTCATTCCTCTCTTATCTATAATCATTTGTTTCGACGATGATAAGGTGGGAAAGCAGCCAGTTGTTTAGAAAGAATTAATTTCAGAATTAATTTTAAAATTTGCCAGGTTATTCTATTTGTCTGACTTTGAAGTTCATTATTCTCAAAGCGACTAAGACTTTGACCGACCAACTAATAACATATTTTCATATTCACAGTTATTTCCATACTTTTAAATGGTATAATTTATATTTAAATACATTTCAACAGCTCTATTGTGTTTTGGCCGTTATTGGGCCTTTAACTGAAAAATATTGACTGAAACGCACGAGCTGAAAATGTCTATTTAGCATTATTATGTAGAACTACACTGAACTACGTTGTATGCCAATAATTTTTTTCTTTCTACCGAACGACAAAAATTTAGACTGATCCAAATTGAAAGAATCTGCAGGCGACAATTTAGAAATCGCTAAAATAGCAAGATATGTCTTGGATAGGAGACAAAATATTGTGGAAAAAAGATGAAAATGCTGGTTACGAGCATTTTCACCTTTTCCCACAATATTTTCAAAAGGCTGTCTTCTCGTGGGGGGGGGGGGGGGGGTTCGTTATTAGTCGAGATATTCTGTGGTAAAGGATCATACGTCTGCAACAACGATTCAAATATCAGAAGACGCTGGTTGATTGGAAAGCGTGGTCATACAATATCGCTATCGATTAAATCTTTGCCACAGAACCACGAGTTTTAACAACGTTGAAGATAAAAGAAATGTTTGTAGAAAAAAATGTGAGAAAAGAAACTACTTGTAACAAGTATTTCGCCCTCTACCCAGAATGTTTTTTCCTTACCCTTTTAATGTAAAAAGAAAACAACTAAAGAATTTCACATCGGTAAATACATCCAATATGGATAAGTATGAAATATGTTGTTTTTTTTTGCAGTATGGACACTCGTAAAATATGGGTATGTGCAATATGGACGGGTGTGAAATATGGTTTTGTGCAGTATTTGTGTAAAAAATATGGTTTTGTGTTCTATGCAGTATTGACAAATGCAAAATATGGTTTTGAAGTTAAAAGTTAAGGCTGCCTTATAAAATGTAACTATAGCAAGGGTTTGTAGAGAGGGAGACAGAAAAACCGATGACGTAAGAAAAAGATATTCCGATGTAAATGTTGTAATAAAAGCTTTGACAGAAATCCAAGATTGCACTTCCCCCCAATTCGAGATATGGGAAAATAATTGAAAAGCGATGTCGCTACGTGCCGTTTAACTCTTCAGTTTGATGCTTGTTTATTGACACTCTGTCTGTCTGTTCGTCCGTCCGTCCGTCTGTCCGTCTGTCCGTCCACGCATTCGTCCCTCTCTCTCTCTCTCTCTCTCTCTCTCTCTCTCTCTCTCTCTCTCTTCCTCCACCCCTCCCTCCACTTTTAAAGTATGGTATATACGAGCCTCGCTTTGAGAACAGACTGTTAAGTCCATCCGTGAGATATATAGCACTGAGCATTCATCGCATCTAGATCCATTTTGTATACAACAATCAAGTAAATCATTAGGTACATTGGTCCTTTGACACGCAGAAAATTAACCGATAACAACAAATTTCGATTCAGGTCAGCCTGCGCGGACTGCGCAGGCTGATCTGAATCGATATTTTTGCAGATGCATTAAAAACCCCTTTCACAGAGCGTGGCTTATTTCTCAATTACACCGTAATACTTAACTCCGCCGAAATTCTCGCCGCCAAATGCAACCCCAAACCTCTGTGAAACAGCTCTGAGCACGCAAAGCGAAAATATTAATGTTCTGCAATAATATAGACAGGAATTTATATCTCAACGTGTTGCCCAGGGATATAGAGTTCCAAGCTTCCCAAGGCTATAGATTATTGCGGAAAAATTCAGTTCGATAACCGATATTCCTTCGGGATTTTTTTTTTTTTGTGACAAGCGGCTGTCCTGGAGGGCTGCGTATGTACTGTACAATCAACATGTGTAATTAACTGGAATTAATATTTCAAAACTGGGAATACTCAAAGAGAAAACATGTCTGTTTATGAATGTTATACAGTATATAGTGTTTCTTTATTTTTTCGATGCTAAAGTGAGTATGGAATAAAGTAGCCAGGAAAACACAGTTGAAGAGTAAGTGCATTAAGTGCATTAGAACTGATTATGTAGTTAGTGTTTTTTTACAGGTAACTTACTAATCCCCAAAAATGCTTGCTGATGTTGTCGTCAAACCCTTTACCATACAGTCCCGAGGTTAAACGTCCCTCAAGGAAGGTGGCTTATGAATACATTGCGAGAAAAGGAGAAAATGCTGGTAACCAGCATTTTCTCCTTTTCTCACAATCTTTTTCTAAGCTATCAACAATCATTTCATCAATTTTAGCCACATCCAGTTTGGCGTCTGCAAAATGCTTTGTGTTTTGACAAGTCTGAAATTTCTTGGTGTGGTGAAAGGTAAAACCCGTTCACACATAAGTTCAGTGGGTTTTTTTTTTTGTAAACTTTGGGCGATTTGAAAAAAAAAACCAACATGGAGAAAGGAGAAAATGTCACAATGGTACTTTTTTAGGCTTTCAGAGACAAGTAGAATTACTTTTACCATGTTTATTTGTCGTCAGTAAATGTTTACTGTTTAGTGGAATCTTTTAATCCTTAACGATACAATCCAGAGAGAGAGAAGAGACTTCTCTCTCTCTCTCTCTCTCTCTCTCTCTCTCTCTCTCTCTCTCTCTCTCTCTCTCTCTGTCTGTCTCACACACACACACACACACACACAAACTCTGTTATTTTGGGAAAGCAGCCATTTGCTGTAAGGCAATATGTGTGTGGTCCTGGTGAAGGAATTCTGGGAATTTATGAATAGGTGTACTGGCTGCTGTGGCATTAAACTGAGAAATTATCCAGGTTGTTAAACGTGAGAACTCACCACCCGGTGACTTTGTTAGGATACTTGTGTTCTAGTTGTAAAATTAAACCGTGGGAATCCATGGATAGGTTCACTTGGCGCCGTAACACGAGTACGAAAATTTTCAATCTTGATGACTCAGTTTTGTTCTTATCTGTCTATTTTTAGCTTTGATTGGTATCATTCTGTCAGCATGGCGTTCAAAGAATATCGATATCGATCCATATATGGGGGGACTGTATCATAAATAATGCGCCACTCGTTTAGAAAAACTATAAGGTTATCCCCTTGACCACTCGAGGGATCCTGCGTGGTTCGGCAGTACAGTGTCGGACGTGTAATCTTGTGACCTTAGGCTCGAGCCGCGCTGGATCCACTGGGATTTTCGTGGGAGTGCCCTAGGGCAAGATACTTCAGAGCCCTGGCATAGAATTGATTAAAATCAGAAAATACATGAATATGTGAGCTTTAGCCGTGATATGACTGAAATAATGTTGAAAGATGCGTAAAACGTTATTCAAACAATTACTTGACCAGTCGACAAAATTTAATCCTTTGCCACACAACAAAATTTTAGACCTGACAGTAGTAGAAATTTGCCTCTGAAAGGGTAGAAAACATTGTGGGAAAAGGAGAAAATGCTGGGCACCAGCATTTTCACCTTTTCCCGTGATGTTTTCAAAAGATATGTACTTCAGTTTCGTTAGATTCAGGGTTGTGTTAGCCGCTCCAAATTGAAAGGATATGTATTTGTAGTCGACACATTAGATTTAAGTCAAATGACAGGATTGTTTTTGGTAGGGCAGGAAATATTATGAGAAAATGAGAAAATGCTAGCTGTCAGCATTTTCTCCTATTCCCAAAATGTTTTCAAAATATATTTTTTTCCTCTAGATTGCTAAAATAAGGGATTATTGGCAATAGGGGTAATGCTTTTAATTGTGGATTATTGAATCTGATGCTAGTCGAAATTAAATGCTTTTGCACGACATGAAAACGTAGAAAACAATGTCGGGTATGGATTCAATTTTAGTTTATCCATCGTCGCCACCGGTTGCCGATATGGGCGAGCACCCCATAACGTTAAATTTGTTGTCTGCAAAAGTTTTCAATTTGGAAAAGTCCATGACTAAAGTCGTTTTGTAAAGGGTTAATGTGCTCGGTGTATAGCACCGTCACACAGGACCTCGGTTTACGTAGTCTGCGCATGTCATATTCTTCGAAGATCCATATGACGCATCACTAGCCCCAAAAACGGGCAGCTGTAATATTACGCCCTATAAAGTAGCAATGTAGAAAATAGCTTTTATCAATACGTTTGAGGAGAAATGAGACCTGCTTTAGCTCTAGATTTCTCTAAACTGCTGATCATAAGTGAGTTAATTGCACGAGGTAGCGTTTTATTGAGTAAACTTTTATTTTAAGTTTGAAATTCAGAGTAAAGGTTGTCGCGTAGGAAAGTGGTTCGGTTCTGTACCCAGGATGCCAAAATCAGATAGATGAGTATTTATAGAATGCCATCTAGTAGGAGATAATGCCTCGTTTTAATAACGTCTCATCCGAAAGACTGTAAGTGATTTTTAGATAGCCATCCATAGAGCTCAAACCCACTCCCTAAAGTGACCCGAGACTTGATGTCTAAAGGTCAAAGCTCTATTAGTTGAGATATGCTCGAATATTCCTATTACTTTTTTTTCTAAGGGTCGTTAAACATACGGGATTATTGACTGAAAGGTTAGCCATTTGTACGGTGAATTATTGGAACTGAATGATTTATGACTATTGTCCTGAGCCAGGTTAACTCATTACTAAACGACAAAATTTTAGGTTTGTCCAAATCGAAAGCATTTGCAGACAACAAAATAAAAGTAACTGGAAATTTGCAATTTCTTTTGTGATGGGCAGAAAACATTGTGGGAAAAGGAGAAAATGCTGGTTACCAGCATTTTCTCCTTTTCCCACAATGTTTTCTAAAGGCTTCTATCTCCAGGGCGTCAAAAGTAGGGATTGTGTGGTAATGGGTTAACCGTACTTTTTCACCAAACGGCAGAGTTTTAGACTGGTTCACATTTAACCCATTACCACACAATCTCTACTGTTGACGCCCTCTGAAAAAGAAGCCTTTAGAAAACATTGTGGGAAAAGAAGAAAATGCTGGTAACCAGCTATTTCTCATATTCCCAGGTTTCTAACCTTCCCAACATAAATTTCAAATTTTCAGACACTTATGTTTTGTCGTCTGCAAATGCTTTCGATTTGGACAAGCTTAAAATTTTGCCGTTTGGTAATGAGTTAAAGCATTTGCAAATGATAAATTCAATATAGCTCAGCTAATGGAATTTGTATCCGAAAGAGAATTTTAAAAAAAAGCATAGCGGGAAAAGGAGAAAATGCTGGTTACCAGCATTTTCTTCTTTTCCCGTAATGTTTTCTATAGACGTTCTCATAAGAGTACAGATTGTCTGGTAAGGGGTTGGTCGTGCCCTTTACCTAATTCGATGATATTCAGGGCTTAATTGACCGTTTACCCAACAATCCCGACTTTTGACGACCCTGAGAAAGAAGCCGTTTGAAAACATTGTGGGAAAAGGAGAAAATGCTGGTTACCAGCATTTTCTCCTTTTTCCACAATGTTTTCTCTCCTTCCAAAGTCAAATTCAATTTTGATTCACATTCATTTTGTCGTCTGCAAATCCTTTCAATTTGGACAAGTTCAAAATTTTGTTGTATGGTAAAGAGTTAAAACCGGGGATCGCTGCTTCGATAGCAGGATAAGGGTTAAGCCTGAGAACATGCAATTATCTCCCGCTAGATGGCATTCTATAAATACTCATCTATCTAATGTGGGCATCCTGGGTACAGAACCGAACCACTTTCCTACGCGACAACCGTTACTTTGAATTTAAGACTAAAATAAAACGCTACCTCGTGCAATTCACTCAGCTGTGATCAGCAGTGTAGAGAAATCTGGAGCTAAAGCAGGTCTCATCTCGCCTCAAAAGTATTGATAAAAGCTATTTTCAACATTGCTACTTTATAGAGCGTAATATTACAGTCAGCCCGCTTTCGGGGCCAGTGATGCGTCATATAAGACAGTCGAATCTTCGAAGAATATGACATGCGCAGACAACGTGAGAACATGACAATTACATTGACCCGAGGGGTTGTGACAACCACAAAGAAAACAGGAAAGCGACAGCTCATAAGTCTGTTTATTCCAGTCTCGTAGGAACACTGATACAATCTGCAGATGTGAGTGTTACTATTGGGCGCCATGTAATAAAGAGCAATACGCACGCAGGGATATATATTTCCCATGATGCAACAGTCAGGTTTTTATTTTACTTCAATAAAATTATACCTTGTTGCTAAAATATTACTTTAACTATTTTTGCAACAAGTATAAACTAACCGTTATGTATGAAAATGGGGTGCTAGGTTGAATCTGTTGGAAGGATCTACCTAGGTCAGTCTGCTTAGTCCTCGCCGGTTACCAGCATTTTGTCCTTTTCCTACAATATTTTAAAATGGCGTCTTCCTTTGGGGTCGTTTAAAGTCTGGATTCTGTGGTAAAGGGTTAAATCTTATCTGTAACACATAAACCCCAAATGACGTCGTGGGAGAATTAAATTTGGGTCTGCGAATTCATTCACAATATTTTTCGGTCTTTATGACTCACTGCCCCCCCCCCCCCTTTAACAGAATTTATTCAGTGTGTTGCAGCAGGCGAGTCTTTGAAACATTGTTACAAAAGGAGAAATTGTTTTCTAAAGGCTTCTTTCTCAGGATCGTCAAAAGTAGAGATTGTGTGGTAATGTTTTAACCCTTTACTCCATAGATACTCATTTCTACACATTGCTTGTTGGAGCCTTTGGAAAACATTGTGGCAAAAGGTGAAATTGCTCGAGCAATTTCACCTTTTGTCTCAATGTTTTCTATGCTTTCAAAAGGTCTCATATACACATAGGAAACGGCTTTATCCTGCTGTTATTTACGGTCAATTAGAGATAACATAGAAATGCCTTATGAGGTAAAGAGTTAAAAGAGATAGACGTAAATTTGCCAGCAATTAGCTATGGGCCCAGTAGAGTAAACACGTCTACTTTTTTTTTACCACAGGGGTCCTTAGAATAAACATGTCTACATTTTTGACCAATCAGAAGATTCTATTCATTCATTTGTTATCACTACCAAAAAGTAGTTTAAAAATCAGCTCAGTCAGCATCGACAAATAAAACGCCCCATCATGTATCTGGGAATTCCATTGTCCGTTTGAATTGGGGCGACATTTCTTTTGGTGAGAGAGCCGAACATTTACGATAGCTTTGCACTAGTACATGGGGCCATTAGCCCTCTGGTTGTGAGATCGAAGTCCAGCCCGTTGGCCTCGTTGTTGTTGTGTTTTGCTTTATATTACTTGTTTTTTTAAGCACATTTCCGAATATAGGAGGAAAACCTTTTGGAAAATATCACAGGAAAAGAAGAAAAATGCAGAAAAACTGCCTTTTCTCCTTTTTCAAACAGTATGTTCTTCCCCCGAAACACAACAAACTTCTGTTCTTGGCTCACGTTGATTTCATCTCTGCGACGGCTGATTACAATAAAGAAAAAGCCCAAAATTTGTTGTCTGGTAAAGATCTGAAGCTGTTCCAACATTATATCAGATATATCGCAGCAGCTTGTGCATCTATTCATGTTTTTTGTGGAGTTTCTGTTTACCAATTTATCGAAAAAACATTCCTTTCAAGTGTCTGCCTGATTTCCCACAAAAAGATCGTCAAAACAAAGTTAACCCTTTCCCAAACAATCCCTGGTTTTTACGGGTCTGGAACAGTAACCTTTTGAAAATATTGTGAGAAAAGGAGAAAATGCTGGTAACCAGCATTTTCTCCTTTTCCCACAATGTTTTCTATCCTATCATAGACAGAAATCATCTTTTCAGCAAGAGTTGAATTGTCATCTGCAAATGCTTTCAATTTGGTCTAGTCCAAAAATTTGTCGTTTGGGAAGGGTTAACCCTTTCCCAAACAATCCCCGGTTTTTAAGACCCTGTGACTGAAAGCCTTTTGGAAACATTCGATACTTTTTGCAGAGGCATTAAGCCCCTCCCCCGTTTTTACAGGGCTAGCTCAGTATGTTAACTCATTACCAAACGACAATATTTTAGACTGGTCCAAATTGAAAGCATTTGCAGACGACAAAAAAAAGTGCCTGAAAATTTGAAATTTGTTTTGTGAAGGGTAGAAAACATTGTGGGAAAAGGAGAAAATGCTGGTTGCCAGCATTTTCTCCTTTTCCTTCAATGTTTTCTAAGGGCTTCTTTCTCAAGGACGTCAGAAGTAGGGATTGTGTGGTAATGGGTTAAACGAACATTATCTGATTATATTTTGTGAGGGAGAGCTCGAAACAGCGTGAGATCGTGATGTAATTTCTTTGGCAGCGAACATCATACAACCGCCAAGACCATTTCCAACTTATGGATTTTACCTCTCTAAAAGACAATTACATGTATAACCAAAAAAGATGTAATCGTTTCCCACACAATCCCGAATATTAACGACCTTGAGGAACGGGCCTTTTGAAAACATAGCATGAAAGGAATAAAATGCCGGTAACCAGCATTTTTTCTCCTATTCCCACAATGTTTTCTACCCTATCAAAGACAGAAATCATCATCTGAGATAGTTCTATTCTGTCCTCTGCAAATGCTTCGAATTTGGTTAAGCCCAAAATTTTGTCAAAAGGTAAAAATTGAAACTATATAATTATACATTTTGAACTCTTTACCAAACAATAAAATATTAGACTTGTCCAAACATTGAACAAAAATGCAGGCGAAAATATAAACGTGGCTCAAATGATGAAATATTGTCTTTGATAGGATAGAAAACATTGTGGGAAAAGGAGAAAATGCTGGTTACCAGCATTTTCTCCTTTTCCTACAATGTTTTCAAAATCAAATCGAAAGTATATGCAGATAATAACCTAAACATTGCTAAAATGGTGGACTTTGTCTTTGGAATTCTAGAAAAGATTGCGTGAAATAGAGAAATTGCTGGTTACTAGCATGCATTTTCTCCTTTTCCCATAACGATTTCAAGAGGCTTCTTTCCGGAAGAAAGAGCAGGAAACTTAACCCTTAGGCTACAATGCGAGACCAAATGACCTTTTGCAGACGACGTAGATCAAGATGAGACTTCACAGAATGTACAGTGTGATCTTAGATCTACACAGTCCGACGAGGAGATATTTCTCTCGAGAAAAAATACTTTGAAATAGCAAAATTCGAGTTTTTCCCATCGTCTTGAAAATTTCATTTAATTAACCCATCACCACACAATGTCGACTGTTAACGACCTTGGGAAAGAAGCCTTTTGAAAACATTGTGGGAAAAGGAGAAAATGCTGGTAACCAGCATTTTCTTCTTTTCCCACAATGTTTTCTACCCTATCAAAGGAAATTAGTACTATTTTAGCCACATTGAAATTTTCGTTTGCAAAGGCTTTCAATTTTGATAACTTATTTAGCAGGTTCAAGATTAGCATCGGAT
Organism: Tridacna crocea; assembly: GCA_943736015.1. Taxonomy (NCBI): domain Eukaryota; kingdom Metazoa; phylum Mollusca; class Bivalvia; order Cardiida; family Cardiidae; genus Tridacna; species Tridacna crocea. Next base: position 14,402,499 of record OX031072.1, read on the forward strand.
AGAGCTCGTTTCTACCATCATTTAACCCATTACCACACAATCCCTACTTTTGACTACCCTGAGAAAGAAGCCTCTAGAAAACATTGTGGGAAAAGGAGAAAATGCTGGTAACCAGCATTTTCTCCATTTCCAACAATGTTTTCTACCCTTCACAGAACAAATTTCAACTTTTCAGTCACTTTTATTTTGTCGTCTGCAAATGCTTTGGATTTGGACAAACCTAAAACATTGTCGTTTGGTAATGAGTTAACCCTTATCCTGATAAATCAGTACATTGAAGTCTTCAATTTGATAGTAAACCCCAAATATTGTTAATTCAAAGTTATGCCTTATGGAATGATATCTCCTAATCGGACAATGTAGATCCAAGATCAGACTGCACGTTCTGTGCAGTCTGATCTTGATCTACACTGTCCGCAAAAGGTCAGTGAGTTGTGCTTAGCAGCGTAAGGGTTAATAATCGGTCTAGACAAACATTTACGGACTATTTTTGTATAAGATTTGTTTATCGTCGACGCCATGTTTGCCAAGGCATTTAAGAGTCGTGAAGGAAAGGGCCAAGACGGCGATTCCTATCTATCAATCAACCGAGATTATTATTGATTTGCATAATCATAGGTCGATGAATATTTATGAGAGGTTCCACAATTACAAGACGGCACAGTGGCAAAAAATTAAACGGCATCTCGACTGATTGCAATGTCACTGGTAATGAATCACGTGACATGAACTTTGCTCCAACGGATCGGTTTCTTGCACAGTGTTCACTGCCATTAGGTTGAACTGGCCACCGTTGTATACCGTGTACACGTAGTAGTATCAGGGGCGGTAACCAGTCTACCATTAGGTAAACTATGTACAAAAATATTCTTGGCCCTTTACAAACTTTGGGTTGTATAGTTTCCTAGTGATCAGCAAACCGGAGAAATAAAATAAATGTATCACATGGTTCATACTCCATCTTAGAGATTGTAGAACAATTGCCCCCCCCCCCCCCTGGAAAATTGCCCCCGGACTTTTGCCCCTTGAGGACAATCCCCCCCCGCCCGGACCATTGCCCCCCGGAGGCAATAGTCCAGGGGGGATTTGTCGGGGGGGGGGGGGTAGTCCGGGGTGAATTGTCCTCGGGGGGACAATGGTCGGGGGGGGGGGGGATTGTCCTCAGGGGGCAATTGTCTGGGGGGCAATTGTCCGGGGGCAATTGTCCTGATACGATCCTAGCTGGCTGTAGAATATTAAGTTTGTTGTGATGGATCGAATATATTGCCTATTGAATATATTAGAATTCCACAATGTTTTCTACTTTTCTAGTCAAGTTTCAATGTTTTAGTCTTGTTTATTTTGTCGTCTGCAAATGCTTTGAATTTGGAAAAGTCTAAAATTTTGTCTTTTGGTAAAGAGTTAAAGGTTTTGAGTTAGTTATCAAGTGCAAAATAATGGTAGAATCAGCGTTTCAAATTTCGTCTCCTCTTTGTCGATTATATAATCTATATATGTCTCGATATTATTTGATATTATTGGCGTATCATGCGATTCAACTTGGGGAGAGGAACTATATAGGCAACATGCTTTCGTTCCGATCCTTTTCACATTTATTTCTTGTATTGTCCATGTAAATGTCAATGTATATTGAATAAAATATATTTAAAGTGCAACCGTGCTTCGGATGGAGGGTACGGATACGTACAAGGCCGAGAACAGTATCTTTAATTCTTTCACTTCCAATCGGCGTCTTTAGCGGACGGTTTAGGCCCTATATCAAGATCGGATTCCAAAGAACGTGCAGCCGGATCTTGAATCTACACTGACCGCTTGCCAGTACTACTGTATGACCAAGTCTATCTTTAGGTGCAGTGAAACTATCGGCCTACTCACTGTTAGATCCTGACAAGGGGTCGAATTATTATCATCATATTGACAGCGCAAGAGCTAAAACAGCAAATTGTAAAAGTTAAATCAGTTCAGGAAAATCGGCTATGATCCAAAGCATAACAGTGTGTTTTAATAGAAAATTGTCGTGATATTTCTTCTTGGCACGATAATCTGAAAAGATAATACTACACATAATACATGCACAATTTTCACAGCACTTGAAAGCATGTTCAGATTAACACTTTTCCCTCCTCAGATTTTGCAGACGAAATTCAGCCATTGCTCACTGACGAGGAGTTTTAATTGAGGGTTAGTTTAAAGGAAGGTACATGTATGTTGCTTCAAATATTCCCTTTTCTTTTTTTATGAAACAATAGATGAATTTTTCCTGCTGCTGCGGGATGTAAATTTTGATTACCTTTTTGTATGGATCCGTAATTAAACTGATACCAAGTAATTCTTATCTCCTTCCTCCCCCAGTGGACTTGGCTGAAAATATCCAGAGTAGAACTCCCTGAAGGGATCTGTCCTTTAGCCCTTTACCAAACTTTTAAGACTGGTCCAAATTGAAAGCACCTGCAGACTACAAAATAAACATAACTCAAAAATTGCAATTTATTTCCAGCAGGGTAGAAAACATTGTTGGAAAAGGAGAAAATGCTGGTAACCAAAAAGGCTTCTATCTCAGGGTCGTAAAAACCAGGGATTGTTTGGTAAAGGGTTAGCATATTGGACATTCTAGGTCAGTGATTAGATGGTATAGTCTGTGCATTCTGATATTATTCTACACGCTCCTCGGAAGCATTGAAATTTGTTCCACATTCCGTCTTATATGTGACATAAGTGCTCGGCAATGGCTAAGTGGGGTTGGAACTGCTAGATGATTACATATTTTATGAATGAGGTTTGCACAGCTGGGATATCTCATGATCGCCTGCTAACTATGCATGAAATGAAAAGCCTGTTAGGAAAAAAATAATCATAAACTTCTGTCTTTTTCCTGTCTATAATGAAAAACGGGGGAATGCAGCATTCTGATATAGATTTAATGAAGGTCTAGGTAACAGTTTAACATATTTCATTTTGGTCCTTTGCACCTTTACCAAACAGAAGAAAGTAATAAAAATGTTTTTGAAAACATTGTGGGAAAAGGAGAAAATGCTGGTGACCAGCATTTCCCCTTTTCCCACCTTGTTTTGTAGTGTTTCAGAAATAATATGCATTGTTCCAAACAGAAGAAACCAATGAAAAAGGATTTGGTAAACATTGTGGGAAAAGGAGAAAATGTTGGTAACCAGCATTTTCTCCTTTTCCCCCATTGTTTTCTTCTGTTTCAGAAGCAATATGCAATATGCATTGTCTGAGCTACATTTTATTTGTCACTCAAGAATACTTTCAGTATGGAAAGGTCTCAAATTTAGTCTGTAAGGAGTAAATGTCAACTTTCAGTTGCAGCCAATTTGAAAGTCTGATCTTATCCATATTCTTATACACATTCTCTGACACAATTATAACTTCAATTTTCTTTTAATTGAAAGAACCAAGTTTTGTAAACACTGACAAAAAGAATCAAAGTTACTTGAGATTTTACTCATGTCTTCTATTAAATTTAACCTATTTGCATATAAATCCATACTTTGAATATACAGATGCTTTCAGACAGTTGGTTTATTTTGTTCTTTTCTTTTTCAGAAATTGTTGTATTAGATCTAAATCTGAACAAGTTACAATGGTAGAAGATGGAAATAAGAAAAAGTAAACAGAGCAGTTTCAAAAGGATCTCATTTTATATTTTATAGAGGATAATCAACTGGTTGTTTTTGATATGAAAAATATCTCACGAGGATGCGTTGTTAGGCGTTGAAAAAACGAGTGCGCAGCACAAGTTTTTTTAACGCCTTACGACGCGTCCGAGTGAGATATTTTTCATATCAAAAATAACCAGTTGATTATTCTATTTATTATATACCTTATTAACATCATTATTTGTAATTTTGCGTTGAAAGTCGAAAAAATGTAGTCGAAAAAAAAAGTAGTTCTCAAATTATGGCAGGAAGTGAAAGTGAAAGTTGATAACGTCACTAGTGATGATATCAAAATTTATTACACTGGGAAATTCCAGGATTTCATTGCTAGGTATATAATAAAATGTAATCATCATTTTATGAGTTGCAATAAGAAACAGAAATAGGAAGATTGTTAGGAAAAAAATGACCAGAAAACTGCCAGAGGCAATCTCAACCCTTATCATGCTACATAAGTAAAATGAACCTATCAAGCTGTTAGTAAAACCCTATAATTTGCTATTCTAACCCTTTCCCAAACAATCCCTTGTTTTTACGACACTGAGACAGAAGCCTTTTGAAAACATTGTGGGAAACGTAGAAAATGCTGGTAACCAGCATTTTCTCCTTTTCCCACAATGTTTTCTACTCTTCGAAAGTCAAGTTTCAATCTCTAGGGCACATTTATTTTATTGTCTGCAAATGCTTTAAATTTTGCTAAGTCTTAAATTTTGTCGTTTGGTAAAGGGTTAACCCATTACCACACAATCCCTACTTTTGATGACTCTGAGAAAGAGACCTTTTGAAAACATTGCGGGAAAAGGAGAAAATGCTGGTACCCAGCATTTTCTCCTTTTCCCACAATGTTTTCTAACATCCCCAAAACAAATTTCAATTTTTGAGTCGCATTTATATTGTCGTCTGCAAACGCTTTCAATCTGGACAAGTCTTAAATTTTGTCGTTTGGTAAAGGGTTTAAGTTATTTTGTGGGGAGAAGTATCTCCTCATTGGACAGTGTAAATCTAGGATCAGACTGCAATGAATCTACGCTGTCCGTAAAAGGTCCTTGAGTAATGTTTAGCAGCCTAGGGGTTAATCCTTCACTACACAATAGATTTTTAGATTCATCCAGAGCTTCATATAGAGGGAGTGATTTTGATTTCATTATAGATCTAGAAAGTATTAGTTATTCACCACTAAACACTGTGTTATGGGTACTCATTAGAATCGTCTCATTGAGACGATTCTAATGAGTATACACAACATAGGGTTTGGAAGAGAAATAACGGATTTAGAATGCCGTCACTTCCTGCTATCTAGAGCTCTGCACATCTAAACTGAATGCATGTACATGTAAACACAGCAAGGTCATGGAAGCTCCAATGAATGAAGACATATTATTTTTGAAAAGAGTAACTGCTACATATTATTTTTGAAAAGAGTAACTGCTGGTTACCAATATTTTTAAAGCTTAATCCTTCATTACACAATAGATTTTTAGATTCATCCAGAGCTCCAGATAAAGGGAGTGATTTTGTTTTCATAATAGATCTAGAAAGTATTAGTTATTCGCCACTAAACCCTATGTTATGGGTACTCATTAGAATTGTCTCATTGAGACGATTCTAATGAGTACCTGCAACGTAGGGTTTGGAAAAGAAATAACAGATTTAGAATGCCATCACTCCTTGCTATCTGGGGCTCTGCACATCTAAACTGAATGCATGTATACACAGCAAGGTCAGGGAAGCTCCAATGAATCATGAAGACATTCTATAAAAGAGAAAGTGCTGGTTACTAATATTTCACCTTTTAATGTTGTGTTTGGAAGGCCTTCATCCACAATGTGTTTAACCCTTATCCTGCTAGATAAGAGCAATGAAACTTTTATTGATTGGTTGATTGTATGTTGTTTAACGCCTTTTCAGTTATACTGCAGCAGCCAGTGCACCTGTCCATGCGTTCCTTGAGTTTCTAAGTACCAGTACTTCGCACAGTTTTCATTCCAAGCCACTGACTGCTTTAGCGAATGATCATCATCGAAACAGTTGTCAGCGGTGGGAGAGATGAAACTTGCATGCCAATCATAGTCAAGACCAAAACATTGCAGCTTGAATAGCATCTATGGAGGAAAGTTATCTCCTTATCAGGCAGTGTAGACAACACCTTATTATACTGCAAAGAAATGTCTCGAGATCTGACATCAGTTTTCATTGAATTGGGGTACACAGAAGGGAATTACTATTTCGTCAACATACCCGATTCGTGAAATTATAAAACAGAGAAATTTAGATTAACGCACTTTGAAAGGGTAAAACTTTGCAGCATAGTAAATTTGTTGTACGGTCAGGTAACAGAGGACTTTGAAACTTGTTCACGGCTGTGGTGAATCATGTCGCCACCACGCCTTTGGCTCAAGGCAACATGATTAACCACAGCCGTGAACAGGTTTCAAAGTCCCTTGCTACCCGACTGTACAACTAATAATGTTCCTTGCAGTCTGATCTTAACTATAATGCTGTCCACAGAAGGTCAGTGGGTCATGCTTAGCAGCCTAAGGGTTAAATCAAAGAACATTTTGAGGATTAATAAGTAAAAATGAACCTGAGTGGAAATTTAACCCAATGCTTTGCAAACCAAGATTAACCTATTTCCCTGCAATCCCTACTTTTGATGACCCTTAGAAAGAAGCTTGTAGAAAACATTGTGGGAAAAGGAGAAAATATTGGTCACCAGCATTTTCTTCATTTCCCACAATATTTTCTACCCTTCTAAAAACAAATTTCAAAATTTCAGTTACTTTTCTTTTGTCGTCTGCAAATGCTTTCGATTTGGAGAAGCCTAAAATATTTGCTGTTTGGTAATGGTTTTAGACATTTATCGTAGACTTGTCTTAGTGATACAAGGGGAAAACACTAAACAAATAATACTTTTCTGAGGACATAATTATCTCATTACCAAACGACAATATTTTAGGCTTGTCCAAATCGAAAGCATTTGCAGTTGACAAAATAAAAGTTACTGATAATTTGAATTTTTGTTTTGTGAAGAGTAGATAACATTGTGAGGAAAGGAGAAAATGCTGATTACCAGCATTTTCTCCTATTCCCATGATGCTTTCTAAAAGCTTCTTTCTCAGGATCATCATAAATAGGATTGTGTAGTAATAGGTTAATAATATTCTGACAAAAGGAGCAAAAGATTTAGACATTTATCACGGATTCGTGTGTGTGAGAGAAAAACATTGAAGATGCAAGACTTTCTTTAAAATGGAATTAAAAATGTTCATACAAAAGGAGCAAACGCTTACAACCTGCAACTGCTCCTTTTTCTTCATAGTTTTAAAAGATTGCCTTTCTGCAGAGGTAATAATCACAGGGTTAAAGTTAATGTGCAGGGATTATTTATGAGGAAGTTAGCTCATCTCCTCACAACCCTTAAAATCTTACTGACCATTATAGAAAAGCATTTAAAAACTTACAGGAATAAGAGAAAATGCTGTTAACCACAGCATTTCCTCCTTTTTCCTTTAATATTTTCCTTCCACAGACATATACCGAATTTGTTGTTTCCAGATGCTTTCTATTTGGACAAGCCTAAGATTTTGTAGCTAGATAAAGAATTAACTCTTTACCAGAGAAAAAAGATTTAGGACTTGTCCAAATTGAAAGCAATTACGGACACCAAATCAACTTTTGTCTAAAAAAGAATAGCATAGAATTGATCTTTCATAGGGTTTGAAAACAATGTGGGAAAAGCAAAAATTGTTGGTTACCATCCTTTTCTCCCTTTCTTACATTGTTTTCAAAAGCCATATTTCTCACAATAACTCTAGATTGTTTAGTAGAGGGTTAAACATAATTTATACCTCTCAGGCTGGAATTACAATGGATAGGTAACATAAGGATTGCATTCGTTAGCTGTTACGCCCCCTCTCCCCAATTCTTTTTGAATCCTCTGCAGCCCAAGTTTTGTTTAAAAGAAAATTTAATCAAGAATTTGTTTGAAAGTATAGATTGCATAGATTTGCCACAATGTCTTGTTAATCACTACTTTATACAAGTTTTTGTGGCATTTATTTGTTTTTGTTTCTCTGAGGCCTTACTTTTGAAATAGAAGAGCTACAGGTTAACAAATCAAAATTTGTGAAGGGTTACACATTAGCTATTTTAGAGGATAGTCAGAAAAACATGAAAAAATGCCTTGATTAACTTACTACCTCCTGAAACAGGTATGTTGCAGACAATATTATGAAATTTGTGAAATATGGATAATACTGAAAGTGAATATTCATGAGGATTAAATACTTACCAAATGACAAAATTTTAGGTTTGTCCAAATCAAAAGCATTTGCAGACGACAGAGTAAAAGTGACTGAAAATTTGACATTTGTTTTGTGAAAGGTAGAAAGCATTGTGGGAAAAGGAGAAAATGCTGGTTACCAGCATTTTCTCCTTTTCACACATTGTTTTCTAAAGGCTTCTGTCTCAGGGGCGTCAAAAGTAGGGATTATGTGGTAATGGGTTAAGGTAAGGTAAATGAAAAGATTATCAAAAATACAGGTAACAAGGAATTTTTCTGCCTGCTTTCACTCTTTCTGAAGAGATCCGCAGCTAACATTTTGTCTGCATGAGGGAACAGTAAATGTTGCATACTTTGAGGAAAATTGGTTATGAATTACTGATGGTGGATTTAGAATGGAAGGTTCACAATGTGGAGAAATATTTAGTGTATGTTTCCTCTATGTTAACCCTTTACCAAACAATCCCTAATTTTTACAACCCTGAGATAGAAGCATTTAGAAAACATTGTGGGAAAAGGAGAAAATACTGGCTACCAGCATTTTCTCCTTTTCCAACAATGTTTTCTACCCTTTCAAAATCAAATTTCAATTTTTCGTTCACATTTATTTTGTTGTTTGCAAATGCTTTCAATTTGAACTAGTCCAAAATATTGTCGTTTGGTAATGAGTTAACCCTTATGCTGCTAAATGCGACTCGCTGTTTTTTTTTTGCAGACAGTGTAGATCAAAATCAGACAGCACGGAATGTGCAGTCTGATCTTTAATCTACACTGTCCGATAAGGGCTATGTACGTTCCTCCTCCAAAAATAACTTCGAAATAGGAATATTTGAGTCTTAACCCTTTACAAAACAATCCCTGGTTTTTACGACCCTGAGATAGAAGTCTTATGAAAACATTGTGGGAAAAGGAGAAAATGCTGGTAACCAGCATTTTCTCCTTTTTCCCACAATGTTTTCTACCCTGCTGGAAACACATTTCAATTTTTGAGTTTCATTTATTTTGTATTCTGCTAGTGCTTTCAGTTTGGACCAGTCTAAAATTTTGTTGTTTGGTAAAGGATTATATACTATTGACTTGAAAATTTTGTTTTAGTTTTTGGCAGGATAAGAGTTAACTTTTAGGCTGCTAAATGAGATTCATTGACCTTTAGCGGAAAATGTAGATCAAGATCAGACTGCATAGAACATGCAGTCTGATCTTGGATTTGCACTGTCCGACAGTGATATAATTTTCAATCCAAAAATAATTTTGAAAAAGCAATTCAAATTGGATTTTTTGCTTGGTTGACTTGAAGGACTCATGTTAGTTATTTATCAGGATAAGGGTTTAAAGAATAAGGAATCCAGGATATTCAGAGGAAAAAATACAGACTTTTTATCAGTAATTAATGTTTACAAGTAAGTAATGGTACATAGGGCATGTGTTAACTCTTTACCACACTATCCCGACTTTTAACACCCCTGTGAAAGAAGCCTTTTGAAAACAATGCTGGAAAAGGAGAAAATGCTGGTAACCAGCATTTTCTCCTTTTCCCACAGTGTTTTCTACTGTTCTTTGACCAAATTTCAAATTTTCAATCGCCTTTATTTTCCCATCTGAAAATGCTTTCAATTTGGACCAGTCTAAAATTTTCTCATGTGGTAAAGAGTTAAGTTGGTCCATTTAACTCTTTACCAAGCAACAAAATTACAAACTGGTCCAAATTAAAAGCATTTGCAAAGGGGAAAAAAATGTAACTGAAAAATCGAAATTTGTGTTAGGGTAGAAAGATCGTGGGAAAAGGAGAAAGCACTGGTTACCAGATTTTCTCCTTTTTCTACAATGTTTTCAAAACACTTCTTTTTTAGGGTCATTAAAAGACAGGATTGTGTGGTAAAGGGTTAACTGACAACTCTCCCTAAATGGCAAAATTTTAGACTTATTCAGATTCAAAGACTATTTACCAAACAACAACATTTTTTATGGAACCAAATTGAAAGCATTTGTAGATGACAACTTCAATATATCTGAAATTCTGTGAATTTTTCAAGAATTCACAGCAAATAACAAGAGTTGTACTCTCATGGCATGTTTGCGGAGTAAAAGGTATTTTTTTTTTTAATTGTGGTCAGGGATAATTTGCAGCCACGTAGGAAGCATTTCAAGATTGGGGGTGGAGGGGCTAACTTCGAAATACTGAGATTTTTTGCATGATAGTTGCATTGCGCTAAAAACTCGTTTTTTAGTTACTATGATTTTCAAAATTATTGGGGAGGCTGAGCCCCCCCTAGCCCCCCTGTTCCTATGGGCCTGATTTGAGCAAAACTTTTGACTACCGGTATTTTGTATCAATCAACTTGTCAAATTGTAATTTTGTTACTCAAAAGTAGAGATTGATTTAGTTGTATCTATATCTTATTGGATAAGTACTTGCACTTTGATATGAGTGTGTATTAAGAAAGGAATTAATTAATTTTGTTCTTGATCAATCCTTTGCCACACAGACCTGAGTTTTAACAATTCTGAGAAAGAGTCCTTTTCTTAGAAAAAATTGATGAAAAAGAAGAAAATGCTGGACACCAGCATTTTCTTTCTTTCCCACAATGTTTTCAACCTTATCAAAAGCAGAAGTCAATAATGTTGTTGTTTGGTAAATAGTTACGGCTGTGCTCCAACTGAATTTTGAGTATGTTGTTTTATTCCTGTGAATTTGTTGTCCTTACGGTCTTTTTTTTAATTTCAGTGGAAGAGAGTCTACAGGAAGTATTACAAAACTACCACAAACGGCTAGAAAGCCACTCTCCAAGATGTACTCGAAACAGACAGTTGGGTCCTGGTCACATTCATGGACATAAAATGGCACTTAACAGCAGTTACCATGGTGATACCTTCTCCTTACCTGTTGTAGATGATCATCTTTACAACTTGGTAAAAAGGTTTTCTAGCAGTCTTGTATCACAGTTTTATAATAGTTTCAATTACTTGCCGGGCCGAGCACGTGGTTACGTCACTGCGACAGGTTTCATTCCTCTCCCACTACTGGCCATTGTTTTTTCGACGATGATCATGTGAGAAATCAGCCAGTGGCTTGGACTTTCAACTCATTGGCGACTGATTTGTGCTTTGGGTCCGTGTCTGCATATCTGAGATTGACTGAGTTGAACCCCCCATGAAGAAATCCTGGATTTGTCCCTGGTAGATCAAGATCAAACTGCACAGAATCTACGCCAATAAGAAGATATATTCCCTCTGATAATATCTTTCAACTCTACCACGCAGCCTCAACTAAATTAACAAGCTTGTGAAAGAAAGCTTTTGAAAACATTGTGGAAATAGGAGAAAATGCTGGTAACCAGGGTTTTGTCATTTACCACAATTTTTCCTACCCTTCCCAAACCATATTTCAATTTATCAGTCATATTTATTTTGTGGTCTGCAAATGCTAAAATTTGAACTAGTCTATAATTCTGTCATTTGGTAAAGGGTTAAACAGCAATATTTTGGTGTTTTACAATCTACTCTTGAAAGTTTCATTTCTTTTATTTAGCTAGATAAGGGTTAAATATTACCTAGAAATCTAATTGAATACGTTTTGAATTTGCATTTTCTGCAAAACTACAGAACATTGTCCATGGAATGATGTAAGTAAAATTTAATACCTTTGGACAGAATAAGAAATGGAAGGTCCTATTTCACTCTCACACCTTTGTTACAACTTTGTCATGACTTAACTCTTTACCAAACGACAAAATTTTAGACTGGTCCAAATTGAAAGCACTTGCAGATGACAAAATAAATGTGACTTAGAAATTGAAATTTATTTCCAGCAGGGTAGAAAACATTGTGGGAAAAGGATAAAAAGGCTGGTTACCAGCATTTTCTCCTTTTCTCACAATGTTTTCAAAAGGCTTCTCCTCCAGGGTTGTAAAAACCAGGGATTGTTTAGTAAAGGCTTAAATTGTAAACAGAAGTCTGAAACAAGAATACATCTAAGATTTGCCTGCAATTTAACTGTGCAGAGGGTTTTAGTTGTTTTCAGCTCTAATAGCCACATGCTACATAATTATTGTCTTTTCTGACATTTTCTAGTATCTACCTAAAATTCCGGACTTGTCTCTTAAAGGGCAGAAAACATTATGGAAAAAAGAGAAACTACTGGTGGTAACACCAGCATTTTACTCTTTTTTAACAAATATTTTCATAAGCTGTCTTTGTCAGGGTCATAACCATTTACCATACAATTCCCCCCCCCCCGTCTGAATGACCCTTTCTAAATAAAGATGAAGAAGCCTGTCAAAAACATTGGAAATGGAGAAAATGCTGGTAACCACAATTTTTATCCTAAGAGGGAACTTCTTTTCATTTTTTCCCAGTTTCAAAATGGTCATTTGCAGATGCTTCAAAGCTGCAAGCATCTAGAATATGTCATTTTGGAAAGGGTTGTTAAAACAGGTGTCAAAAACATTGGAAATGGAGAAAATGCTGGTAACCACAATTTTTATCCTAAGAGGGAACTTCTTTTCATTTTTTCCCAGTTTCAAAATGGTCATTTGCAGATGCTTCAAAGCTGCAAGCATCTAGAATATGTCATTTTGGAAAGGGTTGTTAAAACAGGTGTTTGTTTTGTATCTCTTCACCATATGACAAAATTTTAGACTTGTCCAAATTGAAAGCACTTGCAGATGAAAAAATAAACATGACTCAAAAATTGAAATTGTTATAGGAGGGGAAGAAAACATGGTAGGAAAAGGGAGAAAATGCTGGTTACCAGCATTTTCTCCCTTTCCTTCCATTTTTTCAAAAGGTAATTTTTGGGGATAGTTCAAACTCAGCATTGTGTGGTAAAGGGTTAATGGTATTAATTTCAGAATGCCAGTGGGGCTGATGTACCACTGTGTGAAAATGGGAACATGTTCAGCCTGAAACCTTCCAATGGTTATGTACAGAATGGAGGTAATAGAGAGCCAACATACAACAACAACAACTTCCTGGGCTATCTTGAGGGTCATAATGATTTCGTCAACAAGATGATCTGTCCTATGGAAGCTGACAGAAAGTTAGCATGGAAGAACATAGGTCAGAGATGTATCCAGAAACAAAGACAGATTTATACAGGTAATAATTTGATGCTTTAACTCTTTACCAAAGGACAAAATTTTGGACTAGTCCAAATTGAAAATTGAAAGCATTTGCAGACGACAAAATAAATTTGAATCAATTTATAGAAATTTGATTTGGAAAGGGCAGAAACCATTATGGGAAAAGGAGAAAATGCTGGTTACCAGCATTTTCTCCTTTTCCCACAATGTTTTCAAAAGGCTTCTTTCTCAGGGTCGTTAAAAGTTGGAATTGTGTGGTAAAGAGTGTAATAAAAGGATGGATAAAATAATGCTGTTGTTGGTGGTCAGACCCTACGGCCATTGCAAGGCCACTTTTCAGGCAAATAAGGGTTTTTTTTTTTCCACAAATATAGGTGGTTTCAGAATTCAAAATGCATTAGAATCACTTTTAGAGACCTCTTGGATTCAAAACATTTTGGAAGAAGACCCATTAGATAAGATGGGGATGCCGCCCCCTCTAGTACTCCCCCCCACTTGTTCCCTTGGCAATCTGGTAATGCCAGAAGCATTCCATACCAGACCACTTTCAGAAGCCATGCAATGGCCTTTTATGCATAATGCAAAAATTTTGTGAGGCATTATTTTTAGATTTCACAATATTGAAAGTTATGGAACATTTGTTAAAAGATATTTTTTTAGCATAAATATAAATTTGAATTCAACACACAAAAAGGGAATCTGGGAATTCTGTACATCAATCAAATGAAAACAGATCAATGATAGTGCAGGTCAGTTTAAGTTGATAATTTAAAAATGATTATATAACAAGGCACAATGACCACTTTTCATACAGAAAATGTCATTAAAGTGAAAGGTGTCAACCCTGGTCAGTCTGTGCAATTTTCGCAGCCGGATCAGAATTGGCACTTTTTGCAGTTCCCAGAAGGTTCCTTTTTGCATGACAGGTCACAAATGTGAATGTCCCTTTGACAAAGATGTTGGATAAATTGATCAGTAAAACTCAGCTTTCAATGGTGAAATTTATTCATCAGCAATATGCCACTTCTCAGTTTTGGTAAACCCTTTACTACATAACCTTGAGGTTTAAAGACTCAAAAAATGCTTTTGACAACATTGTGGGATGCTGGAAACCAGTATTTTCACCTTTTTTCACAATGATTTTTATCCTATTAAAGATGGAAATCAAAGACGTAAATCATTATTTGAGCTACACCAAAATACTTATGTAGTTTGCAAATGTTTTAAGTTATATCACTTCTTTGATTTTTTTTTCTGTAAAGGATTAAGTGAGAAGTTAAAGGTTTCAAGTAGGAAGTAAACTGCTCAGCGTAGAAATAATTCAGCTCCACGTCGAAATGATGCATAAATGCAAGGGAGATAATTCCATATATTTTTGTAGATTGCTATAATCAGGATTGATTCCCTGAAGGAAGAGAAATAAATTGAAAGATTTATATAGTTACTGATTATTGTTGTAGCCATAACTCTTTACCGCCAAGCCCCGGTAGCTCAGTCGGTAACATACAGGACTTGAGAAAAGGGGGTCAAGAGTTCGAGCCCAGGCTCAGCCAATTTCTTTCTGCGGATTGATGATAGTCATTTCAACAGGATTCATTCCTCTCCCTCGGCTGATCATTGTTTTGACGATGGTTTTGTCGGAAAACAGCCAGTGGCTTGCAAAGAAAATTATGCAGAGTACTGGTAAAAGAGGCTCCAGGAAAGGATGGATAGGCACACTGGCCGCCTCAGTATAACTAAAATAATGTTGAAAACGGCATTAATTAATCAATCTTTAACACATAATTCCGACTTTTAAAAATCCAGAGAAAAAAGCTTTTTGAAAACATTGTAGTAAAAGGAGAAAATGCTGGTAACCCTACCCTTTCCATAACAAATTTTAATTCCTGAGTCATGTTTGATTTGTCATCTGCAAAATTTAATGCTTTCAGTTTGGATAAGTCTAAAATTATGTCTTTAGGTAAAGAGTTATAATCACAAAACAGCTTCTTCAAAAAGAAGAACCCTGTGTTGTTCTACCTGGTAAAAGAATTTAAGCCAAGTCAGGATTTGATCTACCAAGTTCTTTGTGCTTTTCTAATTAACCCTTTACCAAATAATCTTGAGATTTAACGACCCTGAGAAAGAAGCATTTTGAAAAATTTGTGGAAAAGGAGAAAATGCTGGTAACCAGCATTTTCTCCTTTTCCAACAATTTTTTCTGCTTTTTTACTGACAAATCCCATTACATGTGCCAAGTTTACTTTGTCCTTTGGAAATTATTTTGATTTGAATCTTGTTGTTTGGTAAAGAGTTAATGACAGACCTGGGCCTGCATTCAAAATACCATTCTTAGTTGTGTTTTTAGTCTTTTTGTAAATTTAGAAAGTACTGCAAAAACACAGTTTTCTATATATTCAAAGAAAACTTGTATTACATGTACTTGAGTCACATTTAAATTGTTGACTGCAAATACTTTGAATTTGGATCAGCCTTAAACTTTGTTGTCTGATCAAAAGTAAAACCATACCAATTAGCCTCCCTTTACTCCATAGATACTCATTTCTATGCATTACTTGTAGGGGCCTTTGGAAAACATTGTGGCAAAAGGTGAAATTGCTTGTGACGAGCAATTTCACCTTTTGTCACAATGTTTTCTATGCTATAAAAGGGTATCATATACACATAAGAAACTGCTTCATCCTTAATGTTATTTAGGGTCAATTAGAGATACCATAGCATTGCCTTATGGGGTAAAGGGTTAAATGGCTAGTTTTTGTCTTTCATTTCTGTGCTCAACACTCAGTCTTATCTTATTGCCTTTGTCTGTCACCATTTCCAAGAAAAAGGAGAGATATTGCAGTGACAAACAAACAGACAGATAGAATGACAGACAGAGACAGAAAGGAAAAACAGACTGGTTGACAGGTAGAGCCAGGCAGATAAATATTATCAAAAAGATAGAAGAATAAGAGAGAGGATTTCTTCAGCAGACAAGACAGTCATGAAGTACCCAACAGAATACAAGTGGATGTTGACTAATCACAAGTGGATACAAAAAAAATGAATTAACCCTTCACCAAACAATCCTGTGTTTTAATGATCCAAAGGAAAGCAGATTTTGTTTGAAAAGGAGAAAATGCTGGTAACCATCATTTTCTCTTTTTCCTACAATGCTTTCTTCCCTTTCAAAGACAACTCCCTGAAATTCAGCTCTACTAGAATTGTCGAGGCTGAGTAGCGAATGCTACTAAAATGTATTAAATCATAAACTTTATCATTTGATAGAGGGTTTGACTATTTTTTTTTTCACACAATACTCATTGCCATTGTCTTTTACAAGAGGCTTCTTCCCAGGAAGTATAAAAAAACAGAGACAAAAGAATGTGAAATTTAACTCACTAAGTCACTTGATATTTATTTTGTACTGACCTCTATGTATTAGGTAACTGCTTGGGAATTTTATAGTTATGTCATTAAGACTGTGCATTTTACTTGAAACAAAAATTGTCACGTAGAATTACTCTTGTGTTGCATATTTTATCTTTCATGTTAAGATTTTTTATCATGTGCAAGGAATCATTATTACACCCTCCACAACGAAGTGGAGTTGGGTACATTGGAATAGCCATGGCTGTCTATCTATCCGTCTGTCTGTCTGTAGACACAAATTTGTACGGTAAAATACACTAACAGTTTTTCAAGTCCTGAACTCAAAATGTACACAAACTCAAATGTACACAGTGTTCCTTTTCATATGAAGTTGTATATGTGCATTATTTCCATGGCCCTGTGATTTGTTGCAGAATTATCTGCCATTGTACTGTACCATTCTGCATTCTGTAACAAAGACTGGTTTTTGTGACAAGGAGCTGGTGGGGTGGGGTGGGGGGGGGGGGGGGGGTTACGATCACTTTTAGTGATAGCTGTAGGTAGCTTAGGTTTTTCCTAGGAAAATGTCTAGATGTTTTTGTAGCCCTGTCATTGTCAGCAATGTCTGTTGTAAACATCATGGTGGAAGAACTAAAATTGACATTTTGTAATATCTGCTTCATTATTTAACCCTTTACCAAACATTCCTTGTTTTTTATGATCCTGAGATAGAAGCCTTTTGAAAACATTGTGGGAAAAGGAGAAAATGCTGGTAACCAGCATTTTCTCCTTTTCCCACAACGTTTTCTACCCTGCTGGAAACAGATTCCATTTTTTTAAGTTACATTTATTTTGTTGTCTGCAAGTGCTTTCAATGTGGACCAGTCTAAATTTTGTTGTTCTGTAAAGAGTTGAAGATTTTTACTATAAACTTGGACCAGTTGTTAATTATCAAAAGGGGTACCCATAAACGGGTAAACCATCATAATAATATATATATTTTGACACGGTTATGCCACCTGGAATTCCCACTGAAAATCAATCTATTTCCAAAAGCACCTATAGCTGATAATCGGCACCCTCATATAATGGTCTTGTTATTATTAATGTCATTGTCAGTAGCAGCATCAGTATCATTGTAATTATCATTGTAAGTATTTTTTTAAACTTTTTTTGTCATCATATTATGTTAATATCTCATGCTGGGCACTTTAAAATGACAGCCATTGCTAAGGTTTTCTTGAAGTTCTTCCATCAACGAGGTATTTTTATTATTCTTATTTCATAAACCAAATTTAATCATGTTTAAGCTGGTGCTGGTAACCAGTATTTTCTCCTTTTTCCTCAATTTTTTCAACCCTTTCAAAGAGAGTTCTCATTACTTTAGTAATCAGATCTCCTCTAAAAAAATGCTTTCAATTTGGATCTCTTACATTGGTGATGAGTGAAACACAACCATAAACGGGCACAGATTTCTGGCTATAATCGTTCAAGAATTATCTCCCTTGAAATGAGACATTTTTTTTTTGTGAAAAAGTCAGGGCATTAAATGGTTTCTAAACTCACAATCATTTGAGCAAAAGATTTGTACAAATATGATTTGCTAAATTAGAAAAATTCTAAATGAGTTATAAATTAATTTAATCATTTATTAAGCTATTGGTTGTTTCCAAGAAAATCCCGAGGAATAAAGCTTTTGAAAACATATAGGGAAAAGGAGAAAATACTGGTAACCAGCAGGGGGAAATGATAGAAAGCTCATAAACAGCATGTTCTCCTTTTCAATTAATATTTTATCAAGCCCGGAATTTAGTTGTTTGATTAAATGGTTTATCAAGACACTGATTGCACATCTTACACGTTACATGTGTTTAAGATTTGGATATCTGCAGGGCTTCTAGATTTTGAGCCATTTCACTGACAAGCCCCTTTGGGCGTATAATTATGTATTGCTTTGCGAAGCTCTTGTTTCCCAACTTCATTTTCCAGAGCCAATCATTAAAACTTAGGATTGTTTGTTACAAGAGTAGAAAAATAACCAAGCCCATTTTTGTGCTTTTGTTACACCCAGTGGTGTTTTGGAAATAATTTCTATAATATTTGCTGCACTACCTATAGGTTTGTCTGACAATGACAAAAATGGAACTTTCAGAAATTCCGCTGTCAATGGCAGGTGCAGGCCTGTCATGTAAAACCCTTTTACCACAGGTCAAATTGTTAGACCGGACTAAATTCAAAGCATTTGCAGACAACAGATGAAAAGTAGCTAGCTCAAAAAATAATTTCTGTCTTTTAAATGATAGTAAACAATCTAGAAAAAAAGGAGACAAATCTTGTTACCAGCAATTCTCTCCTTTTCCTACATTGTTCTTTTTCATGGAATTGTTTAGTAAAGAGTTAGTTCATGTATATATAATAGGCTTCTTTTTGACAAAACAATCACTAGTATATGTGCTCTAATGGATATGTCCAGTGGTAGGGAAAATTTTTTCTAATGGTTTCAGTGGGAAACATTGTGGGAAAAGTGAGCTGTAACTGCTTATCACATGCAGTAAATGTTGTTCTTTATACCACAATGTTTTAAAAAAAATTTAACTGCAAAGTTTTTAAGTAATAATTTCAAAACTTGTCATTTTGTCAGTCTATTCAAGCTTGTGCAGACGTAGAAAATTTAGGGTGGTGTTTTTTTACTTGTAACTTACACCTTTATTGTAAGTATTTACTTGCTGGGTCCACGCAGTTATAAATTTAACCCGTCGGCTACTTAGTGTGACTTGCTGACCTTTTGCGGACAGTATAGATCAAGATCAGACTGCACAGAACGTGCAGTCTGATCTTTGATCTACACTGGCCGATAAAGAGATATCATTCCCCAAAACATAACTTTGAGACAGCAATATTTCAGCTGTGAATATCAAATTGGAAATTTAATTTTAGTTATTTAGCAGGATGAGGATTAATAACTCTGTATCATGCACTCCTTTCATTATCAATACTGTCTCAGAGAGTGACAACATAATGAGGGGGAACGGACAAAAGCCTACTGGGACAAAAGCCCACTGGACAAAGCCCTCTGCTAATTTTGGCAGGGAGGACAAAAGAATGTTAGAATATCTATTTTTATCATTTTTGTGAGACCCACATTTTCTGCTTTTCACATAATGTTTTGTACTCTTCTTAAGACAAGTCACATCATACATAAGGAATTTTTTAATTAAATACATGATCTTAACTAAAAGTGGGCTTTTGTCCTAGTGGGCTTTTGTTCCAGTGGGCTTTTGTCCTAGTGGGCTTTTGTCATAGTGGGCTTTTGTCCTACAGCCGCTAATGAGATGTAGCAGCTGTTGTTAAACTGTCTTTCTATCCTTCAAAGTCATTGTGAATAGCATGTTTGAATTAAAATATTTCTGTCTGTGTTACAAAGATGGCATGAAACTATCAAACAGATACTAGTGGAATTTCAGTTTCCATTTTGAGTTATTTACATTCTAAAACTGATTGCAGTGACATTTGTTTTACACCTTGGTGAGATGGGGTGGACTAGATGTCACTGCATTTGGATTTTGAATGTCCCCAGAATGTCATTTTGGACCTAGCTATGTCGGAATGATAGAAAAGAAAAAAATGAACAAACTTGTACCCAGCCTAGCTATTTACAGTAAGCATCTTCTTTAAGCATAATTGATTTATTTACTTTTGGTATGTTTCTAATTATTCATAACGAAGTAATAAGCGTTAGAAACTTACGAATACGAAGCATTTATAATTTATCTTTTCCTTTTCCTATAATGTTTTAAAAAGGTGTCTTCCTCAGGGACGCTCAAACATGGAATTGTTTGCTAAAGGGCTTACAATGACTGTAATGAGGGGAATGTTTGAAAACATTGTAGGAAAAGGAGAAAATTGTGGTATCCAATATTTTCTCCTTTGCCAACAATGTTTTCTTGGATGTATTCCTTTTGCCACTCCGAACATGTTTTAGGTCAATGGAGTATTTCAGAACACTGTGCCTTGTTCCTCAGAACATGTTCTGACTGTTCTAATCCAATCGAGGTGTAGCGCACCTGCTGAACGGTTGCTAGGTGATACAAGATGGCTGAAAGATGGACAATGCTTCATGGCAAAAACTGCAATTGATCTTTTTTACAATATATATGCCATAATTAGGGGCATAGTAGACTGGTCTCTACTCTCTTTCTGCAGCTAATCATATCCTCAAATAACGCAGCTAAGACAGTAGCTCTTGCAACAGCCATCATGTCAATGTACTTTCATTTCGATATGGTTTAGAATAAAGTTCCGAATGTGCTTCATTCAGAACATACTTCCAGAACAGTGTGTTGTGTTCTGAAATATTGCTTTCCCACGTTCTAGAACAGCACTTCAGAACATAGAACATTGTGCCTTGAAAGGAAAACGCCCCTTCTCTTCAACAGAAAAATCACATAGTTTGATCCATATGTAATAATTGTCCACATTTGGACCAGTCTAAAATTTTTAGTTAGGTAAATGGTCAAGGAACAACTGACCATTTTTAAAGCACTTCCTTCTGAAGGGTTACACTTAAGTGTATATCCTTGTGGAAAGGAAGTTGCTTTTGACTAGATCAAACTTATTCCATCTCTTGACATTATGACTTTCTCTTGTTTATCTGTGACAGTGTTTAGAGTTTAGCATTTTCTCCTTTTCCCACACTGTTTTCTTACCTTCAGCAGAACAATCATATAATTTGAGTCATTGTGTAATTTGCCATCTGAAAATGGTTTGTATTTGGACCAGTCTTAAATTTTGTTGTGAGGTAACTGGTCAAGTCGCAACTGACCATTGAATGCTTTACCACACAGTTTCTGGTTTGTATGACCCTGAGATAGAAGCCTTTTGAAAACATTATGGGAAAAGGAGAAAATGCTGGTAACCAGCATTTTCTTCTTTTCCCACTATGTTTTCTACCTAGCTGGAAACAAATTTCAAATTTTGAGTTGCTTTTGTCGTCTGCAAGTGCTTAAAACAATTTGGACCTCGAAATATTTTTGTTTGGTAAAGAGTTAAAAGAATTTCCTTCTGGAGGATTATACTTAACTCTTTACCACACGAGAAAATTTTAAACTGGTCCAAATTGGAAGCATTTGCAGACGACAAAATAAAGGTGACTGAAAAGTTGAAATTTGTTCTGGGAAGGGTAGAAAACACTGTGGGAAAAGGAGAAAATGCTGGTCCCCAGCATTTTCTCCTTTTCCCTCAGTGTTTTCAAAATGCTTCTTTCTCAGGGGCGTAAAAAGTAGGGATTGTGTGGTAATGGGTTAACTCTTGTCTTGCTGTATGAGTTTAACCTGTTACCATACAGTGAAATTTTAGACCTATCCAAATTGAAAGCATTTGCAGATGCCAATTTCAAAGTGGCTTAAATGGTGCAATTTCCCTTTGGTATGGAAGAAAAGTTTGTGGGAAAAGGAGAATATGCTGGTTACCAGCATTTTCTCCCTTTCCCACAATGTTTTTAAAAGGCTTCTGCCTCAGGGTCACTAAAAGTCGCCATTGAGTGGTAAACAGTTAATTAAACTTTTAAACTGATTGTAAAAACCCCAGTAATGTTTGGCCTAACAAAAAATATCTGTGTCTCGGGTTTCTGTCTCAGAGATGTTGTAGGTGGGGCTTTTTTTCCCAGAACTTTTTACAGGGACCATTTTACGAAATCACACCAGACAGATTTTCTTTTTAATCGTAGCATGAAAAGTTTAGGGTCGACAGTATTTTCTAAGTAAGGTCGGAAATCCCTAAACACATATTTTTTATAGGCACATTTAAACTTTTTTTTCATGGAGAGAAATACCTCCATGTTGAATGGAGTAGATATAAGATCTGACAACATGTTCTGTGCAGGCTGATCTTGATGTACATTGTCTGCAATGGGTTAAGGAGTCATACTTAGCAGCTTAACTTGATTACTGCACGATCCTGACTTTTAACGACCTCTAGAAGGAAGCTTCTTAAACTCATTTCCAAAATTTTATGACAAAATTTTAGGTTTGTCCAAATCACAAGAAAGGGACAGTGTAGGTAAAGATCAGATTGCACACTGTTTTTCCAGGGTTAAAAAATCAGCTGTTCTTACATAGTAAAAAAGTAACCATTTTGTTCACAAAGCATTTAAATCTTTAAAAATCAAATTGCATCACTTTTGTCCCTTTGTTCCAATGTTTTGACAGCCCCTACAATCAAGGCTATCCTGAATGGAGAGTATATGCTTGCAACTAGGCTTTTCCTTTCTTCTTACACATTTCCTAATCTTTTCATTACTTGAACAAAGATTTGTCATGTCCTTTGAAAAATCTATGCTTTTAGTACTGGAAAACCGAAAATTGTGGTTTGGTAAAGAGTTAATAAAACATTGAATATTCTGCGGCAAGTAAGAATATGACATAATAAATATTGCAACTGATCTAAATACCTTACCATTAGCTTGAGAGAGTGAATGTTCTAAATGCCTTACCATCGGCATGAGAGATTGCATGTTCTATGCAGCCAGATCTGAATCTGTACTTTCTGCAATTATAATTGAAGTTGAGATTAGCCTAGGATTTGTCAAGAAGAATGTCTGTGGAAAATGCCTAAAAACACCATTTTGTTTTCGATAGAATTCTTTCAGTTGCTTTGAACCGTTTTTATCTGTTATTGCAAATATATGGAAATCTGATGCAATTATTCGCAATATATGGCAAAATTAATCAGTGTTCTATTTACTATGGAATGGTAAAATGTCAACAAGAAGCCTGGAAGAATGTACAAACGGAAACATTTTGTGTTACAGTGTGTTTTGTCTCAACTCTTTCAAAGTCAAAAGTTGGTTTTCATGTTGGTTACTTATGCTTTTTTGTCATATCATGGCTGCAGCATTACAGAAACTCTTCACCACATCTTAACCCATTACCACACAATGACGACTTTTGACACCCCTGAGGAAGAAGCCTTTTGAAAACATTGTGGGAAAAGGAGAAAATGCTGGCAAAGTTTTCTACCCAATCAAAGCAAAATTGCAATTGTCGTCTGCAAATGCTTTCAATTTGGATAGGTCTAAAATTTTGCTGTGTGGTAATGGGTTAACTCATTACCAAACAACAGTATTTTAGACTTGTCCAAATTGAAAGCATCTGCAGATGACAAAATAAAAGTGACTGAAAATTTGAAATTTGTTTCAGGAAGGGTAAAATACATTGTGGGAAAAGGAGAAAATGCTGGTTATAAGCATTTTCTCCTTTGCCCACAATGTTTTTGATAGTTTTTTTTCTCAGGGTCGCCAAAATTAGGGGTTGTGTGGTAATGGGTTAAACTTCACTCTTTACCATACAATCCCTACTTTTAATGACATTGAGAAAGCATTTTCTCCTTTTCCCACAATGATAATTTACACATCATGTTTGACAGGACTGTGAGTGGTCAGTGTAAAATTGAAAAAAAGGCAGCACCTTCAGTGCATTGATTGGTTCTTTGGTTGATTGAGTGGTTGTTTGGTTGGTTGATTAATCTGGGAAATTGATCGATTGCCAATCTGTTGATCAGTTGAGTTATTGATCGATTGAATGACTAATTAATTGAATGATCGATTGATTGATTTGTTTACATTTCACTTCTTTCAACATTGTCCCAGTAAAGTCCCAGGTACTACTTACTCATTGTGTTTTGTTGCCTTCATCATAAATAGGCTGTGGCCTTCCCTAAAGATACTCTTGCAAGAAAAAACCATGTTGCCTGTATCTCCTGTAAAATGTGATATTGACCTAAAATTCTCCATTGTCTGCACATGTCATATTCTTCGAAGATTCGACCTGTCTTACCTTACGCATCAACCATTCCCCGATACTTGGGAAAAGTAGGACTTATGCCAATGCTAAACTCAAGCCTGTAGGGACTGTTTTAATAAATGGCCGGTGCATAGGTTACCTGCTAGCTGATCATAACTGAATAAATGGCACCAGGTAGCGTTTTACTACATAAAAGTTCAGTTTATTTTGAAATTCAAATTAACGGTTATCATTTCAAAAAATTAGTCCGCTTAAGTACCCAGAATGCCCATATTAGATAGATGCGTATTTGTATATGCCATCTTGCGGGAGATGATGAAAATTTTCTGCAAAAGAATCTTAGTAAATGTTGGCCATAATGGGTTAGACTGGACTGACTCTTTACCAAACAATCGCATTATGAACACAGCCACATTGGAAGCATTTGCAGAGTACAAATTAGATGTAAATCATGTGATGACTTGATAGGGTAGAAAACACTGTGGGAAAAGGAGAAAATGCTGGTTATCAGCATTTTCTCCTTTTCCCACGGTGTTTTCAAATGCCTTTCTCCTGGGGGTCGTTAAAATTCGGAAATGTGTGGTAAAGAGTTAGCCCATTACCACACAATCCCTACTTTTGACGCCCCTGAGAAAGAAGCCTTTTGAAAACAATACGGGAAAAGGAGAAAATGCTGGTAACCAGCATTTTCTCCTTTTTTCCACTGTTTTCTACCCTTCGCAGAACAAATTTCTATTTTTTAGTCACCTTTATTTTGTCGTCTACAAATGCTTTCAATTTTAACCAGTCTAAAATTTTCTTGTGTGGTAAAGAGTTAAAGAATTTCCTATGATCAACTCCGACAAAAAATTATCAAGACTCATCTAGATTGATAGGATTAATTGTTTAGGACATATAAAATCTTTTCCAAAGGACAAAATTTATACTTGTCCAATTTGTCATTTGCAGACGACAAAATAAACATGACTCAATAATTGAAAGTTGACTTCAGTAGAGTAGAAAACATTGCGGGAAAGGAAGGTTAGCAGCATTTTTCCCTTTTCCCGCAATGTTTTCAGGAGGCTGCTTCCTCTGGATCATTACAACCAGGGATTGTTTGGTAAAGGATTAAGAATGGGGTAAGCCTTTCCAAAATATTCAAAATTGAAAAAGCAGAGGTGACAATTACGACACTGATAATGTCAAGCCAAAACCATGTTATACGGAAGAAAACATAACGGGTAAAGTGAAAAAGTTGAGTACTAGCATTTTCTCCTTTTCCCAAAATGTTTATAAAATCCATGTTAGGGTCGTCATAACTTTGGGAAGGTTTGATAAAGGGTTGCATGACAGGATGTGCATGTGAAATGAAAGAAAACACTGTGAGTAAAGGAGAAAGTATTGATAAGCGTTATTTTCTCCTCTTGCTAAGATATTTTCCAAAAGCTTTTCCCATCCAACATGTCATTGTTTTGTCAAGGAAGAAAGATATTTTCCTGTTTCCCACCAAAATATCCAACTCATTGACAGGACATATGAGTGTTAACCCTGTACCACACAATGCCGAGGTCTAACGACTCTGAGACTTTTAATAACACTGTAGGAAAAAAAGGAAAATGCTGGTAACCAACATTTTCTTCTACCCACAATATTTTCTACCAATTGTCAACAGAAATCAACATCTGAGCTATATTTGATTGTCATCTGCATTTGCTTTTAATTGAGTTCAAAACTTAATTGTGTGGTAAAGAGTTAACTCTTCACCACACGACAAAATTTTAGACTGGTCCAAATTCAAAGCATTTGCAGACAACAAAATAAATGTAACTCAAACATTGAAATTTGTTTCCAACAGGGTAGAAAACATTGTGGGAAAAGGAGAAAATGCTGGTTACCAGCATTTTCTCCTTTTCCTACAATGCTTTCAAAAGGTTTCTTTTCCAGGGTCGTTAAAAATCGGGATTGTGTGGTAAAGAAATAATTGACGTGCTAACTGGATGTAAGTCATTGTTCTATAATTATCCTTTACAACCTTTAGGTATCTGAAGACCTTGTTAGGAACGGAGAACATTCTGAAAACCAGCGTTTTTTTCTCCTCCCACAATGCTTAATTTTCATTTTCTTTCAGAAATAAAACCTTTTTATTTTTTAGCCAAATTTGATTTTTTAATTATGCCAAATTTGATTTTTCAATCGTTTTCTTGGGTCTAAAATTGCATTGTTTGTAAAGATTTAACTCTTTACCAAACAGCACAATTTTAGATTTTTTTGAACGCATTTGCAGACAACAAAAATGTTATCATTTGTCTGTAAAATGGCAGAAATACTGTAGGGGGGAAAAAAAAAATAAAAAAGGTTGTTACAAATTTTTTCTCCTTTTGCTACAATCTTTTCATAGATTTCTTTATAAGGTTGGTTAAAACTTGGGACTGTGTGGTAAAGGGACAAAGGGGACAATTCATCCTTTTTTGTGGATGATTTTTGATGCATCTGAACATAAGGCCATTATAGAAAAGAAATCGGTTTCAGTTTTTATCAAGTTTTACATCAGCTAGATTTATACGCATTTTGCTTGTGTATCTTTTTTCCATGAAGACCATTTTTTTTCTGTCACAGATGTAATATGATTATTAATAATCTTTAGTACAAAGACAGGTCAAAAATGCCTATGATCAAAGTTAGCGGATAACCCTCTTCAAACAAACTTTTTCACCTTTGATAAAATAGTGAGGAATACAAAGAAAATGTATGAAATAAGTTAGTGTCTCCTTTTGCCACAATGTTTTCAGACGACTTTAACCTTTACAGCACTGCAAAAAGAAACCAATATATTTTCAGTATAAAAATACGACCCATACAGTCATATTGTCAAAGTTGCTCAAGTCTAAAAAGTCTCAGCAAAGCAGACTGGACAGCATAAATCAAAGATCAGGCTGCACAAGCAATAACAGTTTTGAACATTTGCCCACATTGTGCAAACAGTTATTTTATAGTTGTCTACTGCACATTTTTTATGCGGAAAACACAAATGGGAAAGCAGAAAATGCTTGCAACCAGCAGTTTCTTCTTTTTCCATAATGCTTTTTACCCTCTTTATCACAAATTGCATCATCAATATTGCGGAGTGTGTGGTTTGTAAATGCTATCATTATATCACATCTTTGCAAGCCAAGACCGACGATTCACTACGTTACTCAACCCTTGGCGGATCGAGCTTGATTTTTATGTTCACCCGATACGCTTTTTCATTGGATGCAGCCAACTCTAGCTGCAACAGATGAAATTGCTCGTAGCATTTCATCTTTGATAAAAATAGAACAAGGTCACCACCTTTCGATTAGAAGGTAAACATGGAAACCCACGTGGATGTCTGCTTATCGCTTCATGTGTATTCGTAAGCGGTTTGTAAAACGATATTTCATTTGCATTTAGAAATATGATGTAAAGGGGGTAATAAGCAGCATCCAATAGAGGGCGCATCGCAGGAATCTCGAAATCGGGCTCAATCAGCCAAGGTAAGATCCATGGAAACCCACATCCAAGTGAGTTTCCATGTTAACCTTCTATTCGCAAGGTAGCCACCTTGTTCTATTTTTATCAAAGATGAAATGCTACGAGCGATTTCATTCGTTGCAGTTAGAGCTGGCTGCATCCAATGAAAAAGTGTATGGGGGAATGTAAAAATCAAGCTCGATCCACCAAGGGTAGAGTAGCGTAGTGAATCATCAGCCTTGGCTTGTGAAAATGGTTTTAAGTATGAGTATGTGGAAAAAAAGGTGGGAAATGGAGAAAATACTGCTTACCAGCATTTTCTTCTTTTTCCTACTGTGTTTTCAGAAGCCTTCTTGCAAGGGTCGTTAAAACTTTTGAATCTGTAATAGAGGGGTGATGAAGGGTAATCCCCTTAACTTTTTCCCAAACAATCCCTGGTTTTTACGTGTCCACAGTACAAGTCTTTAGAAAACACTGTGGGAAAAAGGAGAAATTGCTTGTAACGAGCAAATTTTCCTTTTCCCACAGCGTTTTCTAGTCTATCGGCAAACTTTCTGTCATTCTCATCAAATTCAGAATTGTCATCTGCAAACACTTTGAGTTTGGGACAGTCTAAAATTTGTCATTTGGGAAAGGGTTAAGTGCCATGAAATTGTGACAAGTGTAGACCAAGATCAGACTGCACAAAATATGCAGTCAGATAAACATTTACTCTGTGGGTTTTGCTAGGATGTTCTGTACAAGAGGAACTTTGAACTTACAATCATTTGGGTCGGTCTATTAGACTGAAAATGTCCGATGGGCTTATTGGGCAGTCGAAGGGTTAACTCTTTACCAAACAATAAAATTTAGGATTCAACAGAATTCAAAGCATTTGCACATTACAAATAAGATGTTGATCAAATGAAGATTTCTGTGTATGATAGATTAGAAAACATTGTTGAAAAAGGAGAAAATGCTGGTTAATAACATTGTCTCCTTTTTCCTCAATGTTTTCATAAACCTTTTTCTTGAGATGGGGCTCATTTAACTCTTTACCACATAAGAAAATTTCAGACTGGTCCGAATTGAAAGCATTTGCAGACAACAAAATAAATGTGACTGACAAATTGAAATTTGGTTTGGAAAAGGTAGAAAACATTGTGGGAAAAGGAGGAAATGCTGGTTACCAGCATTTTCTCCTATTCCCACACTGTTTTCAAAAGGCTCCTTTATCAGGGTCTTTAAGAGTCGGGATCGTGTGGTAAAGAGTTAAAACAATGGGTGGAAGTAAGTCAACGGTTACTTAGTATTTGCTGATAACTGAACTGTATACATATATAAGAATAAACGAGGAAGGCTTGCTAGTAAAATTATTATATGATAAGTTGATCAGCAGATACTTGTACTTCTTATTTTTCATTGGACGCCCATTCATTCCGAATTTCTGTCGTTGGAAATGTGTTCAAGTGTTTATTTCTTGTATTTACTACAAATATGTGTACATAAACCCTTTCAATACAATAGGTGACAAACAAGAGGCTTTTGAGGATGTTATAGATCAAGATCAGACTACATGGGATGTGCTATCTGATCTGAGATCTATACCATCCAATTGTTTAGCCAAGCCATCAAGATAGAAATCTTTCTAAGTGTCAGTGGAATGTATTTAAACTCTTTACCACATGAGAAAATTTTAGACTCATCCAAATTCAATGCATTTGCAGACAACAAAATAAATGTGACTGAAAATTGAAATTTGGTTTTGGAACGGTAGAAAACATTTTGGGAAAAGGAGAAAATGCTGGTCACCAGCATTTTCTCCTATTTCCACAATCTTTTCAAAAGGCTTCTTTCTCGGGGTCGTTAAAAGTCGGGATTGTGTGGTATAGGCTTAACTCATTACCACTCGAGAAAATTCTGGACTGGTCCAAATTGAAAGCATTTGCAGACGACAAAATAAAGGTGACTGAAAAATAGAAATTTGTTCTGGGAAGGGTAGAAAACACTGTGGGAAAAGGAGAAAATGCTGGTTACCAGCATTTTCTCCTTTTCCCACAGTGTTTTCAAAAGGCGTCTTTCTCAGGGGCGTCAAAAGTAGGGATTGAGTGGTAATGGGTTAAGGCATTGATCAAGGCTTAAGAGTTAATATTTTTGGCTCAGTAAGAGTAAAAAATTAGGGCGCTGCAGGAATGAAATGGACCGTTTGAGTGCAGTGTGCCAGAATGCGTAACAAAGTAATGAGCAGTGTAGATTCAGGATTAGACTACACATTTTGTGCAGTTTGATCTTGATCAACCCAGTCCATGAAAGCAATTTAAGCTAATACCACCATTTTGAGGATTTAGGGAATGTTTCAGTAATTGATCAATCCTTTACCAAACAATCGTGGTAGAGAAAGCTTTGGAAAACATTGTAGGAAAAGGAGAAAATGCTGGTAACCAGCATTTTCTCCTTTTCCCACAGTGTTTTATACCCTATTAGAGACAAATCTCATCCTGTGAGCTACATTTCAGTTGCAATCTGCAAAATGGTTTCAATATGGATAAGTCGATATTTGTGTCATAGTACAGAGTCGACTCTTTACCAAGCAACAAAATTTTGGACTGGACTAAATTCAAAGCATTTGCAGATGGCAAATTTAATGTTGCTCAAATGCTGATTTCTGCATTTCATAGGATAGAAAACCTTGTGGGAAAAGGATAAAATGCTAATTACCAGCAATATATCCTTTTCCCACAATGTTTTTTAAAGGCTTCTTTCGCAGAGCCATTAGAATTAGGGATTGTATTGTAAAGGGATAAATGTCAATGTAATCAAAGCCTTAACCGATTCATAAGTATCTTGATTGTAGTAAAGTTTGGTCATCCAGATTCTGTGATGGTTTGTGACAATTTGATAATATAGCGCGTATGTGGATTGTGTTGTCTGGAAATACGTATACTAGCTGATGGTTGTGGATAATAATGGTTATCTTCATTAAATAAGTAGATAATAAAGACAGCATTTGACTCAAAGATGTCTAAAACAGGTAATTTTTGTTGCTGAACAGTAAGAATGGTGAAATTAAACATCACTAACATCATTATCTTCTTTTATCACATCATAAGTATCACTACAACCACCATCATTTTCTCTACCATCATCATCATCATCATCATCATCATCCTTATCCTCATCATCATCAACATTGTTGTCCTTTGTCGTGATTCATCACACTTGTAATTATCTTCACTTATTTTGATATCCGAGTATGAAATGAATCATTATCTTCTTAGACTTCATCATCAGTACACTCACTACCACCATTATCATTTTCAGTGTTGTTGTTCTAACCACATCAGAATTAACATCATGGTTCATCATAATTTCACTTAGAGCCTCCTTTTCTTGTCGATTTAACTCGTTACCAAACAACAAAATTTTAGGCTTGTCCAATTCGAAAGCATTTGCAGACGACAAATTAATGGTGACTGAAAGTTTGAAATATGTTTTGTGAAGGATAGAAAACATTGTGGGAAAAGGAGAAAATGCTGGTTGCCAGCATTTTCTCCTTTTCCCACAATGTTTTCTAAAAGTTGCTTTCTCAGGGTCGTTAAAAGTAGGGATTGTGTTGTAATGGGTTAAATGTTGAAAATATTCACTAATATGGCCGGACTAGAGTCTTGATTTTTTTATGCATATTTTGATCTACTGGCTTGGTACCAAGTTTGTGATCCAGTCTGATATGCTCAGCTTTTAAAATCTTCTGAGAAATCCCATGACCTTAAGGCTTGATTTTTTGTGTGTATCTACTGGTTCTCCACAAAAACAGAATCAAAGATCACCATGCTTCTGATGGCCACATTTAGTACTTAATAATATATCCATAAGGGGCAAATTTGAAGAATATTCTTATCTGAAACTGCAAGGCCTAGACACGGCGGGGAATCACGTGACACAACAACAACAACAATGACCGTTATTTGAAAAAAATCCCCGACTTCAGGTAAGAAAATCTTCAATAATTCCGTTAATACATGGCCGATTGGAATTTGGTTTGGAGCAGAGAAGGCGGAAGGACTCCAGAGATTTGCTTGATGTTTCAAACCAAATTCCAATCGGTCATGTATTAACGGAATTATTGAAGATTTTCTTACCTGAAGTTGGGAAATTTTTTCAAATAACGGTCATTGTTGTTGTTGTTGTGTCACGTGATTCCCCGCCGTGCTAGAGCCTTGACACAATCGTTCAAATAATGTTCATGGTGGTTAACCTTTTTCCTGCTGTTTGCAATGGATGACTTTTGTTTAGGAAAGTATTTCTGTGTAATCAGCAAGATAAGGTGCAAGATATACCCAAGGTCACAATTATGTGTTATAAAAAGTAAGAAAAAAGTGATGGAAATCTTCTTGTCTGAAACAAGATAGCCTACTGTCTTGATACTGCAATGTGGAGTATCACCTTCAGGATTTTCTTGTATCAAATTATGTCCCATGGAACAATAATGCTGTGCGCCCTTCAACCACTCCCACTAATTGACATTATGTATAGAGCATTACATGTATTTTGTAGTCATGACAGAAGAATTTTCACCTGTTGTCCATGAGGGATAACACATAATACTTCTTAATTCAACCGTTTACTATCATTAATATATTCAAACATTTTTCAGTTTAAAAATTCCACTTTCAATATCTTTTAACACAGATATGGGTGCTAATTGACCTAAGCTGTCGATGTGCCATGAAATAACATTCATTCATTCATTCCATGATGGATAAAAATGGCCATATCCAGGGTTTCATTGGCTTTACCAAATTTTTTTGTACGGTCTTCCTGTCTTGAATAACAGAGCCTATAGTTTTTTGCATAATATTTTGTATGTAGTATTTTCAGATGGTTCTGTATATCAACGATGCTAAACATGTACCATTCAAACAAATTGACCATGCCCTTTGAGTCAAAACACTACCCACACCATTCCTTTACCACACAATCTCAACTTTAATTGATCTGGAGGTAGAAGGCTGTAAAAAACCTTGAGGGAAAAGGAGAAAATGCTGGTAACCATTTTTTTCTTTTCCCACAATGTTCTCTAACCTTGTATGGACAAATACCATTACTTAAGCCAGATTTAGTATGTGGCATGCTATTGTTTTAAAGTTGGACAAGTCTAAGAATTTGTCGCTTGTAAAAGAGCTAACTCAGGTGAGCCATGTTGAAACGTTTTGGTCCTCTTGTTCTAACTTGACTCTGGTTGCTATACTGTTCACTTGACAAGAAAGTTATATCAATGAGCCATGTACTGTGAAAAGGGGTTTAACTCTTTACCTTACAATCCCTACTTTTTACGACCCTGAGAAAGAAACCTTAGAAAACTTTGTGAGAAAAGAAGAAAATGCTGGTAAGCAGCATTTTCTCCTTTTCCCACAATGTTTTCTACCCTTCCCAAAACAAATTTCAGATTTAGGATCACATTAATTTTGTCTTCTGCAAATGCTTTCGGTTTGGACTAGTCTAGAATTTTGTCATTTGGTAAAGAGTTAACCCTTTACCCCATAAGCATTTCTATGCTATCTCTAATTGACCCTAAATAACAGCAAGGATATACCTGTTTCTTATGTGTACATGACACCTTTTGATAGCATAGAAAACATTGTGACAAAAGGTGAAATTGCTTGTCACAAGTAATTTCACCTTTTTGCCACAATGTTTTCCAAAGTCTCCTACAAGCAATGCGAAGAAATGAGTATCTATGGAGTTAAGAGTTAACCCTTTCCCAAACAATTCCTGCTTTTTACAACCCTGAGATAGATGCCTTTTGAAAACATTGTTGGAAAAGGAGAAAATGCTGGTAACCACAATGTTTTCTACTCTGCTGGAAACAAATTTCAAATTATGAGTTATATTTATTTTGTTGTCTGCAAGTACTTTCAATTTGGACCAGTCTAAAATTTTGTTGTTTGGTAAAGGGTTAATATATCTCCCTGATTCTTGATACCAAGTAAGGCATTACTGTATTGTAGATTCATAAAATCTGTTTTGTATAATAACCTACTTAATCATGTGGTGCATCAGTTCTTTGATATGCAGAAAATTTATCAAAAAACATGAAATTTCGGTCCAGGCCAGCCTGTGCAGACAGGGTAGGCTGGCCTGGGTTGAAACTTTTTGCAAATACACTAAGCCCCCTTTTCACAGAGCATGTGTCAAACTAGTTACTTCCCAATCAACAAATTTGGGGGGGTGGGGTGTACTGGTTTCATCATGTCTGTCTGTATGTTTTGGTTGTTGTTTCTGTGCTTATAATCAAAAGCCATTGGACACAAGACCTTGCAGCCTTGCACAAAAGTTGGTCATATTCCAAGGAGGTGCCCTTTTATTTTTGGGTCATAAAGGTCAAGGTCACAGGTGAACTTTGTTTGAAAACTGTTTCTGTGTTCTAACTCAATAGCTGTTTGACCTAGGATCCTGAAACTTTATACAAGTGTTATACATGACCCAGTGGGTGGAAATTGGTCAAAGGTCAAGGTCACAAGTGAACTTTGTTTGACAATTGTTTCTGTGTTCTACTCACCAGCTGTTTGACCTAGGATGCTGAAACTTTATACAAGTGCTATACATGACCTAATAAAGAAATTGGTCAAAGGTCAAGGTCACAGGTGAACTTTGTTTGAAGATTTTTTCTGTGTTCTAGCTCAATAGCTGTTTGACCTAGGATCCTGAAACTCTATACAACCATTATACATGACCTAATGGGTGAAAATTGGTCAAAGGTCAAGGTCACAAGTGACCTTTTTTTGAAAATTGTTTCTGTGTTCTACTCACTAGCTGTTTGACCTAGGATGCTGAAATGTTATACAAGTGCTATACATGACCCAATGGGTAAAATTGGTCAAAGGTCAAGGTCACAGGTGAACTTTGTCTATGCTCAAACCACATAGCTATTTGACCTAGGACCTTGAATCTTTACACAATTGTTGCTCATAACCCAAGTAGGTCCGCTATTGTTTTTTGTCTCATGGGTCAAAGGTTAAGGTCATAGGTTATCTTTGTTTTGAAATTATTTTAATTCTGTGATTGTGCTGTTTCAGTGATAAGGTGCTAGTGGGGGGACTTTGTCCGCTTTTTGAAAGGTCTTCTTCATACAAACCTAGAAATCTGAAAATATGATTGAGCCTGATTTCATAATTCCGTCTTGGATCTTTGAAAATGTAGACAGAATGGACAAGGTCAGAGTAATAAGCAATAACACTAGCTCCACTGGAGCAAAGGATGCTCAGGCAAAGAAATTAAAGGTTTATGTCCTGTTTTACTTTCTGTTGTAATGTTCCTTGTTTATCTGTAAAAACTGCTTTACTTTCAACTGATCAATTTGTCTAAGTATTTTTTAAGTGCAAACATTCTTCTTTAAAGCATTTATGCACACAATTCATCCTACTACAACCACATTGGCTGTCATTTATGCCATGGACTATAATAATTCATTCATCCATCCATCCATCCATCCATTCATTCATTCATCCATCCATCCATCCATCCATTCATTCATCCATCCATCCATCCATTCATCCATTCATTCATTCATTCATTCATTCATTCATTCATTTACCATTCACTCACTCACTCACTCACTCACTCACTCATTTATTTACTCATTCATTCACTCATTCATTCATTCATTCATTCATTCACTCACTCACTCATTTACTCACTCACTCAGAAATTGTATGATACTTCTTTCCTTTAATTACTTGCACTTTGACTTGACAGGGATATTGTTGTAAAAAAAAGCCAAGAGGCCATATGAGGAAGTTTGTAGTTAGTTTACCAAGTCTGTGTTTAACTCTTTACCTCATTACCAAACAACAATATCGAAAGCATTTGCAGAATGACAAAATAAAACTGACCAAAAATTTTATATTTGTTCTCTGAAGGGTAGAAAACATTGTAGGAAAAGGAGAAAATGCTGGTTACCAGCATTTTCTCCTTTTCCCACAATGTTTTCTAAAGGCTTCTTCCTTCAGGGTCGTTAAAAGTCGGGATTGTGTGGTAAAGGGTTAATGCTGTTTAATCCTTTACCACACAATTCCATGTTTAATGACCCTTATGAACTCGGAGCTTCTGTAAACAAAATGGAAAAGGGAGAAAATGCTATTTAATCATCATTCCAATCCTTTTTCCACAAATTTTGTTCTTTTTCGAAAACAAATGCCATTGTTTGATCTACTTTTTCAAAGACAACTTTACCCATTTGAGATATATTGTAGCCCTGCAAAAATACTGTTTTCAGGGGTATATTGGAATCAGCCTGTCTGTCCATCCGTCTGTCGGTGTGTCTGCCTGTGTGTCTGTCTGTGTACAAAATATTATTAATTTTGTGTCGCAAACTCCTCCTATTTGCTGCTACTGTATTGAAAGTTTGTTGATACACTGATCGTATACTGATGTTGTGCAAGACACAGTTTTCAATCATCTACTCCCTATGATACCAGGGTAATCTCGCCTTGAACTTAGAATTTGTTTGTTAAATTGCCTGTTTATGTCAAAGTGCTGGGGGGGATATTATGTCACATTCAGTGACAGCTCTAGTTTGAGTTGGAGTCTGCAAATGTCTCGGATGTTGATGAAACCAAATTTCTGTTGTTTTTGTAAATTTTGAAGTAGTATGTCACTAAATATCAGCAAGTGGAGATCAGCTATTTGAGTGCATGTTCTAATTATAAATCTATGCCATTATCTTGTGACAAGAAAGATCTTTAAAAAAGATAAAAGATATAAATGCCATCAAATAGGCATGCCGCAGGGTCCTTATAATAGACATGTCCACATTTTTCACCACAGGGGCCCTTAATTAACCCATTACCACACAATCCCTGCTTTTGACGCCCCTGAGAAAGAAGCCTTTAGAAAACATTGTGAGAAAAGAAGAAAATGCTGGTAACCAGCATTTTCTCCTTTTCCCACAATGTTTTCTACCCTTCAGAAAACAAATTTCAAATTGTCAGTCACTTTAATTTTGTCGTCTGCAAATGCTTTGAATTTGGAACAGTCTAAAATTTGTCATTTGGTAAAGGGTTAATGTAAACAATGCCTTCAGTTTAGACCAATCACATATTTCTATTTATTCATTTGTTATCAGTACCAAAGAGAAGGTCAAAAGTAAGCACATTTAGCTACACCAAAAAGTACCAGGGCCCCTATTCACCAAGGATTCTTTGGAACATTTTTTTGCCTTTTCCTCCAAGATTTTCCAAATTTGAAAGGGCAACAACTTCTTATTGGCTAAACCTTACAGTTTAGCCAATCAGAGGGTGTGATACTTTCCATTCTGGAAAAATCTTGAGAATAAGACTAAGACTTCAGTTCTTGAGAATGGTTGGTAAATACAGACCCTGTTGTTGCACTTAACCCATTACCAAACAATCCCTGGTTTTTACTACCCTGAGATAGAAGCCTTTTGAAAACTTAGTGGGAAAAGGAGAAAATGCCGGTAACCAGCATTTTCTCCTTTTCCCACAATGTTTTCAACCCTGCTGGAACCAAATTTCAATTTTTGAGTTACATATAATTAATGTCATCTGCAAATGCTTTCAATTTGGAGCAGTCTAAAATTTTGTTGTTTGGTAAAGAGTTTAAGCAAAATAGCTATTTTGTCTTTTATAGGTGATCTTTATAGTCCTGACCTTTGTTCTGGTGCTACAGGAGTAGTATTACGTGAAGTGAGGAGGATGAATCCCCTGTCCCCAAAGGTTGAACGTCGGAAAATTGTCCGCCAGCCTCGACCTTTAACATCCCCAGTTGAACTACAGCAGTTGAATATTGGTGCTCATTATGACAAAAGTGTTACTGAACAAGTTGGTCTGGAGCCGAAAGAACAAACAATGGACGAGAGCTATGAGGCTGATTTCAGGAGTAAAAACAAGAGAAGTTCAAAAAATATAAGAATGAATATTGGTCCTTCTCATCACCTTTCTGAAACACAGTCCCTTACCAGCTCACCTGTGACTATGAGGAAAGATCAACATCAGATTCCCTTGCAGAGGTACAAGAGTGTGTCACCAACATTTGGGAGGAAGCACACACGTGAAAAGCTGTCTCCAGCTTCCCTAAGAAAGTCTGTTATATTACGCAGTTCCAGGAAATCTGAACCAGTCATGTTGACCATGTGCCAAAGCTGTGGTTTTGCCATTCAAGATGAAAAAGATGTTTCTGTGACCAACAAGTCAGGCAAACGACACCACTTTCATGGAGGATGCTTCAAGTGTTCCGAGTAAGTTCAAACTTTTTTTGTTATCCAACTTATAAATACAATATAATCGTGTGGCCTTAACTGCTAAGCAGTAGAAAATGATATAAGATTATTGCGGAACAATGAGCAGTGTAAGTGAAGACTAGACTTACAGGCCGATATGATATGTCTTCTGATGGTCTGTCATAGAATTTAGAACAGTATTAACCCATTACCAAAGGACAATATTTTAGACTGGTCCAAATTGAAAGCAAAATAAAGGTGACTAAAAAATAGAAACTTGTTCTGGGAAGGGTAGAAAACACTGTGGGAAAAGGAGAAAATGCTGGTTACCAGCATTTTCTCCTTTTCCCATAGTGTTTACAAAAGGCTTCTTTATCAGGGGCGTCAAAAGTAGGGATTGTGTGGTAATGGGTTAAAACATGGTCATACCCCAGGGACATCTTAGACTTACATGTGACCTTCCTGGATTTCATTTAACCATTTACCAGAGGACGAAATTTTAGCCTCATCCAAATTGAAAATGTTTGCAGATGACAATTTTAGTGTGGCTCAAGTTGTGAGATTTTTCTTTGATAGGGTAAAAAACATTATGGGAAAGGGAGAAAATGCTGGTTACCTGCATTTAATTTTATTTGTCCTTTTCCCTCATTGTTTTTCTTAAAGCTTCTTTACCAGGGTTGTGAAAAGTTGGTACTGTGTGGTAAAGAGTTAAAGCAGAATCCTGGAGGTCTATAGTGCCTTTCCCAAGGCCATCCTTATGTGGCCATCATCACCAGCAGGAATTGATGTTCTAATTCTTTCCCAGCATTTTTTTCCTGTTCCCACAGTGTTTTTAAAAAAACTTTCTTTCTCAGGGCTACTTTCTTCCTCAAAAGCTAGGACTGTGTAGTGATAAGTTAACCCTTTACCACACATTCCTGAGAAGAAATGGCTCTCAACATTGGCAGAATAAAAGCAATAAGAAGTGTAGGCAGTTATAGGTATATAACTATTACATTTTATTACTCTTATCTGAATAACCCATTGCAACATTACACCGAGTTGTAATGACCATTAGTCATTGAGGGCATTTGAAAACATTGTGGGAAAAGGAGAAAATGCTGGTAACCAGCATTTTCTCCTTTTTCCACAATGCTTTTGATCTACTCAAGTTTAAATATTACTTGTATCATTTGAAAATCTTTTAAATTGTAAATACTATCATGTACAACATTTGAATTATTGTGGCCTGTAGATTCCGTAAATATGGACAGGTCCAATACCTCGCTGCGAGGTATAATGTTAAAAGAGAGGAAAATTGCTAATCTCTGTAGGGACTCGTAGCTACAAGGAAAGAAAATATCATAGGAGTTACTAGCAAAATTTTCCTGTCCTTTACAAGCACTGCATTATCATATGATCAATGGCATATAAATCTTCTCAAAGAGGCAATTCATATGAAAATCCACAGTATTGCATGGTCTGGCATTATTCAAGTGCCTATCTGGCATTCATTATGAAAGGAAGGGATGCAAATCATAACTTTTGAAACATGCTCACTTCAAGCTATTTGAGTTGTGTCCCTTCGTTATACAGATTCAAGAGAGACTTTTCTTTGAATTGGTCTATTTTACGGTAGCAGGGGTTAGATGAAAAGAGATAGATACTTGTTCTGTTCATTATAGGACAAAATTTGAAGGCCAAACGGCTATCATTTAATGTGTACAAACTTGGTCCCCAGATCAGTGATTTGTGTTACAGTATGTTATGTTAATTCTGTATCAAGTGACAAAATTTTAGGTTTGACCAAATTGAAAGCATTTTCAGATGACTAGATAAGTGACTGAACCGAAATTTGTGTTGTGAAGGGTAGAAAACATTGTGGGAAATGGAGAAAATGACGGTTACGAGCATTTTCTCCTATTTCCTCGATGTTTTTAAAAGTTTTCTTCCTCAAGGATATTAAAACTGGATTGCTTTGTAAAGGGTTCGAGAATCCCAGCAATTCATAATTTTACCTTAGTGGTTTACTTCTGGAATATCTTGATACAGAATAGTGTTTCTACAAACAAATTTCAAGCTTAAAAAAAGAGGTTTGCTAAGTTTGCTTGAAGAAAATATGTTATGAAAATGAAGACATCTTTTATTGTCTTTAGCACGACATGAGTTAGTGAAGGTATATGTGTGAAGACTGGGAAGGTTAAGATGAGTTTGAGGATCTTGTGTTGGATCTACACTGTCACCAGAATGTTGAATGATACTCTGACCCACAGCTTCCTAAAAATTTCATTCTGGAACTCTATGCCAAAGATCTCAATTTTAGACATTTTTTAACCCATTACCAAACTAAAATATTTTACACTGGTCCAAATCGAGAGCATTTGCAGACGACAAAACAAAAGTGATTGAAAATTTGAAATTTGTTTTGTGAAGGGTAGAAAACATTGTGGGAAAAGGAGAAAATGTTGGTTACCAGCATTTTCTCCTTTTCCCACAATGTTTTCTAAAGGCTTCTTTCTCAGGGGCGTCAAAAGTAGGGATTGTGTGGTAATGGGTTAATGCAAAGCATTTGCAGAAAACAAATTGTATATGTCTAATGTAACAGCATTTGTTTTCAGAAATTCAAAAAAAAATTGTTTCATGTTGAGAAAACGCAGGCAGCCATCATGTCTCCTTTTCTCACAGTGTTTTCTTAAGCCTTTCTCTTCAGAGTCATTAATATTCAGGATTTGTGTGTGATTTTTCAGCAGATTGAAAGATGCTATAATACCAATATACACATTTGCAGGCAGCCACATACAAGGACAGACTAGATGGTTTCAATAAATCCCTGAAAACATAAGTTTTGTATAGGTAATACAAATAGTTTCAGTCTGCATTAGGGACTAAAGTGGGCTTTTAAGAAAGGGAGATATTGCTTGTTACCAGTATTTCTCCTTTTCTTTCAATATGTTCTATTCTTTCAATCATATGAGCTGCGTAATTATCATTTTTTGGTAAGAAAAATGCTTTCAGTATAGATCAGTATTAACCCTTTAGCAAACAATCCCTGGTTTAGTTTAAACATATTTATTTTACATCGATTGAGAAACAAGTTCTTACAACTTATACTAATCTCTCTCGATTCTGGTTCCTGGGAACTACACCAGTACTCGCGCCGAATGTGTGGGCCAATGAAAAATCCCAAAGTTGACACCCGCTCCTGGGTATCGAACTCAGGACCTTTAGGTTATGAGGGCGACGCTCTACCTCACAACCACGGACACCACAAATCCCTGGTTTGTATGACCCAGAGGAAGAAGCCCTCTGAAAACATTGTGGGAAAAGAAGGAAATGCTGGTAAGCAGCATTTTCTCCTTTTCCCACAATGTTTTCTACTCTTCTAAAGTTCATTTTCAATTTTTCAGTCATGATTATTTTGTCGTCTGCAGGTGCTTTCAATTTGAATTATAAGTCTTAAATTTTGTTGTTTGGTAAAGAGTTTATCATTTTGTACAGAGCTAAAGTGAAAATATAATGGTTCATTAGTTACATAGACTTTAAAAAGATGCTGCTACATGTAAAAAGAAACCATGTTGGCGTGAGGCTCATGTTTGACTGTCTGAGATTTCAAGGTCTATATTTCTTTCTTAGCACTTTTTACCTGAAATTTGGTTCTGAATCCTGGGTCCGAATTCACCAACCATTCTTAAGGAAGTTCTTCGTCTTAATCTTCAAGATTTTCTGACTTTGAAAGAAACAGAACTTCTGATTGGCTAAACCAATTGGTTTAGCCAATCAGAAGTTCTGTTTTTTCACACTGACAAAATTAGTTGTTTATTTGATGGCGCACAGGACTTGAGAGCAGGAGCTTGCTGGCATGGCCAATTTCTTCAGAGGATTGACAATTGTGGCTGTGACAGGGTTGTAGCTGTATCAGGGTTCATTCATGTCTCACAGCCTAGTGTTGTTTTGATGATGGTTATATGGGAAAGCAGCCAGTAGCAGGGATGCCATTGCATAACGTTTTCTTTCTCTTTGTATGATAGAATGAAACGAAAATTTCTAAAGAGCTGAAAGCATCTAACATAATGTGAAAGGCCCTAAATTTGATGATAGATTTTTTTTTTCTAAAAATAAATGCCATGGGATTTATCTTTTGTGTATAACTTTTACCTTGCAGTGTAGTGCAATAAAAGAGCAAAATAATACTCCCAGCATGCATCATGAAATTTGTGTTATACATCACTGGATTTTATGCATTACCTGGAGGTCCCAGGTTTGAGCCTCACAGCCTCCACTGGGTTTTTCTCAGGAGTGCCCTTGGGCAGGACACTTCATAGCCTAGCCTAGTACTGGTAAAACCCAGGAAGCATGAACTGGTGTGATATTACTGAAATAATGTGAAAAGCGCCGTAAATCACCATTGCAAAAAATTAATGTATGAATTACAATTTATTTTCAAACTGCTCAAAATGTATCTGGAGCACTCTTTGTAAAACAGAAAGCATAACAAGTTAACTAACACCAAAGACTTACCAGATTATAATATTAAATCTAAAGAGATGGAATTATATTTACATCAGAAAACATCAGTGTTGAAATTAGAACAGAATCGATTTTAGGACCCATGATGATACAAAAACAGAAACCCGAAGAAGGCAAGCTGAAGAATTATTCTTGTTTTTGTGACATTATAAGGCATCAGCTGCAGCCTTGTATGATTGACAGAAATCCTGGATTTTATGACAAAAAGGATCGTCAATTAGACGTGTCTGTGATCTCCTATTTTCCTGACTTGGAGAATTGTTACAGCTTTTTTTTTTTAATTTTCTGCAGAGTAGTTGTTGACTGCTTGTAGTTTTACTGTTGTTTGTCATGAGGCCTATATCTGTATGACACTGAGAGAATTGGTTTGTCTGTTAACCCTGTACCAGACAACAAAATGTTAGACTTGCCCAATTTGACGTCAGTGTCAGACATAAGGAATGTGGTGTGCGTGGTCGTGAGGTAGAGGCTCTGCCTCATAACCGTAAGGTCCCAAGTTTGATACCTAGGAGTGGGTGCCAGCTTTCAAACTTGTGATTGGCCCACACATGCAGCGCGAGTACTGGTGTAGTTCCCAGGAGGTAGAATCAAGATTATTTGTAAAAGTTGGAAGAACTTGTTTCTCAATTCATGTAAAGTAAAATTAATGTGTTTAACTCTTCCCCAAACAAGCCCTGGCTTTTACGTGTCAAGTACAAGTCTTTAGAAAACACTGTGGGAAAAGAAGAAATTGCTCGTAATGAGCAATTTCTCCTTTTCCCACAGTGTTTTCTAGCCTATTGGAAAACGTTCTGCTATTCTCATCAAATTCAAAATTGTCATCTGCAAACACTTTGAGTTTAGGACAGTCTAAAGTTTGTCATTTGGGAAAGGATTGAACTATACATATAGAATGTTACTCAAATGATGGGATTTGTCTTTGAAACATTATGGGAAAAGGAGAAAATACTAGTTTTTTTTACCCCTGTGTTTTCATAAGACATCTTCCTTCAGATTGTTTAAACTTGGGTTTTGTGGTAAAGAGATTTAAAATGAGGTTTTCCTTCGATAGGATAGAAAAAAATTGTAATTACCAGTATTTCTCTTTTTCCCACAATTTTGTCAAGTCTTCTTTCTAATATTCATTTTTGAAAAAACAATTCAGTATTGTGTAGTAAAGAGTTAACCCTTTACCACACAATGCCGACTTTTACGACCCTGAGAAAGAATTCTTTGAAAACATTGTGGGAAAAGGAGAAAATGCTGGTTACAAGCATTTTCTCCTTTTTTCCACAATGTTTTCTCTCCTTTTCAATACAAATATAAAATTTTCAGTCACTATTATTTTGCCGTCTGCAAATGCTTTCAATTTGGACCAGTCTACTATTTTGTTGTTTGATAAAGAGTTAAACAGAATAGGAAGTAACAGGAAATCAAACAGAAGCAGGAGATATATCTAAAGGAAGGATATTCACACCACTGTTTTCTGAGTTTAACCCTTTACCACACAATCCTGACTTTTAATGACCCTGAGAAAGAAGCCTAGTGAAAACATTGTGGGAAAAGGAGAAAATGCTGGTGACCAGCAATTTCTGCTTTTCCCACAATGTTTTCTACCCTGCTGGGTACAAATTTCAATTTTTGAGTAACATTTATTTTGTGGTCTGCAAGTGCTTTGAATCTGGACCAGTCGAACATTTTGTCGTTTGGTAAAGGGTTAAGTGAGGATGGTTTCACACTTACTGTCCTGATATGTCACTGATAAATGAATTACTTAGAAAAATTATGAATGATACTGGTTCTGTGCAATACATTTCAAGGGT
The DNA here is from genome assembly GCA_943736015.1 of Tridacna crocea. Taxonomy (NCBI): domain Eukaryota; kingdom Metazoa; phylum Mollusca; class Bivalvia; order Cardiida; family Cardiidae; genus Tridacna; species Tridacna crocea. The sequence continues at coordinate 14,446,684 of OX031072.1, forward strand.
TTAGTGCAAGACTATTTTAAGTGCATATACAATGTTTATGCACTTAAAATAGTCTTCCACTTACCCCTCGATTTCGATTATTATGCTGTAGTGACTGTACTTATGCTTGTATTTACTTCGAGCAGTGTGAGAAATTTTGTATCGCGCGAGACCTAAGGTCCAGTGAGATGCCAAAATTTCCTTGCGCAACGAGAAGTAAATACACAGAAAGGAAAGTCACTACAGCTAAACCCATTACCAAACGACAATATTTTAGACCGGTCCAAATTGAAAGCATTTGCAGACGACAAAATAAAAGTGACTGAAAATTTGAAATTTGTTTCGTGAAGGGTAGAAAACATTGTGGGAAAAGGAGAAAATGCTGGCTACCAGCATTTTCTCCTTTTCCCACAATGTTTTCTAAAGGCTTCTTTCTCAGGGACGCCAAAAGTAGGGATTGTGTGGTAATGTGTTAACCCTTTACCACACAATGCTGACTTTAACATCTCTTTGAAAGAAGCCTTTGGAAAACATTGTTCTTTAGGTATGTCATCATGGTATCATTATCCCACTACCAAACAATCCCTACTTTTGACACCCCTGAGAAAGAAGCCTTTAGAAAACATTGTGGGAAAAGGAGAAAATGCTGGTAACCAGCATTTTCTCCTTTTCCCACAATGTTTTCTACCCTTCACAAAACAAATTTCAAATTTTCAGTCACTTTGATTTTGTCGTCTGCAAATGCTTTCAATTTTGACCAGTCTAAAATATTGTCGTTTGGTAATGGGTTATACCATATTTGGTACCATATTTCATTGCATGTAGATATAGATTGTTTCTGTCCTGTGTGATAATTTATCAGCGTGCGACTGTCATCAGTCCCTGGAAAGAAATTGGCTAAGTCAGGGATCGAACCTGAGACACCGTTCTTGCGTCCTGTATGCTTTCTACTATTAGGGCTTGGTTATAAGCTGTAGGTCCTCACATAATCGACCACTTGTTGCTGAACGCCTTACCATTAAACCAAAAGAGTTTGCATAGACAATTTTAGATTTGGAGAAAATGGCAGAAAGTTCTCAAGAAGGGTAGAAAACACTGTGGGAAAAGGAGAAATTGCTCGTAACGAGCAATTTCTCCTTTTTCCACAGTGTTTTCAAAAGACTTAAACTGCAAAACCAGGGCTTGTTTGGGAAAGGGTTAAAAGCTGATTGATATTAGCCTCAAATTTGAACCACAGATCTTTGACCATTTACTGCACAATGCTGACTTTTAACTACCCTGGGAAAGAAGCCTTTTGGCAATATTGTGGTAACCAGCATTTTCTCCTTTTCCCACTATGTTTCCAATCTTATCAAAGACAAACTTCATCCATTTGGCCAGGTTTAATATTTTGTCAGCAAATGCTTTAAATTTTAACTTGTTTTACATTTTGTCATGTGGTAAAAATCTTTGAAAAGCCCTTGAAATTTGCTCTTTAACCCATTACCACACAATCCCTACTTTTGACGCCCCTGAGAAAGAAGCCTTTAGAAAACATTGTGGGAAAAAGAGAAAATGCTGGTAACCAGCATTTTCTCCTTTTCCCACAATGTTTTCTACCCTTCACAAGACAAATTTCAAATTTTCAGTCACTTTTATTTTGGCGTCTGCAAATGCTTTTGATTTGGACAATCCTAAAATTTTGCCGTTTGGTAATGAGTTAAATGTTGTTAGAATCATGATTGACGGTATACCCGAATACTTTTTCTTTTTCTTAGTAAACAGCTTCATTACATTATGGATTTGAGTTCCCTCAATTTGAACGATCCCTCTACCCCAATGCTACTTTTGAGATAATGTTTTTCAAGATGAAGAAGGAATCACAAAAACAATGTCTGAGCTACGCTTCAGAAAGAAGGTAGGATTAGAGGTGAACGTTCTGACAGGAAAATAAGTGGCAATACCAATATGAATAATTTACAAAATATATCATTATGTTTATGCTTAAGTGTAAAAAAGGTCTGGATGGTTTGATATATATCATTGATAATCAGTCACTTTACCATAAACTATTTGGACATTTTTGACTTGCTTCCCCAAACCATCACACTGCTAATGTATTTATGGAATGGTTCCTATGTTTTGGTTGCCATTTTATGTTGGAATCACTGACATCGTGGCTATTCATTGATGTGATTAATCATTTCACATAGTCACTCAGTGAAGCTTTTTATTTAACATAGTCACACACTGAAGCTAAGACTTTTGCAATTTGGATAAGTCAGAAATTTTTGTCTTGTCCAAATTGAAGATATTTGTAGAGGGTTATAAAATATCCAGCATTTCTCCTTTTTTCACAGTGTTTGTAAAAGCCTTCTTTCTTAGGGTTATTGGAACAGGTGGTCATTGATTTTGAAATACAAGGTCTGAAAATTTCTTTCAGCGGAAAGATGATAGTCATTGCAACAGGATTCATTCTTCTCTCAGAGCTGATCATAATGTTCAAGATGGTTATTTGGGAAAGTAGCCTCTGATTTACACAAAATACTATGCAACTGGTAAAAGAAACTTAGGAAAGTGTCATTGTTAAATGTACTGAACACTCAGCTATACAATTAAGATAGTGTTTAAAATGGTATCAAACCTTATATATTCAATTAATCAGTCATAGGGAAATTAAACTCTGGACTGTTTGCTCTTTCCAGTTTTTGCTATCACTGTTGGACAAGACCAGAGTTTGTATTTGCAGAATATTTGGAATTTCGATTTTATACTCTTAATTTCAAAGTATCTAAATGCATGGCTGACATGTGTCTGTCAAAGCCAATCTAATGGCTATTTTTCAAATTTTGCTTTGAAATTACAAACATATTGAAATGCATGCTGATTCATAACAATTGCAACAGTTCAAGTTGTAGGATATCAGTTAGGTACTGCATCACTTGGAAAAAGCAGGCCCGTAGGAACAGGGGGGGCTGGGGGGGGGGGGGGGGGGGGCTCAGCCCCCCCCCCCCCTTTGAAAATCGTAGTTAACTAAAATATGAGTTCTTAGCGCAATGAAACAACCATGCAAAAAATCTCAGTATTTCGAAGTTAACCCCCCAATCTTGAAAAGCTTCCTACGTCGCTGAAAAGTACACAGAATCTATGCTGTGGTAATGTTCATTTCAAACATGATAATTATTCAGGCTATTAGTCTATGCTTACAAGAAGCAATTTTGCATTTTGGCACTGTCTGCTTTGTCTGTCTACATCGTTAATATTTTTATGATAACCATTGGCATCCTTCTGCAGACTTGTGAGAGTTCAGTTTTGTCCAGAAGTTGCTTGTGTAGTGAGTAGTTAATTCAGTGCTCTATTAATTCATCACCACACAATTCAGGGTTTTCAACGACCCTGAGGAAGAAGCTTTTTGGAAAAATTGTGAGGAAAGGAGAAAAGGCTGGTAACCAGCATTGTCTCCTTTTTAAACGATATTTTCTACCCTATCAAAGACAAATTCTTACCATTTGGGCTGCCGGTGTAAAGTGACATAAGCAAATGCTTTTCATTTTGGACAAGTGTATTTTTTTCCCTGTGGTAAAGAATTCAAAAACCCTCCAATTGTTTTATTCTGGAGAAGATTATCTATTTTGATAGTTCTGCAATTGCTGTCAAATTATTTAACCATTTACCAAATAATCCAATCATACCATTACTGTAGGATTTGGCAGTGCAATGCAACAGTGGATAAAAAACTAACACAAGATTTTTTAATGATTGAGGTGTGTGCTCAATTGATTCCTTGACTATTACCTGCAAAAAACATGCTAAACAGAGTTGCCAATTCAAGTTAAATCTGAACACAGCCAGTGGCTTTGAAGAATACTGTGAAAAATACTGGTAAAAGAAAGCTTGAGGAAAGCATAAATATGTGCTCTGGCTGCAGCAATAAAACTGAAACAATGGAAATAGTGTAAAACATCATTTAAATGGAAAAATAGCCTGATTCCAAATGTCCATATCAATGAATTAACTCTTTGCCTTTACTAAAATCAAAGCATTGAGAACACTGAAGTGGTACTTGTCAACTGGAAGCAATTGTGTGGAATTAATAATTTGAAAGAAAAAAAGAAGTATTATTCAAATGTTGGCTTGAAAGTCAACCTACAAAGCAAAACAGCTTTTTGGTTGAAGGGAGAGTACTAATGACAAAAATTTATTTTGTATTTGTGGTCTCCCTTCGATCATCAGGAGGAGTCAAGAGTAATATACCCTGACAGTAGGATGCATGATGGACAGAGAGAGAAACCATGTGAATATATCGAATAAAATTAAGTTTGTACCTGAAAACTATGATTTTGAAATATCTTTGGTTGTTAACATTTAATTCCCAACCTTACAACTATTTGGATCTATAAATATTCATGCCAAATCAAATGGAGATGCGAACAATCATGGGATGAACAGGCCATGGGACGAACTGGTTTTGGAACGAAAAAACCCAGAACCAAGACAAATTTTGTGTCATTTTGCCAATCAAGGGCTATAAGTGAGAGAAGGTAATTTAAAAAAAAATTTGTATTTCCAGATAGATGGCCTAACCCAGTGTATTTTAACATGCCATTTCCAATTACATATCTGAGTGATAGCGAAAAATTCATTTGCCAGGGAAGAATTGGATTTAATGGGGTTTACTTCCTTCGGCTTTGCACAAAATACCATACATGGTCTTCAAAATTCAATTTTAACTCATAGTGGTATTATCGACAAATACCACAAAAATTAAAACTGATTGGTATTATAAGCATTAATTTTGCAGACACAAATTTAAGTGTAGCTCAAATAATGGAATTTGTTGTTGATAGGGTGGAAAACATTGTGGAAAAAGGAGAAAATGCTGGTGACCAGCATTTTCTCCTTTTCCCACAATGTTTTAAAAGCTTTCTTTCTCAGCACTGGTAGAACTTGGGATTGCATGATAAAGAGTTGAGGCAGTCCAACAATTACAATATAGCCTGGTCCAGAAAAACTTAATTGAATTTTCCCTATATGGTATATCATTCATACATGCTTGATTTCAACTTTGGCTAATTGAAACTAACTGAACCATTTACAGAGAACTCATTTTCAGGCACATAAATCAACTTTCCTTTTATCTACAGGCAAATCTGATCAGAGCCAACCAGACTATATGAAGTCAAAGAGAAATGTACAGTTTTCTGACTGCTTGGATACAAACCCCATCCTATTAGCCATAGATTATACTGGCATGTGCAAAATGCTTTTAATAGAAAAAGATCTAAAATTTTGTTGAGAACAGGGGGTTTGATTCCAGACTCAGCCAATTTCTTTCTGAGGATTGGTGAAAGTCATTGTGACAGAATTAAATTCCTCTATTACTGCTGACCATTATTTCAGCAATGATTATGTGGGAAAGCAGCCAGTGACTTGGAAAGAATATTGTGTGGAGCAATGGTAACAACTGCAGGAAAGCATGGATAGGTGCACTGAAATTACATTGAAAACGGCTTAAAACATCATACAATCAATCAACTAAAATTTTGTTGTCTGGTAAAGGGTCAGAAGAACAACTAAATTTGCTAATCCTTTCGGTGAAAACAGTGATGTTTTCAGACTGCATAGATCAAGATCAGACTGCAGAGGATGTGCTGTCTGATCTTTGATCTATACTGTCTCCTTATTTATTTATTATGAAAACATTGTTTATAATGGAGAAATTAATTGCTAGTAACCAGTATTTTCTGGTCTTTCCGAACAAAAAAATCAATTTTTGAGTCACTCTGATTATGTTATCAGCTAATGCTTTCAATTTGGAACAGTCTAAAACTTTGCCGTCTGGTACAGAGTTAAAACCCCTGTTTGCCAGAACATAGCTGATATCGTCAGTTTACTTCAAAAACCTTGTAACTACAGCTTGTTACAAGCTGTAGTTATGAGGTTTTCAAAGTAAACAAACATTATGCTTATTGCACATACCATTATTACTATACTATGTGTATCAAAAGTGTTTCATCTGATGCCAAGTGGCAGACATTTTATGACTATAACACTGAACAGCATGCAAAATGTAGACATTCATACATTCTCTACCTCCTCTCTCTTGTGATCAATGTATTAGTTAACTCTTTACAAAATAACAAATTCTTAGACTGGTCCATATTGAAAGCATTTGCAGACAACAAAACCAACGTGACTGAAAAATTTGTTTTGTTTAGGGTAGAAAACATTGTGGGAAAAGGAGAAAATGCTGGTTACCAGCATTTTCTCCTTTTCCTACAATGTTTTCAAAAGGCTTCTTTTTCAAGGTTGTTAAAAGTCGGGATTGTGTCATAAAGAGATAAAGGAGAGAAGTTTGAAAACATCTTTGTAAAACATGAGCTATTATGAATATGAGAGAACTTTTGACCTATGAATGTGTACATAATATCATGAGAACATTGCCGTACAAAGGAGAAATTTCTTGGAATTGAGAAATTTCAGTTTTTCAACACACTTTTTACAAAAGCTATCTGCTGCATGACCAAACTGTAGACAGTGTTGAGTATCTAGTACTATTCTCATATGAGGAACTCCATTAGATTGCAGACTGGTTGTGAAAGCAAATGGAATGTTTTGCGTTTTGTCTGAAATAGTATCCATTGATGTGGCCACATGTGTCATTGTTCGGAGGAGACCTACATGGTATTTGAATAGATAGTTTGGTATCAGACAGCCCTATGTTTTAACCCTGTACCATGCAGGGTCTGTGGCATTTAGTTTAAAAGTATGTTCCTTCAAAATTATCCCTAGCCCCAACCCTTACACAAACCAAAACAAACAGAGCTTATCATGGAATAAATTTGGGAATTTAGTAATTTGTATTTTAAAACAACGTGTTTCTACAAATTGCCCTTTGGACACAGTATCGTGCAATGACGTCACACAATGACGACTTTAATTGACACTTGGAAAGAAGCCTATTGAAAACATTGTTGGAAAAGGAGGAAATGCTGGTAACCAGCATTTTCTCCTTTTCCAGTAATATTTTCTACCCTATTGAAGAAAAAATACACCATCTGAGTCACATTGAGATTGTCACCTGCAAATTATGCTTTCAATTTCAGACAAAGCTGAAATTTGTCATCTTGTAAAGGGTTAACTCTTGACCAAATTGCAACATGGGCTGGGCTAAATTGAAAGCACTTACAGAAGACAAAAATAAAATGTTGGTAAAATTACGATTCCTGTCTTTGATAGGACAGACAAACAATGTGGGAAATGGAGAAAGTGCTGGTTACCAGTATTTTCTTCTTTTCCCCCGCAATTTTTTCAAAAGCCTTCTCTGGATTGTTTAGTAAAGAGTTAGTTACTGTGCACAACATTAGCATGTGCAAGATCAGAGTAAACAGAATGTCTATTCTGATCTAGCATCTACTTTGTCACCTTCTTCCTGAAATTTTCTGCCATGCAACAAATGGGACTCAATGCCTGACTGAAAATGTAAATTTTTGTTATCAGCATAGAATTAGGATTTAACCACGAGCCTGCAAATTAAAATAAATCAGCCTTTCAATCTGGTAGAAAAAACCTAAATAATGCATCATAAATTTTATTTTCTGGGGAAAAAACATACCCATATTAGACAGTGTAGATCTAAGATCAGACTGCATGTTCAGAACATGCAACATTGTTGGAAAAAGAGAAAATACTGGTAACTAGCATTTTCTCCTTTTCCCAAAATGTTTCCTACCCTGCTGGAAACAAATTTTAGTTTTTGAGGTATGTTTCTTTTGTCGTCTGCTAGTGCTTTCAATTTGGACCTGTCTAAGATTTTGTTGTTAAGTAAAGTGTTACGGGTTAATGTTGCTTATCAGAAACATGCATATGCTATTAATGCGATAATTAGATTTCTGCCAGGTAGATTACCTGTAGATTACACCAAAAAGTGCTGAGCACAAAAAAATGCATTCTAATTTTGAATGTTTATGTACAGCTGATTTTAACCGTTATAGATTTATTTGGTTGTTCATTTAAGAGACAGGAATTTTCTGTCTCCTTCATAAAGTTTTGTAAAGAAAAAAAAACATATAATATATGTTATATTTTTCAACAATTGTTTCTTGCTTAACCCTTTACCAAACAATCCCTGGTTTTTACGACCCTGAGAATAGAAGCCTTTTGAAAGCATTGGGGAAAAAGAAAGTGCTGGTTATCAGCACTTTCTCCTTTTCCAACAGTGTTTCTGCCCAGCTGGAAACAAATTTCAATTTTAGAGTTATGTTTATTTTCTTGTCTGCAAATGCTTTCAATTTAGACCCATCTAAAATTTACCATTAAGAAGAGGGTTATTTTTTTTGTGGACAGTAGCTCTGTTCTATACAGTCTGACCTTGGCTCTACATTGTTTTCTACTTTTGGAATAGATTAACCAATAGGCCACAAATCGCGACTCACTGACCATTTATCAGACAATGTAGATCAAGATCAGACTTGACAGAACATGCAGTCTGATCTTGAATCTACACTGTCCGATAAAATGAGATTTTTAAAAAAAGAATTAGTAACTTTTGAAATTTTTCAAGTTTTACTGTTGGTTTGGAAATTTCATTTCGTTTCTTTAGCAGGGTAAGAGATCTATTTTTCAACAGTGTTTTCAAGCTCAAATGTTGCAGAAGCTTCCATTGAAAGCAGTTTTCAGCCTTTTTGTTTGTTAATTATTTCCAGAAAGACCGCTGACCTTTATCTAATAGGTTGGCCAAATCATGATTATCATTGGACACATTGAGTGATACCTGTAAAAGAACTATCTTGACCCTTTACCTCACAACGACGACTTTTAAGGACCCTGAGGATGAAGCCTTTTGGGAAGACAGTCTATCTTTGACAGTTACTGTTCAAGTGGAAATTTTTGCAAAGTAGAAAAACTTTTGCAGTTTCACAAATTTGGAAAATTTGCAAACTTTTCTGTTTACATACTTGATTAAAGTATACCAACAACAATGAATCCCTTTAGTTCGCAAACATTTTGGTATGCATGTAATTTGCAAAATTATCGACATATACAGTATTGCCAGGACCAAACTTGCACTAGATGCCTTTCACACATTCTTATTGAATAGAGATTGTGGACATGGATTAGGATTTTGGTCAAGCATTGATGCAAAAGGAGAAAACACTTGTTGCATGCAGTGTCTCCATTTGTTACTCTGTTTTCAAAAATGGTCTGCAGCAATAGGAAAAAAGTTGTATGCTATTAGTAATGAACATCTTTTACCAATTGCTTTCCGAGGATTGGTTATAGTCATTGCAACAGAATTTATTCCTCTCTGACTGTTCACCATTGTTTCGACGATGGTTACGTGGAAGGCAGCCAGTGGTTTGGTAAGAACATCATACTGAGTACTAGTAACAGCAACTCTGGGAAAGCATGAAGTCCAGTCCTGAATCTACCTTGTCCACTGTTCACTGGCCACTGTAATACAACTGAAACTAATCTTGAAATTATAAAGTATTGAAAACTGTAAAATCAATCAACAAGCAGTCAAAACTGGGGATGCTGTGGTAAAATGTTACAAAGAGATTGTTATGACTAACTCAGCAGTAACTAGTTCTGCAACTCTACCTGTGTTTTATTACCTAATCAGTAATATTGTTTGGGAACAACATCTACCACTGCAAATCACCCTATCAGCAACTGTCTGTACTGTAGATCTCAAACAGATCACAGCAGATATCTTTATTCTCAGAGACTAAATCTTCCAAAGGAATCAATCTTTGGGATCGGTTTTCCCCTAAATTGTGGCAGTTATATCTTTTTTTTCTCCGTGGGAAATTCCAGGCTGATCTTGTTTGCTCGTTGACTCACCAAAATGAGTCTGTCAATAGTGTTTATTATGTTTTGAGATTGATTTGGCAAAGCTTGGGAGTTTACTCTTAATCTTCGGCCAGTGACCAGTTAGATATAAGTGTATTGTGTGTGATACAGAGGCACTGAACTGGATTATCTGGTGTTATTTCTGGAGAAGAGTGCTTATTTTACAGGGGTGTTTTTCAAAAAGTATTGTTCTTCACTAAAACCTATGTTGTGGGTACTCATAAGAATTGTCTCATTGAAGCAATTTTATCCCTTGTCCTGCTAAATAACTAAAATTAAATTTTCATTTTGATGGTAAAAACACAAATACAGTAATTTCAAAAATGTATTTTGGGGGAACATTATCTTCTTATTGGACAGTGTAGATCTAAGATCAGACTGCACATTGTGTGCAGTCTGATCTTGATCTATACAGTCCACACACTAAAACCCCAGTGTTTCACGCTTAGCAGTTTGAGGGTAAGTGAGCACCACAGAGTTCCAGACAAAGAGTTGATTTTGATTTCAAAATTAAAAATATTAATCATTCTTAATAAATATTAAGAATAATACAATATTAACCCATTACCACACAATCCCTACTTTTGACGACCCTGAGAAAGAAGCCTTTAGAAAACATTGTGGGAAAAGGAGAAAATGCTGGTAACCAGCATTTTCTCCTTTTCCCACAATGTTTTCTACCCTTCACACAACATATTTCAAATTTTCAGTCACTTTTATATTGTCGTCTGCAAATGCTTTCGATTTCGACAAACCTAAAATTTTGTCGTTTGGTAATGAGTTAAACCCTATGTTGCGGGTACTCATTAGAATCATCTCTGGATGAGACCAATCTAATGAGTACCCACAACATAGGGATTTGAAGGGAAAAAATGACTTTAGAATACCATCAATCACTTCCTCTGATCTGGACCTTTGGTGCTATCAATGTTGTTTTATAGGTAATATTAATGCTTGTAGAATTTTATCAAAAATCCTCCCTCCTACTTCTTGGGTCTATCTTACCTGTAGTTGTTGAAGAGGAGGCATTGATAGGACTTCGAAATTTTGTGGATTAACCCCTTCACCAAACAACACTGTTTAAAAAAACTCTGTGGGAGAAAGCTTTTGAAAACATTGTAGGAAAAGGAGAAAATGCTGTTACCCAGCATTTTCTCCTTGTCCCATATGGATGGATAGATGGATTGATGGATGGATGGATGGATGGATGGATGGATGGATGGATAGATGGGGATGGATGGATGGATGGATGGATGGATGGATGGATGGATGGATGGATGACCGATGGGAGGTATTGTGGGTGGACTGATCAATGGATGGCTAGACAGAGGATGGCTTTTTTCGATATTATGGATTACTTCACTGGTGAAAACTTTTATCTGATATATCTCTACAATGATTGAAGAATGCTTCAAAAATGGCTTTGTTGTAACTATTAAAATGTCATACCGAGTATTTCACTGAAAAAGCAACTATTACTGCAGCCAAGCACTGGAACTCAAAATTGTTGCATAGGAGGACCTGTTTGTTCTGAAAACTGGCTGCATTATATGGTAGTATGACCCTTTGACACACAGAAAGTTTACCAATAGCAAAGAGTTTCTACCCAGGTTAGCCTGCACAGGTAGACACAGGTCATTCTACTTTTTGCAGATGCACTAAACGATCCTTTCACAGAGCAGGACTCACAAGCTATCATTGAATCTTTAACCCATTACCACACAATCCCTACTTTTGACGACCCTGAGAAAGAAGCCTTTAGAAAACATTGTGGGAAAAGGAGAAAATGCTGGTAACCAGCATTTTTTCCTTTTTCCACAATGTTTTCTACCCTGTCAAAGAAAAATCACACCATTTGAGCTACATTGAAATTGTCGTCTGCAAATGCTTTCAATTTTGGGCCCGCCCGGGTGGCTCAGTGGTGAGCTTGTCGGACTCATCACCTGGTGGTTGTGAGTTTGATACCCGTTTGAGGCAAACTTTCTTTCCGGTGTATTTTTGCCTCTCACCTCTGCTGAAGCATTTGAGAAAAGTAGTCGGTGGCTTTGAAAAGAAAGTTGTGTTAGTACCGGTGTAAGAAAGCCAGGAAACAAATGTGCGTCACTGACTGCCATGATAAGACCTTAACTGTTAAAGTGGCGTTAAACCCCAATACAACCAGTTTCAATTTGGACAAGCCTAGAATATTGTCGTTTGGTAAAGAGTTAAACATTCTTTGAAATAGAGATGGAAAATGAAATTACTTATTTCAACAGTTTGTAAGTAAGACTTTTAACTTCCTATTATCTTGGAAAAGCAAAAGTAAAAATAAACTCCGTCAGAAATAGACTCTAAGCTGCTAAGCAACAGCTTAATTTGTTTTTGTGACATGAAAATAATTAAGCACTAAAGTTTGCACTTCATGTTTGAAGATTTTGGACAAGTTTCAAGCTCAAAACAGTGGAAAAATTTTAACTCTTTACCAAAAGACATATATTTAGACTCGTTCACATTGAGAGTATTTTCAGACAACAAAATGAATAAAAATTGAAATTTGTGTATGAAAGGGAAGAAAACATGGTGGGAAATGGAGAAAATGCTGGTCTTGATCTATGTGGTCCCCAATAGCTCCTTTTTTTTGCTGCAGTGCTGTTTCTAGGGTTAGACCACACAAACTCTTTCCTAATCAAATATCATACAGCCAGGTAGGAAGCATTTCAAGATTGGGGGGCTAACTTCGAAATACTAAGATTTTTTGCATGGTAGCCGCATTGTGCTAAAACTCATATTTTAGCTACTATGATTTGCCTGAGCACTTAACTCGATCCTTTTTGATGCCTCAGTGAAAATAGAATCCACTGAAAAACAGAAGGATTTTTGTCTCAGAGGCTTGACAAACCCATTACCACACAATCCCTACTTTTGACGACCCTGAGAAAGAAGCCTTTAGAAAACATTGTGGGAAAAGGAGAAAATGCTGGTAACCAGCATTTTCTCCTTTTCCTACATTGTTTTCTACCTTTTACAAAACAAGTTTCAAATTTTCAGTCACTTAATTTCGTCATCTGCAAATGCTTTTGATTTGGAAAAGAGTAAAATTTTGTTGTTTGGTAATGAACTAAAGAAGTGGACAGAATAGATCTAAGATCAGTCTGCATTTTTGTGCAGTCTAATTTTGATCTATGATTGCTATCTGCAAAAGTCCTTGCTTTTGCATATTGCTCCAATAGGGTGAAAGTATTAGTGCACTCCAATAGGTAACTTCAACATCAGTCAAGGTGTGAATAAGCTTGATCTAAATGATTAATGCCGGTACAAAGATGTTGGAACTTGATAATCAGTTAACTCTTTACCAAATGACAAAATTTTGGACTAATCCAAATTGAAAGCACTTGCAGACGTCAAAATAAATGTGAATCAAAAACTGACTTTTGATTTTTGGAGGATAGAAAACATTGTGGGAAAGGGAGAAAATGCTGGTAATACCAGCATTTTCTCCATTTCCCACAATGTTTTCAAAAGCTTTCCTTATCAGGGTTGTTAAAAGTTGGGATTGTGTGGTAAAGAGTTATAAAGTTTGATAAATATCAGCTCCATATTGAAAGATTGAAAGGCAGGTGGTAGGTATCTTCATAAAATGAAGCAAACAGACCTCACAAGACTAGGAATCACTTATTGAAAACTTTCTCCTTCTGTGTCTCTGTTATCAGACAAAATTAATGTCTAGAACAATGATTTCTGGATTTATGTTCACTTGCATAATAAATTATATGGAAGCTTTTCATATCACATGGAGACAAATTTTAAATACATATTTATGTTATTTGTCATGTGAAAAGGGACCATCGGGGGAACTGTGCATTGCGCAGGCTTACCACAGTCCGTGTTCATAAACCATTCCTAAAAACCTTCTTAGTCCTCTTCTTCAAGATTTTGCAAGACTGTGAAAGTAAGAGAACATCCGATTGGCTAAACCAAGTGGTTTAGCCAATCAGACATTCTGTTACTTTCACATTGACGAAATTGTGAAGAATAAGACAGGACTTTCCTAAGAATGGTTTGTGAATAATGACCCTTGGGTTGACACTTTTAGCTTTTATGATATTTTCTGCATGAAAAGTCATTGTTTTACCTTACTATACAATCATTTTTTTGAACTATCAACTTAAATTGATATGCAGTATCTTTGATCTATCTTCATCTGATTGATGCACAGAGTTCCTAGATTTTCCCTTTCTACATGACGGGGACGCATTATGAAATCTTGGAATGACCTGACCCCCTGCCAAACATTTGGTCATTTGTTGCAGCCCTTAGTGGATGGTGTAAATCACAAACCAGACTGCATGTTTTTTGTATTCTGATCTTGATCCTTACTGGCAGCAAAAGAAACCAAAGTTGTGAAAGGATTGTTTTAAAGGGGTTAATTTGATGATCTAATTAGTGTTTTTTTTAGATGTTAGATAATTACTTACAGGTTCAAGGGAGGAAGCTCAAAGCATCCCTAAATATGGGGTATCTTTGGGGAAAAGCAAATTGGTGTTGATGATGCCCATAGGAATAGAGCTATGGATAGCAGCAGTTTAACCCATTACCACACAATCCCTTACTTTTGATGCCCCTGAGAAAGAAGCCTTTAGAAAACATTGTGGGAAAAGGAGAAAATGCTGGTAACCAGCATTTCCTCCTTTTCTCACAACATTTTCTACCATTCAGAAAACAACTTTCAAATTTTCAGTCACTGTTATTTTGTCATCTGCAAATGCTTTCAATTCGGGCCAGTCTAAAATATTGTTGTTTGGTAATGGGTTAACTCATTACCAAACAACAAAATTTTAGGTTTTTCCAAATCGAAAGCATTTGCTGACGACAAAATAAAACTGACTGAAAATTTGAAAGTTGTTTTCTGAAGGGTAGAAAACATTGTTGGAAAAGGAGAAAATGCCGGTTACCAGCATTTTCTCCTTTTCCCACAATGTTTTCTAGAGGCTTCTTTCTAAGGGTCGTCAAAAGTAGGGATTGTGTGGTAATGGGTTAATCTTTTTTCCACACAATGCTGACTTTTAACCACCATGAAGAAGAAGCCTTTTTGAAAAGATAGTGGGAAAAGGAGAAAATACTGGTTACCAGCATTTTCTCCTTTTCCCACATTATTTTCTACCCTTCTCACCTAATTTTCTATTTCCAAGCCACATTTATTTTGTCGACTGCAAATGCTTTCAATTTGGACTAGTCTAAAATTTTGTCGTTTGGTAAAGAGTTAATCCTTTATTCATCTACTTCTAAATAAATAAATTGCATAGTCTCAATGGCCACATATCCAGTTCTGCTACAAAGTCAAGAGATGGTTCAGTCATAAACTAGAATAAAGCAGGGGACAGTGTAGATTAAGATCAGACTGCACTTTCTGTGCAGTCTGATCTTGAACTTTACTGTCTACAAAAGCTTCTGGAGTTGTCTGTTATAGTATGGAGCTGCAACACAATCCTGGGTTGTAACCATCCTGAGCAATTAGCTTATGAGTATCATTTGCTTTAAATTGTCATTAACCCTTTAATTACTCTGGAATGAAAGCCTGTTGAAAACATTGTGGGAAAAGGAGAAAATGCTAGTAACCAACATTTTCTTTTTTCCCACAGTGTTTTCTACCTGATCAGAGGAAGACTTCCCTACTTCCGTATTAGCACAATGATACAAAATTTGTCTACTGATCACTTGGTCCTGTTCTTTTTTTTTTGTACTCAAACCAGTAAACTGTTTGTCCCATGGCTTGTTCATCCTATGATTGCGAGCTATTCCATCTGATTGGGCATGAATGTTTATAGATCGAAATAATTGATTGTAATATTGCATGGGTATTGAATGTTAACAGCAAAAGATATTTCAAAATCATAGTTTTGAGGTAAAGACTTAATGTTTTTGTGATATATTCACATGGATGCTCTCTTTATCCATCATGCATCCTAATATCAAGGACCTTACTCCTGACTCCTCCTTATGATCAAAGGGATACCATCAATACATATGATATATAATCCTAACTTTGTCATAACTACTCTTCATTCAACCAAAAAAAGTATTCATTTTCTTAGTAGGTTGACTTTGAAGCTAATATTTGAATAATATTTGTTTTTCTTTCAAATTATTAAATTCACACAATAGCTTCCTTTACAGATACACTTCAGCATTCTCAACGCTTTGATTTGTGATTGTATTGGAGTTTAACACCTTTTTAACAGCTTAAGTCATGGGAGGGTATCAGTGCACCTATGCATGTGTTTCCTGGGTTTCTCGCACCAGTATTAACACAACTTCCTTTCCAAGTTGCTGACTGTTTTTCTCCCATGCATAAAAATGGGAGGTGAAAAATTGCCAGAAAGAAAGTTTGCCTTATTTGGCTATCAAACTCACAACTACCAGGTCCTGCAGAACAATCCCTGATATTCACGACCCTTAGAAAAAAGCCTTAACCCTTGCCCAAACTATCCCTGGTTTTTACGGGTCTTGATTAGTAGCCTTTTGAAAACATTGTGGGAAAAGGAGAAAATGCTGGTAACCAGTATTTTTCCTTTTCCCACAACATTTTCTACCCTATCATAGACAGAAATCATCTTTTCAGCAAGAGTTGAATTGTCGTCTGCAAATGCTTTCAATTTGGTCTAGTCCAAAAGTTTGTTGTTCAGGAAAGGGTTAAAAAAAAAAATGTTTAGGGAAAAGGAGAAAATGCTGGTAACTATCATTTTCTTCTTCTCTAAAAATGTTTTCTACCTTTCTAGAAACAAATTTCCGTTTTACAGTCACATTTATTTTGTCTCCAGCAAATGCATTTAATTTTAACAACACTGAAGTTTTGTTTTCTGGTAATGATTCAAGGGAATGAAGAATTAATGAGATTTCTATAGAGATATTGTTCCTTGCTATCTGATATAAATATTGTTTCGTGCTATCTGATATCCATATATAGAATTTTATCGCTTTTATCGAACACTTTAATCCTTTACCAAACAACAACATTTTTGATTTTCAGCCCATTTAACCCTTTCCCAAACGACAAATTTTGGACCCTTCCAAACCGAAAGAGTTTGCAGAAGACAATTTTAGAGTTGGAAAAAAAGGCAGAAAGTTCTCAAAAAGAGTAGAAAACACCGTGGGAAAAGGAGAAATTGCTTGTTAAGAGCAATTTCTTTTCCCACAGTGTTTTCAAAAGACTTTCACTGCAGACATGTAAAAACCAGGGCTTGTTTTGGAAAGAGTAATGACTTGTTTCCCTTAAATCTTTACCACACAGTCCCTACTTTTAATGACCCTGAGAAAGAAGCCTTTAGAAAACATTGTGGGAAAAGGAGAAAATGCTGGTAACCAGCATTTTCTCCTTTTCCCACAATGTTTTCTATCCTGTCATAGACAGAAATCATTATTTGAGCTACATTTGATTTGTCGTCTGCAAATACTTGTAATTTCCCCAGGTCCTAAATTTTTTGGTTTGGTAAAGAGTTAAAAGAATTTGCAGACAACAAAATAAATGTGACTCAAAAAATAAAGTTTGTACACTGAAGGGTAGAAAACATTGTGGGAAAAGGAGAAAATGCTGGTCAACAGCATTTTTCCCTTTTCCCACAATGTTTTCTAAGGGCATCTTTCTCTGTCTGTGAAAGTCACAAGGATCAAAAGGATAATTTGGGTTCAGGGCTTAACAAACAACTTGCACTGTCAAATTGACTAAGTGCACTGTGTTTTTGACAGACTGAAAAGGCATTGTAGGAAAAGAAGAAAATGCTTGATTACCAGCATTTCTCCATTTCTCCCAATGTTCTTAAATGATTCTATCTGTACGAATTTTAAAAGCATTATGGGTTGTTTTATAACAGATATGACAGCACTCTACATTATAATCCCTGATAGTACTCCTCCGTAGTTTTCTTCTCTAGACACGATTATTTCCTTTTTAATTTCTCGTATGTTGAATTGTCTCCTATTTTATCCACAAAATTGAAATATGAAAGTCATACAACTGGATCATATTATTTTCACAAGTTAATATGAATCTAACCATATTTGGAATATATGATAAATGCTATACCAGACCTGAAGATATTTTTGTTGTAAACATGGCATCTTCCTCTGCAATCTTCATGTATAGGCTGGGTTTCCTTAGTGTTATCAAGTTCCTGGTGTTTGAAAGAAACAAAACTTGCAGATTTGCTTTACAGCTTAAAGAATATTTAAAGTAGTAGAAGGTTCCAATTAATTAACTTAATTTAACAGTTTTCAGCTCCACTGGCCAAACACCAGCAGGCTTATGTCATGGCCTGGTGTCTGTTGTGCGTCCTTGCATTAACTTTTATCTTAAACAACATCGTCTTCTCTGAAACTGCATGCCCATCCAAATTTAATGAAACTTCACAGAAATTATCCTGCCATGATCTTCTTAAGAAGTTCTTTACAGAATTTGATTCCTTCAAAAACTGGTTACCATGGCAACAAAACTGGAAAAAAAAATTTAAAAATCTTCTTCTCCAGCTGAAACCACAAGGCCCAAGGCTACTGAATTGGGCAAGCATGTAGCTTGATCTAATGGACTTTTAACAAGTTTCTTCATATTATAGGCCTGGGGTCAAAATTGACTCCATTCCAGAAATCGCAAGTTTAACATGGGCTTGCTTCCATGTATTGTCACTTCAATTTCAATGTTAAACAGGGGATATAACTCTTGTTATAAGAATGTTACTATTTACCTCCCTTGGTTATCAAACTGCAGTGATATGTGATTGGTGCTAGTATTTAAGTTTTTGATAGAAAATATTCTGTTTACAGGGAGAGTGATTCATTTTGATGCTAATAGTTATGGTCACACTGGAATATCAAATTCAAAGTAAGGTCTTTTTTTCCAAGAACTTTTCCTTTCATGCTAATGAATAAACCTGCTTGTATTGCCTGACAATATTCATTGACACGAAGGCCCTCTTTTTCGGGGTCATTAACACCTCAATTTGTGTGGTAAAAGGAAGTGGAGCATTAGAGGGCCATCATGGCCCTCTTATTTCTCTTCGCATGTCTTTTCAACTTTTTCCACAGTAATCAGATTTGAGGATTGAAGCAACCTATTATTTCAGCTTTTAGCTAGACAACAACCAGTATGTTTATGCCATAGTGTTCTTTTAGTCATATGTGTCACTGCATCTACTGTTATTTCACACATCTTCTTTAAAACAATCCTGTAAATTATTCTCTAAAAAAAAAGGATGTTCAAAATTTTTCAATTAACTCCACTAGATGGCAAAATTTTAGCCATGTCCAAATTGAAAGCACTTGCAGATGACACTGTTTAAATGTGGCTCAAATGGTGTAATTGTTTATTGATAGGGTAGAAAACATTGTGGGAAAAGGAGAAAATGCTAGTTACCAGCATTTTCTCTTTTTCCAACAATGGTTTCAAAAGACTTCTTTCTGGGGGTCATCAAAAGTCATTATTGTGTGGTACAGGGTTAAAGAAATTGATAAACAAATCTTCTTGGGTTAATGGGTTGAAATTTCAAAATTTTTATAGAGACGTTTTGTCTTTGGTATTACATTGATGCATAAAAAACTGTCTGGTTTGCAAAAATAGAGAAAAGATTTGAGGCAACAAATGATTTCTCCAGGGTTTGACATGATTTATCATTTCTTAAAAGTTCAATCAATATTTTTTCTGGTGTTCCATAGAAATTCTTGCAGATGTGACAAGGTTATTTGTCAGCATTTGCAGTGAAAATTGAAATCTCTATTTCTATCTTTATCAAAGTATAATACTCTTCCCTGCTAGCCTTAAGTCTGTGCAAAAGGACCAAATTATGCCTCGTTGACATAAGCTACGTCATGCGCACAACTTGAGAGAAGCAGGGTGATTGTGTTTGTTTGTGGGACCGAATCGTTTTACTCTTACTCTTGAGGTAACTTGGTGCTATTGGGATGATCGTAAGGATCTTCAAAGAATTCTTGAGTGTCAAAACTTTTTGCCATGATAATGCTGATTTAATGTTAACCTACAACCTTTAGGTGTTTGTTACAAGAAATAAAATGATTCTGGTAAAGATGTGGCAGGATTTTCATTTCGTTCTTATAAGTAAGTAAGTAAGTAAGTAAGTAAATATTTTATTATAGTGACATGTGCATGAATTAACAAAGTACAACCGATACCAAATGAATATAAACACCCGGCCCCATGGGCCTATATGTCACTTTCAAACATAAGTTACAAAGTAAGTACACGTGACTGAAAGGGGAAGAGTGGCTGTCAATGAATAAGGAATAAAGCACGCATTTTTTTTTTTATAGCATATCGTCAGTCAAGCCACGCCTCCTAAATCTTGAGGAGACGTTGATTGGCTGAGGACAAACCTAATAATAACATAAATCTTACGTGATTGAAAAACGAATAAAACGAAATATAAGGAATGTCTCGACCCCTTTTTTTTTTAACATATATACAAGCAGATGGCCATTAATTCATGCTGGACAATTGTTCTCCCTATAATCTACCAATAACCAAGTGCAGTGTAAACCAAGATCAGGTTGCATGAACAACCCGTCAAGGTTTAACCTGCCCTTGGCTTTCTTTGTCTTGTCAATGATTTTGGTAGTTGAAAATGATAGACAGTAGGATTTATTGAATTCTGGTATTATAAGTTCTCTCAAGTTCCCTAACAATCACTGTGATAAGCAATGACTTACCTCAATGATTTGATCGAAATTGTCACTTTTTGCACACAATCTGGGTATTATTTGATGGCATGGACCATCACCCATCTTACCATGTTTCAAAATACACCAAAACCAATTACGATGGACAATTATAGGTCTGATGCAACACTTCTGTTTAACCCTTTCCCAAACGACTAATTTTGGACCCTTCCAAACCGTAAGAGTTTGCAGATGACAATTTTAGATTTGGAGAAAATGGCAGAAAGTTCTCAAAAAGGGTAGAAAACACGGTGGGAAAAGGAGAAATTGCTCGTTACGAGCAATTTCTCCTCTTCCCACAGTGTTTTCAAAAGACTTTTACTGCAGACACGTAAAAACCAGGGCTTGTTTGGGAAAGGGTTAAGCTGTGCTACTGTCTTCTGTGATTTACATGTTCTATTATGCTCTACCAAGTTTAGCAATAAATCGGGTTAATTGTGACCAAAATTTTGACCATCAAAGCTTTGTCACATTCTATACAATCATGGCCATTGTGCCACATACCCCCAATATCAACACAATTTGGTCTTACAACACCAAATGCTCACCACCTTTCTCTCAAATCGTGGATGTCCTAGCTAATGTAATTGCTGCACATGATTATGTTTAAATCATAGGCGTAACTTCTATTACGCACACCACGCACGTGTGTAATGTAAAAAAAGGTTGCTTCTTTTTGCGTATTTGTCAGTTTGGACATTTTCTAAAATAGCTAAGATCAGAAATATTTTGATTTTACTGCTCCGATTCAACTTGGCCGATTCTGAATTGCTCTCGTCCCCTGCCTCAAAAACTTCGGCGTGCGTATAATTTACTTTTTTCTGGTTACGCCTATGTAAATGGTTCAAAAAAGCAATGAATTGTGGAGTTCCATGATATCTATATCTAGCAAAATTAATGTTTTTGGGGGGTATACTGGAATTAGCCTGTCTGTCTGTGTGTCTGTCCATGTGTCTGTCTGTGTGTATGTTCCTTTGTCTGTCTGTGTACAAGTAAGTGCCTGTTTCTGTCAAAGTGCTGGTGGGGGCATTTAGTCCGGTTCAGTGACGGCTCTATTTTGAAATAGTGGACATAGTAGATATCATGGTTTGTGTGCAGCACTATATATGTATGTATTGAAATTGTTTCGGACTACAATATACAGGAAGCAGGGCTGAAATACTAAATTTGCCTCTGAAAGCTAGGTTAGAAATCATTATGTGAAAAGGGGAAACAAAATACTGTTTTCCAGCACTTTCTGGTTTTCCTGTAATTCTTCCAAATTTGTCTTTCCCCAAGAATTTATAACAGTAACTCTGTTTACTGACTTAATAAGATAATACATAATATGCATTTGTCAAACTACAAAATTTTAGACTTGTCCAAATTGAAATTTTATTTGATGCAGATGGCTAATTGGGAGCGATTTTAAGATACATGATCACATATATTTTTGAAAAGGTCTTTCTTGGCAGGGGATATCTTTTCAACAAAATTGCTTGTCGAAAAATACAGCAATCAGTCTGATATATATGAATTCATAAAAAAACTCTTTTTTTCATAACAGACCCTCAGGAAATCACTGCTTGCAAGCTATTCCTGGAATTATGAAACCTTTCTCTGTATATTCAGAGCATTTTTGCACACTTGATTTGCACCTTGGAAATGCATTTGACATGCATTGTTCACAGAGTATGGTTTCTCCAGATGTAGGTGACATTAATGGACCACATAACTAACTGTATATTCAGATACTATTAACTCTTACAATTGCTCCATTCCTCTATGTGCTTAACCCTTTCCCAAACAAGCCCTGGACTTTACGTGTCTACAGTAAAAGTCTTTTGAAAACACTGTGGAAAAAGGAGAAATTGCTCGTAACGAGCAATTTCTCCTTTTCCTACAGTGTTTTTACCCATTTTGAGAACTTTCTGACATTTTCTCCAAATCTAAAATTGTCGTCTGCAAACTCTTTCAGTTTGGAAGAGTCCAAAATTTGTTGTTTGGGAAAGGGTTAACACTTTACCAAACATCCCATGTTTTGACAGCTGTCAATGTAACAAGTAATAAAATTCAATCTGCTTATTCCCATAATGTTTTCAAAGTTGTTCAATATTAACTCTTTACCAAACAACAAAATTTTAGACTGTTCCAAATTGAAAGCATTTGTAGATGACAAAATAAATGTGACTCAAAAAATGAAATTTGGTCTTGGAAGGGTAGAAAACATTGTGGGAAAAGGAGAAAATGCTGGTTACCAGCATTTTCTCCTTTTCCCACAAGGTTTTCAATAGGCTTCTTACTCAGAGTCGAGAAACTTGTTTGGTAAAGGGTTAAAGATGGTATAATATCATTATTGTTTAGCAGTTGGTAAGCTATCAAAGGAGCAAAATTACCACATGTGAATGCCTATGCACAGCTCAGCTGCAGATCAGTTTTTTCTGGGAAAAAAGAATTGATTAAAAAAAGGGGCTTAATTGTGTCAAAAATATTTAAGGACAGGGTTACCTGTCCTTCTTTTATGGGCTTCCCTTTTTGATAGTCAACATTTAGCCCAGGTTTGAAGTAGATATCTTTGGTGATATTAGAGTTATTTGAAAATGTTTTTATGTAACATGATAACATTTGTTTAAACCTATCAGCGCCATAGGCAAAAACAATGACTTTTGCAGATGGCATAGATTAAGATCAGACTGCACAAAATGTGCAGTCTGATCTTTGATCTGTACTGTGCACTTGTTTAGTCTAGCCTATAAAATAAAAAGCTTTGCAAGTTTCAATGGATTGTATTTAGAGTCTTCCAAAATGGTTGAGTTTACTTCTTTGGCGTTGAAAGAGTTTAACTCATTACCAAACGGCAAATTTTAGACTGGTCCAAATTGAAAGCATTTGCAGATGACAAAATAAAAGTGACTGAAAATTTGAAATTTGGTTTGTGAAGGGTAGAAAACATTGTGGGAAAAGAAGGAATGCTGGTAACCAGCATTTTCTCCTTTTTCCACAATGTTTTCTACAGGCCTCTTTCTCAGGGACGTCAAAGGTTACTAGGGATTGTTTGTTAATGGATTAAAGCAGTACATACACAAGCTAATCCAAGATGGCACCTTATGATTACATAAGATTTTGTGCTATTTTGTGCAAGCTGATCCGAGACGAGATGACATATTACTCAAATGTCCGAATGCCTCTATTCATACTATGCAAGCCATCTAGGAACTAAGGTTTCTATGTATTAGACTACCAGAAGGGGTGGGGGAATGGGTCATTAGACCTATCACTGGTGATTTATGATGTTCCTTTAGTCTTGATTATTCTTCCTTCCGCCTGCATACAAATGTCTGTTCTTATGAAAATGTCAACTCTATTTGATTCTGGGAAATACTTCTCACTCTTGTTTTATTTTTTGTCCCTAAAGATATTTGTTTCCTAGAACATTAGATGACATACAAGTGCTTCTGGGATTGGTAGATGAACCGTTTAGCAAAAACCAAATTTCTAGACTTGTACAAAATGAAAGCATAAAGCTTGCAGATGAGAAATTTCACTCCTTACCACACAATCACGAATTTTAATGACCCTGAAAGAAAAGCCTTTTTCCACATTTTTTTCTACCCTATCAAAGATAGAAATGACCAATTCAGCACAAGCTGATCTGTTGTCTGCAAATGCTTCTGATCTGGTTCAGTAAAAAATTTTGTCGTTTGGTAAATAGTTAACATGCCTGTGCTCTTTAGCAAACAATCACTGGTTTTATCAACCGCAAGGAAGAAGCCTTCTGAAAACACTGTGGGAAAAGAAGAAAATGCTGGTAACCAGCACTTCTACTCTTCAATTTTTAAGTCGCGTTTATTTTGTTTACAGTCTGCAAAATTAATGCTTTCAATTTGGATCAGTGTAAGACTTAGTCGTTTGGTAAAGAGTTTAGAAGCCTTTTGGTCATTATTCTCATGAATTCCCAAACCAGAGAGTAACAAAACTAACATTAATTTTGGATAAATGATTTGGTTGTTTGTATTGGGGTTTAACGCCACTTAAACAGCTATGGTCATATCATGGCGGTCGGTGACGCAATCTGTTTCCTGGCTTTCTCATACCAGTACTAATACTACTTTCTTTCCAAAGCCACCGACTACTTTTCTCACTTATTTCAGTAGAGGTGAGAGGCAAAAGTACGCCGGAAAGAAAGTTTGCCTCAACCACCTGTCAAACTCACAACCACCAGGCTATGAGTCCGACAGGCTCACCACTGAGCCACCCGGGCGGGCTTGGATAAATGAAATGGTTTTAGATAATAGGAAATTGTTCTACTTAAAAATAACTAGAATTAGACTTCAGATCAAATTAACCATATCTGCTTTCAAGCTTAGTAAGTAACAACCCATAATGATTTATCTCAAAAGTACTTTTTGGGGAAAATCTCCATATCGGATAGTAATGATCCTTCTTTGCAGTCTGATCTTGATCTGCATTGTTTGTAAAATGGTCCTGAAGTTGTACTTAGCAGAATGGTTAACCCTTTACCACACAGTGACGACTTTTAACACCCCTGAGAAAGAAGCCTTTTGAAAACATTGTGGAAAAAAGGAGAAAATGCTGGTAACCAGCATTTTCTCCTTTTCCCACAATGTTTTCTACCCTTTCCAAATGAAATTTTAATTTTTGATGCACACTTTGTCGTCTGCAAATGCTTTCAGTTTGGACCAGTCTAAAATTTTGTCGTTTGGTGAAGAGTTAGGAATGGTCTGTGAATAGTGGCAAAGAGAAAGTGTGAAGTTTATCGAGCACAGGAGAAAAAACATCTGGGATTGGTTGTTTGATTAGAAGGAATTGCAATTCTATGCATACAAATAGGGAGATTGAATGTGGCAGGAGGGAAACCGGATTTATGTAGGCAATTTCACACCATTAGGTGCTCTATACATATATCTGCAAATGACAATTGCCAGGAAAATGTATTGCTTGGTGTCAGGCACATATCTTTGCAGTAGAAATTGCTGAATTAACCCTTTACCAAAGAATCCGCATCTTAAATGACCCTGAGAAAGAAGTCCTCTGAAAACATTGTGGGAAAAGGAGAAAATGCTGGTAACCAGCATTTTCTCCTTTCACCACAATGTTTTCTTCCCTACCCGAAACAAATTTCAAATTTCCAGCCACTTTTGTTTTCTTGTCTGCAAATGCTTTCCATTGGGACCTGTCTGAATATTTGTCGCTTGGCAAAGAGTTAATCCTTCATAAAACATTATCACGTGTTGCAATGACCTGGAGGGATAGAAATTTTGTAAACATTGTGGAAAAAAGGAGAAAATTTTCTCCTTTTCCCACAATGTTTTCTACCCCTCCTACATTATAGCCAATCATTTTGGCTCTGTCTGAATTGCCATTCTGCAAATGTTTTCAAATTGGCTGAGATTTATCACTTGGCGAAAGAGTTGCCGCAAGTAGATTCAAGCTATAGTACATTAATTACCATTCTATTTTTTTGCACATATCGCTTATCAAATCTAAGGAAACAAATGAGAGGGAATGGAAATGCTGTCTCATTTGATTATGAAGTTGAAACATTGCGGGGGGGAAACAACAGTGTGATGGAACAAGAGATTCCTCCTTTTTCTGTGATATTTA
The DNA here is from genome assembly GCA_943736015.1 of Tridacna crocea. NCBI lineage: Eukaryota > Metazoa > Mollusca > Bivalvia > Cardiida > Cardiidae > Tridacna > Tridacna crocea. The sequence continues at coordinate 14,472,799 of OX031072.1, forward strand.
AAAAATCTGTCTTTAGCAGCCGTAAACCCTTAACTCATTACCACAAAATCCCGACTTTTGATGATCCCTAGAAAGAAGCCTTTTGAAAACATTCTAGGAAAGGAGAAAATGCAGGTTATTGGCATTATCTCCATTTCCCACATTGTTTTCTACTCTATTTAACCCATTACCACACAATCCCTACTTTTGACGCCCCTGAGAAAGAAGCCTTTTGAAAACACTGTGGGAAAAGGAGAAAATGCTGGTAACCAGCATTTTCTCCTTTTCCCACAGTGTTTTCTACCCTTCCCAGAACAAATTTCAATTTTTCAGTCACCTTTATTTTGTCGTCTGCAAATGCTTTCAATTTGGACCGGTCTAAAATTTTCTTGTGTGGTAAAGAGTTAACCCTTTACTCCATAGATACTCATTTCTACGCATTGCTTGTAGGAGCCTTTGGAAAACATTGTGATAAAAGGCGAAATCGCTCGTGACGAGCAATTTCACCTTTTGTCACAATGTTTTCTATGCTTCCAAAAGGTGTCATATACACATAAGAAACGGCTTCATTGTTGCTGTTATTTAGGGTCAATTGGAGATACCATAGAAATGCCTTATGGAGTAAAGGGTTAAGACAAAATCCATCTTTTGAGCTATGTTTAAATTGTGGTCTGCAAATGCTTCCAATTTGGACAAGTCTTTTATTTGCTCTTGTTGTAATGAGTTAACCCTTTACCACACAAACCCTACTTTTGACAACTCTGAGAAAGAAGCCTTTAGAAAACATTTTGGGAAAAGGAGAAAATGCTGGTAACCAGCATTTTCTCCTTTTTCCACAATGTTTTCTACCCTTCACAAAACAAGTTTTAAATTTTCAGTCACTTTTATTTTGTCTGCAAATGCTTTCGATTTGGACAATACTAAAATATTGTTGTAATTGGTAACGAGTTAAAGTACCTTCCATGATAATACTTGTCTTAGTGACCAATGTAGATTAAGATCAGGCTGCAATGGATGTGCAGCTTGATCTTTGATCTTCATTGGCCATTTTGCTGAAACACTGTAGACAAAAGCAAGCACGACATTGCAACTATTCAGGTCATATTTCCAGAATGAACATTTCTGTTGGTTTTATTCAGAGCATTAAGGGTTAACTCTTTACCACACAGTACCGACTTTTGACAACCCTGAGAAAGAAAGCCCTTTGGAAACATTTTGGGAAAAGGGGAAAATGCTGGTAACCAGCATTTTCTCCTATTCCCACTATGTTTTTACCCTTTCCAAATCAAATTTCAATTTTTGAGTAGCGTTTATTTGGTCGTCTGCAAGTGCTTTCAATTTGGACTGGCGCAAATTTTTGTCGTCTTGTAAAGAGTTTTTAAGTTGTTGCATGGTATTGAAGTAAAAGGGATGCACTGTCAAATCAACATTATTTGCTTCTGTTTATAATTATCTGACAACTTAATTGAAATTTCATGTTATTTTGATCAAGATATAATGTGGAAGAAGAAAAAAATTGTACAAGCATTCAGTTTATCATCATAATGCATCTTGGATGCCCAACCTGAAAATTTTCTGGAAAGTATTTTTCCAAAATATGAGGTGATATAACCAGCATTTTCTCCTTTTCCCACAGTGTTTTCTACCCTTCACAAAACAATTTCAAATTTCCATTCACTTTTATTTTGTCGTCTGCAAATGCTTTGGACTTTGACAAAACTAATATATTGTCGTTTGGTAATGAGTTGACCTTTTACCAAACAATCCCCACATTCAACGATCCCAAGGAAGTAGGCTTTTAAAAACATTATGGGAAAAGTAGAAAATGCTAGTAACTAGCATTTTCTCTTTTTCTCACAATTATTTCTACCCTATCAATAGCAAATTTCCACATTTGAGTTACATTTGAAATGTCATCAGCAAATACTGCTTTTAATTTAGACCAGTCCAGATTTTTCTCATGTAGTAAAGTGTTAAACCTGCTTTTAAAGACCACCAACTGTAAGAGACCGCATTTCTAAATTCATTTGGGTGGTCCCTTAATACAGGTTGGACTGTATGTGCAGCAGATCAAGATGGATCATCAATATGAATGTGGGTTAAATATAGATACTATACATGCATAAATGTATTGACAGAATGACAAATGAGGAAATTACTCCTTTCAACCAAATTCTCCTTTTGCCACAATGTTTTGAATCATGGTTTGCTGCAAGGTGAAAATAAATTTTCCGCAGGAGGTGAATTACATATCTTCTAGTGTGTGACAGACAGTACAGTTACCCCTTCCCCAAACGACAAACTTTTGGACTAGACCAAATTGAAAACATATGCAGACAACAATTCCACTCTTGCTGAAAAGATGATTTCTGTCTATGATAGGGTAGAAAACATTGTGGGAAAAGGAGAAAATGCTGATTACCAGCATTTTCTCCTTTACCCACAATGTTTTCAAAAGGCTACTATTCCAGACTCGTAAAAACCAGGGATTGTTTGGGAAAGGGTTAACAGAAATTGAGTGATGATTTACTCTGTTGACAGTTGTTATGGCTTAGATGTATGACTGTGCAATTTCTTTTTCATATTTGTAGGTTTCAGACCCTCAAAACAGGTTTAGGGCTGAAAGAATTTGCAATACATTATTTGCAAATTGAAATGATAAAGCTATTAATCCTATGGAAGCAAAGCATGACTCACTGGCCTTTTGCAGATAGTGTAGAATAAAATCAAACTGCACAAAACCATTGGATACCCCAGGGTCTCCCTATTTGCTACGCTACATCGACCCCTGGGACAATTGACTAATAAAACTTTGAATCAGCCGCCGAAAATCGATACGAAACGTCGTAGCGTACAGTCCACTCACCCATCACAAAATGATGATGGAACCAATGAAAAGCCAGCATTCGGCCAGCGTAAAGCGAGGGAAATTCAATTAATTGTCCCAGGGGTCGATGTAGTGTAGCAAATAGGGAGACCCCGGGGTATCCGAGGATGGCACAAAACAGGCTTTCCAGTCTTTGATCTTCACTGTCCGATTAGAACATAATTATTATCGCCTAAAAATTACATTTAGAAATAGCAAGATTTGGGTTTTCATTTCCTGTTTAAAAGTTTCTCTTCAGTTATTTAGCAAGAAAATGGTTTAACTCTTCTTCCTATTTTATTCATAGTTGATTTCCTGGGCTCGTATTCACTTTATTATGAATATTCTTTGTCTTATTCTCCAAGATTTTCTAAATTTGAAAGTAATGCAACTTCTGATTGGCTAAACTGTTTTGTTTAGCCAATCAGAGGTTGTTTTATTGTCAAATTCATAAAATTCTTGAGACTGAGACCAAGAACATTCTTAAGAATGCTTGGTGAATACAGGTGTAATGCAGAGAAATGACCCTCCCCTACAAAATGACCTGGGTCATTATTCTCCGTAAAGAAATGACCCCAAAAGTCATTTCACTATGTAGAGGAATGACTTGAGTCATTATTCTACATAGACAAATGATCCTCTGGGGTATTTTCTCTACATAGAATAATGACCACGGTCATTCCTCTACGTAGAGAAATGACCCATGAATCATTTTGTAGGGGACGGTCATTTCTCTGCATTACACCGGCCCTGTTTTCATGCACCTTTCAGAGTATTCTGGTTAAGATTTGTCATTTTGTCAGGTAAGGTTATAGGTCAGTTATTGCAGCATAGTACATAGTACAACATGTGATTGGAAAATGATTTATTATAGGTAATTAACAGCTCTTAGTAATATTCTGAAAAAAATCACACTTGCCAAAATGTATGTTGGGTGTGTATGTCTTTTTCATCCGTGTGACTTTAGTGAGAAATTTTGAGAGAGAAGGTGTACACTATCTTTGTGAACTTCTTAATTTTTTAGATCTATACAGTGTCTCTAGGGCTGAGGTTTTGGAATGTGTTTCAAGGGGTTCTTCCTCAGTGTTTTTAAAACGTGAGATTATTTCGATGGGTGAGTGCAACACTATCCTAAGTGCCTATACAAAGTATAGGCACTTAGGATAGTGTTGCACTCACCCATCGATTTGATGAAGGGTAAAACTCAACTCTCATGGTGATGTTAGTGACAGGAGTTGAAATTGTTACATTTTAACTCATTACCAAACGACAATATTTTAGGCCAGTACAGATCGAAAGCATTTGAAGACAACAAAGTAAAAGTGACTGAAAATTTTTAATTTGTATAGTGATTGGTAGAAAACATTGTGGGAAAAGGAGAAAATGCTGGTTACCAGCATTTTCTTTTTTTTCCACAATGTTTTCTAAAGGCTTCTTTCTCAGGTTCCCCAAAAGTAGGGATTGTATGGTAATTGGTTAATGTTGTTCTCAGTTTAGAAAACGCTTTATGCACTACAGAGTTGAAGATGAATTTTCATAATAGACAAAAGGACATGCATATTTCAGTTGCCAGTGACATTTTGGACCTGCAACTTCGTTTGTTAAGAGGAGGAATAATGGATGAGCATGTATGAGATTGAAACTGAGATGAAAAGTTTAAACTTTGACTTTAATATGCCAAGGATAATGCATATTTGACAGTGTTGGGTTCATGTAAGTGCGATTACAATCAGAGGATTTTCCAAACAAATTGGCTAAAAGAACTGAATTGTTAGCATTTAAAGGTTATATTATGCAGAAAGCTTTTTAGCATTGAAACATGGCAACAAAATATGTGATAGCAGGATCATCTAAATCTTGGCAATGCCTGTGTTGCTGGTGTGCTGAAGATGAGGAGGAGGAAAAGGAAGTAGGGTAAGTAACTCTATATTGTCTGGCATATCTTGTATAGTAGTTATTTCCCTTGTTTTCAGTCATCAAAATGCAATAATCCATCCAGGCATTCATGAGGTAGGCATAGTAATTTTGGTCTATAAACTCTATTGTTATTAAACCTTTGGCTGCTAAGCAGGACTTACTGGCCTTTTGCAAACAGTGTAGATCAAGATCAGACAGCATAAATTGTGCAGTTTAATCTTGGGTCTACTTTGACTGATACTGAGATTTTTTTTTTCCACAAAAGATAAGTTTAAATTTGTATTCTTCAGGTTTGTACCACCTCCTTGAGAGTTTAACTTATTCAGCAAGATAGGGGTTAACTCTTCACCACACGACAAAATTTTTGACTGGTTCAAATAGAAAGCATTTGCAGAAGACAAAATAAAGGTGACTGAAATATTTAAATTTGTTCTGGGAAGGATAGAAAACACTGTGGGAAAAGGAGAAAATGTTGGCTACCAGCATTTTCTCCTTTTCCTACAGTGTTTTCAAAAGGCTTCTTTCTCAGGGGCGTCAAAAGTAGGGATTGTGTGGTAATAGATTAACTCTTTACCGAATGACAAAATATTACACCGTTCCAAATTGAAAGCACTTGCAGACAACAGAAATTAGGAGAATCAAAAATTGAAATTTGTTCTGAGACAGTAGAAAACATTGTTGGAAATGGAGAAAATGCTGGTTACCAGTAAATAGTAAATATTTTTGGAAAGGAAGAAAATGGTAATACTAAGCATTTTCTGCGTTTCCAACAAGATTTCAAAGTTTCCTCTGTAGAGTACATAGAACACCATCTTCGCGAGCCAAGTTTACGATCACTATTTGGATCTTACCTTGGCTAATTGAGCCTGATTTCGAGATTCCTGTGATGCGCCCCCTATTGGATGCTGGTTATTACTCCCCTTTACATCATGTTTCTAAAAGCAAATGAAATATCGTTTTACAAACGGCTTACGAATACACATGAAGCGATAAGCAGACATCCACATGGGTTTCCATGTTTCACCTTTTATTCGAAAGGTAGAGACCTTGTTGTATTTTCATCAAAGATGAAATGCTACGAGCGATTTCATTTGTTGCAGCTATCGCCCTCGTGGATTATTTATTGTGCCTCATAACTCACAACTGTGGTTTATTGAACGATATACCACGATAGAAAGAAGATCATTTCTTAATTGAATCCCAGTTGAGTGCCTGTTCTCAAACCATGTTAAATTTCTATCAAATTTACAATGGTGGACAATTTTGTAAATGAATTACAGAAGTATCGAATCCGAATATCTGTGTGTCTGATAATTGGTTTAGTGAGTCCACCATGTCCGACTTGCTTCTATTTGTTAATTCTGCATGATATCTTTCATGAAAGATTGACAAATTTCTGTCTTATTCTCAGAGATTAAAATCGCCTACCCTTTTTCTCCTTATAAAAAATGCAAGATTGCAATATTGGCTGTGGGTGCAAATGAACGACAACTCACAGGCTTCAATGGCGACATGTAAAATTATCAACAGCCATAGAAGGGTATTCTTGGTGGCCAATGCAAAGAATTAGCGTATTTGTATTCATGCATGAAATTTTGTACATTTTGGGAATTGTTCCTCAGTAATTTGTACTTGCATTTTTTATCAAGTGCTTGAAATTTCAACTTGCATTTTCCAATTCTGACATTTCGCGAGTAACTATGTGGGAATTTCGAACACTGCCATGTGTACATCTGTGAGCAAAAAATTGCATGTTTCTGTCAAAGCAGTGGCGGGTGTATTAAGTCACGTTTAGTGACGGCTTTAGTTTTTTTTTAAAGGGCTTGGGTGGAGAGGAAAGCAGCTAAGCGCACATAGGATGAAAAAAGACCACATGAAAAAATTCTTATCTATCTATGTTGTATTTAACAATGTGTGATAGAAAGGGCAGCAAATATTTCCTGATGTATGGAGTTGAATTATGTGACAATGCCTTTAACTCATTACCAAATTAAAGGACAATATTTTAGGCTAGTCAAATCGAAAGCATTTGCAGATGACAAAATAAAAGTGACTGAAAATTTGAAATTTGTTTTGTGAAGGGTTAAGAAAACTTTGTAGTAAAATGAGAAAATACTGGTTACCAGCATTTTATGTTCCCACAATGTTTTCTGAAAGTTTCTTTATCGGGGTCGTCAAAGGTAGGGATCGTGTGGTAATGGGTTAAAGTATGATAAGTATCTAAATTTTTCTGTAAAGGTCATGATTTTATCTGGGTTGCCATTGGAAACAGTTACTGTAAAATGTAAAGTGATGTAGAGTATGAGGATTGTTACTTTGCCATTAACCTTCATCCTGGTAAATAACTAAAATGGAACTTTCAATTCACTAGTAAAAACCCTAATATTTCTATTTCAAAAAATACATTTTTGGGAATAATATATCCTGCTCGAACCACATTCGGGCCTCCAGGTTAGGGGTCCAGCACTTTACCACTAAACCACACAGAACCCCTGCAAAGGATTAACTCTTTACCAGATCAAAAGCATTTGCAGACGACAAAATAAAAGTGACTGAAAAATCAAGATTTGTTTTGTGTAGGGCAGAAAACATTGTTGGAAAAGGAGGAAATGCTGGTTACCAGCATTTTCTCCTTTTCCCACAATGTTTTCAAAAGGCTTCTTTCTCAGGGGCGTCAAAAGTAGGGATTGTGTGGTAATGGGTTAACTCTTTACTAGACCACAAAATTTTAGGTTTGTCCAAATCGAAAGCATTTGCAGATGACAAAATAAAAGTGACTGAGATTTTGAAACTTGTCTTGTGAAGAGTAGAAAATATTTTGGGAAAAGGAGAAAATCCTGGTTACTAGCATTTCTTTTCTCGCAATGTTTTCTAAAGGCTTATTTCTCAGGGTCGTCAAAAGTAGGGATTATAATTAGTCTCAATAATGAGACGCCCCGGTGATCTTTTTCATATTTGGACATTTACTGTTCACAGTACCATCTGAAGTCCATTGTAAATTTTCCAGTAGCAAATAGAGCACTATACAGACTTTCGGTTTTGTCAGTTTTATCTGTATTGCAGTAAAATGCAATTAAATTTTAGTACTAATCATGACCAAAAACAAATTGTTAAACCATTCATCACATAAAAAGCTTGTAGAAGTAGTTTACAACATGTTTATCAGGGAAAAATCACGGACGAAATTTATCATGCGTGGCGGCCATTTTGAATGTTTTTGGGAACGTAAACAGCTCGAGTCACTGATGAAATGCACGGTATTTTCTCACAATCAGCGTTTGAATTGAAAATATTTGTATTTCAAATGAAAGAATATTGAATACGCAAGCCACGGGTATGTTTAAATCCTAGTTTTGTGCTCTATTTAGGAAATTGTAAGAGTTCAAAGTTGTGCACAAAATCTGTGCGGAAATTTCAACTGATTTTGTCCGGATTGTCTCTGTACCCAGAGCCCACCAGTCAAAAAGTAACATCGCCTTTGGGGACAGTTATCTGTACTAGGATTATAATGGGTTAATAAGGTCAGAGGAAGTAAGAACAAAAATGTGCTATTTTTGCGTCAAAAGTGGGTTTCTATTTATCATTCTTGACCAACTATAAGTGGGTATAATGAGAGCTCTTTAACTTTTTCCCCAAATGACAAAAATATAGACTTGTCCAAATTGAAAGCATTTGCAGACAACAATTTAGAATGTGGCTTAAATGATGGAATTAGTCTTTGATTGGGGTAGAAAACATTGTGAGAAAAGGAGAAAATGCTGGTTACCAGCATTTTCTCCTATTCCCACATTGTTTGCAAAAAGCCTTCTTGCTGATGGTTGCAAAAGCTTAGGATTGTATGGCAAAGGGGTAACAAAGTGACCATTTGGGTTCAGGAAGTCAGCATCCTGTTTCTTTGAAAGCTTCTTTTAACCTATTACCACACAATCCCTACTTTTGACGACCCTGAGAAAGAAGCCTTGAGAAAACAATGTGGGAAAAGGAGAAAATGCTGGTAAACAGCATTTTCTCCTTTTCCCGCAATGTTTTCTACTCTTCACAAGACAAGTTTCAAAATCTCAGTCACATTTATTTTGTCTTTTTTAACCACAATCTTTTTAAAAGCCTTCCTCTTTTGGACATGAGGTAAGAGGTAAATTTTTACCAAAGAGATAAATTTTGAACCCAACCAAATTGAGACCATTTTCAGACAACAATCGATCAAGCTCAAATAATGATTTCTATCTTTGATAAGGTAGAAAGCATTGATGGAAAAGGAGAAAATGCAGTTTACCAGCATTAATTTATCTCCTTTTCCCACGATGTTTCAGGCACCTTCTTCCGCGATATAATTAAAGCTCATGATTGATTTTGGTATAGGATGAATGCAGGAGACTGGTGTATGCCTGAAGATCCAGTTTGTTGATCTTAGATAAGTTCAACTAAGGTCTGCTGACATTAACCGATTACCACACAATCCCTACTTTTGACAACCCGGAGGAAGAAGCCTTTTAAAAACATTGTGGGAAAAGGAGAAAATGCTGATAACCAGCATTTTCTCCTTTTCCCACAATGTTTTATATCCTCTACAAAACATGTTTCAAATTTTCAGTCACTTTTATTTTGTTCTCTGCAAATGCTTTTGATTCGGACAAGCCAGAAATATTGTCGTTTGGTAAAGAGTTGATATTCCAATAGTAATAAACCATCAATCAATGTAGGATTGAGACTAATATGATGTCTGCTTTCTTCCGTAGGTCTCTTTATTTTGTTCACTCGCCTCTGCACATAATGTGTATGGCAATCTATTGTGATTGCTTGCTGTCTGTTCACCATCTCATTGGAGAGGTCATCAGACCTCTCCAACAGTGTTGAGTTTAAAAGGCAGACTGCCTCAGAAATTGCTGTTAAATCCAATCTTTGTAAGGGAATTGTTCCGATACACAGTCTGTTTCGTCATGATTTTATAAAGAAATCGAAGTCTAAAAACTGAAATAGGAAATAGACGTGGTTTGTTTCTATATCGCGAATTTCAACAAAATTGTAAGGATTTATTTGCATACTCCCTTTCCAACAATTTTAATTTTGTATTACAATCTTAAATCTAAACAAAAAGAAGAAAAAGAAAAAAAGAATTTCGTTAAAAATAGAAACGAACACAGCGGAAAAAATCACGTGACCTTAAAACGCAGAAAGAAGGTCATGTGACGACTTACATAAATTACAAGGACGGATGATACGGAATCCGGTTTTTGCCATCCACTTTGATGAATGTGTATTTACAACTGAACAGATTTCAACTACCCGTTTATTGTCTTGCTTGTGTCTTTACATGTACCTAGATATATTTAACCTAAAAGCATAAAAAGTATTAGAAAATAATGATGTCGACCTCTCCTGGCTTCTTTTTTAAAGAAGCCACTTGTATCTGTCTGTCTGTGGGTAATGAACAATTTCAAAGAACATTTATTATAAACTTGTTTAGGCCAGTTGGGCTGGCATCCTAAGTGTATGATATGCTAGGTTAGTGACAAAATTTCTCATTGTCATTTATGTCATCTTATATAGATTGAAAGTTCAGTTCATATGATTTGGTCATGTTGCTATAAATGTGATAACATGCAGAAAAACTATTTTTTTCTTCCAGAACCATTGGTCATATATCACAAATGCGATGCTGCACATTGTTTCGTTTTAGGCTCTACTGGAAAAGTGGATATTATTGCGGTATAAAATTTGTAACAAAATACTGACTTTATATGTGTTAATATTTCTGCAAGTGCTATTACCATTATCATTGAATTTATGAAATTTCAATTTTCACTTCAGTGAAACTTATTTAAATATCTTAAAGTTGCAGTATCAACCCCCACTAGACTGGTATTCTGGTCGACTTCCTTAGTACTACCATAGTATTAAATACTGGACCCTTGTGTCAGTATTATGCAGATTCCTTCACAGATTTTATGGATACAGAAAAAACGCAACAGATTTCTATGACTCAAACATTTCAGGTTTTTATAGTATGCAAGGTCAAGGTCACTTTCTGAAAATCTGCAGACAACAATTTCAGTGTATATCAGTCAACCTGTGGGTTTGTCTCTGAACAGGGACACGGAGGAAATGCTAGTTACCATAAGGTTGCACTTTTCCTGTGATGATTTTAACTCTACCACACCAGAAAAGTTTAGACTGGCCCAACTTGAAAGCATTTGCAGACGACAAAATAAAAGTGACTAGAAAATAGAAATTTGTTCTGGGAAGGGTAGAAAACACTGTGGGAAAAGGAGAAAATGCTGGTTACCAGCATTTTCTCCTTTTCCCATAGTGTTTTCAAAAGGCTTCATTCTTAGGGGCGTCAAAAGTAGGGATTGTGTGGTAATGGGTTAAAAGCTATCATCCTCAAGTTGGTAGTCTACAGGCTTGTTTGATAGAGAATCAAACGAACAGATTGACAAAAAAAGATAAGCATGGATAATCTACCCATCATTGTCAAACTCAAATTCATTGCACTATCTTTGTCTCGAATATCGTCTTCATTTCCTAGATATATGTTTCATTTATGGGGAAAAAAATCTAGATATTTGTAGCAAATTACTTTTTATTGATCCTACTTTGTAATTTTCTTGAATCATATTATATACCTTGTGGAGCAAAATCTGTGTAAGCTGAGCATTGTTGCCTAAACTGGAATAACTTGAGGGTTGTGTTTCCTTATTCTATTGCAGGAGAAGCAATAATGGTAGTTTTTAGCTCACCTTAGCACAAAATGACAATTGTGTGGGCAAATGGACAATTCTATGGTTGACACAATGCTCCTACTGAACTTGGGACCTGATGATTTTAAGGCTAAATTTTTTTAGCTGTTGAGTTATTCAGTGGGCCATAAAATTCATCTGCGATTTTATTTAAAGGATGAACTTGCTTTCCTTTCATAAAGAATTGGTCATCTTAGAATCGAAATATCTTCTTTCTATCGTGATTAATCATCCAAAAAGCCAGGTGAGTTATGAGGCGTAATAAATAAACCACTCGGGCTATCGCCCTCATGGATTAGTTATTGTGTCGTATAACTCACAACTGTTGTTTATTGAACAGTAAACCATGATAAAAAGAAGATTATTTCTTAAATGACCATTGATGATAACCATTGATGGAATGAATCTTAACATAAATCAGTCAGGAAAGGCATGCATAGGTGCACAGACTGCCATGATATGACCTTTGCTATTAAAATGGGGTTGAACTCCAATACCACTAGTATTTTGTGGTAGTTCATCTTCTCTTTTGACAGTTATCCTGCTAAATATGTAAAATGAAACTTTCAAGTCGGTAGTAAAAACCTATTATTATGGTGCTATTTCAAAGGTAGTTTTTGGGGAAAGATTATCTCCTTATCAGACAGTATAGATTGAAGATCAGACTGCACACTCTCTGCAGTCTGAACTATGAGTCATGCAAAGTTAGGTAAGGGTTGATTTACTATGTTTTTTGCTCTTACATAATTCTTTGAGTATTTTTGCATTCTTTATAGTATAAAGATAACAGACTTTTGCTCTGTGAACTCAGTTTTCTCATGATTTCTTGCTCAGAAATTCAGAGTTTTGGATAGTTGTTTGACCTTAACCCTTTACCAAACAATCCCTGGTTTTTACGACCTGAGAAAGAAACCTTTTGAAAACATTGTGGGAAAAGGAGAAAATGCTGGTGACAGCATTTTCTCCTTTTCCAACAATGTTTTCTACCCTGCCGGAAACAAATTTCAATTTTTGAATTATGTTTTTTGTGACGTATGTAAGCGCTTTTAATTTGGACAATTCTAAAATTTTGTGGTTGGGTAAAGAGTTAAGCTGCTAGCCTGTACTCACTGACCTTTTTGCAGATAGTGTAGACCAAGATCAGACTGCACAGAATCTACAGTGTGCAGTATAGAGATACTGGTACTTTTCTCATTGAAAAATAAGTTTGAAAAACATTATTTGAGTTTTTACTATCAGCTTGAAAGCTTTATCCAACCTATTTATCAGGCATCCTCGGAACCCATGTTTTAATAAGCATTACCTTACTCTCCATGCATTACCCATGGGAAAACTGATGAGCAAATCTTTGTTTCCTACGAATATTCATATGGTCGGAAAGTACCCTAATACCAATCAAAAGATCGGTAACATATTCAGTCTTTCTTGTAGGGAGAGCAATTTCATTTCGTCGGTTACTAAAAATAGAAATGTTTGTGATAAAAAAAGTTTAAATTTTCTCAAAGAAAAACTGAGATTACCAATCAAAATGCTTCATGAATAATTCACGAGAATGAGAAAACGCCAGCCAAATAACGCAGGGTCGATTACAGTATGAATCGAAACTGGGTCAACGAGGATGTTTATCAGGATAAGGGACTAAGTATTCTATGTAACAATATTCAGTACTGATGGACTGTCAGTACATCGGAAAACAACATTGATTCAATGGGGGAAGATTTGGATTTGGATGTGGATGGTGTGTGACTCAAGTGCAATTCCAGAACCTCTGGTTTATGAGAGGTTTCTGTTCTGAGATAGGAAATATCTACCTTCTTCCCTCATGGATATCCAATTTGTCTGTCCATTATGGCAGCATTTTTCATAACCTTACCCTAATCCTGTACCAAACAACAAAGTTTTAGACTGATCAGAATTGAAAGCAATTTGCAGACAACAAAATAAACGGAACTAAAATATGAATTTTGTTTCCAACAGGGTAGAAAACATTGTGGGAAAAGGAGAAAATGCTGGTTACCAGCATTTTCTCCTTTTCCTATAATGTTTTCAAAAGGCTACTACCTCAGGGTGGTAAAAACCAGGGATTGTTTGGTAAAGGGTTAAAGTTTCATTTACACCTAATGGATGCCTTGTTGCTAGTATAGAGTAAGATCAGACTGCACAGACCACACTGTTCTGCTCACACATTCTGGTTAGGAGCAAGCTTGAAGTAACAACTATTTGTGGTCTATTTCTAACCTGAAAATGTCAGTTTATTTGACACTGTTATTGTTGAAAAAATAGACAGACGAACAAACAGAAAAGGTCTATGGTCTCTTTTATTAAACAATGAATTTTATGAATTTCCTTTGTATCTGCTAATGAATATTAAAACATTTTGTCCAAAATTCTGATTCATATTTCAATAATAATTTATTAAGACTGATATTTGTACGGACTATAAAATCATGGAAAGCTTGGCAAACAAGTGAACAAAACTTCATTTGCTTCAATTTTTTTAAACTTTCTTTTGATGAATTGTTTTAAAACAAAAGACTATAATTATAAGTAACCAATGTATTTCAGTAATGCTCAATTCATTACAGTTTATGTACATGTCATTGATTACCCCAGCAATGACAAGCTTTTGTATACATCCATTAGGTTAGACATCATTAATTACCATGGACCAAAGATCGGGGGGTTTGTTACTAACATTTGCTCTTTTTCCAACAATGTCCACTGTATAATTGGGCGTAGGTACTTAAACTTATATGAAATATTATATGAAATATTTCTCTGTTTTGTTGTTTACCAGAGAAATTTGGGTTCTGAAGATCCAAGGTCCGTGCAGAATAAGGGTTAACTCTTTATCAAACGATAAAATTTAAGTCCTGTCTATTTTAAAGTATTTTCAAATAACAAATAAAAAGTGGCTGACATTGTGGAATTTGTCAGTAATGAGAGTAGAAAACATGTTGGGAAAAGAAGAAAATGCTGGTTACCAGCATTTTCTCCTTTTCCCAAAATGTTTTTAAAAGCCATGTCCATCAGGATCGTTAGAATTGGGGATGGTGTTATACAGGTTTAATTGCCGAAAGGGTTTTTTTCTGGAGAGAAAATGAATTTGAAGGGCTTTGTAGCAAATGAACCATTTATTTATCAGATGTGTTAAATTGTTTTCTAGATTATGCGGCCCACTTATTATGTAAAAAAAATGTTGACTTGCTGGATTTTATCTTCTGTTTATTCTGTGGTTAGCTCTTTCATCCGCTTCATTTTTATGCTACTCTTAAACCTGTTACCACATTGCATAATTTTAGGCTAATGTCTATATTAAATGAACTTATTCCGCTAAAGATTCAAACATTATTTAACCCTTTACCACACAATGACGACCTTTGATGAATCTGTGGAAGAAGCCTTTTGAAAACTTTGTTGGAAAAGGAGAAAATGCTGGTTACCAACATTTTCTCCTTTTCCAACAAAGTTTGCTACCCTATCAAAGAAAAACTGCGTAATTCAAACCACTATGAAATTCCCATCTGCAGATGCTTTCATTTTGAGAAGTCTAAAATTTTACCCTATGGTAAAAGATTGGTTCTTGAATGGGTAGAAAACAGTGTGGAAAAAAGGGACAAATGCTGATGGCCAGTAATTTCTCTTTCCCACAATGTTTTCATAAGCCTTTCTTTACAGGGATATATTGTTAACGCTTAATTTTGAAAAGCAGGTGATTTTTTTTCTTTATTTACAGTAAAAAAAAAAGTGTAGGCCAAGATTAGATAGCATGATAATGTAAGCTAATCTTAGTCTTAAGCCCCATTTAACCCATTACCACACAATCCCTACTTTTGACGCCCCAGAGAAAGAAGCTTTTAGAAAACATTGTGAGAAAAGGAGAAAATGCTGGTAACCAGCATTTTCTCCTTTTCCAACAATGTTTTCTACCCTTCACAAAACAAATTTCAGTTTTTCAGTCACTTTTATTTTGTCGTCTGCAAATGCTTTCGATTTGGACAAACCTAAAATTTTGTTGTTTGGTAATGGGTTAACGGTTATTCATGGGTGTGTATGGCACACCGGTAATAATTACCTATAGAGAGCCAAGCTAGTGAAATGAACCACTCTGCTTTAGGTTAGGAAAAAATAGAAGAATACAGTTATTTCTGTTTTGGTCAGAATATGTAATAGAGTTACATAAGTGTAAATTCAAGATCAGACTGCACATTCTGTGCAGTCTGATCTTGATCTACACAGTCTGCATAAGCAAACAATACCAGCACTTTAAGGTTTGAAGGATAAGTGAATGTAATGAACTGAATAAGATTTATTCTATGAGAAAATCAGAAACTGTGGATATATTGAAGAAGCAAAGGAAACTTGGAGTTACGAAGATACTGATGCCAGGATTTTCCCATAGAAAAAAGAGATTAGATTTGCAATTATTATGAAGTAATTAATAACCATCAGTCACTGGCTGAATGTGCATATCGATATACATCCTACAACGGGATCATTCCGGGATCATTCCGTGAGCACTACAGATTTTTTACTCTAAATTGCAGGCATCTTAATGGATTGGAATTTATGGTTTTACAAGATTGAGAACTTGCCTTTTATTGGAGTGTCGAAAGAAAACCTCAATCAATAAGAGAAAAAAGTTCTATGAAAGTGATATCGTTGTTGTTTCCAGTAATGTTATATATCCAGTGCAGGGAAATATGTCTCACAAAATGATTATGTCAAAATCCAAATCTGTAACCCTGGGTGACTCAGGATGTATGGATTTTCTCCATAATGAGTGAGTATTGATAATTGTGTTTTTAAATGGTTTTATTCATTATGATACCTTTTTTTCTTCACCCATATCAAACTGTCCTGAACTACACTGATCCTGAAAAACAAAAATTTGGAAAATATTGTAGAAAATGCTCTTAACCCTTCACCCCACAATTCCAAGTTTTAACGACCGCAACATGTTTGAAAATACTGTTGGAAATGGAGAAAATGCTGGTAACCTGAGTATTTCCTCCTTTTCCCACAATGTT
Source organism: Tridacna crocea (assembly GCA_943736015.1). NCBI lineage: Eukaryota > Metazoa > Mollusca > Bivalvia > Cardiida > Cardiidae > Tridacna > Tridacna crocea. Next base: position 14,489,328 of record OX031072.1, read on the forward strand.
TTCTACCCTTTACAAAACAAATCTTGATTTTTGAGCCACTTTCATTTTGTGGAATGTAAATGCTTTTAGTTCAATTAAGTTGTAAATTTGGGGGCTTTTTTGGTAAAGAGTTAAGTAGCATTTTCTAAAAGAAGAAAATGCTTATAAGGAACTTTTTCTCCTTTTTTCACGAAATTTCCTATCTTTCAAAAGATATATCCTATCCATGAATTACATTTTTATTTGTACAGTTTTTGAATATTTTAAATGTTTTAATCTATACAGATCAAAAGCAAAATTTTTGACATGCCCGTGTTAAAAGCATTTTGCAAAATTCATAAATTGTGACCCAAATGCTAGGAATTGTGTTTAAAAGCATTTTGCAAAATTCATAAATTGTGACCCAAATGCTAGGAATTGTGTTTAAAAGCATTTTGCAAAATTCATAAATTGTGACCCAAATGCTAGGAATTGTATTTAAAAGCTAGAAAAAATCATGGAGATAACATAATGGAATGTTACTAAATTGATGACAATGTCCATAAAAGGGTGGGAATCATTGTTTAACTCTCATACCAAACGACAAAATTTTAGACTCATCCCAATTGAAAGCATTTGCAGACAACAAAATCAAAGTGACTGAAAATTTGAAACTTGTTTTGTGAAGGGTAGAAAACATTGTGGGAAAAGGAGAAAATGCTGGTTACCAGCATTTTCTGCTTTTCCCACAATGTTTTCCAAAGGCTTCTTTCTCAGGGGTGTCAAAAGTAGGGACTGTGTAGTAATGGGTTAACCCCTTACCACTTAATCCCTACTTTTGATGACCCCGAGAAAGAAGCCTTTAGAAAACATCGTGGGAAAAGGAGAAAATGTTGGTAGCCAGCATTTTCTCCATTTCCCACAATGTTTCTTACTCGTCACTTAAACACTAAACTTTCTATTTGGACAAGCCTAGAATATTGTTGTTTGGTAATGAGTTACCCCTTAACCAAACCTTCTCCCACTCTGTTATAAATAGAAAAGGATCTTTCTTTCAATGTCATTATTTGTTACCTTTGTGTGGTATTAATGGAGTTTTCAGTTCTATTTCTGTTAAATTGCAGCAGCCAGTGCACCTATCCATGCTTTCCCCGAGTTTCTCTCTATTGTACTTCTCACAATCCTCTTCCTAGGCCCCTTACTGCAATCCCACATACAGTAACTGTTGCTAAAATGATAATAAATGGTGAGAGAGGAATAAATCTTGCTGCATTTAATCCTCTGAAAGATACTGGCCAGGCTCAGGGATTTGAACAAGTGACTTCCTTGCTCTCAACTCCTGTATACTAATGTTTGGTGCTACCTGACTTGGCTCTTGTTCATTATAAGTCAAGATTGTTTGCTAAAGGTTAAAAATCTGGTGTATCATTTGGTTAAGTGTTAACCTTTAACCTTTCCTTTACCACATGGCAAAATTTTGGACTTGCCCATATCAAAAGAATTTATATCAACATTTCAAATTTTTTCGGTTGATAGAATTTGTCTATCAATAGGTAGGAAACATTGTTTGAAAAGGAGAAAATGCTGGTTATCAGCATTTTCTCCTTTTCCAACAATGTTTTCAAAAGGCTTCTCTCTCAAGGTCGTTTAAAGTCAGGACTGTGTGGTAAAGAGTTAAAGTGCCTTTCATGACTTTTAAATTATGTTTTCAGTCAGTGTACATGAAAATCAAACTGCACAGAATGTGCATTCTGAACTTTGATCTATAAATCCCCCTTTGATGAAACAGTCTAGATAATGGCAACATTGAAGTTGAAATCATTCAGGTCATATTCCTTGAATGAAAGAGTCTGCACTTGCACTTAAATCTTTACAAAATGACAAAATTTTTATTTTGTCCAAATTAAAAGCATTTGCAGATGACAAAATAAGAGTGACTGAAAATTTGAAAATTGTTTTGTGAAGGGTAGAAAACATTGTGGGGAAAAGGAGAAAATGCTGTTTACCAGCATTTTCTCCTTTTCCCTCAATGTTTTCTAAAGACTTCTTTTTCAGGGTCATCAAAAGTCAGGATTGTGTGGTAATGGGTTAACTCTTTACAAACAGATAAAATTTTAGACTGGTCCATATTGAAAGTATGTGCAGACAAAAATTAACATTACTCAAAAATCAAAATTTATTCTTGGATGGTATAGAATACATTGTGGGAAAAGGAGAAAATGCTGGTTACCAGCATTTTCTCCTTTTCCCACAATGTTTTCTAAAGGCTTCTTTTACAGGGTTGTGAAAATTAGAGCTTGTTTTGGAAAGCGATAAAAGATTGATACACAACTCTTTCCTCTCTGCAAGATTTAGGTGGTATACTCGGCTTTTTAGAGCAGCTCTATTATTGAATCAGATATTTGAACATGTGCCCTGAAAATATGCCAGTTCCCAAAAGGATTTTTTTGTAACTACATGGTGCTATAACAAAATTAATGACAAGCTGTAAATTGACATTGTCACCTGGGTCTGTATTCATCAACCATTCTCAAGAACGTTCTTAGTGTTATTCTCTAAATATTCCCAAATACGAAAGTAACACACCATTTGGTGTAGCAAATCAAAAGTTGTGTTACTTTCAAACTTGCAAAGTTTTACAGAATAAGACACCTGAGGTAGAAAATGCTCAGACATCCAGCATTTTATCCTTTTCCAACAAAGTTTTCTAGTATTCCAAAGTAGTTTCCATTTTTTAGTTGCATTTATTTTGTCGTCTGCACATACTTTCTATTTGGACAAGTCTAAAATTCTGTTGTTTGGTGAAGAGTAAAAGCATCTAATTGATGTGTGATATCAAACGAGCCATCATAGCCACTTTTTTTAACAACCACCATAATCATTAGGTAGACTGATCTTTTCACATACACAAACAATTGACCAATAGTGAAAAGGTGTGGCCTAGGTCTGCCTGTGCAGTGTGCAGGCTGACCAGAGCCAAAACTCTCAGCGGATGCTTTAACTCTTTACCATACGACAAATTTTTGGACTGGACCAAATTCAAAGCATCTGCAGACAACAAATTAAACCTTGTTAATATGATGATTTTGACTTTGGTAGGGTAGAAAATATTGTGGTAAAAGGAGAAAATGCTGGTTACCAGCATTTTCTCCTTTTTGCACAATGTTTTCTGTAGGCCTCAAATCTTTCTCGGGGTCATTAAAAGTCAAGATTGTATAGTAAGAGTTAAGCCCCCTTTTCCTTTTCATAGAGCATGCCTAAATTGTAAATGTTGTTTCCAACTTAAAAAAGTTTGAGATTTTGTTGTTTATAATAAGTCTTTGAAAAAAAAAGAAGCCACATGTTGCCATTCAACTCTTTGGACTACTCCATCAGACTGCTTTTTGTCAAATGAGTCACTTAAAAGCAATTTGTTTGAGTAGATGCAGATTATTATGTCTGGGAATCAGCTATTTTTTAACCCTTACAGCAATTGTCATAACTATTGTTGGTTTTACAGACAGTATAGATGTAGTAAATAACATACAGTATTATCTTGCATCTATGATGTCTGCTGTTTCCTCAAATAGTTCAGAAAAAACAGCTTTGGTATTGCAGCATTAGGACCTGTTTGACTGAAAATGATAGATACGTTTAGTTAGGGCCAGAGGGGTTAAAATGCATCAATATATATTTTCCTAGCCATTTGCAGGAAGCATTTAGTGAGAGCAGACAGATTTATTTCTGTGTTGAGACATATCTAAAATGGGGGCAACTTGTAGAAAAATTTGTTAAACCGGCCCCCCCCCCCCCCCACACACACACACACACATTAGCGCATTAATTTTGACCCACACAGTAAAATTGGTCTGTATATCGGAAGGAAAACATTATGGGAAAAGGAGAAAAAGGATACAGGCATTTTCTCCATTTTCCCATAATGTTTTCAAAAGCCTTCTACTAGGGGATGAAGATAATTGAGATTGTGTGATGAAGGGTTAAAATGAAGTAATTCACTTCCAGATGTAGACTTACTTAACATTTTTCCTGCTGAAAAACTAAAAGGAAATTTTCAGTTTGATAGTGAAACCCTAATATTGTTCTTTCATAGAATATGTTTTACGGAATCATATCTTCTCGGACAGTGCATATCCAAGATCAGACTGCACATTCTGTGCAGACTGATCTTAATCTACACTGTCCTCATAAGGTAAATGGGTTGCGCTTAGCAGCCTAAAGGTTAATGGCTCAAAACTTAATTTGATTTGTCATATAAAGAGCAGAGAACATAATGGGAAAAGGTGGAAATACTGCTGACCAACATTTTATCCTTTTTTCCACAGTATATTCTCTCCCCTTCCAAAGACAAATCTTATGATTTAACTCTTTACCTTATGTGTATATGACACATTTTGATAGTGTAGAAAACATTGTGGCAAAAGGTGAAATTGCTCGTCATGAGCAATTTCACCTTTTGCAACAGTGTTTTCCATAGGCTCCCACTAGCAATGCATAGAAATGAGTATCTATCTCAAAATTTTAGACTGGTCCAAATTAAAAGCACTCACAGACAACAAAATAAACATAAATCATAAATTTAAATTTGTTTCTGGCAGGGTAGAAAACATTGTGGGAAAAAGAGAAAATGCTGTTTATCAGCATTTTCTTCTTTTCCCACAATTTTTTCGAAATTCTTCTATCTCAGGGTCGTATAGACAAGGGATTGTTTGGTAAAGGTATAATTCTTCAACAAATGACAAAATTTTAGACTCAATCAAATTCAAGGCATCTGCAGACAGCAAATTAATTCTTGTTAATGGGATGATTTCTGACTTTGATGGGGTAGAAAACAATCTGGTTTCCAGCATTTTCCAGCATTTTCTCCTTTTCCCAAAATGTTTTCTATAGGCTTCTTTCTCAGGATTGTTAAAAGTTGGGATTGTGCGGTAAAGAGTTAAAAGATGTTTGAACTGTTCTCTGCAAATTATTTTACACTTGATAGACGTTGGTCAAAAATTTTGACATCTAGTAAAGAGTGTACAGTCTTCAAATTACAATATTCTGTTTTTCTCCAGCTCCCTGGAAATATCCATCATTTTGTGATTGCTCCTAATAAGATTTAATTAGTCATTTGATCACTGTCATAAATTTGTCAACTGAAGGTTGTAAAGGTCATAAATATAAAAAAATCTCCTTACTGAAGGACTTTACCAGACAATAACAACTTTTAAGGACCTTGAGAAAGGAGACTTTTGAAAAGGGTGAAGGAAAAAGGAGAAAATGATGATTGAAAATTTAATGTGGCTCAAACTGTGGAAGTAATGTTGTATAGAATAGAAGACTATGTGGGGAAAAAGGACAAAATACTGGAAACCAGCATTTTCTCCTTTTTCCCGCATCGTTTTCTACTCTGTACAACATACCTAATTTTCATCTTCAGATGCAAAATGGAATTGGACAAGTCTGAAAATATGTTCATGTGTAGTTAATCTTTTACTCCATAGATACTCATTTCTATGCATTGCTTGTAGGAGCCTTTGGAAAACATTGTGGCAAAAGGTGAAATTGCTCGTGACGAGCAATTTCACCTTTTGCCACAATGTTTTCTATGCTATCAAAAGGTGTCATATACACATAAGAATTTTCAGCTTCATCCTTGCTGATATTTAGGTTCAATTAGAGATACCATATAATGCCTTATGGGGTAAAGGGTTAAGGGATAACACTTCTCAACAACAAAATTTTAGACTTTCCCAAGTTGAAAGTTTTTGAAAACAACCAATCAAATGTCACTAAGATGGCAGGATTTGTTTCAGAAAGAATGGAAGAGATCTTTGGAGAAGTACGAAAATGCTGGTTACCAACATTTTTTTTTTTAACCACTATGTTTTCTTTAGTCCTTTTCCATTTAGAGTTGTAAAATGGGATTGTTAAGTAAAGGGTGAAAGCTGTCCACAGGCAAATTTGTGCATATTACAGCAAGCTATTTGTTTTAAGCATAATGGCTAAAAGAGTATTTTCTCATCCAATGAGGAAATTATCATTTAACTCTAAAATTTGCGCTTTTGAATTTGTGTCAAAGCCAATTTTTCATCATGAATTTTGTGGTATTTGACAGACAGTACCACAAGGAGTTCAGTATTGAATTTTCTCTTTTTTGCAAATGGTTGATTCCACACAATGGCTTCCTTGACAAATACCACTTCAGCGTTCTCAACACTTTGATCCATATTTGTGACCCATCACTCTAAAAAGGGTCTATTTGGAAATTCTGTACATCAATTAGATGAAAACAGATTAATGATAGTGCAGGTCAGTTTAAGTTGATAATTCAAAAATGATTGTGTAAAAAGGTACATTGACCACTTTTCAAACAGAAAATGTCATGGAATGGAAATTAGTATCACGCAGTCTGACCAGGATTGACGCATGACTTTTCAAAGCTGTTTCTGCTGAAAATTTGATTCATTTATCAATGAGTTGAAATGAGCTCAGTCGGAAAAGGACAACATAGGTTATCCGTGCATACATTGTAATTAAGTTCTGAGGCTGCCTTTTGCATGCAGGATTAGTCCATATCAGACTTTAAAAAATGTTAGCATAGAGTCTGATCTTGGATCTATACTGTCTTCAATTTTGTGAAATTTTCTGACAGATGTCTATATTTTTGAAACCTCCATACGACTATACTTGACTGAGCCAATGCTCTGTGAGAAAAAGGTTGAATACATTAACAACAAGTATCAAGTCATTGTCAGCCTGTGCAGTCTGCGCTGGTGGACCGGTAATTTTTTTGCATGTCAGAGGACCAGTTTGCTTTTGTATCAGTCTGACATTTTTTAGACAAAATTAGTAAAAAAAGAAATGTTGGTATCAAGAAGGTGCATTAAGCTCCTATTCTCAAAGCAGCTTTTAGCTCTTTACCACACAATCCCGACTTTTAACAACCCTGAGATAGAAGCCTTTTGAAAACATTGTGGGAAAAGGAGAAAATGCTGGTAACCAGCATTTTCTCCTTTTCCCACAATGTTTTCTACCCAGCTGGAAACAATTTTCAATTTTTGAGTTACATAGAATTTGTTGTCTGCAAGTGCTTTCAATTTGGACCAGTCTACAATTCTGTCGTTTGGGAAAGAGTTAACTACAATGTGTCATCTGTCCTTATAAGATAAAAGTTCTTTTGATATTTCTGGCATTCTAAAGGTTAATTATTTCTTAGATAAATTTTCAGAACAACAATTTTTGGGGTAATTTCTGAAGATGCTAGCTTTCTCTCACACCCAATGTTATTTGACTGTATTCTCTGATGGAATGAACAGGCATTTTTCCTGCAAGACTAGAGATTATTTACCCTTAGCATGTTTAGGATGCAATGAATAAGATCAGATGGCACAGACTTTGGTCAGCTCTAAGATGGGTTGTTCAGAAGCAGGTAATTAATTTTGGAAGAATTCCATGGGTACCTGAAGTTTATTTTGGTTGTCCGTATATAATTCTAACCCATTACCACACAATCCCTACTTTTGACGACCATGAGGAAGAAGCCTTTAAAAACATTGTGGAAAAAGAAAAAAATGCTGGTAACCAGCATTTTCTCCTTTTCCCACAATGTTTTCTACCCTTCACAAAGCAAATTTCAAATTTTCAGTCACTTTTATTTTGTCATCTGCAAATGCTTTCGATTTGCACAAGCCCAAAATATTGTTGTTTGCTAATAAGTTAACAAGAATATTTTCAAAGATGCGACATCTTTGATCTGCACTGTCATATAAGGACATCCCCCCCCCCCCCCCCCCCCCATATTTCTGAAATAGCAAAATTTTCGTTTTTATATCAGCTGAAAATTTTTATTTCATTTAGAAGGATAAGGGTTGAATTTGTTTTAGGAGGCTTTGCAGTTTGAGTAAATGAGTAATGCAGGAATTATAATTGGTTTTACCAGGTGTTTCAGACGTCTGTCTAATCCATCACCTGAATTTTTATGAGGCAATTCCTTTAAAAAAAAAAATTGTTTATGAGATCCTTCAAGTTCTGGTTTTGATTCCATGATAAATTAATAAAATGCAGTATTCTGCTGTGTTTTGCACCTCAGTTAATTTGTCATTTATACCTTGTTTACAAGTAATTCTTATTTACACCAAGTCAAAATTTGTTTACAGAATGCTTTAACCCATTACAGCACATTCCAAGATTTTAACAACCCTAACTCTTTACCAAACGATAATATTTTGAACTAAACCAAACAGAACTTATGTGCAGACAACAAATTAAATATTGCTCAAATCGTGATCTCTATCTCTGATAGGGTAAAAAATATTGTGCTATAAAGGAGAAAATACTGGATACCAGCATTTTCTCCTTTTCCCACAATGTTTTCAATAGACATAGTCTGTAAGGGACCTTAAAACTCAGGATTGCATGGTAAAGGGTTAAGAAAAGGGCTGAATTTTCTCCTTTTTCCACAATGTTTTCAGAAGCCTTTTCTTTCAGAGTCATTAAAACTCATGACTATGTAATAAAGAGTTAAGTGCCATAGGCAAAAACAGTGGCTATTGCAAGCATGACAGGTGAAGATCAGACTGCACAGGAAAACCAACATGGTACAATATGCCAAGGCTTTCTCTGCCTTAGAAAAGTGGCACAGTCATAGAAATCTTTTGCTATTCCCTGAGATCTAAAACTGCAATAGAGGGCAGAGCATGAGAGCTTTCAGGGAAATCAAAGCGTTGAGAATGCTGAAGTGGTATTTGTCAAGGAAACCCATTGTGTGGAATTAATAATTTGAAAGAAACAGAGACATATTGTTCAATTATTGGCTTAAAAGTCAACCCACTAAGCAAATGGATACCTCTGTTGAAAGCAGAGAACTCATGACAAAGTTTGGTTTATTTTTGTATATGTGGTCTCCCTTTGATCATTAGGAGGAAGCAGGAGTAATGCCCCTTGACAGTAGGATGCATGATGAATAGAGAGAAAAATGCTGTTGATTATATCAAACAAAATTAAGTTTGTGCCTGAAAACTATAATTTTGAAATACTAGTATCTCTTGCCTTACATTTAATTTCAAACATTACAATCAATTACCTCGATCTAATATTCATGTCCAATGAAATGGAGTAACGTGCAGTCTTCTGACGAACAAGCCATGGAACGAATTGATTTTGAAACAAAAAAGCCCAGGGTCAGTAGGCAAATTTGTATCATTGCGCCAATAAAAGGCTATGAGCGAGAGAAGCTATTTTCAATCAAAAATAAGTATCTCAACGATCGATGGCCTTGTCCATTATATTTTAATATGCCATTTCAATTAATATATCTGAGTGCCACCGAAAAACTCATGTGCCTGAGAAAAAATGAGTTTAACTGGATTTATTTCCTTTGGCTTTACACAAAATAAGATTCATGTTTATCAAAATTCAATCTTGAACTCATAGTGGTATTGTCTTCGACAAATACCACAAAAACTAATAGATATGTTCATTCTAAAGAACACCCAATTTTATCTATACCCATTATAAATTCTCTTATCTTATACACAGGATTTAAATTACCACTATTGTGTTACATCAATTTTGATGTCATTTTTTACGCAATTCATAGAAGCGAACATGTTTATGATGGATATTACCACATGTGCATCTTTAGTTGGTTTTGCATCTTCTGATCTATGATTTGTAAAAAATTACTTTATGTGATAAATAGAGTTTATTTCATCAGTTTGTGGTTAAAATGGGGAAATATTTGCTGAAAAGGGAAAGGTATGTGAAAATAACTAGTGCCATAAGGCACGAGTCATTTTCGCAGACCTTTCCCTTTTGAGGCAAATATTTCCCCATATTAACCACAACTTGATGAAATAAATCATATATTTCCTCTGATTATTTTGTCAGTGAATGCCACTTTTAAAAACTAGTCATTACATCGAAATAAAAAAATTAGTTCCAGAATTTCGGCAGAAGGAAAATAATATATTCACTTTGACGGGAAATAATTTCACCCAGCTTAAATTACGACATTTCTTTACTCATAACATTTTTAGAAATAGACACATAAAATATAAAAGAATCCTACATTCATTGGCCTATGAGATAAAGGCCAAAGGCTCACTTAATAACATTTTCCCTTTACTCGTTTAATAAAAATTTATCTCAACGTCAACTCATGTAAAATCCTATATATGTCCGATTTCAAGATTTTGTTTACCCAGACTGTCCCAGCCAAGCAGATAGTGTTGATCAAGATCGGACTGCACAACATGAGCAGTCTGTGTAGCTTATAATGTCTAGCTGACTTTGATTCACACTGGTTCCAATGAATCGTACCAGGTTCTGTACCCAGAATGCCCAAATTAGATAGATGTGTATGTGTAGAATGCCACCTAGCAGGAGATAATATCTTATGTTTTGCCGGGAAACTAGTGAATAGGTTGAGGTAACAATTGTAGAAATGGGAATTAACCCTTTACCACACAGAAAAAATTGAGACTTGTACCATTCGAAAGCATTTGCAGGCAACAAAATAAATGTGACTAAAATATCAGAATTTGTTTTGGGAAGGGTAGAAAACGTGGGAAAAGGAGAAAATGCTGGTTACCAGCATTTTCTCCTTTTCCCACAATGTTTTCAAAAGGTCTTTTTCCCAGGGTCGTTTAAAGTCGGGATTGTGTGGTAAAGGGTTAATGATAACATAGTGATAAGGCTTGGTCTGGAATGCTTTGTGTAACAGAAAATGTCATGACATGCAAATGTTTTCTCTCTGGTTTTACAGCCCTGTGCAGATATGGGTAGATTCATGTAACTCAGATTCTCCATTCATATAGCTTGGTGTTTCGAAAAATAGAATTGAATTTGAATTCAGAAAAGTTGGTGGATACACCCTATCACCCCCAACCCTGTGTTTATCCCTGCCACCTCCCTGAAATCCTCGTTTTGTCGTTTAATCATAAACAAACAGGCTTGCTTGAGTGCTCATGACTATAATCAATTAGTATCGAGGAGAAGGAAATGGAGAGAAGGAAGAGGTATTTGGAAGATGAGAATTTTTATCTGTAATCCTTAACACCCCAGTTACACAGACTGTCGGGCTTACATCGATTTCAAATCGGTAGAATTATTTCAATTTTTTTTGCTTTTTTATCGGTTGTCATAGGTGACTTTATTCCAAGCCGTTTGTGTAACCGGGTATCGGCAATAAACAGGCGTTCAATCGGTTTTAAGAATATTCCATCTTGCACTGGTAGAGGCCCGATCGGGATCTGACCGGTGATTAAAGATATTTCATCGATGGAAATGCTAAAATGCCGTCGGATCTCACCGCTTGTAAACCGGTGTTCAGTCGGACATGTCGGTGATCGATCGGTGTTTGATCAGTGATCAAACATTTTTTTATCACATGTGGTCGGTGGAACATATGTGGTAATCCGTTGCAGATCGGTGGTATGGGTGTTAAAGAGCTTGCGTATCTCTTATCACAGGTTGTTGTTCTTTCAACAAAAATGTGTATAAGTGATGAGAACCGACTAATTTCATGCAGTTCACTGGCAGACGTCATGGAGGATGGAAGAGTAATCGAGCAGTTTGGCCTTCTGCTGCAGCAACAGGCCTTCTCAATGTCAGACAGGCTATTCAGCTAGTCTATGAGCCCAGAGGAGACCATAGGCGCCGTCGTAGGAGACAAAGGAGGTGGTGGACTGCCGCCTGCACCCCTGCTGCCACAGCCACAACCTCTTTCCTTCACAATGGAGTCTTCTTGGACCCCCAGGACTTCGCTAGAGACAAACATGAGGGTTTTGCCTTTCCCGACGGATTTCTGGAAGTTCCCTTTGACCCACATGCTAAGACAATCCGACACTTGTCACAGAATTGTTACAGAATCAATCAGATATGGCGCTGGTCAATTATTGTGGAAACTGAATTAAAATGTCTGTTGCGCATGTAACAATGTGTCTCATGGATTCCATATTTCGATTCTTTTTACATCGGTGATTAGTATCAGTTCATCGGTGGCTCTTCGGTGGCTTGTCGATGGCCTATAGGTGATATCGGTGGTAGATAAGTTGTCAATCGGTTATTTTGTAATATTTTCACCGATCGAGAATTTTAAGCATGTTTAAAAATCTCAATCGGTAACTTTTCATCGATGAAATTCATCTTTTCCCGATAGCTTTTGATAGGTTGAGAATAGGTGACCAATATGTGACATCGGAGGTAAATAGGTTTTCGTCGGTTCCCTCCCTACTTCGGTTAAAAAGACTACCGATTTATCAGGGATAGCTCTGTGTAACCGGGGTGTAAGGCCCTGAACCAACTTATGTTGTTTTTAGCTCACCTGAGCACATAGTGCTCAGGGTGAGCTATTGTGATCGATCGTTGTCCGGCGTCCGTCCGTCCGTCCGTGAACAATTACTTAAAAATTCTTCTCCTCTGAAACCGCCCAACAGATTTCAGTGAAACTTCACAGAAATGATCCTTAGGTGATGCACTTTCAAAATACTTCAAAGATTTGAATTCCATGGAGAACTCTGGTTGCCATGGCAACCGAGAGAAAAAACTTTAAAAATCTTCTTGTCCCAAACCGTAAGGGCTAGAGCTCTCATATTTTGCATGTAGCATCATCTAGTGACCCTCTACCAAAATACTTGAAATTATGGCCCTAGTGTTGAAAATGGCCCTATGTTGTGGGTTCTTGGATTTCACATGGAGATAAAGAAGGAAATCTTTAAAAATTTTCTTGTCCCAAACCATAAAGGCTAGAGCTCTCATATATGGCATGTAGTATCATCTAGTGGCCCTCTATTAAAATACTTCAAATAATGGCCCTAGTGTAGAAATTGGCCCTATGTTGTGGGTTCTCGGATTTCACATAGAGATAAAGAAGGAAATCTTTAAAAATCTTCTTGTCCCAAACCGTAAGGGCTAGAGCTTTCATATTTGGCATGTAGCATCATCTAGTGACCCTCTACCAAAATACTTCAAATTATGGCCCTAGTTTGAAAATGGCCCTATGTTGTGGGTTCTCGGATTTCACATAAAGAAGGAAATTTTTAAAAATCTTCTTGTCCCAAACCATAAGGGCTCAAATCAGGCAACTTTTTGCCACACACCAAAAGGCCTAGGGCTTTGTTATTATTCCTTCAGACCTCTGTTCTGGAGGTATATAGGAGTCAGCTTGTTGGTCCGTCCATCCATCCATCCATCAGTCTTTCTGTAGCATTTTCTTGTCAGAGCTTGTTCTCAACAACTACAGGACAGATTTCATTCAAATTTTAGAGAGACTCGGTGCCAAGCAAGAATGTGCATATTATATTTTGGTGACGGTTCATTGAATTTTTACAAAGTCATTTTCCTTTGATGAAATTTCTTGTTCTCCCTATTTTTCAACAACTATTGGACAAATATCATTCAAACTTCTCTTAAATATTTATATAACCGGGTTTGGTTAAGAAAGATTATCTTCTTATCTAAACCAAGAAGACCTAAAGCTTTGGCCTTGCACTTCGATATTTGGTATTTATCTTCATTGTAAATCTTTACTGCTTGGTACTCAGGTGAGCGATATAGGACCATCATGGTCCTCTTGTTTTACAAACAGTAAAGGGTTAGCAAACACAGAACATGCAGTCTGATCTTAGATCCTCACTGTCAGCTACCTATTACTCTTCATAAGAGAAACAACTACCAAATAGGGACATTCTGTCTGCTTTTCCTTATTGAAAGGTCCAAACCATTTATTCCGGATGCTTTTAACCTTAGGCTGCTAATAAGCAGCAATTCGCTGACCTTTTGCCTGCAGAATGTGTAGCCTGATCTAAGCTCAAATGATTTGCTGTCTTTGATAAGATTAAAAAAAAGACTGAAGGAAAAGGAGAAATGCAGCACTTTTCATTTTTCCACCATGTTTTCAAAAGCCTTCTCTTTCAGGGTTGTTAAAACCCAGGATTGATTGACAAGGGGGTGCACTCAGAGTAGGAGTTTGTTTTACAATGAGAGAGAGAGAGAGACTTCTTTCAAGAACAGTAACTCATACTAGTAAACCATTGTAAATATTGGCATTTGCTCCCCTTCTAAATTTGTTTACTCAATCGCTTTCTCAGAATTAATGTTAAAACTGTTTTTGTGAACATATCACAGCAACAGATGAAGATTTTTTTTCAAAACAAGCCAAAATTCTAGTAATTGAAAGGTGTCTTGAACCCTTTCACTTCTATGTAAATAATTTACTCTTTTCAATTGGCTGAAAATATAGTTGCACTGCACGATGAAGAGACAGTTTGGGCCTAAGTTTTTACCAAACAACAAAGTTTTAGACTTGTATAAACATAAAGAATTTGCAGACAACAATAACAATTTAGCTCATATGATGATGTCTGTCATTGATAGGGTAGAAAAGATTGTGGGCAAAGGGGAAAATGCTGGTTACCATTTTTCCTTTTTCTAAAATGTTCTAGAGGCCTCTTCCTCAGGATTGTCAAAAGTTGGAATTGTGTTATAGAGTTAATCTAAAATAACACAGTGAACAGTGCGGATCAGAGATCAGACTGCACATTCTGTGCAGTCTGATCTTGATCTACATTGTCTACAAAAGGTTCTGTTGTTGTAAACAGTGAGGAAAGAGTTAATATCCATTATATCAGACTTCAGTTGTTGGAGTTATAGGTAAAGTTTGCATCCCTAATATTAGCAGTAACAGTTAATGAAACATAGTTGCTGTTTTGTTAAGAATATCTCACAAAATGAATAAGGGAATGGATGAAGGATCAGTTTATTTATTCAGTAATAAAAGAGCATTCTCAGATCCAGATATTTTTCCGGAAGGGGTGGGGGGGGAAGGGATGTGTGTCCCACCGAAAACCGAAAACGCAATCGTCTTTTTATATGATACTCTGATTCCTGGATTTCAGTGGATGTAAGCTGTTTACAAGAAAAGTCAGTGTTTCCAGTTCTAACCACGAAGAGGTCTCCACATTTAGAACCTTTTTTTAATGTATTTTTTATTCCTTTATAATTTATTTATGTATTTTTTTAACTATTTATGTTAAACCTTTATTTCTTTCTTAAATTTTCTTAAAGGCTTATAATACAGTACCACTTCATGATCAAAAAACTGTTTGTTCATTATGTAGACATTGGACAGTATAGATGAGAGATCAGACTGCACATTCTATGCAGTCTGATCTCTGATCCAAACAGTCCACAAAAGCTTCTGCTGTTGTCTATGGCATGGAAAGATTTAGTAGACTGAAAAGCTCTGTTATGTGTAGTTGCCTGTAGAAAACATTACAGAGAACTGCACAATGTGGATTAACCCATTACCACACAATCCCTACTTTTGACGCCCCTGAGAAAGAAGCCTTTAGAAAACATTGTGGGAAAAGGAGAAAATGCTGGTAACCAGCATTTTCCCCTTTTCCCACAATGTTTTCTACCCTTCACAAAACAGATTTCAAATTTCCAGTCACTTTTATTTTGTTGTCTTACAACTGTAACAAATGCTTTCAATTTGGACCAGTCTAAAATTTTGTCGTATGGTAAAGAGCTAAGATCAAACCTCACTTTCTGTTTTCTTTATTTTACAGATGCGATGCACCCTTGACCCTAAAAAGTTACAAGTAAGTACATTTTATCATTTTTTACATAATTTTACATTATACTTGAATTACACTCCTGCATGTACTGTATTATACCAAAGCAAATGGCCATGGATCATGATGGGATAGAGTGGTCATTTGACATGCAGAAGATTAACCAATAGTAGAAGTTTTGATTTGGATGTCACCCATGCAGACATAAGTCATTACTTTTTTGCAGGTGCTTGAGCCCATCTTGGAACATTCTGGCGACTTAAAATTTGGATTCTGTTTAACTCTTTACCAAACGACAAAATTGTAGACTGGTCCAAATTGAAAGCACTTGCAGACGAAAAATTATATGTAACTCAAAAATAGAAATTTGTTTTTAACATGGTAGAAAACATGGTAGAAAACATTGCGGGAAAAGGAGAAAATGCTGGTTACCAGCATTTTCTCCTTTTCTCACAATGTTTTCAAAAGGCTTCTTTCTCAGGGTCGTCAAAAGTCGGCATTGTGTGGTAAAGGGTTAAAAAGTTTGATTTGTTTTCTTATATATTTATCATGACCACCTATTGATACTTACAATATGTGTGGACAATGCCCATAGAAGACTAGTAGTTATGTTCAAGGAAATAATGCAAGACAGAGGAAGAAGTCTATCCTAATAAAACTTCAGGTTCTCCAACATGCTGTTTGTTTAGCACCATCACACAAGATCTACGGTTAAAGTCTCATCCAAAAGGCCAGCTTGGGGGATTGAACCCACAACCTCACGTGACCTGTGGTTTGATGTTTCTAAGTCTTGTGCATGTTAGTCTATTACCTGAGCTATTGCGGCTGACATTAGAATAGTTGGTGAAAAAAGCTTGTACCATTGACTACATTTTACAGGCATATATTTGTTGTACAATGGTTGAATTATACAATTTTTTCAATTATGCAATATTTTCATCATTATATGATCATTAGCAAAACACAATCTTGATTGTTCTAGATGAAATAAACTGATATCAGTCAAATATGGCATTTCATAGGAAAAAAAAATCATAAAATAAAACTGTATAAATACACTAGTATAATGTTGTCAATATCTGTATTGTAGATAAAGGGCAATAACAACACACACACACTTTTGTAGGATTACTAAAGTTGTGTCCCTTGTTTATTAGAATGATTCAAATGCTGGGCCTGAATGCCAGGCTACCTGTCTCAGAGTGTCAGCTCAGTGATATCCATTTGGGAAAAATACAGACAGCAGAGAGATGGGAGATTGCTTTCTATATTTACCGGGTAATTTTGAACCCAATTTCCTGTTCAGGGAAGAGATTTTTCAAGGTTTGATTGAATTACATGGTCAAAGACAACTCTGGGATAACCCTGTACAATAGAAATCCTAGTTATAACAACTTAGAAGATCAAGGCTTTAGACAACAATGTAGGAAATGTAGGAAATATTGGTAACCAGCGCTCTTTACCTTTTTCCACTAAGTTTAAAACTTTGTTGGAAAACCTTATTTCATTTGTAGGAATATGGTGTTTCTTGAATGCTTTTGACTTTGCTGTCAAAAAAATGTCATTTGGTAAAGAATGAAACTGTGCAGGGCTAAATAAATGAAATGGTAATTTTCAGTCAGTATTTGAGGTAGCTCAAAGTTACTTTTGTCAGTATATTCAGCAAAGAAGTGGACAGTGTAGATCTAAGATCAGACTGCACATTCTATGCAGTCTGATTTTGTTTTATACCATCTGCATTAGCAGTTAAATGTGGGTTCAGTCGACAGGAGTTAAGCAATAATTAGTGAAGCTGTGAAAGAAATGGAATCCCACTGTTGAGGCTATTTGTCCTGATCCATGGGAGCAGAAATTGTCATGATAGCTGCGAACAGGAATTATTGCTATAGGATGGTTCATTTGGCTGACAAAAACATACACTAAGATGTCCCATACTTCACGGAAACTTTTCTTGATACTCCCGTAAATTGTCATCGTTTTAACCCTTTACCAGACGATAAAATTTTAGCCTTGTCAAAATTGAAACCATTTGTAGATGACAATTTCAATGTGGCTCGAAAAGGTGCAAATTTTCTTTGAAAGGGTAGAAAATGTTGTGGGAAAAGGAGAAAATGGTGGTTACCAGCATATTCTTCTTTTCCCACAATGTTTTCAAAAGGCTTCTTTTCCAGGAGCGTCAAAAGTCAGCATTGTGTGGTAAAGGATTAAATGATTACGATATTACTTCAATCCTAATACCCAACAAATCTAAGTTTGAACAACCCTAGGGACGAAGGCTTTTAAAAACATTTTTGGAAAAGGAGAAAAAAGCTGGAAGCCAGAATTTTCTCCTTTTCCTATATTGTTTTTATACCCCTTCAGATACAATTTATGCTCTCTTATCCAAACTTAATCTGTAGTCATCAAAATGCTTTCATGAGACAAGTCTTAACCCTTTCCCAAAGGACAAACTTTTGGAGTAGACCAAATTGAAAGCATTTGCAGACGACAATTCAACTCTTGCTGAAAAGATGATTTCTGTCAATGATAGGGTAGAAAACATTGTGGGAAAAGGAGAAAATGCTGGTTACCAGCATTTTCTCCTTTTCCCACAATGTTTTCAAAAGGCTACTTTTCCAGACCCGTAAAAACCAGGGATTGTTTGGGAAAGGGTTAAGATTTTGCAATTTAGTATAGAAGTTAGTCTGTACCAAAAACCAAAATTTTACACACGTCCAAATTCAAACATCTTCGCAAGCCAAGGGTCACGATCCATTACGCCACTCTACCCTTGGCAGATTGAGCTTGATTTCGACAATCACCCGATACATGTTTCTATTGGTTGCAGCTAGCTCTAGCTGCATCGATTCAAATCGCTTGTAGCATTTCATCTTTGATAAAAATAGAACAGGTCGCGATAAAAATAGAAGGTAAACATGAATACCTCTGTGGATGTGTGCAGGATCTGTAATGATTTATTACTGAAGAAAACATAGACCAACAATATTTACATAAAAGTTTTAATGTGACCAATCAATTATCAGATGTTTTAGGTTATATCCCAGCACCTGACCATGGAATGTCGAAGTATGTTTATGGTTATTGCTTCATGTTGAATTATTGTATTCGTAATCGGTTTGTTAAACGACATTTCATTGGCTATAAGAAATATGATGTAAAGAGAGATAATAAGCAGCATCCAATAGGGGCGTGTCGATGGAATCTCGAAATGGGGCTCAATCCGCCAAGGTAAGATCCACGTAGTGATCGTAACCTTGGCTTGCGAAGATGAAATTCAAAGTATTTGCAAACACAGAAGTAAGTGTGGCTCAGAATTTTCCAACAATGTTTTTGAAAGCTTTTCTTTCTCAGGGTTATTAAAACCTGTGATTAACTCGTTACCACACAGTCCCAACTTATAACAACCCTGACGAAGATGGCGTTCAAAAACATTGTGGGAAAAGGAGAAAATGCTGGTAACCAGCATTTTGTCCTTTTCCCACAATGTTTTCTACCCTTCTGTAAACAAATTTCAATACTTGAGTCAGAGTGCAAATGGTTTCAATTCGAACAAGTTAAAAATTTTGTTGTTTGGTAAAGAGTTAAGGTAGTATCTTCCGAAATGAAAACGGCTATTTCCACAATGATATTACCCTACCCATTATTAATCAAAGCATTGAGAATGCTGAAGTGGTATTTGTCAAGGAAACCCATTGCGTGGAATCAATAGTTTTAAAGAAAAAGAGACATATTGTTCATATATTGGCTTAAAGGTGGCCCTTCAGATTTTGGGACGAAAATTTTACAAAAATGCAAAAAAATCATCCTTGTACTCTCAGAGCATTTTAATTTGCGTTCATAGAACCACAGTAGTCGAAAAACATCCGATAACAAGAGAAATTAGAGATTTATTACGGACCAGGTTGACACCAACGGGAGACACGTTCTATTTTTCAGATTATCAATTCTCTCATTTAAATACAGGAAAACACAAACAAAGTTTCAAACATCCGTCTGAAGAAGACATTATGGAAAATAATCATTACATGTTTGTTATGTAATGGAATTTAAGCATTATGAGTCACGTGCCAGTCATTTGACATTCCCACAATGCTTTATTGATTTTTGGCGCGAAATCTAAAAATAGCTTAAGAGGCTACGTAGCCTTTTAAGGGAATACCATCAAAAAAAACCTTTTTTTGTAATTTTATGATTCTTAATTATTGATGATTTGTATTGTTTTTTCATGTAAATTTCAATGATATATATATTTTTTAATTTGGTGTGATGTGAAAATTCTAAATACCCACCTTTAATGAATACCTTTTCAGTTGAAGGGAGAGTACTCATGTACCCAAAAACTATAATTTTAAAATATCTTTAGCCTTTTACATTTAATTTCCAACATTAAAATCAATTACTGCGATCTATAAATATTCATGAGCAATCAAATGGAGTAGCACCCAGTCATAGGACAAACAAGCTATGGAACGAATTGGTTTTGGAACGAAAAAGCCCAGGGTCAGTAGGCAAATTTGTATCATTGCGCCAATTAAAGGGTATGAGCGAGAGAAGCTAGTTTCATTCATAAATAGATATAACAACGATTGATGGCCTCGCCTAAATTGATGGCCTCGCCTAATGTATTTTAAAATGCCATTTCAAATTACATATCTGAAAACTCATTTGCCTGAGAAAGAATTAGTTTAACTGGGTTTATTTCCTTCGGCTTTGCACAAAATAATTTAGATACATGGTTATCAAAATTCAATCTTGAACTCATAGTGATATTGTCTTCGACAAATAACCACAAAAATTAGTATTATTGTACTACTTTAACTGAGGCACTTTTTTTTTTCCTTCTTGAGTTATCATTTATAAATCTAAACCCACTATGTTCTCATTACAAAGAGAGATAATAATTACTTCTCTTTTCTGAGAATTAACAAAAATATCATCAAGTAATTTCAAGATAGGTATCAAAGGAATTTCTGCTGTTAGAAATGTGCAAAAATGATATATCAGCATGAATTCTTATATAAAAATTTTTATTTCATGTTGCACTTGAAGAACTAGGATGGTAATACCTAATGTAAAAAAAAATGAACCACATAGCCATGAATGTCAGATATATGAGCTCGCGGGCCTAAATGTACTGAACAAGGAAGATGGGCTACTTGATGATGGTAGACAATATGGGAAGCTAATGAGAATTAAAAAGAGTGGAAAAAATGCCTGGGGTTACAGAGCAGAAAGTATTTTCTTGACAACAGTCAGGCCTCTTAACCCTTTACTCCATAGATACTCATTTCTACGCAATGATTGTTGGAGCCTTTAGAAAACATTGTGGCAAAAGGTGAAATTGCTCGTGACGAGCAATTTCACCTTTTGCCACAATGTTTTCTTTGCTATCAAAAGGTGTCATATACACGTAAGAAACAGCTTCATCCTTGCTGTTATTTAGGGTCAATTAGAGACACCATAGAAATGCCTTATGGGGTAAAGGGTTAAAGTAGTCTACCAGAAATTCTCGACTGGCTTTTTTCCTCGCATAAAGTCATGTAGGTTGAATTGAGGGGTGCTCTTTCAAAAGAGGGTTAAACTTCTTACCAGATGATGAAATTTTAGATTTGTCCAAATTGAAAATAATTGCAGATGACAAAGTAAATGAAGATGAAAAGATGAAATTAGTTTCTAAAGATAGAAAAAAACATTGTAGGATAAGAAAAAAAGCTTAACTCTTTACCAAACGACAAAATTTCATACTGGTTCAAATTGAAAGGATTCACAGACGACAAATCAAAGATTGTTCAAATGGCAGAATTTGTCATTGATAGAGTGTACAATATTGTGGGAAAAGGAGAAAATGCTAGTTACCAGCATTTTCTCCTTTTCCCAAAATGTTTTTAAAAGGACTTCTTTCTCAGAGTGGTTATTCCAGCCATGGGGTCACATAATCATTTATTCATAAAAATCCATTTTGTCTAATAACTGTTCGAATCTTGAGGTAGAATAGTCCTTGAACATGTAGAAAATTTACAAAATTAAGCAAAAAGTTTCACACCATGTCAGCCTGTGCCGATTGTGCAGTCTAACATGGGCTGATACTTTTTGTACATGCAGTAACCCACCCCCCTGTGCTTCAGAGCTCATAATAGACTTTGTGAACATTGAAGAATTTTAAGTGCTTTTGCATGCAGTTTTGATCAAGATAAGACTTCTAAGAGTGTGGAATTTAATATTAGGTCTTAATTGTCCTAGAAGAAACAGTCACAGATTCATGTATTGAATTTTAGGCATGCTGTTAACTAATATTTTACATGGGCACTTTCAAAGTATCCTTGACCCAAGGACTTAAATTGTAGAAGTCCTCTAAAGACTTTTCAGGGTTCATATTCACCAACCTGTCTCAGGGACCTTATTCTCAAAGACTTTCTAAATTGAATTTTAAAGTACATGTAATACTACTCCTAATTGGCTAAACCAAATGGTTTAGCCAATCAGGAGTTGTATCACTTCCAAATTTATAAAATTCTGCGGAATGAGACTAGGAATAATAGTCTTAAGAATGGTTGATTATTAGACGGAATCTGGTGGTTAAGGTGTAAGATTTGGAACCGTGGTGTCATTGGTCACATCCCTGGATCATGGCTGAAGTCTACACTGTAAACTTCTTTGCTACATGTTACGACATTAACAGCTTTAAAATTGCAAGTAATACATCTTTTGTACTGACAGAGATGGTTCAGATAAGAAGTGTTAACTCTTTACCACACAATCCCAGGTTTGAAGGACCCTAGGCCTGTAAAATCGTCTGAAAGAGTTTGTTGGAAAAGGAGAAAAATGCCAGCATTTTCTCTTTTCCTGCAATGTTTTCAAAGGCTTAGTTTGGACAACTTCCCCCATTGTTTGAGCCACATTTAATTTGTTGTCGGAAAATGTTTTGATCTTTGAAAAAGTCTAGAATTTTATTTTATGCTAAAGAGTATAGTTCCTCATTGAAGCATACGGAAATGTGCAATTAATTGTCTTCTTGTATTATGAGGCCAGAGATAAAATCAGGGAAAGATGACTTTCTAATAAATTGGGATTAAAGGACAGAGAGTCAGTGGGAAAAAAATTGCTGGATGGTGTTATCTTAACAGGAAAAAAATGTTTTATAATTCCTTGTTCTGATTTTTTCCGTGACATTGCAGTGAGACACTCTTACTCTTTCCTTACTGGTGATGATATTAGAAGCTTTTGTGGTCAGTGTGTATCAAGATCAGACTGCACAGAACATGCAGTCTGATCTCTGATCTACTCTGTCCACAAGTTTATTTTTGGATTTTGACCAAAAAAGTGTTCTTCATCTTGTAGTGGAATTATGTAAGTAGCCATTGGAAAAGTGAAACATATTTAATCGGTAGTGAAAGAGCTAGCTAAGAATCGATTCTTAATTAGGTTTGCCTCAGGAGTGCTCATTTGTACATTGGATAATTAAGGTTCTTCTAATAGATTTTTAATTTTGCTCACTGTGAAGGATTCTTAACCTTGCAGACTAAGATACAACAACAGTAATTGATACAAGTATAAATGCATGGAAATTAAGTTTGTGCTTTTTACCGAAGTGAAAACGTGTGGCAAGCAATTGGTTTGAACTATTGTTATTTTTGTGTAAATGTTGCTATGTTGTTGGGAGTCATAATAAGCCAAAACAGACAAATTGGTTCTAATTATTTATTACTACTGTAATTTTTTTTAAAAAAACAACAGTTTTTTAGACTTGCCCAAATTGAGTGCATTTGCAGGCAAAAAATAGATTGTGGCTGGGCTGTTTCACCCAAAGGGTAGAAAACACTGATGGAAATTGAGAAAGTCCTTATTACAGACATGATAAATATCCTTGTTTTCCTTGATATTCTTCTGTAGTTGCTTGCCCTAGGCTTGTTAAAGCAAGGGATATAATTCTGTAAAGGGTTTTAAAAGTGCAGAAGAAAGCATTTTGTGGGGCAGAAGGTACATAGACGGGAACACTTGGCTATGCATTTTTTATTTCAAAAAAATGTCTGGAATTTAAAGATTGCATCATTGTTGAATGGTAAACCTTAACCCTTTCCCAAACAGTCACTGGTTTTCATGACCCTGAGAAGCAAGAGTTCTGAAAACATGATGGGAAAAGGAGAAAATGCTGGTAATTACCAGCATTTTCTCCTTTTCACATAATGTTTTCTGCTCTTTCATAGAAAAAAAAAGGTAACAATTATATGATCGATTGCAATTGCACTTTTCATGAATGAGTCCAAAATTTTTTCCTGTACAGTTATTCTCCTATTTAACCCTTTCCCAAACAATCCCTGTTTTTTACAGGTCAGGAATAGAAGCCTTTTGAAAACATTGTGGGAAAAGGAGAAAATGCTGGTAACCAGCATTTTCTCCTTTTACCACAATGTTTTCCACCCTACAATATAGAAAAATCATCTTTTTAGCAACTGTCAATTTGTCATTTGCAAAATGCTTTCAATTTGGTCTGGTCCAAAATTTGCTGTTTGGGAAAGGGTTAACTCTTCTAATAGAACAAAAGATTTTTAGATCTGTCCAAATAGAAGCAATGTAATTTTGTAACTGACAAATTACTCAAGTTCACAGGTACATAAAAAAGTATACAGTATGTCTCAAGCAATGTCCAGACCCCCCACAGGAATTTTTGCAAAAATGTGGTTATCTGATTTGAGAAATGGTACTGGTTTGATATTGCACAGCATTTATGTAAAATACAGTCATCAATTTTAAAAAAAAGTTCTAAATATGGAGACCTCCTCATGGTTAGAACTGGAAACGTTGACTTTTCTTGTAAACGGCTTACATCCACTGAAATCCAGAAGTTAAAGTATCATATAATAAGACGAGTGTGTTTTCATTGGGACCCCCCCTGAGAAAGATATCTGGATCCGCGCATGTCATTAGGGATAGATTTTGTCAACTGAAGAGTTAAAAAATCTAACCAGCATTTTCTCCCTTTTTCCCACCATGTTTTCTAAAGCTATATTCTGCAGGGTTATGAAAACACAGATAGTAAACAAAGTGCTAATTGTTGAATTACTTACCCATAGTAAGTAGTTATGTTTATTGCGGAAATGATCCGTTTTAACCTTTATTCTGCTAAACAAATTAAATAAGACTTTCAAATAGATAGTTAAGACCCAATTGATGATATTGCAAATGTGTTTTATGAAGAAAAAAGTCTCCTTACAAGACAGTATAGATCAAGATCAGACTGCACATTCTGCCCAGTCAGATCTTGATCTACACTGTTCACAAATGGTCAATGAGTTGCGCTTATGGGCCTAAGGGTTAAGTATGTCATCTTTAAACAAAATGACGCAACTGTTAGAGCGTACTTACGAAAAAGTAAGGTTTGAACATTGACCGTAAACATAATCATTTTGTACACTTCAAGACACAGTTTCTATCTTTCCAAAAAAAAAACATTGTGGAGACTGAAATTTACCTGCTAAATGGAAGAAAGTGTTTTTCAGTGTGCGACGTGAAGTATTAATTATCTGCTTATGGTTCTGTTGCTTAACTCTTTACCAGTGAACAACCAAATTTTGGAGCAGTCCAAATTTAAAGCATTTGCAGATGATAAAATAAATGTTGTTGAAAAATTCAAATTTATAGTTGGAAGAGTAGATAACATGGTGGGGAAGGAGAAAATGTTGGTTACCAGCATTTTCTCCTTTTCCCACAATGTTTTCTGAAGGCTTCCATCTCACGGTCGTAAAAAACAGGGATTGTTTTGGAAAGGGTTAATTCAGTAGTGAAAGCTTGAATTGTATTTGAAGACAACATATCATTTAGATCCAGATGATCAGGTTATTTGTAGAAACTTTAGATTCAAGATCAGACCGCACAGGATAATTTCTGTCTGATCTGAGTCTTTTACATCATATATTGTTAGACACACATTGTTGAAATGATCTTACAGGTTTGCAATAATTTGTATCTGCTGTGTAGAATTGAAAGTGTTTTATGGCATACTTCTGTGCAGTGTGATCTTGATCTTCGCTGTTAACTCTTTACCAAACGACAAAATTTTAGACTGGTCCAAATTTAACCCATTACCACACAATCCCTACTTTTGACGCCCCTGACAAAGAAGCCTTTAGAAAACTTTGCGGGAAAAGGAGAAAATGCTGGTAACCAGCATTTTCTCCTTTTCCCACAATGTTTTCTACCCTTCACAAAACAAATTTCAAATTTTCAGTCACTTTTATTTTGTCATCTGCAAATGCTTTCAATTTGGACCAGTCTAAAATTTTGTCGTTTGGTAATGGGTTAAAGCACTTGCAGACAACAGAATGAACATAGCTTAAAAATTGAAATTTGTTTCCAGCAGGGTAGAAAACTTTGCGGGAAAAGGAGAAAATGACGGTTACCAGCATTTTCTCCTTTTCCCACAAAGTTTTCAGAAGGGTTCTATCTCAGGGTCATAAAAACCAGGGATTGTTTGGTTAAGGGGTAAAAAAAAAACCCTCCTGAATTTGTATGTAGTAGGGTTGGGATTAAAGCAAAAGTCAGCCCCTCTCATGCCTACTACATGCCTTTGCCACTGGTGTAGATTAAGATCAGGCAGCACAAAATATATAGTCTGATCTTTGATCTACTCCATCTGCTTTGCTGAAAAACAGTATGATCAGAAGTATTGCATAACTGTATTTGGTCCCGTTATTCTAGAATAAAAATGTCTGACAGGTTTATTAAGGTTTATTATAAGCCCTCTTAGGGTTTAAAGCCAGCGGACTATACAATTCTGGTCTCTTGTATGAGCAAATGGAAGTGTCAAACAACGACAAATACATTTAAAACTCAGATTTGGAGCTTTAAGTCGGAGGTGAATTCAAAATAGAGGTGGCTGTTTAACACAAACACTTACAATATATATCAAGATTTTGTGATAAATAGCAATGCCTGGATCATACAGCTTCAAGCGTCATAATCAGAGTGAAAAACGACCATTTCGATCTCCGGATGGATTGTTAGCGCCAGGGACCTGGGAATACAGACGGGTCAAATCATGTATTGGATTTGAGGGATCGAGACACAGACACAGGTAAACTGTTTTACAGGATTGGACACATTGTTGTTTTATACTTAACAACTATTTTTTAGGCTTGTCTAAATCGAAAGCATTTGCAGAAGACAAAAGTGACTGAGAATTTGAACTTTGTTTTGTGAAGAGTTGAAAACATTGTGGGAAAAGGAGAAAATGCTGGTTACCAGCATTTTCTCCTTTTCCCACAATGTTTTCAAAAGGCTTCTTTCACAGGGTCGTCAAAAGTAGGGATTGTGCGGTAATGGGTTGATTCCTAGGTGTTGGCATCAAACCAATAACTTTTTCCAGCGATGAAGAAATCCCATTTTTTCCCTCCTGTGGCAGCACAAACAAGATATATTTTCACTTATCCAGCTACTGTATTCACCAAATATTCTTATTCAACAAGGTTTTCTAAATGGTTTAGCCAGTCAGAAGTTGTGTTACTTTGAAACCATCTTCGTGAGCCAAGGTTACAATCACTACGTGGATCTTACCTTGGCTGATTGACCCCAATTTCGAGATTCCTACGATGCGCCCTCTATTGGATGCTGGTTATTAGCCCCCTTTACATCATATTTCTGAAAGCCAATGAAATGTATCGTTTTACAAACCGCTTACAAATACAATTATTCAACATATAGCGATAAGCAGACATCCACATGGGTTTCCATGTTTACCTTCTATTCAAAAGGTGGCGACCTAAGATGAAATGCTATGAGCGATTTCATTCGTTGCAGTTAGAGCTGGCTGCATCCTATGAAATAGCGTATCAGAGAAATGTAAAAATCAAGCTTGATCTGCCAAGGGTAGAGTAGCATAGTGAATCAACAGCCTTGGCTTGCGAAGATGCTTTGAAACATATTGGTAAGTAATACTGGAGAGTAAGACTTCAGAACATATCTTAGAATGGCTGGTAAATGTTGACCTCAGATGTTATATACTTTCTCTAAGTTTAACACTCGACTATAAAACCCCAAGTTTTCACCAACTTGAGAAAAATAGCATTCTACCCTTTCCTGCTCAATCTTGAGCTTTAAAGATCCACAGAAAAAAGGCTTTTGAAAACAAAGTCGGAAAAGGAGAAAATGCTGTTAACCAGCATTTTCTAATTTTAGCAATATGTTTTCTGTTCTTTCTTGAGAAAAACAGCCATTAAGTTGTTAACCCTTTGCCACACGATCCAGTTTTAATGCCACTAAGGAAAATGGCTTTTGAAAATATTGTAGAAATATGGGAAAATACTGGTAACCAGCATTTTTTTCCTTTTCTTACAATGTTTTCTATTTCTGCCTTTCAGAAGAAACAGCCTTTAACCCTTTACCACACAATCTGGAGTTTTTAAAACTTCTAAGACAGATTGCAGCTGAAAACTTTGTAGGAAAAGTAGAATAATTATGCCAGAAACCAGCATTTCTACCTTTCCCACAATGTTTTCTATTATTGTAAAGAAATTAAGAAATCATCTTTTGAGCTTCACAAAATTTGTAATCTGCAAATTTTTCCAATTTGGTCAAGTCTAAAATTTTGTTGTTGTATGAATTTAAAAAAAAAAAAGGGGAGGGAATAACAGAAAATTCTGTTAATCAGTTGATTTTTCTCCAATATGGATGCAGTCTGCTGGAGCTTTGGGGTTGCTCTGATTGTGCGGAGTTCAAAAAGTTTAATTCCAAAGTTTGTAAATCAAATAAACTATAAGATGGCTATCTATAAATGAGGTTTTGAGTGCTGCCACAGAGATAAAATGCTGTTTACCCTATACCAAATAATCGTTAGTTTTAATATCAGAGAGGAAAAAGCCTTCTGAAAACACTGGGGGAAAAGGAGAAAAGTGCTGGTAACCAGCATTTTTCTCCTTTTCCCACAATGTTTTCTGTGAGTTTAATGACAAATGTCATTTGTGCAACACTAGGTCTTAATTTACTATCTGCGATTGTTTTGATTGGATTTTGTCAAGTTTTGCTATTTGGTCAAGTCTTCAAATTCTGCTCTCTGGTAAAGAGTTAACCATGATTCGTCCATGAACACCCATAGATTGTTCATTTTCTGGATTACATTTGAATTAAATTTATCATGCTTTACACAATTTAGCTCGATTAAACCCTTTACCAAACAAGCCCTGGATTTTACGACCTTGAGATAGAAGCCTTTGGAAAACAATGTGGGAAAAGGAGAAAATGCTGGTAACCAGCATTTTCTCCTTTTCCCACAATGTTTTCTACTCTGCTAGGAACAATTTTCAATATTTTAGTTATGTTTATCTTGTCGTCTGCAAATACTTTCAAATTGGACCAGTCTAAAATTTTGTCGTTTGGTAAAGAGTTAACTCAGTACGATACAATCCTGTGTTTTAATGACCCTGAACAAAAAGGCCTACAAAAATATTGAGAGAAAAGTGGAAAATCTTGATAAGAAGTATTTTCTCATAATCACCTTTTAAGTTATGTTTAATTTTTTTGCCTTCAAATGCACCTAACTCTTAACTTGATGACACGATTTTAGACTCTTCTAAATTGAAAGCCTGTCCTCTCCCACCACTACCCATTGTTTTGACAATGATTATGTGGGAAAGCAGCCAGTGACTTGGAAAGAATATTGTGCAGATTACTTGTAAAAAAACTTTAAACCTGTACCCCATAAGGCATTTCTATGATATACTAGTATCTACTTGACCCTAAATAACAGTAAGGATGAAGCCATTTCTTATGTGTATATGACACCTTTTGATAGCATAGAAAACATTGTGACAAAAGATGAAATTGCTCGTCATGAGCAATATCACCTTTTGCCACAGTGTTTTCTAAGGGCTCCTACAAGCAATGCTTAGAAATGAATATCTATGGAGTAAAGGGTTAACCTGATGACACAATTTAAGACTTCTAAATTGAAAGCCTGTCCTCTCCCACCACTGCCCATTGTTTTGACAATGATTATGTGGGAAAGCAGCCAGTGGCTTGGAAAGAATATTGTGTAGATTACTGGTAAAAAAAACCTTTAAAATTGCATGCATAGGTGCACTGGCTACCAAATATTTAAATCTGCGTTAACTCTTTAACCACACAATCCAGACTTTTAACAGCCCTGGGAAAGACGCCTTTTGAAAACTTTGTGGGAAAAGGAGAAAATGGTGGTTAACAGCATTTTCTCCTTTTCATACAATGTGTTCTACCTTTTCCAAATCAAATTTCAATTTTTGATTCACCTTTATTTTGATGTCTGCAAATACTTTCAATTTGGACTAGTCCAAAATTTTGTTGGTTGGTAAAGAGTTAAATACCCTACAAGCAATCAGTTGGCCTTTCCAAAGGGAAATTTCAGTGTACAATCACATTTTAACCTGTATATCTTCAGAAAATATCTTTAAATCATGCAGCACAGATCCAAGATCAGACTGCATGCACTGTGGAGCATGGTTTTGAGATACACTGCTTTCAAAAGGTCAACAAGCAGACAAAGGGTTAAATTGTTATCTGCAGAGGTCATTGACTAGAACCGGTCTGAAATACTGTCGTGTTGTACAACTAAAATAATTTTGAATCCTGTGGCTTTGCCTGGTGCGTTGTTTTTTTCTCTACATTTGTTATGTTCGAAATTCTCATTTTTTGGGGAGAGTTTAAATTTTTTTGGCATTTAGTATGTTTTTTAATGGATATCAGGTTATAGGTTAATGTATAGAATGATATGTAGATCTAGATAGCAAGAACCACTTAATTCATCACCACCATGTATAATGACATAAGTTGCTCAGAATTCCATTTGGCATGGATCAAAATCAGACAGTATGAAGACTTCCATCTGCTCTTACATCTACAATCTCTGCATGTTGATTTCAAGCTATGTAAAAGGATTGTTGGCTTACCTGAGCACAAAGCGCTCAGAGTGAGATATTGTGATCATTCACCGTCCGTCGCGTCCGTCCATCGTCCGTCTGTTCACATTTCCTTGTTTACACTCAAGCATCTACAAATATCAACCAATCAGCACCAAACTTGGTCAAAATATATATTATCATAAGATCTCGGATGAGTTCAATTATGGGTCTGATCAGACCTAAAAGACTGGGAGGTATTCGCCCTTGAATTCAAAAAATTACTATATTTGACTTTGTTTACTTTCTAGCATCTACAATTTTAAACCAATCAGGACAAAGTTTTTTTATCGTCTGTATAACATTGTGGGAAAAGGAGAAATGCTGGTACCAGGCGTTTCTCCATTTTCCTGTAAAGTTTTTTAATGTTTCTGTCCAAAGGTTGTGAAGAATTGGCATTGTGTGGTGCAGGGTGCATGTTTCAGGGAGGGGTTTGTAAACTTGCAGCAGTCTACTTGCAGTGTTGTGCCTAGGCAGCGGGATTGCAGGATTCCCGCAATTTTTTTAACAATGTCCCTTAAAATTTAAGCCATTGCGGGATGTCGGGCGCGCTCACGAAAATCCGACGAATATTCCTTATCTGGAGTCCATTTCGGTATTTACATACATTGCGTTAATTACAATGGGCACCTGCACAACATAGATTGTGACTGCAGAATTTACTGAGATAAAGTCGCTTAGAAATCCGATATTTAAACCAGTCTTACTGTTGTCAATAAAACAATATGGCGAAACGCCGGATGCGGTTGACCGACTTTGTCAGGAAAGAATAAAAATAGAAAAGTTGCAGACGAAATTGAATTACAGAGGACTGTGAAAACCCCGAATCGATCGCGGCTTCTTCGACCTCCGAAACAAGTAAGAAAAAGGACAGAACATTTCAGAAAAAATCGGCTCATAAAATTTCCGTGGTTACAAGAATCGGATGGAAGTATGAAATGTGTCCCCTAGATTTTTCTAGTGTCCCCTTGAAATTAAGGTAGGGGGACACCTGTGTCCCCCAAAAATTTTGGCCTAGGCACAACACTGCTACTTGTATATATTCATATTGTCAGTATAACATTGTGGGCAAAGGAGAAAATGCTGGTTACCAGCATTTTCTCCTTTTCCCGTAATGTTTTCTAAATGTTTCTTTCCCAGGGTTAAAAATCTGCATTGTGTAGTAAAAGGTTAATGTTTCAACTAAGGGTTTGTCTGTTAACCCATTTCCACACAATCCCTACTTTTGACGACACTGAGAAAGAAGCCTTTAGAAAACATTGTGGGAAAAGGAGAAAATGCTGGTAACCAGCATTTCCTCCTTTTCCCACAATGTTTTCTACCCTTCAGAAAACAAATTTCAAATTTTCAGTCACTTTTATTTTGTCATCTACAAATGCTTTCGATTTTGACAAACCTAAAATTTTATCGTTTGGTAATGAGTTACCAGCATTTTCTCCTTTTCACACAATGTTAAGTCAGCATTGTACAGTAAAGGGTGTATGTTTCAACTAGGGGTTTTGTCTGTAAGCTTGCAGTAGTCTACTTGTATATATCGTCAGTAATTACATCAACTGAGATCATTTTTTTTCTCCGACTGAAAAATTTTATCATGTGGTTGTGCGTGAGTGATAAGTTTTTTTTCCCTCTCTCCATCTCACCCACGTTATAATCAACCTTTTGTTTGAGAAATTCCAGGGAAAAATGAAACTGTAACATGATTTTGTGTCTGCGTAGGCTTGTATGAAATTTACTTCTTGTCTCATCTCCTTGTTTGTAACTGTCTGTCTTTAGTAGACGATAAAATGTCAGATTTGTTACTATTCATAGTACTTGGAGATGACAAAAAAAATGTGGTTTGAATGATGGATGATTAACTTTGTCTGTGAAATAGTTGAAAAACATTGTGGAAAAAGGTGAAAATGCTGGTATCCAGCATTTTCACATAATATGTCCACAAGGTTTTTTAACCCTTTACCAAACAATCCCTGGTTTTTACGACCCTGAGAAAGAAGCCTTCTGAAAACATTGTTTTCTTCTCTTCCCAAAACAAATTTCAAATTTTCAGTAACTTGCATTTTGTCGTCTGCAAATGCTTTGAATTTGGACCAGTCTAAAATTTTGTTGTTTGGAAGAGAGTTTAAAGAATTCTGCATGGTTGTTAAAAATGATTGTTTGATAAAAGAGTCAACCATCATAATTATGTTATTAAAGCCAAAGACAACCCAAGCTGTAGTTTTGGAGTATGTTGATCAAGATCAGAGAGCATAATTTCGGACTGGTCTTTATTCTACCTGATATCCTTTAAAGACATCAGACTGTTCTTAAAATATTCTATATGATGTTCTATAGTTGCCTTGGTCAAAACTGTTGGAATTTGCAAAATTGCCAAATTGCGTCCTGTAGCTTTGGAAATGAAAATGTGCATTTTAATTTCTTGACATTTGAGGGAAAAATTTGACATAGTCTTTCATATTTAACTTTCATGTGGGAAAAATGATCAGTTATTTCTTTTCCATTGTTGTGCAACTGTAATTCTTTTTAGGGTATTGAGTGTATTATTTCAAAAAGTTTTTAACAACTTTTTTTGCTCTTTATTACAGCACAGAATTTTAGACATGGGTTGGTTCAAAACATTTAAAGACAAGAAAGGTAGTTCAAATGAGGGTATTTTTCTTTTGAAGGGGGAAAAACATTGTGAGGAAAGGACAAAATGCTGGCTACCTCCGTGTCCATCCATAATGGTTTCAAATGCCGTTTTCTTCCCGGGTTAAAGTTAAACCATGGGACTGTTTTGTGAAGAGGTAACTTCAAAATTTCGGTGGAAAGTTGGAGAAAGGATCAACCCTTGGTACCAAGCTTAAGCTCAGTTACTTTTGCAGACAGTGCAGGTTAAGATCAGACTGACTGTATGTGCAATCTGATCTTGGATCTGCTTTGTCAGTTACTTTACTAAAATATTTCCGCAAAAACAGGCATATATGCACAATTCCCGGGTCTTTTTACGGACTGGAAATGTTCCCTTCATTTATAAGGGTTTATTTCAACTCCCAAGTTTCATATCTCACCTGATTATTAAGGAAGGATATTCTATTACACCTGATTTGGATTTAGTTTCAATTCACATGGAGTGGATTTCCTGGTACATTTCTGTACAGACAATATTAGAAAGTACAAAATGATAAAGGTAATGGTTGCTTGGATCAAGTTAGTGATGTTTGGTGACGAAAAAAAAATGTGTGTTTTTTTTTTAGTTTTCTTTAGAAGAAAGGAAGTAGATTCTGAATGATAGGTGTTTTGTTTTTATATTGATGGGGGACAAAAAATACAAAAATTATTTTTCTGGCTGACTATTAAAGTATTAGCCTTTTCCCCCAATGATGCAAGAATTTTTTTTTTTAAACTGTAAAAGTGTTTCTAAAATTGAAATTAAATTATTTTCATTTCAGAATTAGCATTTTCTCTTTCTCTGTGTTTGGTGTTTGTCAGTGCACCTCAATTTTCTGTTTGACTTAACCTTTTACCAAACAAACCCTAACTGGGAGAGAGGGCTCTTGAAAACATTGTTGGAAAAGGAGAAAATGCTGGTAACCATTTTCTCCTTTTCCCACAATATTTTCTACCTTATCAGAGAATTCTATTTCATCTGTGTCAATTTTAGATTTTTTAGTCTACAGATATTTAAATTTGGAAAAGTCAAAGATTGATTGTTTTGGAAAGGGTTCAATCATTTTGTCATAAGACCCTTTCATACCAGGATTGTTGGAATATTTTGTGTTATGGGTGGAGTGGGGTAAGGAAGGAAATAGAAGAAATACCTTACTACGAAAGTTATACATTTTTCTTTTCCTTTCTTTTCTTTTCATTCAGAAGGAAATAAATCCTAAGTGATCACCAGGAAAGAAATGGAATTATGTGCTTTCAACAGAAAATGGATATTTCTTTTAAAAGGCTTTTATCAGTGATGTTTATCTTGGGACATTAATTATACAATATACCAATAATTAAACTGGTACAATTAATCCAAGATTGAAATAGCCTTTGACTGACTGTCTCCAATTTGACAAACTGAATATTAGTAACAAAATGATCAGTCAATTCAAACGCTCATTTAAACGAAGTTTTTCCAGGAAAGGAAGTTCAAAGTCAAGGTGAGTCTTTTTAAGCTATTCCAATAAATGTTTTAATCATTATTATAGATAACTGTACCCAAACACAATTTTGATTTTTAGCTCCACTGACCGAAGGCTTTTGTCCTGGCACAGTGTCTGCGTCTGTGCGTGCGTGCCTGCATGCATAAACTTTTATTTCAAACATCTTCTTCTCTGAAACAACCTATTCAAATTTGATTAAACTTAACAGAAATTAACCTGCCATGGTCCTCTTCATAATTTCTTGAAGAATTCAAAATCTCTGGTTGCCGTGGCAACAGAACTGAAAAAAATAATATTTTTAAAAATCTTCTACCCTGAAACTACAGGGCCCAGGGCTATGGAATTTGGCATGTAGCTTTTTCTAATAGACCTTTAAGTTTCTTTATATCTTAGGCCTAGGGTCAAAATTGGCTCCATTCCATGGATCACAAGTTTAACATGGACTTCAATATATAGTCACTTCAATTTAAACACTAATCAAGGGGAATAACTTGTTATAAAGGATAATGTTTGTTAATATTTACCTCCCTTGATTATCAGACTGCAGTGATACATGATTGGTGCTAGACGTTTTCGTAAAGGTTATTCGCCCAGTCAGGTCAGCTTCTCTCTCTTTTAATACGAGAGTTAGGGGCCGTAGACTCACTAATTTATCAGTAAATATCGTGTAAGATAAGTGTTTTCAAAAAAGCTGTTCAGCCTGAGTGTTGGCAGCTTCTGCCTTTAAAAATGAGAGGTAGGGGCTGTAGACCTTAACCCTTTACCAAATAATACCTGGTTTTTACGACTTTGAGAAAGAAGCCTTTTGAGAATATTGTGGGAAAAGGAGAAAATGCTGGTAATCAGCATTTTCTTCTTTTCACACGATGTTTTCTACCCTTCACAAAACAAATTTCAAATTTTCAGTCACTTTTATTCTGCCGTCTGCAAATGCTTTCAATTTGGACCAGTCTAAAATATTGTCATTTGGTAATGGGTTAACCTTTTATCAAACAATTCCTGGTTTTTACGACCTTGTGAAAGAAGCCTTTTGAAAACATTGTGCAAAAAGGAGAAAATGCTTGTAATCTGCATTTTCTCCTTTTCCCACAATGTTTTCTACCCTGCTGGAAACCAATTTCAATTTTTCAGTTATGTTCATTTTGCCATCTCCGAATGCTTTCAGTTTCGACCAATCTAAAAAAACACTGGGAATGTTAAGTGACTGGTAAGTGACTAATGACCCTTAAATTCCATAACAACAAAGATATAATTATTTTCTATAATGTCTAGATCTTCGGACACTATGTTTGAAGCTTTGTCGTTGTATTTCCGGTTTGTATATAAACGAGTTGCTGATGTAAAAATAGACTGTGTTTCCCTTCAGGGTTGACCCGGGCTGCTGTAAATCTCTGATTTCTCTTGTTGTGGGATGGTTTTCGACTACTGGGGTTTTATGGGTGAAAATTATAAGGCTATGGGAGTATAAGGCTATGGGAGTATAAGGATGAGTTTTTTGTATTTTTGTAAAATTTTCATCCCAATATCTGAAGGGCCACCTTAAACACAAGAATGTTTGTTGAAAGCATTGACCCTTTTCATACTAAATTAGTAAAACTTTCTGATGATAGTAAATACCCAAACATAAGTTATCCAAAACTGAGGTTTTTGGAGAAGAAATATCTCCTTATTGGACTGTGTAGATTACAGATCAGACTGCATGTTCTCTGTCATCTGACCTTGGTCTACAATCTTTGCAAAAGGTCAGTCAGTCTCACTTAGTAGCTTACCCTTTCCCAAACATTCCCTGGTTTTTACTGGTCTGGAATAGCAGCCTTTTGAAAACATTGTGGGAAAAGGAGAAAATGCTGGTAACCAGCATTTTCTCCTTTTCCCACAATGTTTTCTACCCTATCACAGACAAAAATCATCTTTTCAGCAAGAGTTGAATCGTCGTCTGCAAATGCTTTCAATTTGGTCTTGCAATTTGGTCTTCGTTTTGTAAAGGGTTAAAGGTTTAACATTTAGATCATGGTCTATGATATTTCTAGGAAAATTTCTAAACCGTGCTAATCAGTTAATTAAACCACATAAATCAAACCCTAGACTGATAACAAAAACTCAAAATTTCCCACAGGTGAAAAAAATGGTGTAATTTAAATATTGTAGCAGCTGGTTTGGGCAAGAATACTGGATGGCTTTGATGAAGATCATTTTTCAACAACCAGTTATTCCTTTTTAAAACAATAAAGTTTTAGACTTGTCCAAATTCAAAGCATTTGCAGAGGAGAAATTCTATTTTCCCCAAGAAAAAAAGTGCTATAATTCCATTATTGCAGCAGCTGGTTTGGGCAAGAATATATAACTCCTTACCAAAAGACAAAATTTCGTACTTGTCCAAATTGAATGTGTTTGCAGGCGACAAAGTAAATGTGAAACAAAAATTGAATTTTGACTTTGGAAGGGTTGAAAACATTGAGGTAAAAGGAGAAAATGCTGGTTAACAGCATTTTCTCCTTTTCCCACGATGTTTTCAAAAGCTTTCCTTAATGTTAAAAGTTGGGATTGTGTGGTAAAGAGTTAAAAAGCTGTGCTGAAGATCAGCTTTCACCAGCTACAGAACAACAAAAATTTAGACTTGTCCAAATATTGAAAGCATTGATTTTGCAGACAAAAAAATTAATTCAGTTTTCCATAGCAAAAAAAATAATGTACAGTTTCAATATAATAGCAGCTGGTGTGGGCATTAGCAAATGAAAAGCTTTGATCTGTGTTAGTTCTCACCAACCAGACTTACTCTTTGCAAAACAATGTAATTTTAGAATTGTCCCAATTAACTCTTTACCAAAGGACAAAATTTTAGACTTTTTCAAATTGAAAGCAGTTGCACATGAAAAAATAACTGTGACTCAAAAATTGAGACTTGACTTTAGAAGAGTAGAAAACATTGCATTTTCTCCTTTTATCGCAGTATTTTCAAAAGGCTTCTTTACCAGGGTCGCCAAAAGTTGTCCTTGTGTGGAGAGGGTTAAAAGCTTTTGCAGATGACAAATTCAGTTTTGTTCAAAAGATGTCACTTGACTTTCGTAGGGTAGAAAACATTGTCGGCAAAAAAAAATTGCTGGTTACCGGCATTTTCTCCTTTTCCTACGATGTTTTCTACAGTTTGAAAGACAAATTTCATGTCTCGGATAACATTTAGGTTTTTGTGTGCAAAATGCTATCAGTTTTGGCACGAGACTTACATTTGGTCATCTAATAAAGAGTCCATTATGAGACGACAAATTGTGGCATTCTACCATAATATAAGTATCTACAGACAAAAAGTCGATCGTTTAAAAATGCTAAGTTAGAATAACCACTTTTCATACAGGAAATATCATTAAAGTCAGGAGTGCCGACTATGGTCAGCCTGCACAATCCATGCAGTCTCGACGAGGGTCGACACTTGTTGCAGTTCGGAGATTTCCCTTTTTGAGTTGACAGGTCACAATAATTATTCTGTGCAGCAAAATGCACACCTGAAGAATTTGAAGGATTAATCCATTATCTGACTCATTTATTTAACCCTTTACAACACAATCCAGACTTTTAACTGTTTACTCCACAGATACTCATTTTGACGTATCAACAACAGACAGCTTTTGAAAACATTGTGGGAAAAGGAGAAATTGCTCGTAATGAGCAATTTCTCCTTTTCCTACAATGTTTTCCACTTAGTCAGATATTTGTATCTGCATTTATCCATATTTTTGACATCATATCTTTATTTGCTGCTGAAATAGAAGAGCCTCAAATTGGCATATCAGGTAAAGGATTAACCCATTACCACACAATCCCTACTTTTGATGCCCCTGAGAAAGAAGCCTTAATAAAACATGGTGGGAAAAGGAGAAAATGCTGGTAACCAGCATTTTCTCCTTTACCCACCATGTTTTCTACCCTTTACAAAACAAATTTCATATTTTCAGTCACTTTTATTTTGTCGTCTGCAAATGCTTTCAATTTGGACAAACCTAAAATTTTGTGGTTTGGTAATGGGTTAACACCTCTGTCATAAAAGCCTGTTGAAAACATTGTGGGTAAAGGAGAAAATGCTGGTAACCAGCATTTTCTCCTTTTCCCACAATGTTTTCTTCTCTTCCTCAAACAAATTTCAATTCTTTAGTCACATTTATTTTGTCATCTGCAAAGGCTTTCAAATTGGATCAATCCAAATTGTTGTCGTTTAGTAAAGGGTTAAATACATAAAAACAATCAAGATTAGAATGCAGATAGAGAAAATATTTGAGACTTTTGAGTATGGGTAATAGAGATAGGCAAAATTAGCATATTCACCAGCTATTTTCAGGAACATTCTTTGTCTTATTATCCAGAATTTTCCAAAGTTGAAATAATCACACCTTCACACACACATTATCACACTCACACATGCGTTTATTTTGAAGTTGGAAAATCTTCAAGAAAATGAGACTATGGAACTCCAGATAGAGGGAGTGATTTTTATTTCAAAATTGAAATAATTCCTTATTCTCCATAAAGCCCTATGTTGTGGGTGAGAATTAGAATCTTCTCATAGAGACGATTCTAATGAATACCCACAACATAGAGAACAGAAATAATGACTTAAGAATGCCATCATTTCCTCTTATCTGGAGCTCTGATAAAACTGAGAATATTTTTAAGAATGCTTGGTAAACAATAAGAATTCTGAAATGTCTTGCCCAGGGACACTTCCATGCATGGACAAGTCAGTGCTCCTAACTCATTGCCAAACGACAAAATTTTGTGTTTGTCCAAATCGAAAGCATTTGCAGACGACAAAAAAAAGTGACTGAAAATTTGAAATTTGTTTTGTGGAGGGTAGAAAAAATTGTTGGAAGAGGAGAAAATGCTGGTGACCAGAACAAAATAACTTGTTGATACATCAAGCAATGTGCAAGGGTAAATTTCATGAATATTGGTCTGAATGCAGATTTAGACAGCTGATAATGCAGAAGGCAGCCATGGCAGTATGCAAATTATGCATTTAACATGCATGCCAGCACTAGAATTCAAGCAGCTTTTCTGTTTTTGTAAAAAAACAATCCAGTTCATTTTTGGTCTCAAGTAATTTTAAAAGCAATACTATTGTATTAAATGCTTTCCTTTGTCAACTCTTACCAGATGACATTAATTTTGATTCGTTCAAATTGAATGCATGATACAACTGACAAACTAAATTTGGCTCAATTACGTGAATGAAAGGTAGAAAAATTCATGGAAAAGGGAAAAATGCTGGCTTAATACCAGCATGTTCTCCTTTTCTCTTTCTGTTTCAAATGCCTTCCTCTTAGAATATAAACATGAGATTTGAACAACATAATTTTAGACCAGTCTAATTTGAAAGCAATTGTAGACAACTGATCAGATATTGCTCAAATAGCCATACAGGTCTCTGATAGGATAGAAAAAGGTGTGGAAAAAGGAAAAAATGCTGGTTTTAGCAGATGGATAAAAATAATGTACAGTCTAATATTAGGAATATGTTGTCAGAAACTTGGGGAAGCAATTATTATAGTAATGGTTTAAAGTAAAATATGGGTAGTTAGTTTCTTTTCCTCTGATCAATTTCACTATTTCACAGTGTTTCTAAAATAAAAACAACTAAATGGTAAAGGCAGGAAAAGCTATCGTTTTGAGGTTATAGGTTCATTACACAGTCCAGATGGAATAGATAGCAAAACCTTCAAAAATAAGTCATTTTCTACCAAGGTTCCAAAGTAGGTTTGTAAGATCTGCGAGAGTGCTCCCCCTTTAACCCTTTACCTCATAAGGCATTTCTATGGTATCTCTAACTGACCCTAAATAACAGCAAGGATGAAGCCGTTTCTTATGTGTATATGACACCTTTGATAGTGTAGAAAACATTATGGCAAAAGGTGAAATTGCTTGTCACGAGCAATTTCACCTTTTGCCACAATGTTTTCCAAAGGCTCTTACAATTAATGCATAGAAATGAGTATCTGTGGAGTAAAGGGTTAATGTCCTGCTTGGCATAAGATTTATGGTGAAGCTTCAAGTGGCACTGATTTTTATTACAGTTTTTATTTCAAACCCAGAAAGTTTGTCAAGAGATTTGATTATGAGAAAATCATGGTCTGTTCAATGACCCTTCTATGATACAAGTACTTAATATTTTGTAACCTTTTCATTCTTTACCATGTAATCCTAATTTGTTACGACCCTAGGGAATAAGCCTTTTGAAGACATTGTTGGAAAAAGAGTAAATGTTGGTAATCAGCATTTTCTCCTATTCCCATAATGTTTTCTACTCTTTCAAAGGTGAAATTCTGTTTCTGAGTCACAATTACATAGCCTCTTAAGGTATTTTTAGATTTTGCGCCAAAATCATTAAAGCATTATGGGAATGTCAAGTGACTGGCACGTAACTAATAACGCTTAAATTCCATTACATAACAAATATGTAATTATCATTTTCCATAATATCTTCTTCGGACGTTATGTTTTAAGTTTCGTCTGTGTATTCCTGTAAGTAAATGAGCGATTGATCATCTTAAAATAGAATGTGTCTCCTGTTGGTGTCAACCTAGGCCATAGTAAATTTTTTTAATTTCTCGTGTTGTCAGATGGTTTTCGACTACTGGGGTTTCATGAATGCAAATTAAAAGGCTTTGGGAGTTTAAAGATGATTTTTTTGCATTTTTGTAAAGTGTTCGTGCCAAAATCTGAAGGGCCACCTTTAAAACACGAAATAAAGAAATACTACCTCCATTATCTCCCCTAGAAAGCAATCTATAAATCTAATTTGGGCATCCTGGGTACAGAGCAGGACTACTTTTCTATGCGGCAACCGTTACTTTGAATTTCAAACTAAAACATTTACTCAATAAAACGCTACCTTATGGAATTCATTCAGCTATGATCAGCAGTTTAGAGAAATCTGGAGCTAAAAAGGGCCCGATTTTTCCTCAAATGTATTGATAAAAGCCATTTTCTCTCTCCATTGCTACTTTAAAGAGTATATTCCTTACAGTCTCCCAATTTCAGGGAGAGTGATGCGTCATATAAGACGGGTTGAATCTTCAAAGAATATGACATGTGCAGACAACAATACTACCTCGCCTGTCCACCATTATGAGGCCAAAATAGCAGACTGCATGACTGGACATTTGGCCAAATGAATGTGATAACCTGACTGTTCGAATATCACTTTCCATGGATCCATGCTAATTGTAACATAAATGGGACTCAAAAATTGAAATTAGATTATTAGGAAACATGGTTCGAAAGGAAGAAAATGCATAGCTAACAACATTTTCACCATTTTCTACAATATTTTAAAGAAAAAATTCTCTCAGTTATAACTACGGATTGTTTCGTAAAGAGTTCCAGTGCTTTTTGAGAACATTATCATTCAAGGTCTGCATGGAAATTATGTATACACTACCAACTAAATGATGAATTTGCATTATTGTCTGTATTTTTTGTGTAGGTGTGTTTGATGAAAGGAAAAAAAGAAGAAAAAAATCAGTTGTCTGCAGGTGATAAATGTGTCCATGCAAGTAGGAGTACAGAGGTGTGGATATTCCATTTTCAATCAAAGCTTAGAAAAAAAAACATGAGTCATGCTCTGGGAAAAGAGAGCCTAACCCTTATCCTGCGAAATAACTGAAACAAAATTTTCAGTGCCTCAGTAAAAACCCAGATATCTCTATTTCAAAAGTATATTTTGGGGAATAATATCTCCTGATCAGACAGTGAAGATTCAAGATCAGACTGCACATTCTGTGCAGTCTGATCTTAATCTACGCTGTTTGCAAAAAGTCAGTAAGTCAATTAGTCGCGCTTAGCAGCCTAGGGGTTAATGCATTTCAGTGATGCATTATACCATGTGGGTGATCACATTATCATTTATCCATAAAATCAATTTCATCTAAAATTTGACTGGGGTCAAGGGATAGAGATTTGGTCCTTGGATATCATATATCAGCATATTCTCTTTTTCCCAAAAAGATAATTACCTTTTCAAAGAAAAAATTGTATTATGTGATATTGTCTGCAAAGGTTTTCAATTTTCAGTTCGGTGAAGGATTAACTCTTTACCAAACGACAAAATCTAAGACTTGATCAAATTGAAAGCATTTGCAGGTGACAAAATAACTGTGACTCAAAAGTTGAATTTTGTTATGGAAAGGGTAGGAAACATTGTGGTTACCAGCATTTTCTCCTTTTCCCACAATGTTTTCCAAAGG
Organism: Tridacna crocea; assembly: GCA_943736015.1. Taxonomy (NCBI): domain Eukaryota; kingdom Metazoa; phylum Mollusca; class Bivalvia; order Cardiida; family Cardiidae; genus Tridacna; species Tridacna crocea. The sequence continues at coordinate 14,532,134 of OX031072.1, forward strand.
CTTCTCTCTAAGGATATAAAACTCAGGATTGTGTGGTAAAGGGTTAATGTAGCAGTTTGTTGGCAATGATTGATACATCATAGCTCTCTTCTGTCAAATGATAAGACAACCATAAATGAGTCAAATACACCTAGATACAGGTAAACAAAAGGTAGTGGTTTACTCATTGGCTTATCAGTTAACCCATTACAGTAGATTCCGCTTATTTGCAAGTCCTATTTGTCAGAGAAAATGTTGCGAATAAGCGGTCGGCCCGATAATCCGATGGCTCTTTTCAGACCGGAAGTCAAACCAGAGTTGCAGACGATCGTTTCGTTCTAATGACAGACGTTCAGCTCTTGCTTCCCGATCATTTGATTAATGTTCATAACTTTTCAAATATATGTATTTCAAACAAAACAAGTTTAAAAAAATCATTTGTTTGCTTACTTTATTTACCTATCAAGTGCACAAAGCACCAGAAACGATCCTGGCTGTTAGCCATGGTGATGCCTCGTTTGACATAAAATTCAACACCAACTTTTTGTCAACACAGGTTTCGACGCATATCTCCAGTTTCCGGTTATCTAACATTTACCCCATGTGTACATGTACACTGTTACACAACATGATCGTGTACTGTGCACCTGTATAAACCCCGACTCGCCACCTGTTAGGTTGAATGGGTGGGTAAATTTTGTGTGACGTCATAGACTGATTGCCGCGCAGACGATTCTATTGTAACGCATCAATTTAGGCCATACCATTCAAAGCAGACCAAAATAAGAAACGGGTTTCTGTGTTTTTCACAGTTTACATTCGGCACACCTTACTTTCACGCCTGTAGTCAAATTGTTTGTCACAAATTGGATTATCAACGAGACACTAACAAACAGTTAAGTTTTTTTTCCCCTAGTGTGTAATTATCTGATCGGTGATAGGCTGTTTCGATCGGTCTTTCTTGTAATGGGTAAAGTGCCGAATTCGTCCGTAGTTGCTTTCGGGGAGCGTAGATAAAGATCGGACTGCACAGAATGTGTAGTCTGATCATAGAACGTCTATGTTCGTTTTTTTTTTTTTTCCTCGAGTTATACCAAGACAAGATTTAAGTACATGTAGTCATCTTTTCGCCAATTTTCCTGCCCTAAGATTACCATTTTATTAATCAGTGCTCTTGGTGGTGGATGTACAGCCTGGTACCCGAAATCTCGCGTACCGTCCAATAGTTTAAAAATCGGCAACCAGTGAAGCTCCATATTCAGAATGTCGGCCATTTGCAGATGTATTGTAACCGTTATTACACTTTCTTAAATGAAAAGAATAACATGAAATACGCCAAGAATTTTTATCTTAAATGATTAAATTATGAAAACGATCATGTCGGACTCGTCGTTTGTATACTGCTACATTAGTTTTTAATCTGCGATTCTCTGTACACATTGAAATTCGACTTTTATCTTTTTGAGTAACCTTTTTTTTTTCCCGGACAGATTGAAATTTTTTGCTGTCTTATCCCACGGAATAGCTAATAAACACTAGAATTTCGAATCATGTGCTAATTTTTCGTTGCAAAAAACCGAAATGTTCTATTTACGGGATCCCGATTAAGCGTTGAAATTTACCTTGTCTAAATAGGAAATGGATCGGTGCAGGACCAAATCTTGCAAATAACCGAAAATCCCGATAAACAGGGTTGCGATTAAGTGGAATCCACTGTACCACATAATCCCTACTTTTGACGCCCTGGAGAAAGAAGCCTTTAGAAAACATTGTGGGAATAGGAGAAAATGCTGGTAACCAGCATTTTCTCCTTTTCCCGCAAAGTTTTCTACCCTTCACAAAACAATTTTCAAATTTTCAGTCACTTTTATTTTGTTGTCTGCAAATGCTTTCAATTTTGACAAGTCTATAATATTGTTGTTTGGTCATGAGTTAACCCTTAACCCTTTACCAAACAATGAAATGTTAGACAGATCCAAATTGAAGGCATTTGCAGAGAACAAAATAAATGTGATTGAAGAGTTGAAATTTGTATTAGAAAGGGAAGAAAACATTGTGGTAAAAGGATAATATGCTGGTTACCAGCATTTCTCTTTTTTCCACATTGTTTTTCGAAAGGCTTCTTTCACAGAGGTGTTTATAGTTGGGGTTGTGTGCTACCAGACAATGCTGACTTAATCGAATCTGAGGTAGTAGCCTTTTGAGAATGTTGTGGGAAAAGGAGAAAATGCTGGTAACCAGCATTTACTCCTTTTTCCCAAAAAATGTTTTATTACCTTAACCCATTACCACTCAATCCCTACTTTTGACGCCCCTGAGAAAGAAGCCTTTTGAAAACACTGTAGGAAAAGGAGAAAATGATGGTAACCAGCATTTTCTCCTTTTCCCACAGTGTTTTCTACCCTTCCCAGAACCAATTTCAATTTTTCAGTCACCTTTATTTTGTCGTCTGCAAATGCTTTCAATTTGGACCAGTCCAAAATTTTCTCGTGTGGTAATGGGTTAACCCTTTCCCAAACAATCCCTGGTTTTTACGGGTCAGGAATAGAAGCCTTTTGAAAACATTGTGGGAAAAGGAGAAAATGCTGGTAACCAGCATTTTCTCCTTTTCCCACAATGTTTTCTACCCTATCATATAGAAAAATAATCTTTTTAGCAACTGTTAATTTGTCATCTGCAAAATGCATTCAATTTGATCTGGTCCAAATTTTGCCGTTTGGGAAAGGGTTAACAAAGAAAAAATGCATCATTTGACTGACATTGTCTTCTGCAAATGCTTCAAATTTGGTTGAGTATAACATTACATTGTGCGATAAAGGGTTAACCTTCTAAATAAGTGAGAGGAAACTTTCCAACCTATGGTATAGACCCGCACATTGCTACTTTGAAGTTTTATTTCGTTTGGAAAAATATCCCTTTATTGGACAGTTTAGATCCTAGATCAGACTGCACATTTGGTGCAGTCTGATCTTGGATCTACACTGTCCACAAAGAGACCGTTAGTGGAGCTTACCAACCTAAGGGTTAATTTACTCATGACAGAAAACAGACTCACCAGGAAATCAGTTCAACAGAAGCTGGTAATTTATCTTGTAATATTTCTATGGATACCTTACCACAATGAGCAATAGTAAGGAACTATCATGGGAAAAATCATAGAGAACAGCCCACTTGTGCAGGGATGAGCTGGTTAACCCTTTGGCTGCTAAGTGCTAACTCACTGACCTTTTGCCGACAGTGTAGATCCAAGATCAGACTGCACATTCTGTGCAGTCTGATCTTGGATCTATACTGTCAGACAACAGGATATTATTCCTCAAAAGAAAACTTTGAAATATCAATATTTGTGTTTTTACGATGGAAATAAAAAAATATTCTAGTTATTCAGTAAGATAAGAGTTAATGATTGAAACTGCACCTTATTTTCTATGGTTAATTAGAAAGCAATTAACCCTTTATTCCATGGATACTCATTTCTAGGCATTGCTTGTAAGAGCCTTTTGAAAACATTGTGGCAAAAGGTGGAATTGCTCATGACGAGCAATTTCACCTTTTGTCGCAATGTTTTCTATGCTATCAAAAGGTGTCATATACACATAAGAAACGGCTTCATCCTTGCTGTTATTTAGGGTCAGTTAGAGATGCCATAGAAATGCCTTATGGGGTAAAGGGTTAATTCCTCACCAGATGACAAAATGTTTGCAGGAATACATGGGATTTCTCTACGTATTCCAGTGGAAGAAACATTTTGAAAATAGGAAACAATGCTGGTTACCAGTGTTTTCTACTTTTTCCAATAATGTTTTCGAAAGTTTTTTTTTTTTCTCAGCAGTATTAAAACAGTAGACTTTGTGATAAAGATAACTCCCATGACAAAATCTTAGACTTGCCTAAATGGTAAGCATGTGCAGGTGTCACATTTAAAATGTGTCTTAAATGATGGAATTTATCTTCGAATGAGTTTGGAGGAAAACATTATGGGAAAAGGAGAAAATGGTGGGTACCAGCATTTTCTCCTTTTCCCACAATGTTTTCAAATGGCTCCTTTCCCTGTGTTAAGACTTGGGATTTTATGATACAGGGTTAAGACAAATGGTTATGCAATTGGCTTTTTTTCTATAGGCACTCCTTTCCTCGTTATGAATAGCTGTTTTATTATTCAGTAATTGCAAAAGTTTCTTCATTTGGAGTTTCTTCCTTGATTTTCAGCATAATTAAAGAAAAAAATAATTGCTTTTAGAAGGTATTCATCTCATGGTAGGAGTTTAATAGGGTAGTGAAACTTTCTGTGGATACAATCCAGGGTTATGATAACCATTAGGAGGAAGGATTTTGTGTTAAACTGTTGAGGGAAAAGGAGAAAATGCTTATAGCCAGCATTTCTTCCTTTTCTTCTAATGTTCTCTACCCTGTGAGTACTACTTTCCAGTGTGTCTCCTTCAGTTGCTTGTGGTTTGAAAGTGTCTATTTCTTTTTTGAAGAGCTGACAATACTTCGTACTCAAGTGCACATATTGTTAAGGAGCGGTAAATGTCATAATTCCTTCCTTAAATATTTAATTGTGAACATAAAGGCATTACAGAACACTTCTGAGAACTGAGCGAGAGACTCACCATGGTAAAATTATCTGAATGTATAGAATCATTGGACAGGATTGTAATGTCAAAGATACCTATGTTAATGTGAGTATAAATGGTTTGAAGAACTTCTTTCCTCTTCTTCTTGTTCTTCGTAGTCTTCTTCTTCATCTTCTATTTCTGATAACATTCTGATAAGTGCAAAACATATTTAAAAAAAAAAAGAGGAAAGAAATTTTGGACTTTCTATCCCTCGCCGAAGTCAGCGCAATATAGTTTTAGTTTTGTCCGTCCATCCGTCTTTCGATCTGTTCATCTTGGACATAATATCTCCAATACATTGGATGGAATTTCCTGCACTTCAGACATGTATACAATAATCTTTTTTGCCAATATCCTTTTTTCTGTTTTATTTAATGCAAACAGGCCAACTAGTTGCGATATTGAGTTAACTCTTTACCGCACAATCCTGACTTTTAACGACCCTGAGAAAGCAGCCTTTTGAAAACACTGTGGGAAAAGGAGAAAATGCTGGTAACCAGCATTTTCTCCTTTTCCCAAAGTGTTTTTTACCCTTCCCAAATCAAATTTTAATTTTTCAGTCACCTTTATTTTGTCGTCTGCAAATGCTTTCAATTTGGACCAGTCCAAAATTTTCTTGTGTGGTAAAGAGTTAAGTAAATTTTTTAAAGGTATTTTTCCGCGGGAGATACTATTTCAACCAAATTGCTTGTTCATTTTGAAACCAGTTTCAAATGACCGGATATGTCTCAAAAGATTCTTTTTAATTGCTTATTGCATAGTCACAAGTGTTAACGATGCTGAAGAACAAACAAACTTTTGAAAACATTGAGGAAAAAGGAGAAAATGCTGGTAACCAGCAATTTCTCCTTTTCTCACAACGTTTTCATGAGTAGGCAGGGAATGCCCAGCCACTCAATATCATGTTTTATGCACATTATAAATGACACATATTTCTTTTTCATTTAAAAAACTTCTTTTTATCAAACCAGCATTGAGTTTAAACCTTTTTATCACATTCTTAAATCTTATCATTTAAAACTTTTGAATATATACGGATTGCCCTGTAACTCGATAATGCCCTTTATGCATTCTTCTTAATTCAGTTCTTATCATTTAAAACATTTGACTATATAGGGATTGCCCTGTAACTCGATGAAGCCCTTTATGCATTAAATTTTCTTAATTTAATTCTTTTATTGTCATTCAAACTTTATTCAGTTTAAACAACTCCACGTTTATTATCTTTTAACATAGATATGCGCGCTAAATGACCAAAGTTGTCGATGCGCCATAAAACAACATTCATTCATTCATTCATTCATTCATTCACAACGTTTTCTACCCTTTCTGATACAATTTTCTACATTTGAGCCACATAAATATTGTCACTTGCAACTGTTATCTAATAATCAACTGAATAAGGGCGTAGAGTGCTCTTTTGATATGCAGAAATATGCATATAGCAAAACCTTTTTACTAACGGAAACGGGCACAGATTGCTCAGACTGACATGGGTTGATACTTTTTGCAAATGTGTTCATGCCGTGGCCTTTTCACAGAGAACAACTTGCATGAGTTTTAGCTCTATACCAAATGACAAAATTTTAGACAGGTCCAGATTGAAAGCAGTTGCAGATGTCAAAGTAAACGTGGCTCAAAAATTGAAATTTATTTTATGAAGGAAAGAACATTGTGGAAAAAGGAGAAAATGCTGGTTACCAGCATTTTCTCCTTTTCCCACAATGTTTTCAAAGGGCTTTTTTCTTGTGGTTGTTAAAGTAGGGTTTGTGTGATAGAGAGTTAAAATAGTTTAACTCTTTACCAAACGACAACATTTTGGACGAGTCCAAATTGAAAGCATTAGCAGACAACAATATAAATGTGAATCAAAAGTTGAAATTGGATTTGAAAAGGGTAGAAAACATTGTGGGGAAAGGAGAAAATGCTGGTTACCAGCATTTTCTCCTTTTCCCACAGTGTTTTCAAAGGCTTTCTTTCTCAGGGTCGTTAAAAGTCGGGATGTGTGGTAAAGACTTAACTCTTTACCAAACGACAAAATTTTAGAGTGGTCTAAATTTCAATTACGTATAGGTAACTCAAAAATTGTAATTTGCATCCAGCAGGGTTGAAAACATAGTGCGAAAAGGAGAAAATGCTGGTTACCAGCATTTTCTCATTTTCCCACAATGTTTTCAAAAGGTGTGAAAGGGATTGTTTAGGAAAGGTTTTAAACTAGAAGGAAGTAATTTTTTCTTCTGCTGGATTGCAGTTTGATATCAAAATGCAAATTACAAATTCGTATGAATCAGATAATGAGCATGTAGCATTTTGACTCATTCCGTCAAGAATTCTGATTTTATCGGGTAAAACCTGAAAATATCACGACTCACATTGAGAAGCAACATGTTTGATTGACATTTCATGCATCATGCATCCACGTATTTATATGTGACCCATCACACAAAAAGGGACCTTCTAGGAATTTCAAAAAGTGTCAACCCTGGTCAGACTGCATGAATTGCGCAGTCTGACCGTGGTTGACACTTTTGGCTTTTATGATATTTTCTGCATGAAAAGTGGTTATTCTACCTCAGTGTTATACAATTATTTTTGAGTTTATGGGCTTAAATTGACTTTAACCCATTACCACACGAGAAAAAATTTAGACTGATCCAAATTGAAAGCATTTGCAGACGACAAAATAAAGGTGGCTGAAAAATTGAAATTTGTTCTGGGAAGGGTAGAAAACACTGTGGGAAAAGGAGAAAATGCTGGTGTAACCAGCATTTTCTCCTTTTCCAACAGTGTTTTCCATTAAGGCTTCTTTCTCAGGGGCGTCAAAAGTAGGGATTGTGTGGTAATGAGTTAACTATTGTTGATCTGTTTTCATTCTAACTGATGTGCATAATTCCCGGAAAGTCCCTTTTTGCGTGACGGGTCACATATTATTTTTCTCAGTTACCATATTATATTACTGTAAAGTGACTTTTTACACCTCTGCAGTTGATGCTTTACCAAACAGTAAAACCTTGGGGATTGATCAATACACAATTAAGAAATGTTTACTTGTTTCAATGTTTTTGCATGATTTCAATTAAAAATGGTTGTGTGAAAATAGCTACAGAATGTAGTTAGGCATCAGTTTCACATCAAATTTCTTGATAATGGCAAAAGCCGATATATTGAATGAAACAGAGTAAAAACTAAATTTTCTAAATTGAGCAAAATTCTAGACCTGTCTAACTGAAAGCATTTGCAGACTACAATTTAATTTTTGTGCAAAAGATGACATTGATTTCCTTTTATGGGATAGAAAACATTGTGGTGAAGAAAAAAAATGCTCAGCTGGTTATCAGCAATTCTCCTTTTCCGTCAATGTTTTCAAAAGCTCTCTCCTTCAGGGGTCATAGCTATCCTCTCAGACACAAAATTCATAAATAGAGCCACATTTCATTAATTTTGTGGGCTGCAACAGCTTTGAATTTGGTCTAGCCTTTAATATTGTCGTTTGGTAATGAGTTATCACTCCCAAACAAGCCCTGGTTTTTACGTGTCTGCAGTACAAGTCTGTTGAAAACACTGTGGGAAATGGAGAAATTACTCGTAATGAGCAATTTCTCCTTTTCCCACAGTGTTTTCTACCCTTTAGGAAAACTTTCTACCATTTTCATCGAATTTAAACTTTTTGTCTGCAAACTCTTTCAGTTTGGAAGAGTCTAAATTTTATTGTTTGGGGAAGGGTTAAATCTTTACCCAATAGATACTCATTTTGACATGAGACAACAGACAGCTTTTGAATACATTGTGGGAAAAGGAGAAATTGCTTGTAACGAGCAATTTCTCCTTTTCCTACAATGGTTTTCCACTCAATCAGATATTTGTGTCCTCATTTTGTCCATATTTTTGACATCATATCTTTATTTGCTGCTGAAATAGAAGAGCCTCAAATTGGCAAATCAGGTAAAGGGTTAATTAGGTGTGTTAATTAATCTAAATCTTTTGAAAGATATTGCATCAAGACAAGTACAAAAGTAATGTCTAAGGCATGTAATGTATGAAAGACTTTTTTGCCCAGTTGAAAGGGCAGAATTTATGGAAATCCTTTTAGCTGACTTTACCAAATGTGAAAAATTTTGGACGAGTCTAAATCCAAAGCATTTGCAGACGATGAAATAAATCTGCTTAGAAAATTGAAATTTGATTTTCGAAGGGTAGAAAACATTAGTTACCAGCATATTCTCCTTTTTCCCACAATGTATTCAAGAGTTGTCTTTCTCAGGGTCTCTTTGAGATCAGAATTGTGTGGTTAAGTATTAACCCTTTACCATAAAATCCCTGGTTTTTGCGACCCTGAGATAGAAGCTTTTTGAAAACATTGTTGGAAAAGAAAAAAATGCTGGTGACCAGCATTTTCTCCTTTTCCCATAATGTTTTCTACCGTGCTGGAAACAAATTTCAATTTTTGAATTCCGTGTATTTTGTCATCTGCAAGTGCTTCCAATTTGGACCAGTCTAAAATTTTGTCGTTTGGTAAAGAGTTAACTGTTTACCAAACTACAAATTTTAGAGTTACCTGCAGGCTACAAATTTGAAACTAGTATAAATGAAATGAAATTCTTTCAATTTGTTGCAAACATTGCGTGGAAAGGAGAAAATGCTGGCTTCCAACTTCTTCTCCTTTTCTCACAATACTTTCGAAAGGTTGCCTTATGGTCGTTAAAAAAAGTGGATTGTTTAGTGTGGGCTAAATACCACTACTTCTGTGTGAGTAGAAAGTTCCCACCAGTATTTCTTTGCTCAAAGTGAATACCAATGTAGATCACTAACATTGTAACTTTTAGTAACTTTGATGGAAATTCCCTTGCCTCAAGCTGGGGTTGGCACTTCTTTGTACCCTTTATTGTCCCAGTTCTTGATTTTAACCCTTTCCTCCATATAATACTCATTTTAACACAAAGAAAAAAAAGCTTTAGGAAAACATTGTGGAAAAAGGTGAAATTGCTCAAATGAGCAATTTCACCTTTTTTCACAATGTTTTCTATGAAAACTGAATCATAAAATCACTTATTAGCCACATTTCAGTTGTTGTCTGCAGCTTCTTTGAATTTGGGACGGTCTCAAATAGGTTTATTCGGGAATGGGTTAATTCTTAGGCTGCCAAGTGCAATTCACAGACCTTTAGCGGACAGTTAGCATCAAGATCAGACTACATAGAATGTGCAGTCTGATCTTTGATAATACACTCTCCAGTGAGGCCGTATTTCAACCAAAAAAATTATCTTTGAAATAACAAAATTTGGTGTTTTTACTCTCAGCTTAGAAGTTTTATTTCACATATATATATAAGGAAAAGGGTTAACTCACTACCTAAGGACAATATTTTCGGCTTGTCCGAATCAAAAGCATTTGCTGACGACAAAATTAAAGTGACTGAAAATTTGAAATTTGTTTTGTGAAGGGTAGAAAACATTGTGGGAAAAGGAGAAATGCTGGTGACTAGCATTTTCTCCTTTTCCCACTTTGTTTTTTAAAGGCTTCTTTCTCAGGGGCGTCAAAAGTAGGGATTGTGTGGTAATTGGTTAAAAGCATATTGAAGATTCTGTATCTAGAACAACCTAAGGCAAAGGAGAAAATGCAAGTGCCAATTATCAGCAATTTCTTCCTTCACACAGTTTTCTACCTTTGAAAAGAATATTTCTCTGGGTCACATTCAGCCTGTCATCTGTAAATACTTTTAACCCTTTACTCCATAGATACTCATTTCTACGCTTTGCTCGTAGGAGTGTTTGGAAAACAATGTGGCAAAAAGGTGAAATTGCTCGTGACGAGCAATTTCACCTTTTGTCACAATGTTTTCTACGCTATCAAAAGGTGTCATATACTCTTTAGAAATGGCTTCATCCTTGCTGTTATTTAGGGTCAATTAGAGATTCAATAGAAATGCCTTATGGGGTAAAGGGTTAATAAGCAGCCATGTAGGAAGCATTTCAAGATTGGGGGGGGGAGGGGGCGGGCTAACTTCAAAATACTGAGATTTTTTTGCATGGTAGTTGCAATTCGCTAAAAACTCATATTTTAGTTACTATGATTTTCAAAATTCCCCCCCCCCCTTCCAGGTACAGGCCTGATAAGGATAGTAGAGTTTAATGCTTCACCAAAAGTCTTAACTTTAGACCTTTCCCTGGCTATCATAACTTTCAATGAAAAAGGCTCCAGAAAACATTGTGTGAAAAGCAGAAAATGCTGGTAACCAGCATTTTCTCTTTTTCCCAAAAGAATGTACCATTTGAGCCACTATGAAATTGTCATCTGAAAATACTTTCAATTTGGATAGGTCCAAAATTTTGCTGTGTAGTAAAGGGTTAAACGACAGTGAGGAATAATTATTTTGAAAATTTTGTGTCAAAAGGAGAAAATGCTTGCAACTAGAAATTACTCCTTTTTATACGCCTGAAAGGTTGTATTATGTTA